>CM070643.1:6977600-7647600 GCA_036346575.1 Dendrocalamus sinicus
TTTGAGTTCTGACTAGCTACTTCCAGAAAAACTACAGATGTTAGCATATAATCGCGTCTAGTGTCCGCGCGCGTCAAGAACAAACAGCAGTGGCTCACTGTTCCAAATGTTCAGCCAAGTTAATATGAATGCAGCATATGCCTAGCATTTTGCCCTTTTCAGAAGCACTAACGAAAGCAGGAACGCAGCGTACAATTGGAGAAGACAAGGTGACAGACCATGACAATGGAGTACAGAGTACAGACTATGCATTGCAGCTTGTGGCTTTTGGTTAAAATTTTTGAATTTTAGCTGTTTGTGACAGAGATTAGAGACAGAGATACTCGCTTGTGATTTTGATTGATACAGATGTTGGGCTTTTAACGTGTACTATAATTAACTTGTAGACCTCATCTTTAGAAAATACTCCATTTGAAAGTTATGTACCGTAGCAAAAATCAAAAGCCGCTTTTAGAAGCCGTTAAAAACAGGCCCAATAACTAGTAATATTCCACTGGCAAATACGACTAAGGCTCAGCTTGTTTAGTTCAGTTTTCTAACTTCTAATTTTTAATATATTATTCTTTAATTTAGGTTTTTTTGTTCTTTTAGATATTTTGTATTTTTTTCGTATTCTTTCATATTGTTCATGATAGCTATCTTTAAATTTAAATACGCTAAATAAAATACCATCAACTATAATAAAAAATAAACTAACTAAAATAAAAGGAATTATAAACTATCGTCAAATTGCACACCACCTGAAACTAAGCTAAGTACCTAACTAAGCGATTAGTCGTCACTAGATTGATTCGCTAGCGGCTAGCCAGATCGGCAGGGATAGGCCTTCTACTGATCAGCAATATTTAACGATTTTCAGCTATAGCTCACCAAGAAGAGTCTCTCAGTGAAATCATGAAGGAATAAACTATAGTTTTTTTTCCTTTTCCATCACTTCACATTCGACTCGACCTTGTCGAATTAACATCCAATACACGGCACGGCGTCCTTGTTGCTACTATACTTTAATCGATCCCGTTGCTGTCTGCAAGAGACGTATGCAACAAAGTCCATCATATCTTCAAATCCTAAGCAACAACAACAAAGAGGCCAGTGCAGTGCACTGCACCTGAATTCCCCTTTCCTGGCGATCAATCTATCCATCCAGCTAAACGCAATGGTGATGAAGTGGTAGCTAGCCTGTACTCCCAGCTTTATCTACTTTGATCTTAGTTTCTCCTCTCCATGGGAGGCAATATGTGACACGGTACATGTAGGTAGCATGTTGGTCAAATTAACAGAGCATTAACTGCATGTTTGGGAACAGGGGGACCACGTCAATCAAGAGGGTGGAACGCTCCTTAATTTTTTTTCTAGTTATCGTGTTTCTCCCTTTTACTTACAGTATTGTGATGTCACTTTGTTAGACTAAAATAAATTAGTTTATAATTGAAATTGCACTATAAGTGATTAAAATTATACTATAACCGATGATAGCTTATTTAACGTAACTAAATTTAACATTTTAAAAATAGAAAAACAGGTTAACCTATCATGGACAATGCAAATGAATACGGGAAAAAAGAACCGGCAAAAAAGCTCAAAAAGCAAAAAATTATAAAAGGATTAAATTTATAAATAGTAAAAAAAAAATAAGCTAGAATTTAGAAGCTCAAATTGAAATAAGCAAGATATGTGTCTTGTCATTATGTACTTCTGCAGCCCCATCATTGTCACATGTTAAGCAAATAGTACTACTTACTGATCTACTGGTTCATATATGGCTGGGTTCTTTTATGTTTAAAATTGATTTATACTTATACTGACTACAGTAACTAATTTTTAAACGGTGTATTTTTTAAGGTAGGATCAATAGAAAAATTATAGTAAAAAATATACTGAATTCAACTGTACCGGCCAAAATCGCATGCGACTATTTTCCTCTACGTATTGCCTCTCGTGAACATCCAGAATTCAAATATTTAAGCCATAAACCACAAACCATCAGTCTAAAAGAACCCACTCTATAGACGCTCAGAAGTGAATCACAAGGAATAGAAGACTAAATATTCTTTCAATAAAAATAGTTCACTAATCAAAGTATATATATGGTCATAAATGTTAATCATGACCTTCAAAAATTAGGAAAACTCGGAACTGTAGTACATAACAACATCCAAACACCCTCATATTTAGTACTACACTCTGCACTTCAAGTTCTATGGTTCTACATTCTGATCTAGAGTTACATATGCATGAATGTCCCACTCTCTCATGTCAGAAACTGGACTTGAAGTTTCGCAAAACAAGAGGGGAGGCCGGAAAAATTAATACCACATGTTCATATGCTTCCCTGCCACCACAATTTTTGCAGAACAACCCTCTCATATTTTTGTATTTAAGAAACCCCTCTCTTCCTCGCTATCTCTCCTCTCCTCTCTCTCTCATCTCTCTTCCCTACTGGATCCCGCTACCCCTCCCTGGGTTCTCTCTCACTCACCTCCTCCCCCAATCACGCTACAGCCTCTCGTGCATCAGCGGATCCCACTGCCGCTCCTCCCTCCCCCAAGGATTCCCCCTCCATCCTCCCCCGCCGCACCGTCTCCTCCGCGCACCAGCCTACCGTCATGCCATCCTCTGTCGCGATGTGAGCTCCCCGCTGCTGAAGACGACGATGCCCATATCTAACATCTCTAGCCTCAAAGATAACAGATCTGACCTCGTCGGTGGATGACGGAGATGAGAATGGTAGCAGAAAGCTCGGCAGTGGCGGCGGCACGACTTCTGTAGGAGGAGAGCGGTGGTGGCGCGGTGTGTGGAGGTGATGGCACAGTTGGGGGAGGAGGGCAGCAGTGAATCCCAACTTATGGGAAAGGGAGAGAGGGGGGATAGACGGGGGAGAGGGCAAAAAAGAGAAAGAGAGTTTTTTTTTTTTGCAAAATAGACGAGTTGGAGGTATGAATCTTGGAGCACTTCAAAGATTAGATGATTTTCCTTTTTTAGCCCCTTAATGTTTTTTTTTGTAAATTTAACCCCCTTGACAATTTTTTTTTGCTGATTTGGCCCCCTCTCAAGCATGGATGAACGGGCGCATGACATTTGGCGTGTGTAGAGCTGGCAAAAAAGCTTGTTAAGGCTCGAATCAAAATTACTTCTATTACAGTAGTTAATGGATTCAAAATTGAAATGAGTTTATTTCAAGTGAAAAAAGGTTAACGAGACTCGGCTCAATAGTGGCTTATTAGCTGAAAATTAAAATAACCATTTAAATGATAAATAAAATAATATATGTCAAACTATATCAATTTAAAAGATAGCCCGTTAAATTTAATAGTCAATCCTAGACGTGGATCACGCAGGATATGGCCGGACGCAACCGGTGACGAGGCCTACCTACCTTCCATGCCGCCGGACCGCAGCAGGTGGCGGCCGCGCCGCCCAAGCACGGGAAGGGGCAGGCAGCTCCCGCGCCACCCGACCGCCGGAAGAACCGAGCATTCGCCGGAAGTAAACGACGGTCAATGGCACAACGGTCGACACACACTAATGGTAGTGCATATATACATCGACGTACACAAAAGAATTTGACCAGAGACATCACATCTAGGCTCTAGCACGTACAACGCGCAAACAAAAGGCAACCGAGTGATCTCGCCAAGAACGAGTCTTATTTACTGTAACCGCGCTCGGGTGGCGGATGCACGGTTCTCCCGCGGTCGGGTGGCGCGGGAGCCGGCTTCCCGCTCTCGGGTGGCGCGGCCGCCACCTGCTACGACGGTCCGGTGGGTGCTTTGTGTTTCAGGGGCGTGGCACGTTCGAGAGAGATCAAATCCGTAAAAAAAAATTATCAAGAAGCCAAATTTATAAACAAAATGTATAAAGGAGCCATAAAAGAAAAAAAATTCAAAGATTAGGATAGTGCTCCAACCACATTACCACATTTGGGGAGGTCATATATGTCCTGCATATGTAGCATACTTGCATAAATACCAAAGACCGTACACCAACTGATTGTCACTCGTGTATACTTTGAAAGAGTCATGCATGTCTGGTGATTATAGAGTGGTAGTATAAAAAGATGGGCCTGTCTATTCCTCAGTCGCCTGAAATTTTTTAAAATTTCAGTCGATATTTTTTGTCCATTTGATCACCATCCAACAGTTCTGTGTTATTTCTATTTCTATTACTGTGTTGAGCTATTTTGGGCTGACTTGTTGCTTATTGGGCCGGCAAGTTTTAGATGGCCGACCCGCTAACATGTCAAAAAACCTGTGTCATGTCCACTAGTTTCAGTTGGGCTCTGTTGTTCCAACTGGATGGAGCAAATGTTATCCCCTGCTGCACCAGTGCTCCTTAATGAGTTTAGAATTTTCCTATGCTGACCCATTAAGAGAGTTAGGCTCCACCGTGCTGTTCAAACAGCCCAACAAACTATAAATGTAAAACGGTTGACGCCATATCAAAGCTATGAGCTCAAATATTCTGTCAACTGAAAAGGAATAAAAAATACAGCAATAAAAGGGTCTTGTTTCTCAATGTCTCTAGATATGCTTAATCCAAGAACAATACATAACTCAGCTGGTTATCTCAGAGAGGAAAAAGATCACTCCGAGACCTAGCAATCATGAAATTCCTTTTCTCCTTCCTACACTTGTTCATCTCCAATTTGCAAATTTCCTTACGCCAGCATAATTCATGCTGGAAATTTAAGTGCCATCCTTCACAGTGTGTCATTCCATACCTTGATGACCATGTTCACATAGATACTCCTACATGGACATATCCAGAGATTAATTTTTATATTAGACAAAAAAAAATAAGGCAGACAGATGTTAATGTTCATGCTAAACAAAAAAACAACTTAAGAGATTGATGAACCCCTACGTAAACATAGACAAATATTTATTTTTATACTACACAAAAACAAACTCTGGGCAAGTAAACCCCAGCAAACATAAATAAATTTTGTGAACCCTAGCAGAAACATAAAACTAAAAAAAATATCCTAGATGAAAAATGCTAAACTTGGTGAATAGAAACATAGATAGCAAACAAAAGACTATTCTAACCTGTAAATTAAACTTAATCAACACTTACAATGTGAAGGCAAAGGACTCTAGTGGCGCAATTCAAGACTAAATAGATCATTACCTGCAGACAAAGGTAATGACCACAACATTGAAACATGCTCAGAACAATGTACAGTCAAAGGACTCTAGCTGCACAATTCAAGACTAAACCGATCATTACCTGCGGCCAAGGTAATGACCACAACATTGAAACATGCTCAGAACAACATGAAGTGAGTATCCCTGCAAAAAAATAGAGGAAGAGAGCAGCTGCTAAGAAGACAACAGGTAACCATTGCTACAAGTCATTTTGGACTAAATATATACCTATAAATAAAATATGAAACACATTCGCCTATGTTGCAAAAACATGGCACAATATATGAGAGCAACAGTCAACAAGGTAGGATATCATCTAACAAAAATGAGAAGAGACCTAAGAAGCAACAAAAGCTTCAAGAGAACTCAAGGCACTTAGAAGAATGAGAAAAGGATCATTGGAGACTCTAAAATTTGTTGGAATAACTCATCCTAATGTAATTTATTGGTGGACGATGTAGTTGACCAGGATTTTTTGTCAGTTACATGCAGAGATTAGAGATGCACTAAAGTGCAAGTCAGTTTTGCATTTACTATGATTTTGCATGTACTCTAGTGCATGATAGTTACATTTCTAGCAATAATTAATGCAATGGGGCCTACAAAGAAAAACAAAGGAAAATATAATGTAGAGGTAAATATAACTAAAACGGAAATTGCACGCAATTTGTACTAAAATTGCACAATGCTTGGCACTGTAAATTTTATTAAATTTGTATGGAAGTTTAATCTGCCAGGATTCTTTCATAGACTATTTCCATATAAATATTCATAGGTTATTCGACGACCATTTCCAATATGGACAATATAGAATGCTATTTTTTCTGATATGTACCAAACTAAAACTAAATGCAAAAACATTGTGCAGAAAAATAAGGAAGCAATAGTGGGCAAAAACAATTATGAAGAATAAGCAATAAGAAACAAATAACATAGCACCATATTGAAACTCGAATACCACACCACAAACAAATTCTGAAACTGAAGAAACAAAAAGTAGGTGTCCCAAAAAATGTCAATGAAATCTAAATAGATGCAACTGGGCGGAACACATTCAAGAAAAGATGGATGTAAGCAAAACTACTCCCATTTACTAAAAAAACATTTCAACAAAGCTAAAGCAAAGAAAAACCAAACCAACCCCACGGCGATCAAACAAGGAAAGGGAACAGATGAAATCTGGCCACATACAAAGGGAACAGATGAAATCTGGCCACATACACAAAATTTCACAAGCCATATGAATAAGAGAGTAAAAAATGTGGCCTAGATGAGCTAGTTACTACTTCATGTGATCCACATACTGATGAAACACACAAAGAATTAAACTACGTTTGCCAGGTTTAAAAAGGACATAATTAAAAATGTTAAATGGAAATTGCACTGAATAAGAACTAAAATTGCACATTGCATGGACTTAAAGTTCAGTTAAAAAGGATTGCAACTTTTAGTTTGAGATGATTTTTTCATAGGTTATCTAATTAGCACTTCCCATACATTAATTCCATGGTCAAATTGCTATGGTCATGTATGCTTCAATAATGGATAACATAATAACAAGGGCAGAATGATAATTGCATTGACAATGTACTACAATTGCACATTACATTAAACTGAAATTTTAATTCAAATGGTATGCAAGCTCTAAACTAATATGATTTACACAAATGTTATTTACAAGTGGTTGTTAAGATGTCATTTCCATGGTCAACTTATAACAAAATGTTGCAATCCTTGATCAGAAAAAATAAAGGGATCAAAATTAGGCAAAACAAAAGAGATAACATATATTTCGCACACAGTACATAAAATTTATTTTAAACCATGCAAACACAACATTTCAGACAACCTAAGTTGTTTTATTACATTATCTAATTTGCAAACTTCAAAAAGCATGGTTGTGAAACCTGGTAAACCTGGTAAGCATGTGGGTAACAGATTTAGATTAATATTTCAGATCAGCAGCTATATAGTTGTGCTGGATTGTTCTGACCAATTGGCAATTATTAAGCCAACAGGAGACATACAACCAGGTATATTTTTGTTCATGCATTTCATTATAAAAAATTACAGAAACAACTGCACAAAATTGCAAACAATTTAACACTGCAAGAATAGTATATATAACTTGCAATTTTTCAATTAAACAGATATTCAACTTGAGTGGACATACAACAACTGAAAACCAATTTACAGAAGAATATAGCGACTTCAATGTAAGTACAATCCAGTCTGACATGTCAATACATGCAAACTGAATGCCCTCACCTCTTAACAAAATAATGTTTTGGTAAAACTTCATATCCATATAGGCAATTGATCCTATTAGGTGCATCAAGTCGTGTTATGCTCTTCTCAAGTTTGTGACACATATGACCTCTGTTTTCAATGAGAAATGTCACCTACATCTAACATTTTTAATAAGCATCCATGCCATCTACCCTGCACAAATCAATAAAATCGCAAATGCTGCTTCAAAGAAAAAAGGTGATGTTTCAACATACGAGTTACTAGATAATCAACATGCTGAGTTAAGTAGTTTGAACACCCAAACAATTACTAGATAATCAACTGATAATAGGAAGAACTAAGTGATGCACCTTCAAATGAACACACTTTTCTAGTGACGAGTCAGAAAAATAATATCCACATAATTTGATGCCAGAACTTTCATGTTCTTAGAGGCATCTTTGTTAAAGCGCCTCTCTAAGCTTGCATAGCTGAAGTTACTAGTTTTTAGGAGAACAAGGCTGAAAGTTGTGCATAGATTTCTACACCTTGATCACTGCTACTTAATCTTCTAGTTCCATCTACAAGTTGTTGGGGAAAAAATTGTCTGAGAGAAGGCATGAAACAATCGATTTGAGGTGCACTTAACAAGCTCCAACAACAGACAAGAAATCAAACCCCAAACCTATGTTTTGCTTAAATGTTTATAGCTGATCCAAGCTATATATACTATTGTATATTTTAAACACAATCAATACAAAAGGAGAGGAGAAAATGACATATATCCCCATCCCAAAAGCCAGACTAAAGGCTTGGGGAAAAGGACATATATTCCCATCCTAAAAGCCAGACTAAAGGCTTGGGACTTTTGGAGCCACTCGTCCCTATTTCCAGTTCAAGGAGACCCTCTATATCAATCCATTAGATATTCACTACACTTTGTTTGGAGTATAAATCTGAGTATGCACCCAGGTGAGGAGCAGCATCAAGGAGATCAGTATGGGGGTGGAGCCTTCACTACCACTAGTTACTAGTATATGCATGCTACCTACTGCTGCATCTCTGACATCTGTCTTCTGAACTCAAGAGCACAGCAGGCGCATGGTCTCCCCATTTCCCTACTAGCTTCCTCGAAAAAACTTATTCTTGAAGCCTCTTTCATTGCATGTAGTCAATATGTTGCTGCTCTCTTCTTGTATTTTCTCACTAGATCCTTGCTCATCCCCACCCCTCCTCCACCACAACAAAACATGATCCCAGATTGGGATAAAACACTTCAAGACACAACTAATTAACTGTAAAGCTCAAAACCCCCAAATAAAATTAGAACTAGGCCTAACCCCACTGATTAACCTCATAAAGCTACATATCAAACAGAACCACCAGCCATAAACCAAAAAAATAGCAAATACCAAGCGTGCTCAAAGGATCAACCAAAAAATTAGATGGAAAATTGAAAAAAACCTGCCCTAGAATTGAAGGAGCAGCAACAACATAGGGGGATTGAAGGAGCAGCTGCAACCAACGCGAATCGAAGGAGCAGCAGCAAGACTAGCCTCAACCCTGGCGCCGCAAAAGCTCTCGAGTCCCCGGAATTCCAGAAAACGCCGCTCGTCGACTTTGAAGTTTAGGCTCTCGCTCTCCCCCTTTGAGCACAGGTGAGGAATATCTGTCCAAATGGGTTCACGGGTGGAAAGAGAGAAAAACCAAACCCGAGAGCGCAAGCGGGGCCATTAAGTGAGAAAGACGCGTCACAGATCACAAAGCAGATCAAACGGTCAGAAAATCGACTGAAAGTTACTGAGATTTCAGGCGATTGTGTAATAGCAAAATCGTAAAAAGATTGGGTCTACATGCATGAAAGATTAAATCTTCACTACAAAACTGTCAAATACTAATTTCAAACAACCAGCTGATGTCAAAAAAGTAGTCTAGGTTCAATTGTGTATAGTTGAACCTTCTGTAAAGCTTCTTCACAAAGAAATGTTGTCATTATGTATTGACTGATTACAATAGCTGTCATTTTCCTTAACGCAAAAGAGGGTGTGATAATATGCAGTTACTTGTAGATATTCATTCTAAAAAAATATTATGTCAATCATACAACTAATTATTCTTTCTAGCTCAAAAAAATGAAGGAAAATCTTCTGAAAATTCCTAAAGGAACTGTAATAGGGATGCCCCCCCATACGAGCCCATCCGGCCTGTTTGGGGGCTATAAGACTCAGTGAGATATGTGTAATGACATGTATGCCCTTTTATGAAGCGCGTGCCTTATGGGTGTATATATATATGCGCCCCGGACGTGGAGAAGGGGCAAGGATAGCTCATCCATCAAAATTACTCCACTACTCTCCTAGTTTACTATTTAGCATGTAGCCACAACAGTTGGCGCCGTCCATGAGGACGACAAAGAGCAAGCCGTGGATTTGAGAGGTGATAGCACCCAATAAAGTATCGTCGACAGCAAAAAGAAAGAGGAACACGATGGCGGTGATCGTGAATGCTAGAGCCTCAAGTGGTGGGCCCTCCATGCCAACACTTGGGGGCAACGTCGATGGCGGCGTCGGTGCGGCAAACGCCAACGTCGACAGCTGTATGGGTACGATCAGCCACCAAGAAGACCACTGGGGTGCGATGGTCAGCCCTGTTGATAGTGTAACGGTCGACCCCGTCAGCGGTGGTCATGTCAACGGAATCATCAATGCCGACACCAGCACTGGCATGCCTAGTGACCCTACATCCAGCCGGGGGGGGCGGCTGGTGGTCCTGAGCCTCGCATTGGTCTCGTCGTTGGCCGTGAGGCCAATCACGCTGACACACCGAATAGCTCCGACGAGCAGGCCGTTATCGCCAACAACCTCGCTGAACGTGTTTTCGTTCAAACAGGCGCAGCCGCCCCAACGATAGAGAGCACTCTGATGGCGGCCCTCGGGACATTGCAGTGCGAGCTAGCAGACCTCCTCAAACTGCTACCGCTCTCCACACGGTGGTATAACCATCGCCGCATCCAGTTGGATTCTCACTTCGTCTGGGTTGCGTTCGCTGGAAACAACTTGGTGCACACGGACTGGAGCACAAAATTCACACTCCTGAAGTTGTAGTATTCCTGCCCGTTGAGCTTCTTCGGCTGGCACCGTACGTCGTGGAGGAACGCGAACAGAGATGCGCTAGGCTAGACCGTCTCTGTTCGTGAAGCCCAGCAATACACAGCCAGCCGGATGATGGCGTTCGGAGTCAACTGCGGCAGCTCCAGCCTGTACAACCTCAGCACTTCACCAACAAACATCATTGAGGGGAACCGGAGCCCAGCTTCCAAATAGGCGACGAAGACCATCGCCTCCGACTCTGTTAGGTGGGGCTCTGTCTCGTCATTGGAGGGCAGCCGCACTGCATCGCGGTCTGAGATCTTCCCCTCGTGGACCAGCGACTGGATTGTCTCCTCGGTCGCCAAACTTTGCCCCAGCAGATTCGTCTACACGCCATTCAACTTCCTCGTTATATTCCACCATTTGTTGGCCGTCAACAGGTCACGCCCAATCAACTCATACTCCGCCTCGGTCGTCGACGACCCCCGGTGGCTGGAAGTCTGGAATAGCCACCACAGCTCGATGATGCACCACCGCTTGGTTGGTGGGAACACTCATCACCACGGGCCATTCTGCTACAGTCCTTGGCAAGATGGTCGGCGGCAATGGAAGGCGTGCTTCCAGCAGGATTGTGCACAGCACGGTGTACCGACAGGCGCTGGCACAGGGGGGAGATGGGGTAGCAATGGACGGCGGCAACGACCGGCATATATGGCAGCAGCACGCAGTGGAGCGGTGGCGAAAAAGCAATACTGTCACAACAGGACAAGCACATGGAGTAGCGATGCGATGGCCACCATGATTTTAAAGCATGTTGGACTCCTCCACGCATGGGAAGCGCAACCAGCGAAAATTGGCAGCGCACAATGCGCCAACCACGTACGGCCGCGTGTCCCACGACGCAAGAAATGCCTGCACGACCCCAGTCAGACTTCAACCGGCAGCGCATGATGCGCCAACCACACACGTCCGCGTGTCCCACTCTGCGCGGAGCGGCTATACGACCCCGGTCAAGCTTTACCACGGTCAGAGGCCAAAAAGCCCATGAACAATCGCAACACAGGTCGCGGGGACGGAGGGGCCAAAGGGCTCGGCGGCATGGTTTCGGCCCATGAGAAACCCTTTGCCATAAGATGCTCTTATAGTTGGGATGGCCCCCACCTGAGCCCATTCGGCCAGTTTGGAGGCTATAAGGCCCAGTAAGACATGTATAATGATATATATGCCCTTCTATGGGGTGCAAAACTGTGAGTGTAGTATTATAATTATGCCTTGTGTGTGCGCGCGCGCACGCCCTGGATGTGGAGAAGGGACAAGGATAGCTCATCTATGACAACTACTCAACTATTCTCCTAATTTACTGTTTAGCCTATAGCCATAACAGGAACCTATTTAGGTTTTCTCATAAATTTTAAACAAAAGCAATACATGCATAAAGCTATGATGGAAATGGTGTACTCCGTACTTTGTTTAAGAATGTAAGCATAAACTCATCAATGTACGTAGTAGTATAGTGAAAGAGGTCCTGAATTGAACATTTAGCACTAGTATTTTTATTAGATTTTTTTTTATTTTGAGTTGAAAACCGTGGTGTTCGTCTATCCAACGTAGTCTGCCCCCTATTTAGGTTCAGCATCCATCTTACGCACCATGCATATATCATCATTATCATTCCCTTGTCAATCCCAAGGTCCTTAGTCAATTCGGTAACGTAGTAAGAGCTCTCGAGTCTTGAGGCGCATAGCCATATGTTATATTTAACTTCAAAAGCTGTATCTAAATTCAAGGAGTACCAAAATACGAGCAGAAACTGATCATCTACTTACTGTTTTCTAGCAGTGAAAACCTGAGTAATGTTGGATTCAGCCAAGGAGGAGAAGTCTCTAGCAGATTCAAGAGAGTTATGAGCATAAGAAGAGTGGTTTTGGGGATTGGTAACGACATTTTAAAGTATAGTTTTATTGCCTCTCATTTGAAAACGAGGGCATGCATGCAGCCCTAGGCAAGAAAACAAGGCAACAAGAAGCTGATCAACTTGACCACGGACCACGGTTGCTGCCATGACAAGCTAGTATTATACTCCTACCAGGAAAACTTGAGCATTGTCCCTAGCCGGCCGATCCCGAGGGAGGAAACAACGAAGGTAGATCCAAACTAGGCAGATAAAAAACTAGCTGGTACTCCTACAAGAACACTCTCTACTCGACTCTACAAGGTAGTAGATCTGTACGTACTAGTATATATCATGTGGAGTACACTCAAGTCAGCACTGACACACACAAAGAAAAGGACAGCTATTGAAAGGTAGAATGGAGAACTCTTTTTACGGTACCCAACAATTAATATAGACCGTTCATTGTTTTCAATCCAAAAGATCGGATTAGTTAGAACTATATATACTACACCGCTAAGTATGTGGAGTAGCAACCTTTTAAGGGTAAAATTGTAACTAAACAGGATTATGCCGATGGGTAAGTATGAACAAATTAGTAAATGTAATTCCTTGTACAGACTCCGCAGCCCTAGCCTGTGGCCAAATTTCTGTGCTCTCGCCCAACCATGCCGTCCATGGCGTCGTCCGCAAGCCTCATCCTCGACTATACAGCGGCGGCGAGGCAATCAAAGCTCCACAGCGTCAAGGATTATAAGATTGTGAAGATTCTAAGGGTCTGTTTGGCTGTGACTGCGGCTTGTGGTATTTGGCTGAAATTTTTAAATTTTATCTGTTTACGGTACATATTACGGAGAGAGATGCTCACTTGCAATTTTGGCTGGTGCAGATGTTGGGCTTTTAACGTGTATATCGTTTAACTTGTAGATCCCGTCTTGAGAAAATACTCCGTTTAAAAATTAGGTACTGTAATAAAAACCAAAAACCGTCAGTTTCAGAGGAAAAGAATATACCCTAAATTCCATATTTTAACTCGATCGTATGATACAATTGAATTTTCTCGATAGGTTATGCGTATGCAACACAACTTAATGTTCGCTTGAATGAATCAAATAGAAATCGATGAATTCCATTGGCACAAACAGCGGGGTGCGAGCTTGTGAGTGGTGTAGGGCGTGCGAGCGGCGGCGGCGTACGAGAGGCGTTGTGCAGGAGGTGGCCGCGTAGAAAACGCGTCGGTTGTTGGGGTTAGTTTAGGTTTAATCCAAAATTCCATAATACCCATAGAGAACATTTTAGATTAAAAAGTCTATACCATCCTTTCAAATTAATGGTTAGATTTTATTTTTACTATTATCTTTTACTATCAGTAGAATATAACGTAAAATTCCCAAAATGGAATATGGTACCGAGGTGTGAAAAGCAGCATAGAAAAAAAAAGAAAGGATAAATATAAGACCAACCCCCCTCTTCTCTAGTCACTGATCAGAACTAGTTTAGCCAGAGAAACAAGAAAACACACCACTTTCTCTCCCCTTCCTATGTACACTTCCTTTCTCCTCACAGAATTACAGACACTAGAAGCAAGAAACGTAAGTACAAAAGCTGTCTGTGTTGCTATAATTGTTCAGATTTGCATATCTTCATGCATGTAAGCTTAATTAGTTGCATGCCATCCATGGCGAGCGGTGCTGCAAGGGAGTGTACAGGGAGCTTTTCTTCTGTGAGCAATACAGAAGAAAAGTTCCAGCTGGACCACCACCAGATGCCGTATCACAGCAAGCCGTTCATGGGAAGCCGGCCGGAGATGGACAACGACGACGGTGATATCCAGCACATCACCGGCCCCTCGGACCCGCCGCCGCCTGCCCCGCCGGCTGTGAAGAAGAAGAAGAGAAGCCTTCCAGGGACACCAGGTGCACATATATACTTGTTCATTATATATTCAGACCATATGCATGTATGCATCTGATCTACCCTTAATTTGAATGCTCGCATGAATAATCATGGATGATATATACGGTTTGAATTGAATGGGTATATGTGTTCTTCATGGTTCTTCATGTATATTTTTACATGCTTCATGGTTTTTGTTACTGAATTCTTTCTCTTGCATGGTTTGTGTTCTTTGCCGGTTGATCTGTAACTGCAATTATTGATAGGGCAAGTCAATAATGGCAGTCACTGTTTGGGAGTCAAAATGTCCTATTCACTGAAAACTAGGATGATAAACGTTATGAACTATTGGCGCGTGGATTAGTTTGTAAAACTTTTGAGTGAGGTAGATATATAGATCTAATATCTATTAAATTCTTTAATACAACCTTCTTATATTTTTGTAATCTTTAATCTAAACCTTCTTAGTAGAAAGCGATCTTCTGGTATAGTAATACAACAAGAAACAGTTTTCTCGACAGAATTCTTGTATGATTCTCCAGCTGTCTCAATAGTTTGTGATTTTAACATGTAGTATCTGATGCAATACTACAGTTTAAGTGACCCTTTTCTAGATAATTGTTTTCTCATTAACTGAATGATGTCTTTTTCTCTAGGGGAAATAGCTGGAATAATGTCTCTCATCAATTTAACTAAGGTTTAGCCAACACAATATAAAACCTTATCAGTTAAGAGCACATAGGATAGTACTTCGTTTACGCAGAGCATATATATTATATATGCTTTTCGATATGCCAATGGCAAATTTAGGGTAGAGAACTACGCGGTGCATGGTTGTGTGTATAAGTTTGCTTAAGTTCAATGACCTGTTAGAGCAAGTACAATAATGCTGACTAGGTCGCCTCTAGCGAAATCCACGTCAGCACAATTCTAAGTGGAAGAGAGAGACAAGAGGAGAGAGAGGCAAGCTGCCCCTCATGCAAGAGGTGACCTCTAGCACATCATACGAGGACTTGGAGGCGATGCTAGTTCTTAGAGCAAGTACAATAAGGATTAGGGTCGCCTCTAGCGAAATATTAAATGTTTGAGTGCTTTAGTAGAGGTAACATCTACTCAACTTATTGTATTAGCTACCTTCACCATGAGTCACTTGTACTCTTTTTGCTTATTTGGTTAGTTCTAGAGGTGGTAGCCACCTCTTCTATTAAACTTGCCCAACTAGGTAATTTGGAATGCGTGAGATATAGGAAGTGAATATAATATGAATTTTAGACGGACACAGGGATTATGTGCAATGACTTTCAACATCGTATACACGTGATCATTAATTGTACATGCAACTAATTAATTACTCCATAAATAAGGAGCTAGGGCTATATATCCTTGTAGACGTGTAGCACTACTCGTACTTATCCTACGAATTTACATCTCAATGTAAGATAAAGCAATCATACTAATCAAACAGAGAGGCAAGTCTGATTTAATCTTAGGCTGTTAAGTTAATTTTATTGTGGCAAGCGTGGGATTTATCTGTATAATTTTTCTCAAGAACACTGAATGTGGTCGATCGATCTCGCAGTGAGAATGAACTAATCAGTGCTAGCCATCAAGTTGGTGTAATAGCAACGAAACTGGCCCTTGAGTGACATGTCCATCTGTAGAATTTCACCAAGAAGATAGGTTTGCTCTCTCACTGTCAATGAAGGAATGTGCATGCATCATCAGGTAACATATATAGAGAGAGCTAGTGCTATTTCGATGACAAGGCAACACATATATATTCTGCTTGTCAGGTCCACATCAAAATGAAAATTTTACATTATAGAAAATTAAATAAATTAACCCTGCGACATTAACCTTTTCATTGCAATTTGCACAGGAACGCAGAAACTTTAGATTGTACATGTTTCTGTACAGTACACAACACACTGACGCATGCATGCATACGCCCATGCAGACCCGAGCGCGGAGGTGATCGCGCTGTCGCCCAAGACGCTGATGGCGACGAACCGTTTCGTGTGCGAGATCTGCCACAAGGGGTTCCAGCGCGATCAGAACCTGCAGCTGCACAGGCGCGGGCACAACCTGCCGTGGAAGCTGCGGCAGCGCGGCGGCGCCGAGGGCGGCGGGGCCGGGGCGCCGCCGCGGAAGCGCGTGTACGTGTGCCCGGAGGCGTCGTGCGTGCACCACAACCCGAGCCGCGCGCTGGGCGACCTGACGGGGATCAAGAAGCACTACTGCCGCAAGCACGGCGAGAAGAAGTGGAAGTGCGAGCGCTGCGCCAAGAAGTACGCCGTCCACTCCGACTGGAAGGCCCACTCCAAGGTCTGCGGCACGCGCGAGCACAAGTGCGACTGCGGCACCGTCTTCTCCAGGTGTATGCATGCTTCATCCTGCACCGCATTTTGCATTTACCTGCACCTGGAATGCATGCTTCATCCCGCACTGCATTTTGCATTTACCTGCATCTGGAATGCATTGTAGATATGTATATATAATTAGTTTGTCTCTTAAAGTTATCTATAAAGTTTTAAACTTATTTAAAAATAGCACTAGAGATGATCTCTCTAACAATAAATTATTTCTCTAACTATTTTATACTATTTTTATTATAACTTTTTGTATTATACCCTCTCACTATTTACGTTGGTTACGAGATTAAGTCACATCTTACATAAAAGACAATATATTATTTCTTCTTATATTCTATCTGTTTTACATAAAATTTTATTTATTTAATATAGTTAATACACAGTTGAGATGATATTATTATAAATGCCTTGTGGATAAGTCAGAAACGAATCCTTTGGAAGCCATGCCATGCATGCACCTCAATGTACGTGCCGGCCAAACTGCACTCATCAGTACGGAACGCAGCTTTACTTCTGTCTGTTCCTCTTATGTTTTTATCAAATATCTACAGCATATTTTTTGTTTTCCTTATATTCTCTTGATCATTTAGATCTTTATCACATCGACAAAAATACAAAAAAGATAGAGAAGATAACAGAGAAGCCACGTTCATCAGTACGTGATGTTCTGACGGACCAATTGATGGCGAGCTGTTCCAGAATTACCATACCATGCACGCACGAGTAGCCAGCAGTGGCTACGGAGTACGGACGAGTATTCCTACTTGTCATGCAGACCGAATTCCTACTACTACGTATCGACCGTCGCTAGCTGTGGGAGACCTTCTGAAACAATAAATAATTCGGAAAATACAGGGTAAACACCTCCCCCGGCCGTACGTAAATTCCCCCGCCACGCGCCGGCCGGAGCGCGCGGGCGGGGTGACGTGGGTGCGCTCCCCTCGCGCGAAATCCGCGGGGATGTAGGGATAGATCTGGCTACTTCTCTTCCATTAAGGAAAAGAAAATTTGACAGCTTGCGTGGGGTAGGACACAGTACATAGATCAAAAGCATTATGTATGCATCCGTGCATGTTTCCTAAGAGAGGTAATTAAGGAAGAATTAGGAATTACCAAAGCATACAAAGCAAGCATGCATGTATATGTATAGGGCCCATCTATGATGCATGCCGTGAGAAACATGTAGTAGTACTACTTGCTTGCAGCTTTGCAAATTGCAAGCTAGGTGCATGCTGACCGCTCAGTACTGGGACATATATACTGACATCTGATTTTATCACTCGATCAGGCAAGCACTAGCTAAGTATGGCCGTGTTTAGAATTGCTGCTGTTTTTGGCTAAAGCGATATTGTAACGACTATTAGTTTAGTTATATAGTATTCAATTAAAAAAATAAAAAATCTATTATATCTTTATAGATAATACAACAGAAAAGAAAAAGGATCTATCGTGTTTCAAACGACTTTTGGCTTTAAAAGCCAGTAGGTGTTTGAAACTGGGCTATAGCTATCTCACTTCATAGCTATCACATACCGGCCATGTCCAATTAATGCTACTGTGCCTGCAGGGTACTCTCAAATTCATAGCTAGAAACCAAGAAATCTTACCATATTAATGGCCCGATTATATTAACTAGGCTGATAACTTTTGTGATAGTTATTAGTTGAAAATAAATAGTAGTATCAAAAAATAATAACTTTTAAAATAAGAGGGCAAGCGTTAGGGAAAGTATAATAGATATATGCGCTCAAGATGAGAGCGAGAGGAGTGAGTTGCGTAATACACTTGTGATCTTCTGCTTTATCTTTAAAATGAGATAAGTAGGAAAATCACTTTAAAAAAACTGGTGTTCATATTAGCGGTCCCTAATAATATCTTCTTCTTATACATCTCATGGAACTTTGCTCGTACTTTTCTTTTTGGTAAACAGGAGAGACAGCTTCGTGACTCATCGTGCCTTCTGCGACGCCCTAGCCCAGGAGAACAACAAGCTCCCCCAGCCCATGAACATGGCCACAGTGGCCTCGGCCCTGCAGGGCCAAGCACACTACCTCACGCTGCCATCCCAGGCCGACGATGTGGACGCCGACGCCGACATCAATGACACCGCCGCCGCGAAGCCGCTCCTGCCGCTCAGCATGGCGGCTTGCATGCTCTCCAGCCTCTCCGCTCCCTCGCCTTCCTTCTTCAACAGGAGTAAGCTCGATCTATTGGGCCTGGATGGACCGAGTGATGCCACAATGGGTTTCTCCCCAGCTGCGCCCACGGACATGTCCGCCACCGCGCTCCTTCAAAAGGCAGCCGAAATGGGCGCGACGACCACGAGCGGGTATGCCGTGGGCTTTGGATCTATGATGGGTGGGCCCGACCATCGTCCTATCATTAACACATTTGGGCTGATGAAGGCCTATGGGCTGTACGATGGGCTGCCATTCGGCCAGACGCAACTGGTTGGGTTCGATGTCGACGGGCCATTGCCGGGCCAGCTCTACAACGGTGGAGCCCACGGCGTAGGTGCGATGGCGAGGGCCATTGGATCGCTGAGGAATGGTGGTAGCCAGGTAGAGCACCAACGGCCGGACAACGTCCGCGTCGTGGATTACATGGGTGTTGACGATCAGAGGAGCTTCGATGGCATGAGCCTGTTTGGGCCTCATATTGGCCGATGGGCCTAGATCGTTGGGCTTGTCCACTTGTGCTGCGATGTACTACCATGTTTGGGAGAGTTTGAATGTGATGAAATTAACATTCATGTTGCCGTTCTTTTTCCCTGAAATTATCGATCGAGACTGCTGCACAATAGCTAATGAGAGGACGGTGATTAAGAACATGAGCTTTGATATGTCTGTGTAGCGCTATTCTGCGCGTGTGTATTCTGCTCCTCAGCAAGTTATCACCGGTTGTGTGAAAAATTATCATCGGTTGTGAAGAAAGTTATCATCGACTGTATTGTTAACGTTCAAAAGTAACTTCACTCGCCACCGATGGTAACTTCATACAGAACCGATGATAACTTTCTGACATTGTAAGTGTTTGGCAATAACTTTATTCAGAACCTATAGTAACTCTATTAAGAAATATCAGTAACTTTCCTAGGTATTTTACACCATCGCATTGGTTAGTATGTATGTGTGTGTATGTATAGACTCCATGGTCGATCTTTCATGCATGATTGAGATTTTTCATTAATGATTAATTTGATGTGCAAAATTAATGACTTTTTCCAAATCGATGCCTTTTCCGAATTAGTGAATGCTAATGTGTTTGTCTGATATATTATATACCATTGCATTTGCACATATCTAAAAGCAATCCAAAGGCTCCCGGATGTGATTACTCTTTATGTCATATCCCGCAAAGTAGAGAGTATCTAACACAATAGAGGGCATGTACGTGTAGTATATACAGTTTTTTGAACATACTTCTTTTTATGTACAAATATGAAGGTATTAGCAAAATATGCCAAAAATCATATGCTCTCTTGCAATTTTTTTATATGGCTGGCATTGGAGTATCTTAAAATTAATATATAAGTATATTTAAGGTGATAAAGGAATATGTTAAATTTGTTTAGATAGTATATCATAGATGAAAGTAACTATATATATAATGTTACCATTGTTTCGCAGTGCACCACCCTTTGCGCTTGTTCTCACTAAACACTATGTAGGTGTAAATAGTGATGTTGAAAGAAGCTGAAAACAAAAACCGAATGAAAAGAAAAAAAAAGGAACGGCCCCTGTTCTTACCGATTGTTTCAGTTTGCAGCAGGGGAATGCATTGGCTTGACCAGCTTTGTAACGCCCCCGTTTCCAGGGGCGCATACGGACACGGCATTCCGTAACTATTCAAGCATGAACAGTTATGGAGTGTCGCGCAAGAGTATACCATTGCCTGCTTACAACAAAAGTCCAGCATATATTTGACATAAGGATTAACATCCGTGTTTTTACACGGGCGTGCAAGCCCAAAGCATAATTACATTACAAAAAGAAACTTCCAGAATCCGCTTGAGCGCGGCCGAGACCTACAGCCAAGGGTCCTCGTCGAAGAAAAGGTCCTCCGGGACTTCTTCAACGGGGAGACCTTCTCCTTCGTCTTGATCCTCTAAAGATTAGATTTAGCAAGCCGTGAGCCAAACAACCGGCTCAGCAAATCCCAAAGGGATCTTAACTTACTACATGCACGGAACTTCAAGGAAGGAAATATATTTGGTTTATTATCTTTCAGTGGATGCAGTTTTATTTGCAATCATTTTAATAAGACGGACTCAAAACTTACTTCTTAAGATCTCAGGGTTTTCCACAAGAGTTCATTAACCAGCCTAAACAAGTTAAACGCTTACAAAACTACTTAAGCTTTGCTGCTGGAATCACCCAAGTGACACAGCTCCAATAACCGGGAGCACGGCGTATTCGAATACCATTTATTTGACTCTGCAGAGTTTGCTCAGCTTTACCCACACGATCCCTTAACTCCCGCTAAAGAGTTAAGAAAGTCGTCGTTTCACCGCTCAACTCTTTATATAGGCTCTACCCAGGTAGAATTCACTCAGTGTCCGCTCTCACACGCACACACACACACACACAAGAAAAGACGGTGTCCGCTTGAGTGAACTCCACCGTTGTTAGGCACCCAAACACGGCTTGCCTAACCTCACCGCTAAACCTCTGTAGAGTTTCAATCGAGTTGAGCGGCTACTAGACAAGTGTTGACAAGTCAACTCCCGTGGTTTGAGCGAGTTCTATGACATTTGCTCAAAGCATAAGGGTTTGGTCCTTATATTTTCACACGGTCCACAACCTCGCCAGCCCGCGACCCAACCTAAGGTAAGCGGTGGCGAGACCGATCTCGCGATTTCCCACTCACCCTTACCCTACTCCAAACCCTAGGGTAAAGATGGGCGAAGGCCGTCTCGCGGCTCCCCACTCCTTACCCTACCTTGTGCACGCCGGCACTCTCCGCTCTAAGATACGGTGTCCCATACCACCCTACCTTAGAGTCGGGTTTTCCAAATTCTATTGGCCCACAGCCACAACCTTATCAGTGTAACATTTTGCATGATGATAATAATATACTACAATTATCTAGAATAACAGATAATTAATTCTAGGGTTTCAATGGCATGGCAACAAATTTTATCGGGCATTTATCGGTGGTAGGTCTAACTATATCACATGTCATTCCAAACATTTTATTTTATTTCAAACTAACATTTCACAACTAGCATAATGCAATTAGCATATTAACATAAATAAACAGCATGGGTTGCAATATGATCAAAGGATTTTGGGACTTCAGTCAATCCGAATGATTTCCGCTAGCTCGAACGAAGAATCTCCTGGCTCCTGAGGCTGCAACTGAACTTCCGGAGTCTCCGACACTAGCGCAAACATACAAAACAAATTAAATCCAGCTTGAGACTAATCAAGCGAGGAAAAATAAACTATTTAAAAAGGAGTAAAAGCATAAACACGCCAAATGGATTTTTAGGAATTTATTTGGGAGGATCTGTGGAAATGGAGTTCACAGAGGGTCGGAATAATATTTGGAGCAAAGTGGTGAAGTTTGGGAATTTTGGGATCTTCGTGATTTTCTAGGATTTATTTGGATTTTCGGGATTTTAGAAATCAATAAATCACTGAAAAATGGTTATGAACACATGCGGCCCGGCCGCTTTGCTCTGATGCGCCCGCCCGCGATTTAAACGCGAGCGAGAGCGGAGCGAGCGCGGCTCGGCTCGGCCAAAGAAGCGGCGTCCACTGGTGGCGATGGCGACGCGCGTGGTGCGGTCGGACGGAGCGGATGGCGAGGGAGCGGGCGACGATCGGACGGTCCAGGCGAGATGGCAACGATCGGCGCGGGCGGCTGAGATGAGTTGGGCAAAGCGGTACGGTGGGGAGATCCGACGGAGGTGGATGGCGGTGTTTATGAGGATCGGACGGCGGAGGGGATGGCTTGATCTGGCGGCTGAGGTTAGACGGCAACGGTGGGATCGGGCGGTGGAGGCGAGGCCACGTCGGTCGTCGTCTACCTCCAGCCGAGCGGGGCGACAGCGAAGTGGGGATGGCGGGGCTGCGGTGCTCCGGCGACGGCGAAGGTCCCCAGCGACCGGGGAGGGCTCCACCGGCTAGAGCTTGACTCGGGGAGTCCATTTTAGCCAGCTGGGAGTTGAGGGGGTCAGTGGAGAGAGCGGGGGAGAGAAGGGGGTAGTTCGGGTGCTTGGAGGCGAGGGAGGTCACCGGCGGCGAGAGAGGTCAATCGGGGGCGGCTACACCATATGGGGAGTTGGAGGCTTACATTGGAGGTGGCGGTGGGAGCCGGGAGGCGCGAGGTGAGCCGCCACGGTGAGGGTGATGCGGCCGGCGGAGAGCTTCGGTGCTGGGACTCCTCGAGCGATCACCTGCCAAAAGGAGATTGCCAAGATGATCAGCGCACCGAGGGGATACTTCGGGCGAAAGCAATGGAGAAATGAGGGAGAGGAGAGGGAGATTGGCTCCGGGGTGTCGCCGGCTCACAGGGCGGCAATGGCGGAGCTACGGGCGTCGGGGCTTCAATCGGGCGCTCTGGGAGGTGCTCTGGAGTGCTGGGAGGGGGTTGAGGGTGCTGGGAATGCTCGGGAAGCAAAGGAGGGAGAGGGAGCCGGAAGGGGGTATTTGTACCCGGGCGGAGGGGGAAGCTCCTTCGGGGAGAAGGCAACGGGCGGGAGCGCCGAGTCAACCCGAGTGACGGGGGCAGTTGGGGGGAGCGTCTCCTCCGCGAGACGGGGCGGTGACCGGGTGCTGAGCGAGGTGACAGTACGGGCGGGGGTGGAGCTGCGGCATGGGAGGAGGCGCGTCGCGCTGGGAAGTGACGCGCGGGCTGCCAGGTGGGGTCGGGCGCAGAGGATGGCGCCGCGTGGCGCGAGGATGCCGCGGTGGTCGGGACAATGTGGCGGGACAGAGCGGAGCCGCGGCGAGGGCGTCGCGCGCGCAGGAGGAGGGAGCGGCGCGCAGCGGGTCGCGCAGAGGAGTGGCGGCGCGTGGCGCGGAGCGCCACGGTTTCGGACCGTGGTGGTCGGGTGGCGCGGCGCGAGGGGAACTCCGGGCGGCGCTGTCGCCGCGCGGAGGCGGCGCGCGCGCGCGCAGCGCAGCGCGCGCGCGCGCGAGGCGAAGCGAAGGGAGCGGCGCGCGCGAGGAGGAGGAAGCGTCCGCGGGAGGGGCCAGGAACGAGAAAGCGGAAAAGAGCGGGCGCCGAGAGAAGAGGAAGCGCCAGTAAAAAGGAAAGCGGAAAAGGAGACTTTCCGAAAGGAAAGTTTCCAAAATTCACCCAAAAACCGGCAAAAATTCACAAATTTTTGGATTTTGAAATTTTGGGGTTTTTCAACCTACCCCCCTTAAAAGAATCTCGACCCCGAGATTAACTTGGTCCAGGGAGTAAGTTGGGGAAATCCCGCTGCAAGTCTGATTCTCGTTCCCAAGTGGACTCATCTGCTGTGTGATTCTTCCACTGCACTCTGCAAAATCTGATATTCTTGTTTCTGAGCTGCCTCTCTGATGTTTCAAGTATTTGTAGTGGTTCTTCAAAGATACGTGCGATCATCCCGTAATTCAATATCCGACAATGGCACTTCATCCGTTGGTTGACGAGACACTTTGAAGTCGAGATACGTGGAACACATTGTGCATTCTTGACAAGTTGGGTGGGAGCTGCACTTGATAAGCTACTTCCCCAACTCTTCCGATAATCTGAAACGGTCCCACATATCTTGGTGCTAATTTGCCTTTAACTTGAAATCTCTTAATTATTTTGAATGGAGTGACTTTGATGTAGACGAAATCTCCAACTTCAAAACTCAAATCCTTCCTGCGGTTATCCGCATAGCTCTTCTGTCGGTCTTGTGCCATTCTGAGTCTGTCTCTGACAATTCTAACATGTTCTTCTGTGTCTTGAACAATCTGAGGGCCAATAAGTTGTCGCTCTCCTGTTTCTGTCCAATTTAGAGGGGTTCTGCATTTTCTGCCATAAAGTGCTTCAAACGGGGCCATTTGGATACTAGCTTGGTAGCTATTGTTGTATGAGAACTGGGCAAATGGTAGGCAAGTGTTCCATGATGCTCCATACACTATCGCACAAGCTCTCAACATGTCTTCTAAAATCTGATTTGTTCTTTCTGTCTGTCCATCCGTCTGGGGGTGATAGGCTGAACTGAAATTCAGATCGGTGCCCATGGCTTCATGCAGTTTCTCCCAGAACTTGGACGTAAATTGCGCTCCTCTATCTGACACAATTTTCTTGGGAACCCCATGTAGTGTCACTATTCTCGTCAGATACAATTCAGCAAGTTTGTCCTTCCCATATGTTTGCTTGATCGGGAGGAAATGAGCCACCTTGGTCAATCTGTCGACAATGACCCAGATAGCATCATATCCCTCACGAGTCTTGGGAAGTCCAGTAATGAAATCCATGCCGATATTGTCCCATTTCCATTCGGGTATTGGCAAAGGTTGCAACAATCCCGATGGTTTCTGGTGGTCTATCTTGATCTGTTGGCAAACATCACATTTAGCCACGTACTCTGCCACTTCCTTTTCATCCGGTTCCACCAATATTTCTTCTTCAAGTCTTGGTACATCTTAGTACCTCCGGGTGAATTGAGAATTGGGACGAATGGGCTTTGACAAGATTAACTCTCTTAGTTCCTTCTTGTCGGGTATGCAATAACGACCACGGAAGGTGAGGATTCCATGCTCATCCATTGCATACTCACCGACTCTTCTCCTTGAATATCCTTTTCGCTTTTGAATCTCTTCATCTTCATCTTGTCTTTGCTTTAACTGATCCACAAGAATGGTTGAATTTCTAATGTTGTTTCTTCACCTGCTCGTGATCACCAAGTTGATCGTATTATGTCCCTTTGCAATTCGCGGATACTCGATTTGCTAGTTTTGCTTGGACGAGCCTTGCGCTAAGGGCGTCTAAGCAACTACATTGGCCTTGCACAGGTGATACGAAGACCAACATCATAATCCTTTATCGATTCCAACCATCTGCGTTGTCTCATGTTTAATTCAGGTGTGTAAATAGGTACTTTAGGCTCTTGTGATCAGAAAATATCTCACATCGATTCCCCAGCAGGTAGTGCCGCCAAATTTTTAGTGCATGCACTACAGCTGCTAGTTCTAAATCGTGTGTGGGGTAATTCTCTTCATGTGGTCTCAACTGTCTTGAGGCATAAGCGACAACCTTTCCGTCTTGCATAAGTACACATCCCAAACCTTGCTTTGAAGCATCACAGTAGATTTGAAATTCCTTTTCTGGATTGGGCAGAATCAACACTGGCGTTGTTGTTAGTTTGGTCTTCAATAGCTGAAAACTTTCCTCACATCCATCTGTCCAGGCGAATGGTCTGTCCTTCTTCAGAAGTTGAGTGAGTGGACGAGAAATCCGTGAGAACCCTTCTATGAATCGGCGATAATAGCCTGCCAATCCAAGGAAGCTTCTCACTTGATCCACGGTTTGGGTCGCTTCCATTCCATAATCGCTGAAATCTTTCTCGGATCAACTTTGACTCCATCTTTAGATATAATGTGACCCAAGAAGGCAACTTCCTTCAACCAAAAGCTGCATTTGTCGAATTTGGCATATAGCTGATGTTCTCTTAATCTGGTCAATACCATGTGCAGATGTTCTTTGTGTTCTTCTTCACTTTTGGAATATATCAGGATATCATCAATGAAGACAATCACAAATCGATCCAATTGGTCCATATGCACCAGGTTCATAAGATTCATGAAATAAGCTGGCGCATTGGTTAAACCAAAGGGAACAACCGTGAACTCATATAATCCATATCTGGTAATGAAAGCTGTCTTCTCTCGATCTTGCTCTCGGATTTTAAGTTGATGATAACCCGAGCGCAGATCGATCTTGGAAAACACTTTGGCACCCTTGAGTTGATCAAACAAATCATCAATTCTGGGGAGAGGATACTTGTTCTTGATGGTGACAGCATTCAAGCCTCTATAATCAACACACATCCTTAATTCTCCATTCTTCTTTTTCACAAATAGGTCGGGTGACCAAGGTGAGACACTTGGTCGAATGAATTCTTTTTCAACAGTTCATCCAACTGCTTCTTCAACTCTTTCAATTCACTAGCTGACATTCTATACTGATGTTTGGCAATCGGTTTGGTACCAGGTACCAATTCTATTGCAAGTTCTACTTGTCTGTCAGGGGGTCTTCCTGGTAGTTCTTCTGGGAATACATCAGGGTACTCCTGTACTACTGGTACTTGATTAGGTGTGGCTGCTATCATGTTAATCATACGCTTTCCGGCATCTTTTAGCACTTCTCGATCTGTTTTCACCACTATTTTCTGGCCTTCAGAGTTAACCAGTGACACCGTCTTGATCTCTGATCCACTTTGCCTTTATTCTTGGCTAGCCGTTCATGCCTAAATGGCATCTAACCGGACATATCTAAGCGCAATAAGTCCGCTTTAAAGTCTACCCTTGGATTTTTATGTTAAGTCCCGCACACCCACGGTGGGACTCCATTCTAACCCCAGGGGTTTCAACCACATAAGGTCTTGGAAGTGAAACAGAAGGTAACTGATTTCTTGCGGCAAAACTCTTTGAAATAAATGAATGCGTTGCACCAGGGTCAAATAGAATCAATGCAGGTATGGAATTGATTGGGAACATACCAGCAATGATGTCACTTGCTCCAGCGGCATCCTCTGCAGATACGTGGTTCACTCTGGCATAAAAAGTAGGTCTGACATTGCTTCTGCCTCTGCCTCTGCCTGTAGTTGAAAAGTTCGCAGTGCCTGCAGGAGACTGGGGGCTGGCTGCTTTAATCTGCAGATATCCTCCCTTGGGAGTGCCAGGGCTTGACTGTGTCTTGTTCTCTTCTTTATTCGACTCGGACTTGAAGCTTTGCGGCATCGGATGGTAAGCTTTTCCGGGACATTGATCTGTAGTGTCCAATTTCTCCGCAGTGAAAACAAGCATTGGATCTCTTTGGGCGATTACTAGCAAGATGATTCCCACCACAGGTGGGGCATTTGGCGCTAGTGGCAAAGGAGAGTTGTATTGTTGTGGATCGCCGATCGAGTCTCGGTAACCTCACGAATGGCGGGAGGATTGGGATCGATATGAGGTGATCCCGATGTCCCGAGTCGTTGAGCATTATGTGAAGCGATTGAGATTTGTGTACCGCCTTACGCTTTCGTAGTCCTCCATTTCTCCTCTAGCTTCTTTCGAGTTGATTAAACTGCTCACCATGTCATGTAAATCTCGAAACTTGAGCTGAAATATGAAATTTCGAGAGCTCTTTGTAATCCACCACGAATCTATTCATCTTCTTGTCTTTTGTCAACATCTTCGGGGCAAACTGGACAAATGGTTGAACTGATGTAAGTACTCCATAACGGTGCGTCCTCCTTGCTTAAGCGCAAGAAACTCCCGACGCTTAGCCTCCATGACGCTATCCGGTATGTGTGCCTTGCGAAAGGCCTTTGAAAAGTCCTCCCAACTAATTTCTCTGCTCGTAGGGTGCGTTGGTAGTTGATCCACCACGTAGGCTGCAGACCGCACCTGCGATGGGATGCGTACAACACCTTCTCTTGGTCATCGCATCGAGTGTTTGAAGCTTTCTCTCCACGTCCACAAGCCAATCCTCGCCACCGTAGGGTCGCGGAGGTGGAGAAGACCGGTGGACGTGTTTTGTAAAATCGCCCATCGGGTGGAAATTTGAGAACCATCCCGAGGAGCATTACTCCCACTAGGAACACCGGAGGATCGGGTTGCCATCTGCTCGAGAAGCCGAGCTTGCCGATCTAACACTTTCAAGATATTCGCTCTCCTTGATATCGATTCTTTTCTAACATTTCAATAACCTTTGCAAGTGTGTTCGGTGGTGGCGGTGCACCGCCACTGGTTCGACCAAATGCGCCTCGCTGCTCCATCTGTTTATTGGGAACTTGAGGTTAGATTTGCAGCGGTTTTGACAATTAAGAGCAGGTAAGTAAGACTTTGAATTTCAAGGTAAGTATAGGGTGAACAGAGTAAGTGCGAGAGTGAAAGGGGACAGAAGAAAGCTTTGAACACACAGAAGGAAATACTGATAATTTAGACAAGCAACATAAAGGATTAATTAACATAAGTTCCATAATAAAGCAAGCGGTACGCAGACCACTTAGGGTTCGAGTGTGCACTTGCATTACATACCAAAAGTACAGCTATTACAAAAGGGTCAGGCTACCACTAGCGTACAGCGTCTACTCCTCCTGTCCCCTGTGTTGGGAGGCAAGCGGGCTGCCGGGCGGGCAGGCACACGGTACTCTACCGTGGTCATCAGCCGGCGCCTGCGCCTAGACTGCACCGTGGAGCACGAGGACTGGACGCTCGGCTCCTCACCGCGATCCACGGCCTCGATCTCCTCAAAACGACGGAGAGAGGCCCGAGCCGCTGGACTCGCTCGAGCCTCCCCAGCCGCTCCCGAACCTCCGGACTCGGCGACGCGCTGCCGTGAGCGAACGATCTGCGTGCCCAAAGGGCGGCGATGCCGCGAGGCGGGATCGTCATCCTCACCGAATCGAGGCACGGCAGCGAGGCCGCGGCGCCGCTGCTGTGGCACCGTGTCGAAGGGAGTGAAGGAGAACTCGAGGCGTAGTAGTCTCGCAAGTAGAACGCAGCCTTTCGGGCGCCCTGAATCTGCGTCGTCTCGGTCCATCCTCCGGCGACGAACTGCGCTCTGGTCGGGGCGGATAGGCAGGGGCGTAAGGACCACCACGCCTTCCACTCGTGAGAGCGCTCTCCACGGTGCGGCTCATCGCACGGAACACTGGGGTGCAGTGCTCCTCGAACCAAGGTACCTCCTCATCTCCCAAAGCTTGTATGGCCATCCATCCATACGGTCAGGTCGGGAGAAAACATAGTGCACCATCTGCCGGAAACAGAATTTTGAAGTTAGACAAGTAAAGCAATAAACATTTTGCATAAAATAAAGCTTAAGCAAGATTAGACTAAGATAGAAAAGGTAGCACAAGAGAGGAAAAAGACAGCAATAATACTTATGTTTTTCGTAAACCCTTTTTACAACTTAAATTAAATTTTGCGATAAAATCGCTTCCTAGACTGCCTTAGGTCTCAACCTACGGTCAAAGAGCTGGCTCTGATACCACTTCTTGTAACGCCCCCGTTTCCAGGGGCGCATACGGACACGGCATTCCGTAACTATTCAAGCATGAACAGTTATGGAGTGTCGCGCAAGAGTATACCATTGCCTGCTTACAACAAAAGTCCAGCATATATTTGACATAAGGATTAACATCCAGGTTTTTACAGTGGGCGTGCAAGCCCAAAGCATAATTACATTACAAAAGAAACTTCCAGAATCCGCTTGCGCGGCGAGACCTACGACCAAGGGTCCTCGTCGAAGAAAAGGTCCTCGGGACTTCTTCAACGGGAGACCTTCTCCTTCGTCTTGATCCTCTAAAGATTAGATTTAGCAAGCCGTGAGCCAAACAACGGCTCAAGAAATCCCAAAGGATCTTAACTTACTACATGCACGGAACTTCAAGGAAGGAAATATATTTGGTTTATTATCTTTCGGTGGATGCGTTTTATTTGCAATCATTTTAATAAGACGGACTCAAAACTTACTTCTTAAGATCTCGTGGTTTTCCACAAGAGTTCATTAACCAGCCTAAACAAGTTAAACGCTTACAAAACTACTTAAGCTTTCTTCTTGGAATCACCCAAGTGACACGGCTCAATAACCGGAGCACGGCGTATTCGAATACCATTTATTTGACTCTGCAGAGTTTGCTCACTTTACCCACACGATCCCTTAACTCCCGCTAAAGAGTTAAGAAAGTCGTCGTTTCACCGCTCAACTCTTTATATAGGCTCTACCGGTAGAATTCACTCAGTCCGGCTCTCACGCACACACACACACACAAGAAAAGACGGTGTCCGCTCGAGTGAACTCCACCGTTGTTAGGCACCCAAACACGGCTTGCCTAACCTCACCGCTAAACCTCCCTGTAGAGTTTCAATCGAGTTGAGCAGCTACTAGACAAGTGTTGACAAGTCAACTCACGTGGTTTGAGCGAGTTCTATGACATTTGCTCAAGATAAGGGTTTCATCCTTATATTTTCACACGGTCCACAACCTCGCAGCCCGCGACCCAACCTAAGGTAAGCGGTGGGCGTGAGACTGTCTCGCGATTTCCCACTCACCCTTACCCTACTCCAAACCCTAGGGTAAAGATGGGCGAAGGCCGTCTCGCGGCTCCCACTCCTTACCCTACCTTGTGCACGCCGGCACTCTCCGCTCTAAGATACGGTGTCCCATACCACCCTACCTTAGAGTCGGGTTTTCCAAATTCTATTGGCCCACACCACAACCTTATCAGTGTAACATTTTGCATGATGATAATAATATCTGCAATTATCTAGAATAACAGATAATTAATTCTAGGGTTTCAATGGCATGGCAACAAATTTTATCGGGCATTTATCGGTGGTAGGTCTAACTATATCACATGTCATTCCAAACATTTTATTTTATTTCAAACTAACATTTCACAACTAGCATAATGCAATTAGCATATTAACATAAATAAACGGCATGAGTTGCAATATGATCAAAGGATTTTGGGACTTGCTTAGTCAATCCGAATGATTTCGCTAGCTCGAACGAAGAATCTCCTGGCTCCTGAGGTTGCAACTGAACTTCCGGAGTCTCCGACACTAGCGCAAACATACAAAACAAATTAAATCCAGCTTGAGACTAATCAAGCGAGGAAAAATAAACTATTTAAAAAGGAGTAAAAAGCATAAACACGCCAAATGGATTTTTAGGAATTTATTTGGGGAGGATCTGTGGAAATGGAGTTCACGGAGGGTCCGGAATAATATTTGGAGCAAAGTGGTGAAGTTTGGGAATTTTGGGATCTTCGTGATTTTCTAGGATTTATTTGGATTTTCGGGATTTTAGAAATCAATAAATCACTGAAAAATGGTTATGAACAGATGCGGCCGGCCGCTTTGCTCTGATGCGCCCGCCCGCGATTTAAACGCAGCGAGCGCGAGCGGCGAGCAGCGCGGGCTCGGCCAAAGGCGCGCGCGTCCACTTTGGTGGCGATGGCCGACGCGCGTGGTGCGATCGGACGGAGCGGATGGCGAGGAGCGGCGACGATCGGACGGTCCAGCGAGATGGCAACGATCGCGCGCGGCGGTGAGATGAGTTGGGCAAAGCGATGCGGTGGGAGATCCGACGGAGGTGGATGGCGGTGTTTATGAGGATCGGACGGCGGAGGGGATGGCTTGATCCGCGGCCGAGGTTAGACGGCAACGGTGGATCGGGCGGTGGAGGCGAGGCCACGTCGGCCGTCGTCTACCTCCACCGAGCGGGCGGCGAAGTGGGGATGGCGGGCTGCGGTGCTCGGCGACGGCGAAGGTCCCAGCCGGATCGGAGGGCTCCACCGGCTAGAGCTTGACTCGGGAGTCCATTTTAGCCACCGGGAGTTGAGGGGTCGATGGAGAGAGCGGGGAGAGAAGGGGTAGTTCGGTGCTTGGAGGCGAGGAGGTCACCGCGCGAGAGAGGTCAATCGGGCGGCTACACCATATGGGAGTTGGAGGCTTACATTGGAGGTGGCGGTGGGAGCCGGGAGGCGGCGAGGTGAGTAGCCACGGTGAGGTGATGCGCCGCGGAGAGCCGGTCTTTGGGACTCTCGAGCGATCACCGCCAAAAGGAGATTGCCAAGATGATCAGCGCACCGAGGGGATACTTGGCAAAGCAATGGAGAAATGAGGAGAGGAGAGGAGATTGGCTCGGGTGTCGCCGGCTCACGAGGCGGCAATGGCGGAGCTACGGCGTCGGGGCTTCAATCGGGCGCCCGGGAGGTGCTCTGGAGGCTTTGGGAGGTTGAGGTGCTGGGAATGCTCGGGAAGCAAAGGAGGAGAGGGAGCCGGAAGGGGTATTTGTACCCGGCGGAGGAAGCTCCTTCGGGAGAAGGCAGGCGGAGCGCCGAGTCAACCCGAGTGACGGGGCGATGGGGAGCGTCTCCGCGAGACGGGCGTGACCGGTGCCGAGCGAGGTGACAGACGGCGGGGTGGAGCTGCGGCATGGGAGGGAGCGCGCTCGCGCGGGAAGTGACGGCGGGGCGCCAGTGGGGTCGCGCGCGAGGATGGCGCCGCGTGGCGCGAGGATGCTGCGGTGGTCGGGACAGCGGCGGGACAGAGCGAGGGAGCTGCGGGCGGGCGTCGCGCGCGCGAGGAGGAGGAGCGCCGCCGCAAAGCGGGGCGCGCAGAGTGGCGGCGCGTGGCGCGAGCGCCACGGTTTCGGACCGTGGTGGTCGGGTGGCGCGGCGCGAGCGGGAACTCCGGCGGCGCTGTCGCGCGAGAGAGCGCGCGCGCGCGCGCAGCGCGCAGCGCCGCGCCGCGGCGCGAGGCGAAGGCGAAAGGAGCGGCGCCGCGAGGAGGAGGAAGCGTCCGCGCGGAGGGGCAGGAACGGAGAAAGCGAAAAGAGCGGGCGCGAGAGAAGAGGAAGCGCCACCAAAAGGGAAAGCGGAAAAGGAGACTTTCCAGAAAAGGAAAGTTTCCAAAATTCACCCAAAAACCGGCAAAAATTCACAAATTTTTGGATTTTGAAATTTTGGGGTTTTTCAAGCTTGGCGCACGAGACCCTGCAGCGACGCACACAGGCGGCACCGTCGCGGCCCTCCCCCTCACGGCGCCGCTCGCTCTGCTTCCATGGTTACTTCTTCCCAGTCAGATCGCCTTCTCCTCTCCACCCCCATTCTCTCTCAACGCCGCCGCCGATACCATTTCCGGCGTGGTGAGCTCCATTCATCTCTCTCTCTCTCTCTCATGCAATTTCTCAAAATTCGTCATAAACATCCAATGTCTCCCAAAATTGATCGCTCCTCTAGCTTCCTTACCTCTCTGCGAATCAAGTGCTCCTCTCTTTCCTTCTTCTACGGAGCCGGTGGGTCTCTGCCGTGCGTTCCCGCACTGACCTCGCCACCGCGCACGCCGATCTGGCGTTTTGGTGACTCTCCGGCCTCGCCACCTGCATCATGGAGACCGCCTCGACGCCCTGAATCTTGATGAGCCCACGCCCCGGCCACTCCGTTGTCGGAGCTTGCCTCCGGCGGGCGCCCCGCAGCGCCATGAGAGGCCGTCGTCGCCACCTCTCTAGCCCATCTCCGTGCCGTGGTGAGGTGTTGAGTCCGCGCCGTGGTGAGCTCTTCCTCCGAATTGAGTGCGTCACCTTCCTCGATTCCCCGCCGGCAAGCCGTCACCGTCGCCTCCGCCCCGTCCTGTCTGCAGCCGCCGCCGCGAGGGCACGACCGTGCGTCTCCATTGACGCCACCACCACCCATTTTCTCCAATCTGTTCCCTCTCCATTTTTCGGGTCGCTGCCACTTCGCCGGCCGTGCCTCGCCACCGGCGAGCTCCACAGAGGAGCCCGTGCGGCTCCCCTGTTTCCCTCTCGCTGACAGGGCGTTCCGCTAGTACAACGTGAAAAAAGGGTGGTGTTCAGCTAGAAGATTGCAAAGGATGGTGCGAGGTGAAACTTTGGTAAGAAAGGCGGTACAAAGTGAAATTTATATAATGGGCCTATTTTTTTTGACTTGAGATTATGATTTATAATTTTTAGATTATTTATGAGAGAAAGTATGGAATAATAAAAACTTACATATGATTTTAGCTAATTAAACAAAGTTGCTATAGGGTGTATTATAATTAACATGTAGATCTGTCTTAATAATAGAAAAGCAAAAAAAACAGTTTTTACAGATTAGAAAGAAGAGGCCCAATAAAAAGAACATGAGCTTTTGTGGGCCGGCCTAATCTCTTAAGTGGGGCGGTCCAATAAGAATTCCGGTCGATGGGGTTATCCTCGTAATTCTAGATCCATCCTGTCCCCCTGAAACCCTAGCTCCCCGAATTCCCTATATATAACAGACGCCCTCGCGCCCCTCCCTTGACTCCCTCCGTCGATTCACGCCTCCAGTGGTTAATCTTCAGGCCTGTTTCCTGAATCCGTGATGTGTGTACCGTGTGAGTTTCGATCTTGAATCCTCTTTTATGCTCTCTTCGTTTGGTTTTGGTGTTTGCGACTTTGTGTCCGCGTTGGATCTATTGGAGGCTGTGATGACCAAAAAATACCTACCTATTTTCTGAGGGATTTCCATCCTCCTGATCGAGAGAAACCAATGGATCCTTCTGAGCCTTCCAGTATCTGTGCAATTTCTTCTCTGTTGTTGGGTTCAACTCGATTTGTTTTGGATTTGTTCTGTTCTTTAAGAACAGAAGAAAAAGCAAGATTTGATCCAGTTGATGTGATGATAAGCTTTCGCAGAAGCTCATGAAGTGTTGACCAAAAATTCAGACTACAATTATCTGATCAACTCCTAAATCTTGCTTAAGGGATCTGGATTCTTGTGCTTTTCGTGCATAACTTCTTGGATTCTTGTCTGATATGATCTGTGCATAATAAGCCGATGCTCTGGATGAGTATAGGAAGGAAGCATTACCTATGGGTGTTTTAAAACAAAATGGTTTCTGGGTTGTTGGATAAGAGGATCCATAACGACAGTCTAGGATGTCGTGGCTTTTTAGTTGTTCAGAAAGAAAAGCGACATCTCTCGTGACGATAATGGAAGGAAAATTAGTTCTTCGCGTATGCTAAAGCATGCAATTTTTAACTGAACGCGCCTGAAACTCATGGTGAAGATGGTGCCTGCCGCAAGAAAATTTTCGGCGAGACGGCATTGAGTCAGATCTAGTGAGGCGCCTCCTCTGTAGTGCTTTCAGATTGCTCTTCCTCCAGAGCCTTGCGGAGATCATGCCGAAACCACATTGTGGAACTGAAGAAACTGGATCGGTCAGACGGTGCTGTCAGAGGATCATATGAATGTCACTTAACAAACAAGAGTGACATATAATGCAATTACCAAGGGTTACTTATCTATGTCACTAGGTTTCTAATAGTGATGTTAAAACTTACTAGAACTTAGTGAAATATAGATCTTGACTAACTATATATTATTAGAGAGCATTTGATTTTTAAACATATATAAGGAGTATCTTTTGTTAAATTATTTAATGCGAGATTTTACATAAACATAGGTGGTGATCGGTTCGGCTGAAAAGCTCATGGCTCATGGCTGAAAACATGTAGCCGGCTGAAAAACGCACTGTAGCTGACAGAGACTTATTTAGCATAATTAAATTTAAAAAAATTAAAAATATAAAAAATATGTTAGCCCATTACGTAAAATACAAACAAATACGGGGGAAAAAACCGGCAAAAAAGCTCAACAAAAAGCCAAAAGTTCAGAAAAAGACGAAATTATGAATAGTGCAAAATAAGCCAGAAGCCGAAGCCGAGTTGATCACCACCATAATGCTGATTGTTTGCAAGATCATCTGACCGTGTTTAAAGATGTGATCACCGACCTTGAAGTCATGGAGGTTAAATGCGATGATAAAAAATTTGGCCTTATTCAACTCTATCTGCTGCCTGTTTCATTCTCTACATTTAGAGATATAATTCTCTACAATCGAGATGCTCTTATTCTGAAGGAGGTTTATGAAGCTCTGTATGTCAAAGAAAAGATGGAAAGTATGGTTCGAGCGAAAGCTCGAGGCTGCATGCAAAAGGTCTGTCTGTTCAAGGTAGACCGGTTGAGAGGTATCCGACCAGTGATTCCAAAGACAAAAGCTCGAGCCAATACAAAAGTTGTTCGAAGTTGAAGACCAATAAATCATGTCGCTACTGTAAGAAGGGTGAACATGATACATTCGAGCACTAGAAACTTCAAAATGAGAAGAGGAATAATAATAATTCTAAGGAATATCAATAAGATGATAAAGCTAATGTCACTATTGTCACAAAAAAAGAATGTTCTTAATGGGACATTCTTGTTGCCATTGCTGATGATTGCAAAACCAGTGATGAATAAATTCTTCATTTAACCTGCACTTTTCACATGAGTCCAAACCATAGCTGGTTCATTATTTATGAGGCTATTTTGAATGGATCAGTGTCAATAGAAGATAATACTTCATGCAAGATTGTAGTTATCGTTTCTATCTAGATCAAGATGTTTGATGGCACCATTAGAACCCTATCGGATGTCCAACACATTCCAAATTTAAAAAGTATCTTATCTTATTGAGCACTCTTAGTGCCAAAGAGTACCAATTTTTAGATGGGTGTGAAGTTCTAAAGATCTACAAAGGTTCTCTTGTTGTAATGAAATGTGATACGAAGACAGTATATCTCTATCATCTTTGAGGCACAACTCTGGTCAGAAAAGCTTTTGTTGCCTCGATCAGGTTGTTTGATGCTAAGCATATGAGTGAAGCTAGGTTAAAGGAGGTTTGCAAAAGATGTCTGCTCGATGTTGAAGGTGTCAACTAGTTAAAGTTTTATAAATATTGTGTATTTGGTAAACAAAAAATATGAGTTTCAGCTCTGCAAATCACTCTTTAAAAGCATATTAGATTATATTAACTCTGATTTATAGAGTAAGTCTCACGTTCCATCCCTTAGAGGCACAAATTATATGTTGTCTATTATCGATGACTACTCTTAAAGAGTTTGGGTGTACTTCATCAATTATAAGTCTAATGTGTTCAAGATATTAAAAAGAGTAGAAGATTATGATAAAAAACGAACCAACAAACATGTCAAGAAACTCCAAACAGATTATAGCCTATAATTCTATTAAGGAGAATTTGAATCTTATGTCGATCGGAGGACATTGTAAGGCATTACATAGTTCTAGACACATTGTAGCAGAACACTGTGGCTGAGCGTATTAATAGAACTGTCATGGAAAAGGTGCGTTGCATACTGTCTACATCTAGTCTGTAAAAAAAATTAGTTTGAAGTCGCTTCCACTGCTTGTCATCTGCTCAATCGATCGTCGAACACTTTCATCTATAAGAAAATTCCAGTTGATATGTGGTCTGGTTCTCCTATAGACTACTCGAGCATAATAATCTTTTGTTGTCCTGCTTATACTCATTCTGATAAAGGTAAACTTGAGTCAAGAGCTATTAAGTGCATCTTCCTTGGTCATAAGTCTAGAGTTAAATGTTATAAGTTGTGGAATCCTAAGACTCGAAAGGTAGTCTTGAGCAGAAGTGTTGCTCTTGATCAATCTACTCTGTTGAAATGAATTTTGACCAGCCATGCTCCTATTGAGAAGCCACAATTTACCAGCATTTAGGTGGAGCATGTTATTGATCCAAGATTCTCACCAGAGGCCAACACCATACGCGTCGAGGAGGTGCGCTTGTTCAAGGGCTACAGCCGGCCGTTGCTGGACAAGATAGATGCACTGCCGCCAGGGAAGAAGGCAATCCTCGTCTGCCATAGCTGCTACGAGCAGAGCCTCGCATTGCTGTCCTCGTCACCGCCGCCATGCTAGCTGCCGGGAAACCCATGACGTTCGTTGAACAGGTATGTACTCGACCGGTCGATCCACACCTCCGTTGGCTTGATGGAAATAAATGGTAATCCTAGGGTGTTATTAGCAAAAACCTCTAAACTACTAAGATACCTCGATCTGGAGCACGAAAATTCGATCAAACAGTCCGAACGATCCAGGGGACACGTGGATCGCGATGAAAATTTGCGGTCCACTCCTCGAGGGGCCAAAAAGTAGTATAAGTTAATCCAAGAGTAATGCAAAAACCTAAATGTACTCCACCCTTCTCCACCTTAACCGCGCAAGTTCCATCGGATGGTTAAAATCAACTATGATTGTTTCCTCCGCAAAAATAACCCTACACCGCTTGAGTCGACCCCCCTTGATCTGGACCGCGTAAAGTCCATCCAACTGTTCTCAGAAGTCTAGAAACGGCGTTGCTTTCTTCTTTCCCCTCACCGTCCCGCCGCCTTGCGACCGGCCGTCCCCGTCCTCTCCTCCCTCCCTCCCTAAGGCCTCTCAGCCGCACGCTGCTTCCTTCTCCCACAGCTCGCGTCCACAAACCCCTCAGCCCATGGTTGCTTTCGACGTTCGTTAGCTTGTCCTGAAGTTGATGCTGCTGCCGCCGGCTTTCGCAATGGATGACATGAAATGGTAGTATTCAGAGGATACACTCTGCACAACGCTAACGTAGCAGCGGCCTTTTTTATCGAGATTATTGTAGCAGCAGTCTGAAATCTGAATGTTCATCCTTACACATGTCATTAACCCATGGCTAGGACCAGAGTACTTAGCACAGAGATAGTATCAGCTCAGCCCTCTGAGGTAACTGCTGCCATTAATTCATTCTTGAATTAATTTCACCTTCTTCCTGCTTCCTCTAACGACTTACAGCACGTGCTACAAACTACAATACATGCAGGATCTGACCCTAGCAACAGTGCTAGTGAGGCCATCACCGTGGTTCGAAGACGATTCGGTGATTACGGGGAAGGTTCTGCAGGCGGAGAGGTACGGCGCGGTGAGCCGTGTGTACGTCGTCGCCGAGGACGACTGCTCGTGGTCGGCGGAGTTCCGACGGCGGATGACGTCGTGGAACCCCGGCACAGAGGTGAGGGGACTATAGGGAGCTGATCATATGCCGATGTTCTCGAAGCCACGGAAGCTCCCAGTCTCAGAGATCCTGATGGACATAGCCAACAAGTACATCTGAGGAGCATTCCCTGCTTTTGAAGCTGATCATACGTCAATCAGAAAAACGGGTGTTAAAGTATGATAGTATGAATGCTGAATTGTTCTTAAGAGAAATGGTGAGAATTTTGGGTGATAAGATTAGATTCTCTAGGCACTGCTTGGAGAGTAAAAGTTCAGACATGGTTGTAACAAGAACATTATGATACAGGAATATTTATGTTACATTTCTCTTCTAAATAAAACCATGACATCCCGTGCTTGGGAAGTTACAAGCTAGTGAAGAAAAGGCCCAGGGGTACAAAAGTGCGTGTCTACTGGATCAAACATCAACCACTAGACTGAAGGAATCCGCCATTGCGAAGAACTCTTTCTGAACTGCCTTCCATGCCGACTCTGGTGCCTGGGCATTCAAGGTGTAAAGTTTGCCATCCCTCGCGCAGCACACCGCAACATTGTGCCGTCGGAAAGAAGGGCTTTCAACTCGGAACTCTAGCTTGTAGTATTTCACATTGTTCACCGCATCTTCTCTCAAGGCAGCATCAATAAGAGTAGCGTTGATATCTGGGCCTCGCTTTGTCCTTGCAATCCTTCTGAGAACCACTTCCCCAACATCTTTCGGACCACCGAAAGCCTCAATCCTGTTGCAAACAGTTCATTTCAGCTTTAGAGGACGCTATATGACATAATGGCACTACAAGCTGATGAAGTGATGATTTGCCAAACATTTCTCAATCAAAAGTCAGCATACTCTGAAAGTTTTTGGGCGGAAACTGAACAAACTTCGATGGCTTGTTAATGTGATATATACGTGACATTATGTTCACGTTTCACACAGGAACGCAAATATACCGTTTAAGAGAATTTGGAAGATTTTATTTGTTGGGATAAAAGTTTAAGAATCATACCATTAACAAATTGCAAGTGACAAATGAAGTGTACTTACGAGAAGTCTTGTGGGACAGGTGAGACGATGACACTGACATTGAGCTCCCCGTTGGATCCTGGGGGACCAAAAGCTGCCACAGGTTCACTGATGTTCCGAGGTCGAGATGGGGACCTCCCATTTGTCAGAGGCGGAGGGTCTAGTGATCTCTGCAATTCTGCTTTCTTCACTTCCCTGTATAGTAATGTCTGATCTCCAACCCAGCTTGCTGGATAGATAAATTCTGCAACAGAGACCTTAAAGTTAATATTTCACATAGATTGGCAGATGTGTACTGACACTTCAACAATGAAACAGCCTGTTTGCTTATGCATAAGATACTTCACATCATTCTTCTTATTAATATAATATTTTTTAAATAGTATTCACAATTATGATATCTTATTAATATGTCCCCAGCCGGCAAAACATCCAGCAGAACAAACCACCAAACACATTATCTGTTGAAAATCATCAACCAGATGACATCAATGATCAATCACGATGACATGGAGCCCAGGTGGCATGCAGTTCCTGGTCCTAAACGTGGCACAGATTGCCCATAATCCACCCATACAATCCCATTGGAGGCATGACATGGAGGATGGGTATGGTAGGTGGCCGCAGCAAGGACCACTTTTTTGTAGCCACTCGTGTTTGTGGCACAATGGACCATCAATTTCGGTAGAAAATAGGAAAATCGTGTTTGTGGCACAATGGACCATCAATTTCAGTAGAAAATAGGAAAATGTATACACTGAAGGTACCTCTTTTTTTCCTTAGTCCAACGACTATAGTCTTATTTAGAAAATAGGAACACAAAGGTAAATTGGAGGCTTCAGTACCAAAAGTATTTTGACTCTTTTTTTCGAGAATCCACAGGAGAACCACGCAAAAAATGTTTTGACTCTGGAACAAAGGGTCCAGGAAAATAGCATTATTAGAAGCATAGCAACACTTCTTTTCTACTCTACTGCACTTGAAACAAACTAAATAGCATTATTGAAAGACTAACCTACCTTTGGTCTGAGTAGTAAGTAAAGATGATTTAGGAATTAGGATTTGTTTTCTTTTTCTGTGGGTGGGATGCGTATACCACCACTACGCATCCCTATTTTTGTACTTTTTGGTGGGGGGCACAAAGTTGCAACTTGATAACAACATGCACATGAAGGGACACCTTAACTTTTTTTCCTTGGCTGATGGCAAGCATCACCCAACCGAACATCACCTTGCAATTGCATTGCCAGTGAAGTCTTCGGCTTTTCTCTAGCCAAACCTGTTCGCACCTGATTCCTCAAAAAAGAAACTTTTGCTCCTTTTTTTTCTTGCACATTTATTATATTTCGTTTATCAAGCGTTCTGAACATGCACTGAATCACTGATGTATTACTTTCGGTGTGAATGGGTACCCACTAGACCTGGTCACTATGAATCATTGTTGCTGGAAACCCTGGTTGACCCATATATTTTAGCATAAGATAACTAGAGAGATTACTGTAGCGTCAAGAAACCCTAGCCTTGGGAATAACAAAATGACATTACAAATCAGAGTAACACCGCTCGAGCCTAAATGTGTCTTGTCTCAAGGAAAAGAGAAGGAGAGAAGAGGTGTCCGTGTTGAGGGGTCCTTGTAGAGCTAAGCAATTAAGACAACTAATTAAGCAATATGAAAGATTTCCTCCAGGTCAAACAAATCGAAGAATATGCAGTTGCGCACAATCATCCATCAAGGCGTAAATTCTCTCTCTCTGTCTTTCTGTTTTTGTTTTCTTTTACTAGTGCAGCAAATGCAACGCCAATTGGCAACTAGTACGGAAAAAGGAAGGAAACGGAAGCGAGATTGGTATACGTAATTACCGAATCCATTGTCGGAGTCGAGGCAGCGCGTGAACCCGCCGACGGGGTAGAGCACGTCGAGGCGGAGAGACCGCCCGAGCTCCGGCGACAGCCCCAGCAGGAAGCTGGTGACGCCGCCGAAGTTGGCCCCCACGGCCGCAGCGGCCGCCGTCGTCGCGCCCACCACCAGCCGCCGCCGGAACACTGCCGCCAGCGCCGCGAACTCCTGCGCCGGCGACGAGCACCGTATGCCTATGCCGCCGCGCCGCCGCCTCCACCGCCCCCGCTCGACGAGCGCGGGGTTGTGGTGCCTCACCGCCGCGGCCGTGGCCATTGCGGAGCGGGACGGGATGGTTCGGCTGGTCACTTCTGCGGGGAGTAGACTCCCCCATGTGTTTATAATTACTAGCTGCATAAGCGCGGCGCACGTCGCGCTAGCTAACGTGTGGAACAAAGTAAAAGAGACGATAATTCGCAGGAAATTTCATTAAAAAAATCGAGGACACATGTGTAATTTCAGAAAAAAGCAAAGGGTTTTTTTTGTAAAAAACCGAGGACTTGTAAGGACTTGGATGTAAGTAAATAAGGACCTATATGTAATTTCGGAAACCCGCGGGGCGCTGTCAAAAATTTGGGCGCTGTCAAAAACTTTTTTTAAAAAACTGACAGGGATCTTTTCGCGAGAAAAAAAGAGCTTTACGTAATTTTCGGAAAATAGAAGGGAAATGGGTCTTCTGACCGTACGCAAAAGGACGGCGGCACGCGTCGGGCGGAGGGAGCGGCGGGGCGACGTGGCCACGCTGAGAACGCCGGAACTCCCCCGCTAATGTTATGGTTATGATATGGTTGGGTTTGGTTGTCCCAACGGCAACGCGGTGGACGGAGCCACGGCTCACAGAGGCATTACTCCAAACGGCCTTCAAAAGACTGGCTTTTGTGTAGATTTTTTAGCTGCAAATGTATTATGATAATAATTATTTTTCCTAAATTAAAAAAATAAAAAAACACTATTATATTTTTAGTACAATACAAAAATTAAAGATAAAAAAATAAAAAGCTAAAAGACTAAAATTAAGAAGCTTAGAAACTGAATTCATTTGGAGAGGGTGTGGTGCAGGTTCGGCGCGTCTTCTATCCCCATTTTCACCGTGTTTCTCGCGTGTTTTCGCGTTTTCTGGGTGGAAAATTTCCGGTGACCAGGCACCGGCCGCCGACCGACCTGTATGATGGGATGCGTGTCTGACTGATTGCCTAGCAAGCACCTCTCCGTCCAGGCACGTTCCGATCCGAGTCAATTGGACACACTCACACACGTTTGCAGTTGATTTAGCTGTGTGTTAGTGCAGCTGGTAAGCCATCGTCTTCTCTCTTTTCTTGTTCTTGAGATTTGATAGAGCTATGGATTTGTTTAGATTGTTATCGCGGAGGCAAAAATTAAGGCCCCGTTTGGATTATTTACCGAAGTTTGGAAGAACGATTCCCCAACAACGATGTCAACTGTCGTTGTTTTAATATCAATCTTACGTATGATTATTTAGATTGTGGATCTCTCAATGACCTAGTTACAAACATACAGAGAAAGACACAGAGATTTTATACAGGTTCGGACCTTCTCCTGAGAGAATAATAACCCTACTCCCGTGTGGTTATTACTTAGTGAACTGATTATAATTGGGAAAGAAAGTAATGCAGAAAATCTTGCGCTAATTCTGTTTTCTCTCTTTTGTTCTTCCCAACTTCAGCCTTTAAATAACACACGAATCAGTGGCGGTTGCTGTATACTAGGAACGTCCTAACGTTTGGAGTGTGGAACCGTCTGGCGAAAGTTATTGTTAGTGGCACGATCTTTCCACCTCGCCGGGCAGTTATTATCAGAGATAGAGAGAAGTTATGCGTAGTTATTTCAGAGAATCATTATGCACGTTAACCGTCTTGTCAGATAGACTCACAATGTTGCAGGTTATCGTAAATAAGACAGTCGAAGTCAGGCTAGTGGTAGAAGAGTTTACAACTGCAGGGTGGTCGTAGAATAGCTTATGACTATATCATGCTCATAAAAAGGCTTACGATCATGAAGTTATCGTGGAAAGACTCACGACCATAGGATGGTCGCAGAAATGATTACGACTACCTGGTTAAATCTTTCCCTTAGGGCGTCCGCAATGGTAATAGCTAGTACTAACTATATAGTCAGCTGACGTGGAGGTGAGAGACAAAAGCAAAGACTATTTTATACTGTTGGACCCACATGCTCCTCTCTCATGTTCTTGGACTACGTGAAATAGATCAGCTATTTGCTTGTCGCTAGTGACTACTCTCTCTCCTACTTTTTCCTTGCCACATCAGATCTAGCTAACTAAATAGCCAGCTGTTGGAGACGCCCTTATAAATAAGAGATATGCTCAAGGAGTATAATGATGTGATAATACCATTTACAAATAAATAATAATTTGATGATTATTATATCCTCATCGGTGCTAATTATAAGCTTTAATTAGTACTAATTACTAGAGCTTAGCAGGTCTAATGAGAGAGCTAGATTTAAAAAATTAGATGTCTAAAAGCTAAATTTAAAAAATAGCAATACTGCCATTTGTAAGAACAGTTGCACCAAGCGAGTAGTGACTGCTATGCCACGTCGTCCGCATCTCTTGGCCTGCTCCCTTGTTTTCCGCCGGTTTATTTCACGATGAACCTTTGATTAAAAAAAACACGATGAGCCTTAAAAAAAACGATGGGTGGAAGCACATGCAAATGGACACCAGATTTAGGTTACGTTTCAAATAATTTCTGACGTCTAATTTCATAAGATAAAATCTATTTTAAACGCATTGTCTTCTAAATGTGACTCTTTTTTCTTTTTTGTACTTTGTATTATCTATAGAGGTATAACAATTTTTCTTTTTTAATTAAATATCTCAGAAAAAACTATCAGATATCATTTCAACTAAAGGTAACAGTACTTTTGAACGAGGTCTTACATGCGTGACAAACGAGTAAACGGTTAATTGATTCTAGATGGAAAAAAAAAAAGAGGCGCACTATTTCTGCATGTTCTTACCGGAATCTGGCATTCGCGCAAGCAGCGATGCAACAGTGATTCAGGCCACACACCGCCCATCCGTTTGCACCACAAAAAATGTGCCAGATGGGGGCCATATCGTCAAACATGGTAGGCATGCTCACGACTCGTATTGGAGAACAATACGAGCCAAACGCCTCACGCTTTCCATCACCCGCAAAACGGCGGGCTACAAGTTCGCAAACATCGCACAAGCGCGGTGGCGGACTCAAAGAAATGATGAGCCAGAAATGAACAACACGATGCAAAAAATGAATACAAAAGAAATTTGGCTCATCATTGGATTCAGGCCTTCAGCTGATTCGAGCTGATGCATCCTCTCCTTTAGCTGTCTACCTTCTCTCTTCTTTTTTGTTTCCTCCCCCCTCGTACATCTACATTAATACATGATGTATAGCTTTCTCAATGGCCTCTGTGTCAATCAAAAAGCCCAAAGTAAATGAATCACAAACCTCCCATCAAAACCAGAGAGCTCCCAAGAATTAGCTAATGTACAACTCTCTCTCATCGTCTCCTCCATTGCTGATCATACGAACTTCGACCATCGCTCGGATTGTAATAATCTTGCTGTTGTCCAAGACCCCGTTGCCTCAACGTCTCAGGCTTTTGGCCCTGATGGCCGGAATTCCAAGGTCTCGAAGACTGAGCAGGAGTGTAGCTCTGTTGCCCAGAACACTGCCTTGAAGGCTCAGATGGATTGTAGCTCTGCTGCCCGGCAGTCCACTGCCGCGAAGGCTCAGCAGGATTGCATCTCTTTTGCCCAGAACTCCACAGCCTAGAAGGCTCAGCAGGGCTGTAGCTCTGTTGCCCGTAATTCCACTGTCTTGAGGACTCCGGAATATAGCCTTGTTTGCCACCGTAGACCCTACCAACACCAAGCCCAGGGGATCGCGAATGTGGCTGGTGAGCGTCTCGCCCCACCGTTTGGTGCTCCACCGTACGAGTGTAACCATTTCTGTCCAATCCCTGCCCTGGGAGAACGGAGTGGGACGAGACTGGCGTAGAACCATAAGCATTGTATGTACTCTGTGTACTTTGATTACCGTAAACATTCTGGTTAGGAAACGGCACTGAGTTTGGTGATGCAACATTAAATGAATTAGTCGTCGAGCGGACAGCCCATGGATCAGGTGTTGTATTTCGTCCGGAGGTGGTGACATTGGCAGCACTAGACTGCCAAGGTAGCGAAGCACAGGAGGCATTTGGCTCAGGCATCAAAGAATGTGCTAGAGCAGGGTTTGGGATATTCTGAAGTTCATGGGCTGGTTTGTTCACCTCTGGCTGCCGGTGGATGGCCAAAGAATATGATTGGGCATGCTGATGTACCGGAGCTCTGTTCAGAAGATTATTCATGTGGGCAACATGTTGAGTTGGCGGATTAACGGAGACCACCAACTGAGGTATAGATGGGACGTTAGTTTGAATCTGTGCCGGCAAAGCGGAAACTGAAGCATAAGATTGTGAAGGCAACGAACTGACAACATTTGAGAAGCTTTGCTGCACAGTGCTTGCAATAGGAGCTGTATTCCTTTTGTTTGACAAATGCGCCTGCTGCAAATCTGAAGCCTTCACCTGCGTTGGAAATTCCGACCTCCAGCTAGCCTGTCAAAGAAAAAAAACATCAATATGAACAACAGATGACATAATTAACATTGGAAGGCGAAATGAAGAGCCAGGAGGCGAACCCTTGCTGTAAGGTCTTTTGGAGGAGTTGGCGACGGAAGTGAAGCAGGGATAGTTTCAGGACCATGTTCGGGCACTTTTGGAACCCCGGCACCGTTGGCCAGACTATTTACCAGCTCCGAAAGTCCAAGGCCAGTCTGCTTCAGCATGTCCAGAAGTGCAACAGTCTGCTCGCTTGACAAGGTACCCACGTGGTTAGATGTTAGAGCAAATACAAGCTGCGGATTCTTGAGCAGCACTGCAAGCAGCTCAAGATCTGGTTCAGAAGCTGCACCATTAGCACCAGCAGCAACTGCTGGAGCTGCTGATGAGGTCGATCCAACTTGCTTGTCCTCGACAGGAACCCCAATGTTAGGAGGGGCTGCGCCCACGCTACCTGCTTCCATAGTGTCAGCGTCTGGCGGCTGGTCAATTGGTATTTCTGGGGTCAAGCTGTCATCAAAGTCCATTTCCACATCCCATGGGTCCTTTGGATTCAAGGGGATGTCATTTAGACTTGCATAAAAGGTTTCATTCTCGCGTCGATTTCTCTGTGTTTGAACCTCAAGCTCCTTGCTGTTGTCCCCAACACTGACACTCCACGATGGGTCTATCCATACCTCTGCAACAAGAGGCAATGAAGTTCAAATAATCAACAGAAAAACCAATATTGCAGAGGTCAAGCTTTCCCGGGAACCTCTTAATAAAATATAGAAAGTTATAGAAGCAAGAACTTTTCTTGCTCAGCAAGACATACAAGCAAGAACTTTTCAGTCTCAGCAACAGGCAGCACGCAATGAGATGTACTGCTAAGTTCCTTGCATTTAAGCTCAATTTCTTAGAATAGCTGGATCACATCATTTAACGTGTTGCTTTTTTAAGCTAGGTTTGGCTAACAAGATCCTCGAACTTCTTTTCATTTTTTGTTACTAAACTTTGCAACTTCTGTATTTCAAATACATTGCATGTCATTCGTTAATAGATTCAAGTTAATAGTTGTTGAATCAACAATTGCTAACAGCATAATGCTTGGCAGTATCTCTAGGAAATCTTTTCCCAGCCTGCCGCAACATATCGGCCCCGTTCTTTTCGGCCTTTCAGCCGATTTTTGGCTTCAGCTTCTTTCAGCAATCACTATTTATTAAACTAATAGTTCTGTTCGTATTGGCTTTTGCTTCTGACTTCTGCTTAGAAAATCTAAAAGCCAATACAGACACCTGGCTTCTCGAAACAGCTTCTCAAATCCTCTCGCTACAATATCACTCTGGTGATAAGTCAAGGGTTCATAGGTGCATCATGTACCCCACTTCTCTCGCTCCCGTCACGCGTACGCATCTACCTCACTTTTTCTACAACTCGCTCTTCCTTTCAAAAGCCACTTCTTTCAGCCATTACTATTCATTTTTAGACAAAAGCGAAAAGCTACAATAGAAAGCCATCTGCAAAAACCAATACAAACGCTCTCCATAAGCCACAGCCACAAGCCATATACTGCAGCCCAAAAGAACAAGGACAATCATAGGCCAATTGAATTTTGTAGAAGGATCGTTTGTGACAATTAACAATGGAAATAGATCTCAGACAGACCAATTACATTGATATCAGGTTGAAGATTGTTACAGAAAGCATCAAATGTTCGGTAATAAGTGGTTGTTTTGCAAAGATGTGTAGAATTCAGATTACAGAAATTATCAAATTTCTGGTAATAAGTGATTGTTTTGCAAAGATGTATAGAATTCAAAGGGCCAAAGTGACACATCTGCTTCAGATGTAGACACAGTCGCATAACTACAGCTGCAGGTAAAATAAGACCAAATTATAAGAACACCCACAAACATCTCCCATATGCACCGACAACAAGCAAACATTGCAATTTAGTGGTTCTTGATGGTCCAAGTAACTACAAGATGGGGTGAGCAACACATCTCAAGTATGCCCAGCATCTGGTATAAGCAAGGACCTCAGAGCTTTCCATCTGCGAACTCCCGGAAATGAACTTTAACAAATTACAACTGTCACGAACTAGTAAATTACGAAGAGGAATGCAGCTCCTTAATGCTTGATGCTTTTGGCAAATGAATTTACAATGTTGCACAAAATGACTATGTAAGTGGAGATCATGTTGGATATTCTTCGATGAACTCAAATTTATCAAACCCCAGTTTTTATCCTAAGTGGCTGATTGATGCATAATTTATGTATAAAATGATTTCAAAATGTGGTCCTTGTTTGTGTTCTTGCAGATCTATAGGCGCAGACACCATCTAAACATTGGTCTGTGTTAACCGATGTGGATTTAGTTGCCATCCTTCCAAACGCTTGTTCGTGGGATACACGGTAAATAACCATAACCATTAATTCCTCATGCCCTTGCAGAAAATTGTGCTGCCACCCACTGCTCTAACGCTTGTTGGTGGGATACACAGTAAATAATCATAACCATTAATTCCTCATGCCCTTACAGAAAATTGTACTGCCATCCACTGCTCTTGCAACAGTTTGGTAGCATGACACTTGGTCCAAGATGAATCAGTTAATTATATGCAGAATGCTGAGCCAAATATGGATAGCTATTTACAGCCAACCAATCCTTTAGAAAACCTCCGTTCGCTTACCTGTCTTTAGGCTCACGATCGCATCAAATTCAGGATGTATAAACTAGCCGAGTTATTTATAGCGTTAGAACTGCACGTATAACTGGTGTGCATGAGGTTAAACAAAAAGGCTCACGCCAGGTTCTGTAACACGTAAGGTTTGTTGAGGTGCAGCTTTCTCCATTTCAGCTGAAGTCGATTCATTGCCATATATTGATTTTGGAGAATCAAACCTAATCTAAACTACGTAATTCCCAGAGGCTTGTGTTGGTACAAATCAAAGAAAATATGCTTCAAGTTCTTAAGCTTCAAAACATTCCATTCACTATATGGCTTCACCAGTTCTCATTGTCCAAAGAAACTCATCAAGCTCAGAAATATTGAAATTCTAAAAAAATGGGCAAGTGAAGGAGCACAAAGCAAAGGTATACCTGGTGGTATCTGCCAAAGAACTCTCTTGGAATCCAACTTCTCTATGCAGTTTTCCCGGGAAGTTATGTTTAGCTTCGAACAGACCAGGATTTCTGGCTTATCAGGCAGAGGCACTGTACTTTGTTTAGAAGTTGATGGGCTTGGGTCCACAGGTTGTTTAATGATGGATGTGATGGGACTTCTGGGCACAGGTGAAACATTTGAGTTGACTAGGCCAGATGGTTTTTGATTTTCTGTTATCTGTGGTTTATCAATCACTTTGCCTGTGTCAACCTTGCCATACTTCTCCTGCATGAACATAGCGCGCATCTTTGCTTTTTGAATATCATCTGCAGATAATGGTCTGCTATTATTTGTAGATATGCTCCTGGCAGAATGAACATTCTTCCCAGCAGCTTTCCGATTCGGATGTTCTACAAGTAGAACTTTTCTTCTTTCTTTGGACTCTGGAGATTAGCTAAGGAGATCCACACAAGCAGTTTAGCTAGACTAAATATCCAGAAGTGAAATAACGAATGAAAACATACAATTTAAAGATGATATACAGGACACTTCAATAATAACTAATTTGAATTCCACAGGCACAAATTTTGACTATTATTTATGGACCATGCAATTATTACAGTTAAAACAACAAAAAACAGCACCATTTGCTTTACAAGACCAACATTGCCTGACCCACGAACTCTGGGCCTGTTCTTTACAGCTTTTGGCTTCCAGCTTTTGACTTTTCTACAGTAACTAGCTTTCAAACGGATGGTCTTTTCAAGACGGGGTCTATTAGTTAATTGTAATACACACTGTAGCGACTTCATTTATATCGGCAAAAACCACACATGAGTTTCTATTACTATATAATGTCTCTCACGAACAGCCCAAAAGCTACAAGCTGCAGCCAAAAGCTATAAGCCACAGCCATAAAGGGCCTGTTTGGCACATGAGAAGCCGGATGGCTTTTGGCTTTTGCTACAGTATCCAACTTTCAAACGGAGTATTTTCTCAAGACGAGATCTACAAGTTAAACGTAGTACATGTTAAAAGCCCAACATCTATACGAGCCAAAATCACAAGTGAGTATCGATCTCTCCGTAATCTGTACCGTAAACAGCCAAAATTCAAAAATTTCAGCCAAAAGCCATAAGCCGCAGCCAAAAAGAACAGGCCTGACAGGCCCAGAAATATAAGTGACAACCAAGCCATTAATAACACCTATTTCAACTTGACATAAAACAATTGGGGACAAAATAAAATACAAGTTGCCTAAAGGGTTCTTTTATATAACAAGTGTAAAGACACTGATCAGGCTACCAAGAAAAGACACCCAAATCTCAGCACAGAATAGTAGAAATTGTCAATATTCGCTAGGGAAGAAGACCTATAAAATGTATAGGATCAGAATTTTTTTTAAAAAAAAATTAATAGCCTTAAGTTATATACGGGAACAGGCGAACATATCATCAAGAAAAAGAGAAGCAAAACTAAGTAGCGGTGAACTTAAACTTAGGGAAAGGATACTTGTCTGCAGAGAACTCTTTTTATTTGACTCATCAGCAGAAGCAGTGAGCAGCAGCGGAGTTTTTCTGGGCTCAGGCTTTCTGCACAGTGACACACAGACCAAGTCAAGCAAATGTCATGCTACCCACAATAGAGGTTACATAAATCACTTAGCACTACTGGAGTTCAAATTTATTCAAAGCAGAAACCATAACGAAAAGTACCTGCCCTCACTTGCACATTCAGTCAAGGCAAGGATCTCCTCCTGATAAGACCACAACAATTAAACTTGCAGAACATGTGAATCTTCTGACATATATATTGTTACTTAGATACTTACAGTAATATCGACTTCAGATTTCCAAGACTCATCACGGAGAATCTCACTTATCCTGCAAAAGAAAATAAATTAACTACAATAAAACCATCCAAAGACAAGGTAATAACAAACAACATGGAATAACACCACTACAGTGTAAGAAAGGAGAATTCACCTTTGTTTACAGATTAAATCCTTATCAGGTTTCTTCAACGCCTGACTTCGTACGAGCATTTTGCTCAATCTGGAGAGGAGGTTCCTTGCCCTGCTTGATATGTCTGATCTTCAAATCAGATAAGTTCTAGCAAGCAGCCCAAAGAAACTAAGAAACTCCATATATGCATAGCTTAATACAACTTCACTGTGGGGAAATACAGACTAATGCTAGAACAATTATGATTGGATAAATTTCAGATGGGAAAATGCATCTCAGCAATACTGTATTGGACAAGTGGAAATGGAAGTTAACTGTCTGAAACCACAATCAGGCCTTTGGAAATTGGAACATTATGTCATTATCAAAGATTTGTATGCTAGCATCACCAATTCACCATATCAACATCCATCTTTGTTAGAACACCAAGTTTGTAATTAATAATATTTCTCGTGCTTAAAAATCATCATCCAATATGCATGTGCAAAAGATTGAAGCCATGTGGCAATTTCTACACACCTTGTGTCCTATAAAACCGCAACCTGTTAATAGTTTGCAACACAGCTGACATGTGGGCTGGCAAAGCTTTATGTAATGGGAGGTGAAGAAGTACCTACAAGAATGAGATGATAGTTAAAAATGCATGCCACACATTTGTACATGTTCAACTAAACAAAAATACGATACTTAAAAATACATGCCACACATTTGTACGTGTTCAACTAAACAAAAATAGGAACCTTGAAAATGACAAGAATAACTGTTGTTTGCTCTTCAGTAGCTGCTTGGCTCAACCATGTTGACACAATAGTCAAACCACCCATTGTTAAGAACCTGCACAGTTATTGGAAAGGTGAAGCTAGGGATCAATATAATCATTTGAAGCTCTGTAGGTACTATAAGGCCTAGATCTTACCAACTAAGAACTGTTACATTATTTATTTGGAGAATCCATTCCATCAATTTGACCTGTCCAGAGAATGTTTCCTCCTTTCGCATTAGAGCAAAGATGCTTTCCAAGAACTTTTTATCTTCTGACTCAACACCAGGAGCACCTTCCTCTTGATTATTTTCCTTTTGAACAGGATCTGGATTAATCTTAGCATCAGTTGGTTGCATTGTTCCTGTAGGAGTGATAGGGGTTGCACAATTCTGCTGGACCTCTGCTTGTTGTAAAGAGTTTTGCGGGACCTCCACAGGTTGCAAAGAGCTTTGCGGCACCTCTGCTGGTTGTAAAATTCTCAAAGGTTCGATAACTTGAGCATGTGCCTCAATGTCGAGAGGTGTCTGCTCAGTGCTTATGGAGCATACATTGTCAGGAGCCTTGGATGCCTCTATTTTCAGTGCTTTCTCATGTGACAAGCGAACAAATTTTCTTACACGTGTGCGTTGACTTGCAAAAAACTCCCTTACCTAAGAGCCATTAAGACACAGCTTGTTAACAAAACTTACAGAAAAAGGAAATTGAAATAATACAAGCAGTTTGTGAAACATACAAGCAGTTTATTTTTCACATGGGAAGCAATTGCATTGTCACTAATCAAATGATAGTAAACATAACTTAGAAATAAGAAAGCAAAATTTAGTCCACCAGCTAGAATAAAAAGGGAAAACTCAACATTCTGTAGAAACTTGAAACCGGTTCTATGGTTGCTGTTCAGTTGTACATGATGAATTTTTTAAGGTATAATTTTGCTCCAAAGTAATCATAATACAAGTGTATAAGAGCACACAAACAAGCATAATACATCAAGGTATACAACACTAGCACATGCGAGATGAGAAGCAGACCTGTGTAACAGTAACCCCACAAAGTGCGCTAATTTCCCGAGTCTCCTTTTTGCCAATAGCATCTTTCACAGCAAAAAGTGACTGCATGGACTTAACTGCTTTTGGATTCAACAAATCCCTTGGTTTTTTACCTACAAAATTTGAACTACTATAAAAAAAATGCTCACAATAGCAGGCATTAATTATAATAATTGTGGAATAATGCGAAAATTCATTCAGATCTTAGGTCAGCTTCGACAATGTAAGACGTCATCCATCAGCTCTTGTCATCTAATTTTGTCAACAATGACATGACTGATGCATGATGTTCTTCAGCAATCAAGCTTAAATCAAATAAAATTTTCAGTATATGTCAGCTATAATAGGTCATGATGTCCATGTTGGTTTATCATATTGTTCACTAAGGCATCGACCAAATGAATTGTGTCAATGTGAATTCCATTGATGCAGAAAAACAACTCACCTATCTTGATAGATAATGCACCAGCCGCCTGCAAGAATCAACCAAATGCAAGGTAAGTCAACAGATGAACGAAAATACTTTGAAAAAAGGTAATGAGGGCTCATGAACTTGCAGCAAACATTTAAAGTCCATAGCAAGTTAATGACAAACAAGCAAAAAGGACAACATTACAAAAGTACACCCAATAATCTTCAAACAGCTTCAGCATCCATTCAAAGCTCACTCTTTCAGATATCATAATGCATAACGACGGAGCAACTTCACTATATCATTTACAGAGACGAGGTAAAGAAAATTTGATGTTAAGCTAACCCAAACATGAACGCACTGTAGCTTAAAACAGTGCCCCCTCTGTCCCTAAATAAATGTAGCTTCAAAATTTTCAGTCTCCAAGATGCAACTTTGCCATCGATTCTTATTAATATGTTAACAGAATCATTAGAATATAATACAACGGAAGTACTAGGACTTAAATATCAGAAATAAACATATCTGGAGTAGTAACCCATTACACACTCGCCCAATTTCAGTACAATTTTGCCCCAAAAATACTGACTTTCCATCACAGAACACCATAGCCACTACCAAGTACAACTACAAATACGCAAAGACATAGAAGTAAAAAAAATTGAACTGGTAATTAGAACAGACTATTCGAATCGTATCACCATCAAAACCTAAGTTTTGATCAGCGCCCAATCGGATAGACTCCCCGGATACATTCCAGATGCTACTTTAGTACAAAATTACCCAAACTCATCTCCCCGTGACGGGAAAAAACACATCGAGAAAGGTAAGAGAAGCAGAGCTTAGAAATATGGGCTCCTGACCATCTCCTGGGCGAGGGGGTTGACGCCGGTGAGGCTGCACTGGGCGACGACGAGGCGTTTGAGCTGGTCCACCTGCACGTGCAGCATCTCCTGCTGAGCCGCCACCATCGCGAGGATCGAGCCCCCGTCGGCGCCGCCGCCGCCCGACTCGACGAGGGCTCCGGCCGCGGGATTGAAGGGGACGAGCTCCATGGCCCCCGCGGGCGGCTGGGCATCAGGTTGCCGCCGTCGCCCTCTTCGTTGTCGCGTCGGGGGATAGTCGGCGCCGGGGTTAGGGTTTGGAGGTGGTGTGCGAGGAGGTGGAAGAGGGGTGGGGACGCGAGCGAGCGAGATGAGATGGGCAAGTTTTCCTTTCCTTATTTTTTTTCTTTTTCCTTTTCTTTGGGCTACGTCTTTTTTCCCTTAGGGCATCTCCAATTATTCTAGCTAGCAACTAACTATAAAACTTCCACATCATTTATATAGTACACACTAAAATCTAGCATTCTAAAGAACTATCTATAAGGGCATCTCCAATGGTCTGAGTCAGCTAGCTATATGTATGTACACATCAGCATATATCCTATGTGGAGGAAAGAGAGTGTGCAAAAAACCGAGCCAGCTCTTCCTTAAGCACTAGTCTATAACGCAAAACGAGGCAGCCTCTATAAATAATAGTCATTTTCTGTGTGTGCATATAAGCATCAAATAGCTATCCTTATAGATAGTTCTTTAAAATACTAGCTTTTAGTGTATACTATATAAACGATGTGGAAGTCTTCTAGTTAGGGCATCTCCAATGGTTCTAGCTAACTAGAAGACTTCCACATCATTTATATAGTACACACTAAAAGCTAGCATTCTAAAGAACTATCTATAAGGATAGCTATTTGATGCTTACATGCACACACAGAAAAGGACTATCATTTATAGAGGTTGCCTCGTTTTGCGTTATAGACTAGTGCTTAAGGAAGAGCTGGCTCGATTTTTTTTGCATACTCTCTTTCCTCCACATAGGATATATGCTGATGTGTACATACATATAGCTAATGACTCAGACCATTGGAGATGCCCTTAGTTGCTAGTTAGAACTATTGGAGATACCCTAAGGATAGCTATTTGATGCTTACATGCACACACAGAAAAGGACTATCATTTATAGAGGCTGTCTCGTTTTGCGTTATAGACTAGTGCTTAAGGAAGAGTTGGCTCGGTTTTTTTTGTATACTCTCTTTACTCCACATAGGATATATGCTGATGTGTACATACATATAGCTAGCTGACTCAGACCATTGGAGATGCCCTTAGAAGTTTGGGTTACTGTTTTGGGTAGTGGGGTTAATTAGAGTATTGTCGCGGCGGTTTTTTAAAAAAGAAAATCTATAAAATGGTAGACTATTTGAACGGTATAGTATCTATTGTCTATTGATAGCTTACGACACAAACGTGATAAAACCCATCGTTTACGTTTCCATATCTATTCGAGGCAATCCACATATTTCTTATCCATATACATTCTCTCTGTCATCGCTAGAAACCAAGACATGATAGAAAATGAGCAAAAGAGTAAACGAAAGGAGGAAGCAGTTGCCTTGGCTTACCAACTAACGCAAAAGCATTGAGCAACAGCACAGGAGTGACACAACGGGGCAGTAAGGCCATGCGGAGGTGACTCAGCACGACGCGATAAAGTGGCCATATTGGGTTGGTGAGGCCACACAGAGGCGACCACATGCACGTAAAATGGCATAACCGTAGGGTGGACGATATGGCTGTGCAAGGCTAGTGCACTACACTGCGGTGCGGTACCCAGCAGTGACGACAACGACGAGCATGCCTGTGTAGGTTTCTGATACTTTGCTATGCAAGTTTCTAAAACTTTATGTGAAATTTCTCTGATATCTTGTGAAACTTGTATAAAAATGTGTTGAAACTCACACCGAGTTTTGAAACTTTTGTCTTAAACTTGCTTCGAATCTTTAGGTTACAAAAAAATTCTTTGAAACATACTGAAACTTCTGAAATTTTATCTGGAACTCGAAGAACTTTTCTAAGACTTGCTTTGAATCTTCGTGTTGTAAAAAAATTCCTTGAAACGTAATGTGTTGTGGTTATAGACCAAACAGAGAGAGAGATGGTAGTGGAGAGTTGGGAGAAGTGACAGTAATGGCTCGGGTCCCCCCATGGCCTGCATTCCATATATATATATACATATGGGGAGCGCTTTTACAATTATACCCTTACATCTGAGTATCCCCTTCAGGGGCACTTATGTCATTACACATGGCCTATTTAGGACCTTATAACCTTCTACCAGGCCTGCTGGGTTTAGGTGGGGGTCACCCCCTACAACATAATGTAACTTTGAAACTTATGAAATTTTGTTTGAAACCAAATGAAATTGTCTGAGACTTGCTTCAAATCTGTAGGTTATGAGAAAAATTCCTTGAAACATACTGTAACTTTGAAACTTATGAAATTTTGTCTAAAACTTGTTTGAAATTGGGTTAAACTTTGCTAAAACTCTTTGAAACTTCATTCAAACCTCTTGAATCTTGTTGAAACGTTTTTGAACATTTCATGAAACATGCTAAAACTTTATAAAACTTGCTTGAAATTCTTTTCAAAATATTGGTGAAACTTTCTGAAACTCGTTGAAATATCAACCTGAAACTTTGAATGACACATGAAACTTGTTGAAAAATTGACAAACGTGAAACTTGCTGGAACTTTACTATACCAGTAGGGAGTTCTTTCAACAATACAGCGTTGGATAGCAGATTCCTTTCAAAAAAGAATATATTATCGGGGGCGTTTGCTTGGAATTGGATGGTGGGGCCCAAGTGTCAGTATCATTTATAGTGCTATTGCTACTGCAGTAAATGGTATTTTTTGAGTTAGCTATAGACAACTTATTGCAGACAGATACTGTTGTTATGTTCTGAGTTAGTTTACACTTGGTGTCGCTGTGTTAGAGGGTGTTTGTATTAACTTCTGCTTATAATTTTTGACTGAAAATGACTAATAGTAAAGAAGTGTATTTTAGAAGGACAAGTTGAGTAGTATAAAAAGTGAGGGAGAGATACGTGCACGAGACAGGTGTGAGAGGAATGGGATACGTGACTCCCTAACTTATACTCAGAGCAAGACGGGAGTGAGGAGTAGAGAAGTCACTTTAAGAAGCCATATGTTTATATTGGCTTCTGGCTTCTCTAAGCAAAAGCCAATTTGAAACTGACCTGAGAATGACAATAAATGTTTAACCACTTAGGTCCTTTTTTCAATTTATGGCTTATGATTCTTCCAAACAAATAAACGGGATAACTTCTCTATCACATTTTTGAAGTGGCTTATCAGAACAACTTTTTGAAGTAGCTTATCAACATTCGATTCGTTCATATGAAAACTTACGCTAAGGCATAAACCATCAGTCATAACCATAAATTATAAACTGTAACTGAAAAGAACACACTGTAACCAATAGCTTGAGCAAGAAACATTGTCACCAACTTGAGCAAGAAATGGCTTGATGAGAAAATACCATCTACGTTATGCAGTGACTGATAGCTGGAGGCTAGATTCCTCTTGATCTCAACAGATTCTCACATCACGGTCCATTCATAGCTTCTGCTCCTGCGGTGTAAGCCTGACGCAAGGAGAGACTGTTGTTCAAATGGAACCTTATTTTAGCAGGAACCGCCTATTGTTCAGGCATGAAGGGGCGGAAGATGGGAAGAGCTATGCTTAAGGCCTTATTTTGGATCTTAAAATCTCTGATTCATCTTCATAGATGGGCCAAGATTTTAGCCTATCTACGGAGATGGATCAGAAATTTTGGGCTTCTAAACAAAGACTAAAAGAAAAATCTGCACTATGCATTTTTAGTTTAAAGCACGACGCCATGTGTATAAGTTATAACTTTACACCAGCGTGAACATTTCCGGTGCTCCCACTATAATTGGTACTATATGTGCTCCTCTAAATAGTTATAAAAAATTCAAAAAAATTACAGTGTATGAAATAGTCTAGTATGCTAAAAAATTTCAAATTCAAATCTGTTGAAAAGAAAATCCGAAATAAAAAAGGAAAAGATAAAGCTACTATTCACTAAAATTTCTCTTGTTTGTTTCTCAATAAGTATATTGAATTTTGATTTTGATTTTTGTGGGATGCTAAAATATATCATACCCTATCTATGCAATTTTTTGGCATTTTTATAACTATTTGTACTGATTTTTGAACAACAGAAGCGCTGATAGCACCAATTACGGTGAGAGCAATGCAAATGTCCTCTAGGAAGGGGCGAGTAGCCACCAACCGTATTTTGCCCCACAACTGGTAAAGCATAAAGAATAGGAAGAAACGAACAGCTCCTTTCGGGACAGGATTTAGTTTTTGCACATAACCCAAGTAGGCTTGTACTGCTAAAACCAAACGCGACAAAAGCAAACAAATGACATCAAGAGGTAAATCGGCGTGAAGCATAAAGGCAGATCAATTGCGCACGAAGTGATTCACATTAATTGGATGAAATGACAAGCGGATAGGAGTACAATAATCATATCTTAACAAAAATGCCTGCAGCTCTTGGCCTTTACCATGTGTCACAAGCGCTATGTTAGTTTTACTCAACCTCACTGTTACAGATAAATGAATGCACTACCAGAGTACCACCTCACTAGACAATGGGGCAAAAAAAAAGGGGGAGAAATGGCAAAATAGCTCATTCTATGTAAGGCTTTACAAGTATCAGCTCTCAAGGAACTGTATGCACTTCTCCGTTGACCTTGCGGTCTCAAAACAACTAAATCCTCATAGATGATCATGGTACGGACATTGTTCTCATCATGGCGTCTCAATGATTCCTTCATCCCACAAGAACTCACTCAACTCCAGCCTTGCTCCCTATCCTGCAAACCAATTTCAGGTTCAGTGACTCACAGGCACACGCAAGAAAATATATAACATGTTCGGCTAAAAACAACAGGTAGGTCTGGCTGAGTAGATATTTAGTAAGGCAAATGCTTAACCATCAATTTGACTGCATATTTTGGTTAATATCAAGTGATTTTCCAAAACCCATGAGAGGAGCTTAGGAGCATAACTCATCCAGCTGGTTTTGTAGGCTCCCCAAATCTTGTGTGGACTGCAAGATTCAAAAGAACTGCAGCCTCTCCCAGACACAAGTCAATTTTACTAACACAAGTATACACCAGCATGGAGAAAGAACATGGACAATACAAAACAAATTGGGGTGAAAAAAATAACTGCAACGTGTTTTTTCACATCGGTATTGACTCTAACCAGTCTGAGATGTATTCGTATGCCACAAATGTCACAGCACCAGCAGGAGCCGATTTCACCACCGAGGGGAAAAGTCCTTTATAAAGGCCCCCAAACCCCTCCTTTGTGACAATCTCTTTTAGGGCATGGTACATGCCCTTGTATGTGCTGCTCTCAATTCGCGCCCCATATCTTGGATGACGTTTTAATCCTTCAATCTACAGTATATGATGGAGCAAATATGAGTGTTGCATGACTTCAAATTATTTTATGGGATAAATACAGCAGGATTATAACAAGAGACTTGGCAGCATATCATGAACCACACAGTCCATGCTCAAGTAATTTGTAGCCATGTCTAAACGGGCTATATTGACCAAGTACTGACTTGAGTGACAGTTTCACCAGTGAAAAGGTACAGCACCACACGCTGCAAATAAACTAAAGAAAACAATTTCGAAATAATGGTCTACAGCAGGTCAGCACATGCCTATTGACACAAAACATGCCCCAGTGAGCAACAGGGGTACCAAGATAGTATAGATAACTCGAAGAGTGCAGATATGCTGAGTTCTGACAGATAAATGGCACACAACTTAAGCAGGCAATGACAAGATCAAATTGTAACAAGTAGCAAATCAAGTGGGTGCAGAGATTCTGACAGATAAATGGCACACACAACTTAACATCATAAACACTTCTTTATCATAATATAGCTAAATTACGATTCTTCTTTTATGGGGGAATTTATAACAAAACAATTGAATGAAAAAACAGCAATTTTCAAGACAAGATGATCACCTGGAATCTTTTCTTTACAACATCAAGTGGATGACATGCAGCTTTCGAAAATGTTCCAGCTGCAAATCCACAAAGAAATAGCTGGAAGCTTGATACCGAGTCATCCTCACTTCCTGAGTGAAGATGTGAATACCTGTATCTATTCCATGCCTACATGAAGGAAAATGCAGTCAGAAAAGCTTAAGCATAACCAGCTTCGCAGAGACCCGCACCAATCAAAAGTTCAGTGACAAAAATAAGTGGTTTTCTTCACAAATATAAAGCATGTCTTTTACAAGAAAAATTTGTTACAACACTAGTGTCAGATTGCCTATCTGAGCATGTTATTGATTTTAGGTCTTCAAATGTACTTTTCTTGGTACCTCAATATCCCCATGTTCAAGAAGGATACAAATGAAATAAACTAATCAACTAAGGTAAGGTTACAACATCTAATACGATCTTGTGATAAAACTCAGCTGATAATTGATTAATCACCACAAATTCATATAGTTAAATGCATGCAAAACTGTGACTTTATTATTGTTACCATCATCGAACGTTTGAAAGTGTCATATGAGCCAAACTGCAAGCCAGCGTATGGTATGATTTCAACGAGAGTTGGAGATAGACCAGCATAAAGCCCTCGAACACCCCGAGTTTTAATTATATCAACAAATGCAGACCTCATATTGGGATAAACCTATAGAGAAAAACACAACTCTCTGTTAATTAACAAATCATTTTTGACATGCATAAGAATTGTGCAAAAACTCAACAATGAAGAATAATTCATAAAATCCAATAGTAAAAAGCAAATAAAAAACAGCATTCTCCACGTCTTTTGGAATCACAGATCTGAATCAGTATTGTTTTAAGTTCTCTACCTCAGCCTTGAACTGCTGCTAGGAGAAAAAATTCATTTTGTCAGTAACAACATAATCATGTAGATAGTTGGCAGAAAATCAGGAATGAACAAATGAAAGAAAAGAACCAAGCTTAAGCTGCATGACAGACAGTCCTTAGAATACTTTGTAAGTATGTATGTTGAAAATGAAACTGAATGTGTCATTGCTGGGAAAATAGCTGATTCAAGTATTATTCAACAAATGTCAAATCCATATTATCAGAAACTAACAAAGTGAGCGATAGGCATCATTGCTAGAATTCCGAATTAAAAAAAAAAAGCATGGCCAGGAATCTAGGTACAGTCTTCCAAAACCAAACCAATGGCACCATAAATTCATAACTAAGTGTTCAAACTTCGAAGTAAGAAAAGCAGTGTTGAAAACCACAGATAAGATCATATTTACCTTTGGTTCACCCTGTGATGCAAGAATAGTTCTCAGAAGGTCAAATGGATATGACCCTACTGTTGCTGCACATCCTGCTATAGCTCCACTTACATAAGATAAGTAAGGACTCAAGTGCAAATGATCCTCTGGAAAAAAACAAATCAGATAAGGAACTATAGAGATGCAAGAAATCGCAATAAAGTTTCAATTCTGAAAAAATGGATCCGAATTTTTGTTATTTCAGTGAGATGAGTTGCACAAACTGTAAACTTTGAAGGTACCGCATTTGAAAATGCAACAGTTAAAAAAGTCACAAGCAAAAACTCTAGCTACTGAAAGCACTTATCATTAAGGTTTGGAGAATGAACTGATATTTCAATCTAGAGTGATAAACCAAGTTGTAAGAAGGGTACAGAAAACATACCTGTTCTGGATGAACCAGATGCAAATGTTTTTAGCTTGTGTAGAACAGTGAATTGTATAGCTGTATATGGCATATACATCAACAGGGCTGGAACATTTCCTCTCCAAAATCCCTGACAGATCAGAATCTTGCACAGTAAGAAAAATCTTACAATGATCCTTTTTGTTTAAGATAAGACTATTAAATTAAACAGGAAACAAGAAAGAAGCCAAGGTAGATAAAACAAAAAGAAAAAAGAAAAAGAAAAAACACAGCAGATATCAGAATACAAATCTAGGAAAACATAGAGGCAATAAATGCTGTGTTCCCAAATATTGCCAGTCTATTGCAAAACCAGCAGCCAATGGCATCATCTAATAAGTAAAATAAATCTCAACACTATATTACAGCCATAACCAGCCATGCGACATATTTGTGAATAACACAGTATCAAAGTAGTATATCCAGTAGGTTATTGCCTTTCATTTGCTTCTGACAACAGTAAAATAGATATATGATATTGCCCATTGGACATGTTCTTTTTTGCTTCGGCTTATGACTTTTAGCTGCGGTTTATGACTTTTGGGCAGATTGTGAGAGAGTATGGAGTAAAAAAAATCCGCGTGCGGTTTTGATCGATATAAATGAAGTCACTACAATGTGTACTATAATCAACTTATAAACCCCGTCTTAAAAAGTCACTTCGTTTGAAAGCTAATTATTATAAAAAAAGTCGAAAAGCAGATTTTAGAAGTTGAAAAGAATAGGCCCATGTCACGTGCCGGAATTACTGTTCACACCATCTCTCCGACAAATGATTACCCTCTTATTGTGTTAGTTCACAACAATTGGTATCAGAACTAACATCATGACTTCTGCTGCCGAGTTATCCCTACTAGACAACCTAATGGTGTAGACAAAGATGATGCCGAAGATCATGCAACAGCAGATTCACCCACCCCCATCAAAAGTTTGTTGCCCTACATTACTGCTCATCCTTGAGGACGAGTTGTTTTACCGACAGGGTGTAATGTTATGTGCATGGTTACTGTAGCACACATGTACTGCTCACCCACGATTGGTTTCCTTTCTTAGGGATTAGATTGATTTAGTTAGTTTAGAAACATATCTTTGGTTAGTTTGTTTCTTTAAATTAGAGATTATTTCTTAAGGGTAAGTCAAGTTATCCCTATAAAAAGGATGGTATTGTATCTACTTCAATCAAGCAAAGATGGATAAACAAGTCCACAGTCTCTAAAGTCCAACTGTGGTTGTTCCCTTGACTAGCTATTTTAGATCTATTCCTCCCTCACTCGGTGCCCTCCTTCACCTAGTGTCGTTTTACTTCAAGCCGACGCTGCCCAACCTTCCTCCTAGCGGTGTTTACCCTGATGAACTAAGATTCACCACAATTGGTATCAGAGCAGTTGATCCATTCCCATGACTTCTGCTACCATGGCTCATATTGCTGTGTTGTTGGCCATGATAAAGGCTAACGCCAACAAGATGGCCACTAGTACCAACGACATCAACAAAAAGATGGTAGCCATCTTGCTCAACATGCATGCCAATTTGAAGAAGATCGCAAATCAGAAGAAGACATAACAAGAGGTAGTAGCGGCGCTATTTCCAGCAGCCACCACAGCGCTGCCAGAATATGTCGTGGCAACCGCGATTTTGCCGACGCCTGCCACAACAGCCGTGCTACTGCTGAAGCCTGTTGCGACAACCATGTTGCTGCCACGACCTGCTGTAGCACTACTGAAGCCCACCACGACCCTACCATGTCCTATCGCAGTGTTGTTGAAGGCCGCCATGGCCCTGCCAAAGTCTGCCATGACAACCGCATCGTGGAAGCCTACCACAGTGCTACCATGGTTGCCACCGCGCCTAGTCTATAATCTAATCTCTTATCCCAAGTTCTACCATCCTAGTCTATAGTCTAATCTCTCATCCCACCAAGTTGATGTTGCCCGACCTTCCTCCTGGCGGTGTTTACTCTGATAAAATAAGTTCATCACATAATGGCTTAGTTGTTTCTTGGTAGAAATGCTCGGCTTCAGTGAGAATATTGACGTGTCAACGGAAAGCTACCCAACAGGAAGCAACAGTGCAACAAATAGATGGGAATGAGAGTGTGGCCTTAAACCTTTAGTGCGTACATGACTGAACAAAGCTCAAATAGACATGAATCAAAACAGTAGAGTTGGCATAGTTCTCGAGTGACTATAGCATTGGACTCTCCCCAGCAAAGAGCCATAGGACAACAAATATCACTTGGTGGTCTGCATCATGTATAACTAGTAATACCCAGAAGGCCAGAACTACCAGTGAGTGTACCAGCAATTTTGGATGCTCAAGTTGCGAAAAGATGTACAGCTGGGGTGGTTAACTATACAGAAAAGCACCATAGATCTCCAGTTCATAAGGTACAGTTAACTAGGATGGAATGAAGTCAGAAGTGGGTTACCAAATAGCACTCGATAAAGTTAGTAGAACTAACAGCTAAAGGCCAGTTTGGATAGGGTTTTTTGAACCAATTACCAAAAATTCCAATAAAAATACCCCCCATCCAAACACCCCCTAAGATGAGTGACTGAGTGTAATCCACAATTCCGACTTGCTTTCGTATTTGGTCCATGTTGAGCATGATAAAATTCACAGAACAAACCTAACAGCTAGAGCTGAGATTTAGTTGAGGACATGCCACATAGGCATGCAAGTCCATGAGCAACAGTACATTTACAGGATCATTTCTAAATATGGCATAAGCTGAGAACTGTTCAAAGAAAAGCAGATACCGGCAAACCTTCCTCTCGGATAATATCTTTAGTTGCTTGCAGAAGACCAGTGTACTTCGAAGGTCCATAGACATCCCTTCGAAGTACACCCCACGAGGTTGTGGGCTCTAATTGAACCTGCAAAAAAGCATTGAAGAAGCCTCTGAATATCCAAAACAGACATAGTTAGGCCAATATAATCTGTGAAAGATTATCATGGATTGATACATTGAGGTTGCGTCCAATGCAGTTGTCCCTCTTTCAATACTACTGTCTAGCTTTAGCGCAAAAGCAATAAATGGAGAAGACATGTAACAAAAACTATTCTGCCGCATAAAGAGTGTAATCCTTTTGTCTCTTACTCAAATAAATTCAACCAAATTTCATCCTCCGACAAAGGTGATCCTCAAAACCGCAATCAACCAAAACTCCCAAAAAATTTCATTAAATTTATGTGAACGAAATTGCAATTTTTTGTGCACATAGGTTTGGTTCAATAACCCGTGTAAGTCCAGAACCAAAAGACTAAATAGATATGTGCGTCATCAAGGGTTAAGAAGCCACAAATGGGGAGTAATAAAAAGTGAGAGCAAGAAGGGCTAAATCCAGGGCATAAGGAATATCAGCAAGGAGAGCAGCTACATTTTATTTCCAGGAAAAAACCTTAAAGCAATAAATATCAGGATTCTGTAAGCTTCCCATAAAGCAGTTTAGGAATATTTTGATCAAACAATAGCTAACGTTAGCGATCTAATGCTACCAAAATTACTGTTTTAAACAGTACCTTCGAGTATCCAATTTTCAGTAAAACTTATCAAAAGTCGTGATAACAATTTGTTAGCATCAAACTGAGTAAATGCCCAAGCCTTCAACGCACGTGATAATAAATAGTGATGTCCAGGTACGATAAAATACAAAAAAAAGACCAAATAGGCTACAATATTCGAAATTAATAGACACCATGCTTAGTTCACCAATAAAACGGCTCCCAGATATCCATCATAACAAAACCTATCTAAATTTCGGGCATGTGCAGCTCATCACTTCAAGTAGTATTGAATCCATGTCCAAAATTCATCGAACCAAATAGCCCCCCCGCGCTCAAGCCACAAATTCACACGAACACACAACTTACTGATACTCCTCAACCCCAATTTCCTGCAGATAAACATTGCAAGGGCAAATCCACAGAGAAAACCGACTTACAGTACACGAAATAACTACAGCTTCCCCCAAAAATATACCACCAGCCTCAAAATTTCTCCCGAACGACCGATCTTACAATTTTTAGCTACAAAACACCAATAGAACAACAGATGCGCTTCCAGCAAGCGATAATTGGGCAGGCAAATGTAACCCGTGAGAGCAAATTTTGGTGGGAAGACCTGGAAGCGGATTTTGATGACATCGAGGGGCGAGGTGACGGTGCGGGAGATGCCGCCGGAGATGGCGCCCGCGAGCGCGTCCACCAGCGCCCTCCGCATCTGCGACGGCTCCTCGTCCGCGCCCATCGGCGGCGGCGGCGCGAGGCGTGAATGGACGAGAGGATGGGCTGTTTTGGCTTTTGGGAAAGAGGCGGCTCGGCTCTTCGGATGGCGAGTGGTGCCTCGGGCTGTGTTTTGTAGAAGACGAAGGCGGATTGTCTGGACGAGGCGCCGACTGCTTCAGGCCTCGTAAAAGGAAAAAAAGAAAATACAAGGACTTTGGACTATCTATTATGTAGTAGTCGACTATAATATAATAAATAAAATACATTATATTATGAGAAATTTATATAGAAATATATTAAAAGACGGATATATTATATGACCTATCTTTAGTACTATTATAAATGACATAAGGATATTATAGACAGCAGTTATCTATATCACTGTACGTGCCCTTATGCATGTTGCCTCATCTGGGAATGTGAGACGGCCGGCTCCTTCGGGCGTGTTCGTACTGAATGATAATACATACATATTATTTATCGAGATGACTTCTTTACTTATCTTGTTATAAGAATAAGATAGAGATCATGGATACGTTACACATCTCACTCATCTCATTTTCGCCTCATGCACGTATATCTCTCTTATTTTTCTCACCGCTCGTTCGCTCCTTTCAAAAGCTATTTTTCCGGCCACTAATATTTATCTTCAGCTAAAAACTATTAACCATGTCAATATGAACAATCACTTTATTTGCGCTCCCTTTCTAGTATACCTTTTTCTTTTCATTTTCCTCATTTTGACTTTTTTTGTGAGGGTTCTGATTTTGACTTGAATAGGCATTTAGAAATGTGCTTTTAGCCGTCGTTAATGACGACTCTAATCTCTCTGAACGTTGAATGCCACCTAAAACGCGTCAATCAAGCACTCGTGCAAGGCAGATGGGTTTATGAGATTCACATTGTGTCTGGTTGCCTGTCTGCCAAAATTAGCCCTCGTGAATCCTATTCAATTTCCCAGCCATTTATTGTTCATGTCCTAACCAACTTTTCTCGAACTCATAGGTTCAATTCAATTTTCCCATCCATGTACTGCTCATGGTCTAACCAAAATTTCTCCAAATGTTGCTGGTTTAAATACTCTACATGTGCAAAATTCCTCATCAGGATAAGGCCTACTTTACTAATGAAATGAATGCTCTGTTCCAATTTCCAACCCGAGTTGGCTTTCGACTGCACGAAGCTGGACGTGGTTTAGAATAGGTCGACTTGCGCCGCAGCTGCTGGGAAGCCAGTCGCGTACGAAAAAAGCCAGCTACGCCGAGCGAATAGATAAGGGCAGGGGAGCACCAACACTTTTGATCCTATTCTTTTCAGTTTTTTTTGCTTTTTTATAGAACTAATTTTAAATAGAGTATTTTTTTAAGATAGAGTCTACTAATTAATTGTAATACATACTTTACTGACTTTATTTATATCGGTAAAAATCGTACGTAAGTTTTTGTTACTCTGTAATCTCTCATACAAACAGTCCAAAAATCACAACCAAAAACCATAAACCACGGAAAAAAAGAACAAACCCTCTCTCCCTCACGCATTCTCTGGCCACATTCCTCAGCTCTAGTGTCGCGCACTCACCCGCATTATCCACCGCCCCCTCCGCCGGATCAAGTGGGGTGCTCCTGCCTTCGGCTCCCTCATCATTGCCTGTGGTTTCCCTATGGCCGTGACCTTCGTCTCCTCTCCGGCTCCCCCATCCACATTTCTCGACACAACAAATGTGACCGGGGAAAATAAAACAAAACCATTGCAAGCCAACGTGCGTAAAGAATCACTCAAAACCCATCACCTCCATCTCTGTGAGGATTGATTGAAGGACTCACATGCTCACAGCCATCCTTATTCACGAGAAATGTGAAAAAAATCGAACACTAAGCGTAACAACAAGCTAACCTTTTTCCGATGTGTCAGGTCCTATTCTTTTCAGCTTCTAAAAGCTGAAAAGCAGCTTTTAAACGAAATATTTTTTTAAAAATAGGGTCTACTAGTTAATTGTAGTACATACTTTACTGACTTCATTTATATCGACAAAAATCACACGTGAATTTCTGTTACTCTGTAATCTCTCGTATAAACAGTCCAAAAGTCATAAACCGCAGCCAAAAAGAACAGCCCTATGCAACTTCAATCTCAAGGTCAGCCTTCTTATACTCTGCCCTAACATCGATGGCTTTGACCGCACCAACACCCCTAACTACAGGCATCAATCCATTGACTTCCGCAAGAACCATAATTATTAGCAAGCTCCCTCGAAATATCATGAAATTAGATATTATCAGCGTTTAAACGGTAAAAAACATGCGGCACATATGACATATGCCATCGTCAAATTCCCAGTGCCCTAGCTATTGTCCTGTACCCCTGTCCATTTGTTCTAACACAGTATGTGCAAGACTGTAGATCGCAGCAAATTCATAGCGCCAACATGATAAATTGCCACTTGGGTTTCCGAGAAATAGAACGGAAGAAGATTTGGGTCTGTTTGGTTTGCAGCTAAATTTTATCATACTTTGTCACACTCTAAATTAGACAAATTTGATTTAGGCATTAATTTGGTTTGTAGCGTAATATTCCTTTTCTACCAACTGATCTCACACATCAATAACTCAAAAAAAGTGTGGCAGAATTACCTTTTGCTAGCTAAAATGTGGTTTCAATTTTGATGATCTAACCTGAGTCAACTTTAAAAGAAAAAATTACAAGCTTTCACAACTTTAATATATAAACCAAACAGGCCTACGGCTCGGCTCCAGCCTCCACTCTCCCACCACCACAATATTGGAAGGAGGGATCCGCCTCCGGTGCGAAGAAAAGGCACGGCAATGGCCAATGGAGAAGCAGCATCTTGCCCGCGTGGAAGCCTGGAAGGGGAAGAAGTCCTTTTTGGTCAATGCATGCGCCCTGCTCGCCTTTTTTGCCTTAACCTGTAAGAGAATTGTCACGTACTACAAGAGGAAATTGATCATATACCCTCCTCTTAGTGGGAAATTGAGAATATACCCTTCTCTAGATTTCAATTGATAATATACCCTTCTCTAGACCAATCTCTTGGCAAAATACCCTCTTTTGGCATTTTTGAGCTTTTGTCATCACTTTCTCCAGTCTTCTATATATTTCACCATAGGAAATGACCTTTTTACCCCCCTGTGAATAGTTCTCATGCGAGCCTTCCTGCTGCATGGCATGGAGGTGGTGACTGGTGATCGTCCACCCGTCGACGTGCCTTGGCCCCTGCCGCACCGCCTCAATGCCGGCTCGCCGTGCTGCGGCGCCTCTGCAGGCTCCAACGACGACGGGGACTATCGGTCGGGCCGCCCACGCCCGCGACGCCGCCGCCGCTCACGTCCTCCTCCTCGAGGAGCCCGCTGCGTCGGAGAGGTACCTCTGCACCAACGGCATCTATCAGTTCTAGGACTTCGCGCGGTGGTGGCGGCTCGCCGACATACAACAAAGCAGGATGCACAGGTTCACCGACGAGGACGATACGCAGCCGTGGCTGGTGCCGTGCGACGGCGGCCATGCAGCAAAGAGGCTCCTGGACCTGGGTCTCGTCCTCACGCCCTTGGAGGAGGCCATCAAAGACGCAGAGAAGAGCCTCAGGGACAAAGGCTTCCTTCCTTGAATGCTTATCTTATGCAACTCAAGCATCAACAGTTAGCGATCTTCATAGGGTCAATTCCAGTTCCCAGCTCTCTCTCATGTGGACTTCTTTCCAAACTGCTAGTGCCAGTTAATTTCTTATTGCTGTTTCTGTTAAAAAATGTTGAGGAATAAATGAACAGCAATACAATTCACGAGATCAGTTATCAAGAAACACAGTAGATCAAAAGGCCGAGGCGGCAAAGATCTTCATTCTTCTAGCTTTAAGACCAAAGAAATGCGCTTGCCCTTTCGCCCGGCCTCCTTCGCGTCGGAAACACGGAATGCTTGCAATGGTTGCGGTCCAGTCTCTTCAATGAGGCTCCTAACCACCTCTTTTGCTTCTCACTGACTTTAGGTATATGATTAAAGTTTAGTGCCTTGTAGATTCCGATGACGGCATTAGGGGTGCTTCTAATGGACAAGGTTGGAAGGAGGCCGCTTTTGATGGTAAAATTACAGTAAAATTTCAGCCGCTACAGTGCAATTTCAGTCATAAGCCATAGCTTTTCAGCCCAACCGAGCGGGGCCTTACAAGTGAAGTATGCGCATGCCAAAAAGATCCTCGAAACCTCCTTTGAATCTCTACCTCTATATAAGAATATAACCATTGTGCCGTCCCAATAATCCCAAGTCTTCAAATTCACAAGCAGATCAATTTCAAATACACAAACCAGAAGCACCCAATTTTGCAAGGTCAATTCTTCTTCTTCTCTAGAATTCTACAAAAAAATCCTTGAGTTATTGCCATGGCGCAGAGGTGAAAACATCTAGGCCCCTAAAAATGGTTTTGGTAATTAATGAATTTATGTGAATATAGGATTAGCATGTTTACTTAGTGTATAAAGGTTTAGTCCCTAAAATAATGATGAGACGCGTGCTAAGAGTCAACATGAAGATCAGTGTGGCTCAAGACAAAGGTATATGTAGACTAGCATCCCTTTTGCTTTTATCGGTCTTAGGAGAAAGGGTGAAATTTGGATTATAAGATAAATGTCGTACTATTTAGAGGGATCATAGCTAGAAACTTGATAGCATATTCTTGTGCCATTTGGATCAATTTAGGGTCATACATTTTCTTAAAACTAAAAGTGATAGACAATCTGTGCTTTGTCTGGATAATCGAAAGTACCGGAGTGTAAACAGCGGTACTTCCGCTTTCCGACAGTTTCGTCAAAATGAGGGGTACGTTTTTCCAAAGAGCACCCTTGGAATCACTTTGTCTCTGCGAAAAACGAAAGTACTGGAGTTTCAACAGCGGAATTACTGTAGAGTGGTAGTACCACAACCTTAAACGGTACTTCCGGATTATGGAAGCTCCGAAAATCCGGACGATACGTTTTTTTCCCAGAGAGTGCTAAATTTTGGCCTCAAAGCAAACGGAAGTACTGCACCAAAATTTTGGAACTTCTGAATGTCGAACTATCGTGATTACAATGGCGGTAGTACCACACCAACTTTCAACGGTTAGTTCAGAAACTCTGAAATAGCCATTACTATTGTGTTAGAACATGTGTGGTAGTACCTGCCAATAAAACGGTGGTACTTTTGCCCTCCCTGATTTTTTAGAGATTGCCCTGTAACGGCTAGATTAGGTTAGTGGGGGCAGGGGCGGACCCACCGGGGGGTCAGGTGGGGCTGGCGCCCCCTACGGCCGGCCGCCCCCTGCCCCCCGGCCGCCGTGGCTTGAGATTATTTACGTGCCACATGCATGCAGCATCGATAGTTCGCTCGGTTTTTGCTTGAGATTTGTTCGCGCGACGGCGTTCGACGTCATGTACAACGGAGCGCTGCTTGGGGTAGCAGCCGTGCCGGGGTTCGAGCAGCCAGCGCGACAAGACCGCCACGCGGACCCAAGTCATCGGCGCCGCTTCAACATGCTCCGTGCCGACGCCAGACCTCATCCGCGACGCGCTCAATGATGCGTCGACCGCCGATCACCGGCGATGTCGGTGCCAAGATCCTCGTGCTCGCTTCTCCTCCCAAAGTCGGGTAAATCACCACCTCGCCTCACCCACCACGAGACCAAGTTTTGCTTGCTTCGCGCAAGAATTTCGATGCGCGAGCTGATCGAAAGTGACCTGTGAACGAACCAGGTGTCGGTGGATCGCGCGATCGCCATCAGTCCGAGGAGGCAGTCGGTGACATACAAGCAATGCGGCGTGGATGGGCTAAGTGTCTAGGAACCGAACCAAACCAAGCATCCGCTGCTGCAGCAAGAACAGCAGCAGAAGCGAAAGCTATAATCTCACCGAGATATAAGTGGATGGGATCTGTACGTTGGTTCTTCTAATCTCTGTAATCTTTGGTTGGTTTTGATTCCTTACCTTACCGTAAGTGGGGGATGCCTGCCGCAGTCGGCGCTGGTAGCCCCCCCTAAATTTTGATTCTGGGTCTGCCACTGAGTGGGGGTATAAATACTCCTCCACCTACTCAAGGACAGATGTATGAGACTCTATTGAATACTTTGAGCATTCACTCTACACCTCAATTTCGAATTGTGCATTCATTTGAGGTGATTGAGCCAAAATCAAGTGCATACATCTTAGATTGATCCTTTTAGCACTTGATCGTTGTCAAGCGAGGCTGTGATCTATTACTCTTGGTGCTTGCCATGCCAAGCAGAACTACCCTAGAATTGTATAGGTTTGAATTGCTTTAAAATATTGGCTAAATTGTGGTAATTGTTTTAGAAGGCAAGATAATATTTTGTAACCTCCTATTCACCCCCCTCAGTCGGTTATCATTGATACTACAAGAGGACGCTAGGGCTGACGCTGATCTCGGCGAAGGATCTCAAGGACATGAACCTGCTCTCCAAGATGGAGGTCTACGCAGTCATCTCACTCTCTGGTGACCCCTGATCACGCAAGTGGATTGCTGCAGACTGCGTCGCACAGGCGCAACCCCATCTGGAACACAACCCTCCGCTTCACCATCCCACTCGAGCGCGCCCTCGGCGACCGCATTGTCGATGAGGTCTAGATCCCCCTCTCCGAGCTCCTCTCCACTCTCCAGGGCCCCGACGGACCCTCCCCGCCAAGTTGTCGCTTACCAGGTCCGGGCAAACCTCAGGGGATCCTCAATTTCTCCTACAAGCTTGGCGAGGTAACCCAAGCCGGTGCCTACGCCGACGATGCTACTCAGGCCACATATGCACTACCTCCACCGGCCACCACCTATCCACCAGCAGCAAAGGCTGCCGCGGTCGCGTACCTACCAGCAACTAAGGCTAGGGGTGAAAATAGATCTAAATTCAATTAGATTATCCGAATACCAAATACAGGTACTCAATATCTGAATCCGAATAGAAAATGGATCATGTCGGTGTTCTAATACCAATCTTACGTATGATTATTTTATTTGGGGGATGTCTTGGCCGCGGATCACACAAAGAAAGACACAGGGATTTTATACAGATTCGGGCCTTCTCCGAAGAGAATAACAACACTACTCCTGTGTAGTTATATTGATTGCATAGATTACAATCAAGAGAAAGAGTAATGCTTAATGCCTTGCGCTCATTTCTTTGTTACTTGCATTGCTTGTTGCCTTCTCCCTTTCTCCTTGACTTCAGCCTTTATATAGCGTATGAAGAGGTGGTGGATGCTCCATGCCAAGAGGCGTCTCAACGTATCAGACGATAAACTGTCCGATGGAGATTATTGTCAATGATGTGATACCTCCTTGCTGCCAGACGGTTATAGCTAAAGGCAAAAAGAAGTTACGAGCGATCATTTCAGAGAACAACTGCATATGTTAACTGCCTTGATAGATAGGTCTGCAATGTAGCAAGTTGTCGTAGACAAGCTGGTCGAAGTCAGGCTAGTCGTAGAAGTGTTCACAACTACAGCGTGGTCATAGAACGACTTATGATTATGTTAAGTTCGCAAAAAGACTTACGATCATGATATGGTCGTGAAAAGGCTCTCAACCATAGAGTGGTTGTGGAAAGACTCACGATCATGGAGCGGTCGTGGAAAGGCTCACAACCATGTGGTTAGGTTCGTCCCTTACGAATATAAGGGGTATACTTAAGGGGCAGAATGAGGCAATAATACTATTTATAGATAAATAATAAATTGATGCTTATTATATCCTCATCAGATCAGATTTTTGCTGTTGAACCGAATGTCGGATGTGAATCCGGATGGCATGACCTAGATTTGAAGCTGGATATCCAAATAGGATCCAGATTTAGAGTCAGATATCCAGATTTGGTGGATACAATAGCAACAGTTATAGCCGATTCATTTGCAATATATCTAGAATTAGTTAAGATTAGTGAAAATGATACAAATGATCAATGATTATGTAATAAACTAGAGAAAAATGGTTATAAATATTACTACAAAATCGGTGTCAATTTGCTAAACTTCATTGTGCAATAGGATATGAAGCTATCATCAGAAGCTGTATTATAAAATCGATGCCAATTTGTTAATCTTCATTTGTTGTTGTCAACATTTAATGTGCAGTTACATGTTAGAATCAACTATTTACCAATTTAAAATATTAAAACAATTCGATGTCATGTTTTTAATAGGAGAGATCACGAATAATTATTTAAATCCAAAAAATAGTCGATTGAGTATAATCCGATCTAAATTCATATATGATATTTGTCTGGTCCATATTTGTATCTGATATTTGTCTAGTTCGTATTCGTATCCAATGGTTGTCAGATTTATATTCAAATTCGAAAAAAATATAAATACAAATATAGTTTAAATATTATCGGATTCATTTTCACCCTAGCCAATGGAGCAGCAGCAGCCTACCCACCTCCGTCCACCTATCTGCCTCCTGGTAAGGCAAGTGACCCATCGACATCTTACCCGCCTCCTTCCGGCTACCCGCCTGTGGGAAACCTGGTGAAGGCGGGTGAGCCAGTGACGGCCTACCCGGCTACCGCCAGGCCGAGCACCACTACACCGTACGCTGCCCCGCCGTGCCAACCTAGCAGCTGCCTGTCTACGGCTACCCACCCCGATCGCCGCAAGTTGGGGTATGGATACCCGCTGCTGCCTCAGGATAGGTACGGCTCCCAGCAGCAGGCCGTGAAGCTGCCGAAGAAGAACAACTTTGGGTTGGATCTTGGAGCCGGGCTTCTCGGAGGTGCGCTCGGTGGGCTCCTGATCGGGGAGATGGCTTTGGATGCATTGGCGTACGATGCCGGCTACAACGCCGGGTTCGACGACGGTGGCAGCTTTGATTTCTAGAGAGTTTTGGGATCAAGATGCGATGGAGCTTTTCCCCCCGTTTTGGTCCAGTTCCCCCATCATTTCTACTTAACCGCCGGTGCCAGGATCAAGATTATACACCATCTTCGGTTAATCTTTGATGTGGTAATATGTAAATTGGAGTTCCACACCATATGAGGTGAATCCTTCTGAAATATGTACTGCTGTTTTGTTTTGAGTTAACTCCAATCTTGAGTGTGTTGCCGTCTTCATGGTTATCTGTTTGTCAAATTCATCAATTTGCGCGTTAATGTTCAACTTACATTTCCAAAGCTTAGATATACCGGAGTAGTATGCTACTCAAGCTGTTTACAGGAATTCAGAGGGCAGTGGCTGCTATTGGTGTTGGTAATCCGATCTTCTCGTCTTCTAGAGCGGCTGGCGTGTTGCGTTGGTGCGTTTGGGATGGAAACTTGCCGTGAAGACCGAAAAATTCTGATGAACACTTCGCAATTATTCACACTTGATCATCAAGTTGAATTCTCGACGCACGCAGTTTAGATGTGAAAATTCCGCTCTTGAAAGTTGGGGACACGTGGGCAGTGCGGTTACCAGGGGAGGAAATGTTCGCTAGGAAATGGTTGTGCCCGTGTCAACGTTCTCAACACACGATAGTGTTCTTCAACCGTGGTGAGGTACTCGGCCTATCATATATGAGTATCACATGATCGGTTCACATCTGCCCAACGACGAGAGGTTGGGCGCTAACCTTGAGCCTTTAAACAAGACAAAAACACGCTTAGAAAAGGTGTCAAGCTTGCTGATGCTGTTTGAAAATTGAATCATCATGAGGGACGTTTTCCGTTAGAAAAAACATACGTCTGAGTTCCTGATAATGATTAGCAAGATCCCTTGGGGTTTGTTTTTGTAAAAGCCGAGTTCTTTTGAGCTTGTTATTTATGTCTTTTTGCTTTTGTTACAGTAACTAACTTTTAAACGATATATCTTTTCAGATCAGAGTTTATAAATTGATTGTAGTATATACTGTACCGACTTCAGTTATACCGACTAAAAACGTATGTAATTATTTCTCTTCATACTCTCTCCCATAAATAACCAGAATTTAAAAACTATAAGTCAAGAATCTACTCTTTGACTGCAACCGCAACTTGTGACCTCCGTAATAATTCCATCAGTAAAAGGGTTTCTATATTGTACTATTATTATTCCTCGCCGTGATAACGGATCGATTCGATGGGACACTGGCAACGAAGGGAAAAGTCAAATTGCCTCTCGGGTTGGGAATAACGTGCTTCGTCGTCAAACTTGGATTTTGAAACTAGGGATGGATCCTTAAAGAAAACGAGACGTGGAAGTGGATCAACTCCGGTTGAGTTTGTGATTAGCCACGCAGTATGCTTGCTCCGGTCGAGTCAGGGCTAGGCGTGCTTTAATTCACAGTCGGATTAAAGTTGATCCAGGTTAACATGCTGCTCCACCTGTTAAGAGCAAGTTCAATAATGGTTTTATAGCCAAACTAGTTAGCATTTTTGCTAATGTGGAGGAGAGAAGAGAGGAAAGAGATAAGAGCTTGTCTCTCATGCAAGTAATAAGTTAAGCACGGAAGCATATGCAGTGGTGGACTTAGATAATAAATGTATATGAGGAGAAATAGGAAAGCAAATGTGAGACATGATACTACATAATAATAAAAAACCTTTTGTACATAAATAGAAGATAAATTATTGTATAACTTAACTTATAATCAAACACTTGACTCTATTATTATTGTAGCGTTTTGGGGACGCCGTACGCATCGGCCATCTCGCGGAAAAAGCCTCCTCATTTCCCGTAATCACGTAGAGATCCTCGTTGGCCTGGGGCACCAACCATCCGTCTGGGTGCCGAGCCGATCCGGCCATCCGCGTGCCCCTGCACCCAGGCCCTTCGCAGCGCCATGATTTCCGCACTCGTGGAGCCATCGAGCTCCCTCCGGCCAGGCGCCGCTGCTTCTCTCCTCCTCCGCTTGCCGCCTTGCCCTCACCGTCGTGCGCTCCACCACTTTGCCCTCACCATCGCTCGTAACGTCGCCGAGCTATTCGTCCTCCCATGGGTCACGCCTTCTCACCTTCTGCCCTCGCCCTAGCTTTACTTGACATGGTAAGTACTTCTATCTTTGTGAAATAGTTTTTCATAGTTGTTCCATCAAATGTTACCTCTAATTTCTCGCCAAAATTTTTTTGCCACTAATAGTCATGATAAACTAGGTCTGTTTCGACCAAAATATATCAATTAGCCGTTTTTAAAAATGTTTTTGAAATAATCCTCACCATAACTTATTTTTAAACATGACCCCCCTTGCCAAAACAACACTATTGGAGTGGCAAAGGCTGCCACACCCTTGCACCAATGTGGAGTGTGGACTCCTCTGTGGCTAGAAAAATGGTAATTTATTGGAAATAAGTTTGAAGTTTTTGGTGGAGTGGCAAAGCTGCCACGCCATTGCACCCAGCAAAGGTCTTTCTAAGAAATAATAAGTCGCTGTGGGGTTATTTATACAATATTGTTGAACAAAAGGTTAATTAAAAAAAATTTTCTGCCGCTTCTTAGTATTTATATCAGCTTATACTGCAAGTATTACCGATTATTACTAGTACAGTACAATTCTACCTTAGACGGTCATACCAGACACGCACGTATAAGATACTGCCATAAAAGCGCCATTGTATTTGTACATACGCACAACACGACTGGTAGCAACCTCGGGATAGTCGGTACACCACGAAAGGTATGTGCTGCCTTCCCCGCTACGCTAACCGGTAGCCAGCCGCCGTTACACAACACAAGAGCCAGGCTCCCACCGGTTTACCTTGGCGGATGCCACAGATTGTAGATACTCCTCCGTCAAATTTATAGGACGTATTTTTTAAATAATTTTATTCATAAATATAGAGTGTATTTTATGTTCTAATATAAAATTAGTATGATGTTCACTTTATATTTTTAATAAATATACAGTTTTATTTACTATTCTCTGTATACATATATTGACTATAGTATTTATAGATAATAATTAGGGATAATCTAATTATTTTTATTATTTTTTTGATTTATATGTTTTAAAAAATATACCTTATAAATTTGGATGGAGAAAATATGCTAACAGCAGCCCCGCTTTACCGATAACCTCTACGCCATTGCATCTCTAGCCCCCCCACGTCACACCCGCAACCTCCGCCTCCGAGTGCTCGCGCGTCCCCGCATCTCTGCCGGTTCTGCCCCTCCTCCATGGCGACGCCTACCGCCGCGCCGGCCCCACCAAACCCTAACCCCATCTCCGACGACCCGCCGCCGGAGCAGGAGGTGCCGGCGCCTCTCCCCACCACCTCAATCGAGCCCACACCATCCGGTGACGAGGAGAGCGATGACTACTCCTCTTCCTTCGTCTCCTCCGTTTCATCTGCCTCCTCCTTCTCCTCCGTCTCCTCCGTTTCATCTGCCCCCACAGCAGTTGCAGCCGCCGGAGGTGCAATCGAGAGGCCTTACCCCGCGGCGAAGGACCTCCTCCACATCTCCTTCAACCAGGACTACGGCTGCTTCGCGGCGGGCACCAAGTCGGGCTTCCGCATCTACAACTGCGACCCCTTCCGCGAGATCTTCCGCCGCGACCTCGCGAGAGCGGGGGACGACGGCGAGGGAGGGGGTATCGGCGTCGTCGAGATGCTGTTCCGGTGCAACATACTTGCCCTCGTCGGCGGCGGTGACGCCCCCCACTACCCACCGAACAAGGTGATGATCTGGGACGACCACCAGAGCCGCTGCATCGGGGAGCTATCCTTCCGCTCCCCTGTGCGCGGTGTCCGCCTCCGCCGCGACCGCATCGTGGTGGTCCTGGAGAACAAAATTTTCGTATACAACTTCGCGGACCTTAAGCTTGTGCACCAGATTGAGACGGCGCCCAACCCACAGGGCCTCTGTGCGGTGTCGCAGCAGCCCGGGTCGATTGTGTTGGTTTGCCCTGGTGCACAGAAGGGGCAGGTGAGGGTGGAGCACTATGGGGCAAGGAAGACCAAGTTTATCAATGCGCACGCTTCCCGTGTTGCGTGCTTTGCATTATCGCAGGATGGTAGGCTGATTGCTACTGCAAGCACCAAGGGGACACTCGTCAGGATCTTCAATGCCGCCGAGGGCAATCTTCTGCAGGAAGTAAGCTTTCTTAACTTCCATCTTGCGATGAAATTGTAAATTTTGATGGGGAATGTTTAATCTTTGAATTTCATGCTGCAACTTGGTGATGGGAATATTATAAACATATAGTGGTACTAGTTTGTGATGAAATGTGCTAGTATGGGATAGCCTATGCTCAAAGGGTTTGATTTTACAGTGATATTTGAGCAGTGAATTATAACAGAAGTTGCCTAGAACATCGATTGCAGGCTTCATGAATAGAATAGCCTTATATTTTGTGTCTCAGATGAAAAGGATGCATATTTTGTTGAAACAGGGCTTAGATTTTTTCTTACTGAAAATAAAGTGATAACAATTTTACTGATGCTGGAATTCATTTAGCAATCGTAACCATTTAAAAGTTTGATGAAATCATGAAATTGCATTGTGTTATTACTTGTAACTCCACAAGAACCCCGTTTTCAAAATTTGACCCTTCTCCCTTTTTTATATACCCAAACTTACAGGCAGCTTAGAAAATTGTAGATTTGTAACAGAATGTGTGCTAAAAAGTAACCATGCTCCATTCTACTTTTACACCCATTTTGATGTGAAAGAAGTCTAGGACCTTTACAACAACAACAACAACAACAAAACCTTTTATCCCAAACATGTTGGGGTAGACTAGGAATGAAACCTCTTCAAGGTCAAGTCTAGGACCTTTGTAGGATCATATATTTTTGGAAACACATTCAACTGTTTCCAGTAATCAGGATTTTTGTTAGTCTTGACTGCGTACATTATCATAGTTCATAGTGGTGATGTTTTGTTTTATGTATGTGTTCTTTAAATTGTAGTCTCTGTTTCCTATTTCGAGTGATCAATTATGGGATAAATGGAAATTGATGGTGAGCATGTATGTATTTTTTGAACAACCTGAACCTGATTGATCAACCCAGCAGGGGCTTCACTTCTAAGTTTCTCCTTAAAGAAAGAAAGTACTCTCGCAATTGTACTAGTTCAAGAATGATAAATTGATAATAGTAAATCCTTATGACACACTCTAGTTTTGTCCCATGCTAATTCAATTACTATCTGTGAACTAACATATCAGGAAAGATATGGTCATGTAACTAAAGTGCATAACATTCAGCCGGCAATGTGATGTCCACTGTTTGCTGAGTAAAGTAAATATATGTGATGCGTTCCAGTTTTGTCCAGTGCCAATTCAACTACCTTCTGTGAACTGACATATCAGGAAAGATATGGTCTTATAAGAACTTAAGTCCATAACATTTAGTTGGCAATATGATGTCAACTATTTCCTGAGTAATGAAGTATGTGTTATCTATCGTGGTTGACATCGAAGTGGTTAGTATTGATGTATGATGAGTCCTAGAAAGATCACATGGAAGGAGATGTTTAATATGTTAACATCATCGGAAGTGTTATGTTGTAATCCTTCTTTGGTGGTCAATCATGGTCTGTACTCTGTCGCCAATAGCTTTCCTACACCGTTTATTTTGCTCTGCTTCTATTCATCTGTCATGAGAAATATTGAGAATTGAGAGATGCTGAACAATCAAATTGTCATGTTCTAAAGAGAACTCTTGCTTGTAATTCTTCTTAAAAATCTAATGCATAACAAAAAATTGGTTGAGGTTGGAGGTTCTGTAGTCTTCTGGTGATCTAGAAGTTCCATATCAACTGGATAAAAAAACTACATTACTATTTGGTGGTGTGAAGGTTATGTTGGTATATTCTTGGATATCTTTGAAGAGAGACATTAGCTTGTTATATTCTAGTAGTCACAGATTAATTTTAATATTCTGTTTTAGGCAGTTCTTATTTTCATGCAGGGTTGTTCTAACATACAAAGTGCTTTATCAGTTTTTATTGAGTTTCATGCACCAATCAATTCACCTAAAAGCTTAATCTGGTGAGGAAAGATGGGCAATTCACTTATATTTCAACACTCCCCCTCACGTGTAGACTCCCTTAGGCCTAAGGCGTGGAATAGAAGTGGACTGCAATTAATTTTTTTTAATCGCGTTAGCCAGGTCTTGAACTCGGGACCTCTTGGCTCTGATACCATATTGAGTTTCATGCACCAACCAATTCACCCAAAAGCTTAAGCTGATGAGGAAAGATGGGCAATTCACTTATACTTCAACAGTTTTCATTATATATTTGGATTCCAAAAAAATCTTATGAGTCGTACTGCGATGTGCTTGCAATTTTTGACTGAGCTTGATAAAGTTCTACTTATAGTTATGGAACTCTATCTGCAATTACACCCAACCTATGCTGCTCTGTAGTATATTCACTGATGCAGCACATTGAGTCGCTAACCACACAAGATGCTCTTGTCGGTTTGCTAACTCTTAATCGATGGCAAACTTATGATGAAATGAAGTCTGTCATTCCCTTACCTTTTGCCAGGGATATACTAATTAATTTTGTCTGCTTCTTTTGTAGGTAAGGAGAGGTGCTGATAGAGCAGAGATATATAGCTTGGCTTTCTCAAATAATTTGCAGTATTTGGCTGTTTCTAGTGATAAAGGAACCATACATGTGTTCAATCTAAAGATAAATGTGGGTTTGACCACAAATGATAAGCCACTGCCAGCCCCAGACCCTGATGTTCCCAATATAAGTCCATCTCTTTCTTTTATTAAGGGTAAGTTCACTATCCTTTCAGACATCTTGAGGCAGTACATTTCCATGTTTGAAAATATGATAGATTCTTTTGAGTTATTTTGAGGCCCATGTCTAGAAAGTTCGCTCATTTGTGTTTGCTGTGGTGACATGTAATACACTTGAAATTTTTGTTTTCAGAATTTACACGCTAAGGACAAGGCATAATTTATATCTTCCTAAATGGATGAAGCGTACTTAGTTATTAATTTGGATAAAATGTTGGATGAATTTTAGGGGATGTTCGTATTAGGCTGCGATTGATGGCTTTTGGCTGAAAATGAATAGCAGTAGCTGAAAGAAGTGGTTTTAGAAGAAAGATGCGGGTGGTGGGAAAAGTGAGGGAGAGATGCGTACACGAGATGGAAGCGAGAGGAGTGTGTTGTGTGATATGTCTGTGACCCATACCTTATCCTCGAAACGAGACGAGAGTGAGAGAAGTGGAGAAGCCGCTTCGAGAAGCTAGATGTTCATATTGGTTTCTGATTTTTCCAAACAGAAGCTAGAAGCAGAAATCAATACGAAGACCCCCTTAGGGCTAGGTACATCGTGTTTTATTGTGCAAGTAACAGTAAACAATTTGCTATGTAGAAGAATAAAGAGCGCTTCTTTTCCTTGAGTCTCTTTCAGTACAATAAGCTAATTGCTTTAAGATTTCTTTGTGTTTTTTTACTATTTAAAGCATTCTAAAGAAGCCATTTTGTTCTGATGTTTTTTAAAGGGTGGCACGGTAGTTGTTAGGCACTGTTTATATAATCTGTAGTAATGCTTGATCTTTTTTTCCCCCTAAATCTGTAGTAAAACTATGTTTGTGTCTCATCCATCTTTCGGAGCCTTCTGAGATCCCAATTACCAAAAAGTTTTGGGATTTGCTAAAACCAAAATGCCTAAAACTAAAGTGAAAATTCATCAAACAAATAAAGTGAAAAAAGAACATCATTGTCTATTTCTTGTCATCATTGGCTGCCCCAATATTTTTTGGTTGGGCTGGGTTCCTACTAATGTTTTATAAGTTTGCAATTTTCACACAATACTTAATATACATGAATGTTGTTCTGTAGGCTCCTATTTCCATGATATATTGTTTCCCTTATTATGTTACTTGTGTCGCAGTTCTTTTTATCTTACATGTCTGTTGATGCATTCTCTTGCTGGAAGCTTGGAAGTTGGAACCAAACACTGTTTGGTTGGTCTTACTGTCTTACATTTTTATTAGTACCGTTCAAGTGTGGCTTGCATTTTGATGGTTTAGAACACTCACAAATTTGTGGTCATTGGTTTGAAGTACATGTTACTTGGGATGAGATGAGTTGACCTGGGTCTCAAGATGAAAGTTTCGAGACTCTGACTAAGCACATGTTAACTTGTTTATTTTCTATTGCTGACAGGTGTGTTACCGAAATATTTCCACTCCGAGTGGTCTGTAGCTCAATTCAGGCTACATGAGGGTGAGCAGTACATTGTCTCATTTGGCCATGAGAAGAATACTGTGGCAGTTGTTGGCATGGATGGAAGGTACAGGCGTATAATTGAACATTGATTTTTGTAGTGATTGAACTCCTAGGTACAGACTTGAACTTGATACCTACCTTTCGTGATTTTTGCAGCTTCTACAGATGCCAGTTTGACCCAGTCAACGGTGGAGAAATGCTTCAGCTGGAATGCTACAATTTCCTAAAACCATCAGATCAACCGTAGCAACCTAAGCTGTATCTATTCTTCTATCTTGTATCAAGGTTGTACAGTATATTTGTGCGCTCTCGTTCTCCTGAGGGTTTGGCAAAAGCTAATATTATTTGTACATATATCTTGGTGGTGATTAAACGGTATGTTCTGTGGAGGGTTAAATGTACCCTTGTGCGGGCGAACATAATAGAATGCATCGTTATTTATGAATGCTATCGCAATTCATGTTTTACAACTGTCTTAGGATGTTAGCGTGAAAGGCTCATTGGGCCGAAGGTTTGTTGTCCCTCTTGCGAATAAAGTACCTAATGTTGGACGCTTTAAACGTGAGGCGGTCAATTCTCTTCTGCCAAGTTGTTATTATCTTCTTAAAGCAATGTTATCCTTGTGTTTGATTGCTTGCGTGTTTCAGATATCGTCTAATGGCTTATTTTTTTTCCTTGATGATTAGATGAGTCGTGGGGACTCCTTTCCCCCGGGGTTTGGCGTATGCCGGTACGTAAGAATCGGTGGCGGAGTCGTTGCCTGAAAAGAAAATAGCTCCGGCAGTGGTGGCCACGTAACCACTAGCATGTTGACACATTCATCGGGGGATAGCTTCGTTGGCAGCCGGGTATCCCTAAAACGTGTGATGGTAGTTGTGGGAGTACTTCCTTTTCTATTTCGTGTACACCATTGACGGAGATCACGAATTCTGGAGCTGCTTGAAGATTCCGAACGTGTTTGTGGCTAAGTGTGCTCCACGGCGATCGCATCAATGTGATTTAAGTCCTTTCACGCGGTCACGGCTAGTTGTTGTTGTGTTCTTTTCAGTTTGAGGTTTATAACTGGTTGATAATTTATGAGGGTTTATACTAACGAGCTGAATATTGATAGATTGGTAAGACGTTTTAAAAAAGCTACCATAATAACTTAGTTTGAAAAGAAAAAAATTGATATATTTGTTTGTTCAAAAAGGCCATCTTGTTGTCTTGTTGGAAAGCTGCTAGGGCAGATAACACTCATGGTGGTGATTACTTGTTGTCACGCCTTGAAGACACAAGGCCGTTCTACTTCTAGGTGGCGATTGCGCGATCGCCATGTAAAATGGCACTCGTGTAATTGCGCGGCATACGAACCTACGCTTCGTTTGTGTTCTTTGTGACACTGAATTCCATGGGAATCCCAGGCAGATCCGACAAAAGCACAGTAATATCCATAATCGTGTCCGAAGATCCCAAGATTTGAATCAGAGCTCCGCGACATGAACTTTAAAAACAGAAATAACTCGCATCTCCTCACAAGTAGGGCAAGTGTGTGTACCTAATCTATTCATCCTCTCCTCCCCCAGATTTGTCAGAGCGATCAAATCCATCCCCAAGTGCGACGGACACGGATCAGGTGCAGTCGCTATAGCGACCGCGACTTTGGCAGTGGCCTGATTCAAACCGTCCAAAAGAAACCAAACGGCCAGATTGAAACACCCTGAAAATTTTCAACCTTTTTGAATTTTTCCTGGATTTTGGGATGAATTTTTGAGACCTTTCCCGATTTGGAAATCTCCAACGGATTACGCTTTCCTTTTCGGGCTTTCCGCTTTCCATTCTCCTTGGCGCCTTCTTCCTTTTCCGCCTCCTCCCTCTGCCTGCGCCCGCGCACGAGCGCGCCTCGCCCGCGGTTTCGCCTCACCGACCGCGCCGCGCTGTCGCCATCCGGTTGCAGCCGTGCTGCGTCGCTGTTGACTACGTCGCCTAGTCCCCTTGCGGCCCCACCCGTCAGTCTCTGCCCCTTCTCCCTCCCCACGCAATTTGTCGTCGCCCATCTCGCGCCCATTTCCCTCCCGCGGGCAGCGTCATCTCATCCTAGCTTCTTGCTTTCAAAGTTCAAATGTTCAATGGCCTTTATAGCTAACGAAGTAATGACCAGCCAACCAAAATATATATTAAATTTTGTGATTTAGATTTTTATGGTTGCAATTTTATGATCTTTAAAATATTTATGGGTCAGGGCTTTAATATTAGAATACCCTATTTCTTTTTTTTGGCAATAATTGAATTAGAAAATTTTTCAATGTGTTTCAATATCTAATTCAATGTGTTCTAACTTTCAATAGTTATCACCTCCTTATGGCAGATAGTCTACAGTCATGGAGCGATTTTTAGAAACAAAAGCACCATGTTCAAGTGCAAATGCTACGAATGCAGAAAGGAAGATGAGATTCAGTTTGATCCAGAGAAAAGGAAAAGAATAGATGACTGTCTCCCTAATAAAAAAATGTGGTAAGAAAAAAGTATTTGGATAGTGGGTCTTACCAATCTCGCACATATGATTTTCCATATACAATGTTTGGAAAAAAAAAAGAGAAGATTTAACCCTACATTGTTTGATTAGTATGGCAGTTGACTTGAGTACAGCGAGTCCACTATCTACTACATTATCGATGGATGCATCAATAAGAACACGTATGGAGCATGAGTCCCTTACGTTATTTTTATTCTAGATCCGTCACTAGTGGTTGGCCAGCACATTCAAATGCTCCCTGACACCGCATGCGCGCAGGAAGCAGCCGAGATCCCCAAGCGTCTGCGCGCCGTTGTCGGACACCGTGACCCTGGCGGCGACGTAGAACACACCGCCAGTCCCGGCCCTGATGCACCTGTACGTCCGCTGCTTTAAATTATTAGCACTTATTGGAAATAGTAAAAGATGCAATAGTGGTAGTATTTCAAGCCCAAAGAAGAGGTGGGGTGCTCTGATCAACTCGGCTTCGGCTTCGACTTCTGGTTTCTAGTTTATTTTTTACTATTCATAAGTTTCGTCTTTTTCTGAACTTTTGACTTTTCGTTGAGTTTTTTTGCCGGTTCTTTTTTTTCCCGTATTTGTTTGTATTATACGTAATGGGCTAACATATTTTTTATTTTTAATTTTTTTAAATTTAATTATGCTAAATAAGCCTCTATCAGCTACAGTGTTTTCAGCCATAAGCCACGAGCTTTTCAGCCGAACCGATCATCACCATAGTGTTGCTTCCAAAACTTCAAAATAAACTATGTACTTGTTTCTGCTTTAATGGAATCTATACAACCAAAGACTACAGATATAAAACAAATACAGGATTATGATTGGCAAGACTTACCTACTGTGCAATTTTTATCTTTCATTGACCGAGGTCACTTACCAATAAAAGCATAAAGAGACAAAAAAAAACCGCTCTTTTAACCAGTAAGTATTGCTCGGTTACTCACACCAACTGTGAAATCTTAGTAGGCAGTTTGTCACTAGTAACACATGCCAAGTGTTTGAACACAGGAGTATGCTTACTCACACCAAATATACAGTACTGCTAATTAAGCGTATTTAGGAGTAGTAGATGCGTCAGGACTCAATTTTTTAGCTTCCTATATGTACACACGGACTCGACCGAAGTATATGTATCCCTGGGTTTGAATCAACCCAGAACCTTCTGTGATAACTCTGCATTATTCCTTAGATCAGTAAATAGTACTCACAGATACATTACTGAATCATTTCATACGCGATACAGACCATATAATTACAATACCAAAGTGCACATGCCCCATATAAGGACAAGTATTACAAAGGGCCTTCAGGCCAAGCAGTACACCATTGCATTACTAGCGGAAGTAAAATGGAAGGGCTCATCTCTCCACAGGCAAGCGACCGGGATAATCTAGGTGCGATTAATATTATCCAGAGGCCCGGCTATTATTAAATGCACCCACCAGTTAATTTGATCGGCCAGACTGTAAGGAGATGCTATACCCTAGTCTAACTGCCACCATCTTCATTCCCCGCGCCAGCTTGGTCCTGGTAGAACTCGTACTGATCTTGATTTGCGAACTCTGGGGAGAGGGGTAGAGAGCGAGGGTGAGCACACACAACCATGCTCCATGAGCCAACATGCACCGGATGCAAGTAATTATATGCAAGGCTTAAATAAGGGTGGCTTAGGTTCTTTTATTTGCATAGAGCAACAATTGCCATTAATATAAATACAAACCCTAGGTCCTGGCATTTTAACAAAGCATGTTTCCAACAGTTAAGTGATGCAATATGTATATAGTGGTGCTGGCTACATCCGCCAATGCTAGATTTTAGACTAGCTAACTCGTATTAACACTGGAGTACTTCCCTCCAGGAAAAACACAAAGGTTGGAGTACTTCCCTCCAATTGGTTTTTCTTCCCACCTGTAAGATTTTTAGAAAAGAACTAACTCAAGGAAGCTCTCATGTCTGCCCTTGACCGTGGGCACGGCTATTCGAATAGTTTATTCTCTGCAGAGATTGTACACTTTACCCACAAGAGACAATCCGCTCGTTGCTCCACACGATTTCTTAGTCATGTGGTTAAGTAGATCATCACAATAACTTTTCAAAATATCTAGCCCCTTTTTGTCATCTCACCCTATGGGCTGCTCCCACTTGCGGTGGGTCCCATACTTTGCACGGGATGTAACCACAGAAACTAACGCCTTCGAACTCCACTCTCCATAACGCTAGCACGGCTGGAAACATCACCCTCCTCTTGGTGTCCCTTTAGGCCTCCCCTTGCCCTCACAACACTTCTTTCCACTACCGATGAGATGAGCTCCGGGGGTTCGATAGATTTACTTAGCCAAGTTGTAATTTGCAGACTTATGGTCATACTATTGTACATGGAGATGTCATCATAGGATTAAGTCCTTAATGCATCCGGGCGGTTCAATCCACAATCCATATGTGCTACTTCCACACCCACCACTCTTACCACCCGCCCAGACAGGTATAGCAAGTTTTGAGGGTTTTGAGAAATCTAAAATAAGTTGTCACAAAATATCCAGCCACATACATCCCGTGACTGTCCCAAAACTAAAGTTCAGGTTTTTGGAAGCTATGATCAGGGTAACTGATGCCCTAGATTGGACAGAACGCGCATGGCATTTAATTAAGACATATACCTATTTAGAGTAACAGGAGTAATACCTATGGCGACAAGGTACATGGGCTATCAAATTTCAAGGAAGGTATAGATATATAAACTTCCAGATTTTCAAGTAGGTGGTATCTACCTTATAGTTCACATATTTTGTACATGAAATAACATATGCAGTTTGACTAACTTCAAACAAAGATAATTTGCAAGAAACATAGGAGCAAAATGATCAAAATGTTGACTCGCCTGGGTCCAAAGGCAGAGGGCCTTGCTGGTCTTGAGGTAGATCGTCTTGCGACTCAGGTGCAACTTCAAATTCTATTCAGATGGAGAAAGCCGACAAAGAAGAAAACATACATGGAGAACAAATAAGCATAAAATAATAAGCAAATGAGCCCAAAATTAAACCAAACTGAAACCAACAGAAAGAGCTTGAATTTAGAAAATTTTTAAACAAGTTTCACCCAAATCAGAGTTACGACGAGAGAGAACGAGCTCTTTGAAGTCTTATTTTCAAGAAAAATCCCCCAAAAATGAAAGAGGAGAGAGAGTCTCTCTATTACAGGTGGGTCCCGCGCGGGTTTATTTTATTTTCGGAATAAATCTTTATTTCAGAAAATCACAGTGTATGACATGTGGGGTCCACGGTAGTTTAAATATTTCTTTTTCTGAAAACAGGCCAGAGACCGACATGTGGGGCCTAGGTACTATGGAAGCAGTGCATTAGGGCCCACTTGTCTGTGACTTAAGCTTTTAACCCAGTGTTTAACCGTTTCTTTAATCGAAGTGGGGCCTACGCGTCAGCTTAACAGAGGGTTTAAATCTACTCGGACCCACGGGTTAGTGACATGTTAATGTTGGCTAACTCTGGCGGTTAACGGTTAACCGGGAGTTAATCACGCGGGAGCAGAGCTCTGTCGGCCGAGCGACGGCGAGGTCTGCCGGCGGCGAGGGAGGCCACAGTCGCGCGGGGAGATGCCCAAAATGGACTGCTCAGTCCCGCGGCACCCGACGGTGGGTTGAATCGGCCTAAGGTGGACCGGAAGGTTGCCGGCGGCGAGCCAGGCGGCGACGGAGACCGGGAATGGTCGCGGCGGCGATTCTTGCCGTAAGGGGCCGATTAGGCGACGGTAAGGCATCTAGGGGTTGCCCGGAGCTCACCTTTGCAGAGAGTAGGGCTCGGGGAAGCTCGAGGGAGGCTGGCGTCGGGAGGTTCAATCGGCGGTGGGGGTCGATCGGCGCCAGAGAAGATGAGTGGATGAAGCTTTGAATTGTTGGCTCGGTCGGCTTCGTGGGGTGGCGAGGATGCTTCGGCTGCGAGGAATCGGCCGGAGACCCTCGGAATCGGCGGCGGCAAGACGTGGCCGGAGTCGGTGAAGAAACGAGCGCCGGTGGGCTGCAAAAAGGGGGGGGGAAGCCGATTAGGCTCGCTGGGAGCTTCCGGGGAATGTAAAGAGTTCGAGGAGAAGAGTAATGCCGAGCGAGAGCCTCCGGGGTAGGCTGGCGGCGGCGGCGGCCCGATGGACAATTTGTTCTAGTCCATTCAACATAGAGATTAACTATTGGTCCAACTGTCTTAGCAAATAAGGGAGAAGGACTACCTAAAATAATTAGTGCACTGAGAAGATATTAGAAGCGGACAACAACAACTGAACAAATTACTCCGTTATAATCACCCAGACAAAATATTAAAGAAAATATCCTAGTTTGATTAGTCCAAATCCAATTAATGGGGTATTCTCCCCCAATTAGTAGGTGTTTTCTCTTACTTGATTGTTATACCAGCTTATCTTTACTTACAATTATATTTCACTAGTTTTTACTCTCAAAATTTAGTTAAATAATTTGTATATTTTTCTTCACATAAGAGTCTCTCAGTACTTGGTGGTAATTGTTGGTAGTACGGTAATAATTGACAGCTATTTATGCTTCAAGCATAATCAAATTAAGTACAACTCAACGTCTTGAGTGAAAAACAGAGGATAGTCCCTCACAAAAAAAAGGGATAGTAAAAAAGGCTGCCATTTACTGGAGCTTTATCAGCTAAATTGCCTTGATGGCCCCTATGATCCTGACATTTTAGAACAAAGGTACAGGATTTTACCATGAATTGATGGGAGTTCTTCCTAGCTTCATGCATGCTTGAACATCTTCATGCTTAGCCAGTGCAGATAAACAGCCACAATTATCACAGGAAGTGTCAAGGGCACGAATAGGCAGTAACACCTGGTAAGGGACAAATCAATTACGTGAATCTGTTATTCAGTTACACTATATATGCAGTTACATGTTCATCCATGATCAATCAAAGTAAATGATATTAACTACTAATTTGATTCACCTATGTTTACAGTCACTTGGTGCCAGGTATAATGTTTACTACTAAATAGTTAGCCGTACCTAAGTAAACAGAGCATGATCATATATTAGTTGCAGAGAAGAAAAAAAGAAACAATTCGATGATCATCTTCCTTGGCTTGAGATTCCTTACCTATCATTTTGGATGGCAGACAGAAGCCGGTTTTCATATGGTGGGAGCAGCTTGGACACAATGGCGGCGTAGAAGAAACCCACAAATAATATGATGCCAAATGCAACGAATGCTGACCCCATCAGCTGATCTCTAGAAAAATGCATCTCCAGATCAACAAACCCTTTTGCCTTTGGTGTTTGAAACTTCACTCCTCCAGAGATACACTGAACAGAGGAGAATCAGCAAAGTTGAACTGTCATAGGAGGGCTCTTTAATAACTGAAGTTTCAGGTTTTAATGATTCATAAGTTTGTCAATAGTCAGACTAAAAGACCACCACATTGAAACCAGAACAGTTCCCTGAATCACCACGAAGATTGTTTTTACCCTCCATTCAACCCTATGAAATGTGCATCAGCCGTGCAATAAATCCGAAATTTTACTAATGCTGAGCAGTGAGCAGTAGCACCAATACGAGCACGAACAGCGCAAGGCTGCGGGCTACTACTTCTCTGGGGCATTACATCGAACACCTTGCGGTCGCACAGCGCAAGGCAGACAGGCAGCCACCCACCTCACGTCGTCGTCGTCCACACCCAACCCAACGACAAGTGCTCGACAAGGAAGAGAAGAAGAGCAGAAGGCGGCCGGCCATACATACCTCCGTAGCGAAGAAGCGAGCCACCGAACGACCAAATTAGGCGGGGAGTCGTCGACGTCCTCCTCTTGGTGCAGCGCCGAGTGAGTGAGGCGTACCGTCGCGTACGTGCCTATGCAGCTTGTGTCAGTGAGTGGAGATTTGGAAGCATTGGTTGGAGTCAGCAGGACAGGAAGGCTCGGTTCATGTATGCTGTACCACTCTCAACCCTACGCCAAAGGTTAAATGAAATTATAAGAAAATAGATTAGCTACAGCTGCAACCTTCTCCCACAACACATAGTCCACAATATGACAGAAAAAGCGGGGATTGCTAACGCCCGGACGTCCCAATCTAGCCGCTAGCTCCGTGCGGTTGGTTGCAACAAAAAAATTAATAAAAATCTCAATGTTGTATACATGAAATCAAGCTGTTATACACATAAAATCAAAATATCGTATATGTAAAATAAAAATAATAAAAAATATTACACACATGAAATCAAAATATTGCAATAAAAAACAACACCTACCTCCCATGGCAGGCGATGGCAAAGATCCTGAGTGTGGCAGCGGCGGGCGTTGGGAAGGTGGCGTGCGCGCCGTGGATCCGGCACTAGGAGGAGAAGGCCACCCGCATCCTTGCGGTGTACGGACGGGCGGCCAAGCAAACGACGAGCTGCAACTAGGAGACGCAGTGACCGAGCCGGCCGACAGCGCACAAGAGCCGGAGTGGGCTCAGTCGAAGGAGCTGCGGCGCGGCAGTGGCCAAGACCGGAGGCGGCTAGAGGCGAGCTGGTAGTTGGGCAACACAGATGAGAAGCGAGCAGCCAGCGGCGTGGGCCAAGACCGAGCTGGTGCTGGCGAGGCCCGTGGTGCGGCGGTGGCCGGCGCCAACCAGAACCATGTAGAGCCGGTGGCATGGAGGAGCTGCCGGTGCTGGAGGAAAAAATGGAGGCGCAGTCGGTAGTGGTGCTGGAAGTACCAAAATAGAGATAGATCACCTATATGCTTGCTAGCCTTGACATGGAGTATGACTCCCTTGTCACCTCGATCACCACTCGACCAAAGCCAATCTCCATCAACGACTTGTATGCACACATGGTGAGTTACAAGATGAGACTTGCACTTAATAATCCCGTTGCAAATCACTAGGCAAATTTTGTGAGCCACAACAGAGGAGGAAGAACAGGGAATCGAGGTTGTGGACGTGGCCGTAATAATGGCCGTGACAAGCCCTGGCATCGGCAATGTCATGGTGGACAGACACAACGCACAAGTAAAGGAAAATCGACGTGTCAAGTCTGTGGGAAAATTGGGCATCTTGCCTCAGTTTGCTACCACAGATTTGATCATTCCTTCCAGGTGAACAATGGGCGAGTTGCTGCAATAGCAACTACTTCATTCTATTGTGACAACACCTGGTATGCTGACTCTGGAGCTACTAATCACATAACAAAGGATCCTGACAAGCTTAGTGTCAAGGAAAGTTATCATGGGAAAGATCAAGTCCAGACTGCCAATAGGACAGGTATGGTTATTCATCATGTTGGCCATGCACGTATGCAAACGCCTACTATACCTTTGCATCTAAATAATGTTCTTCACATTCCTCAAACCAATAAAAATCTTTTATCAGTTCAGAAGCTTGCCTCTAACAACAATGTCTATTTTTAATTTTATCCCACCTTATTTGTTGTCAAGGATGGATCCACGAAGGAAGTTCTTCTTAAAAGGAAATGTGAGGGCAGCCTGTACACTCTTGCATCCTTTTCCATGCCATCATCCAGCAGAGCTCTTGCTAGTGTCAAGTTGTCGACTGAAGAGCGGCACTCATGTCTTGGTCATGCATCTATTCCTACTGTTTTTCAAGTAGTGCAATCCAATAATCTTTCCTGTAAAGGAATGTTGAATAAAAGTGTTTGTGATGCTTGCTAATTGGGCAAGAGTCATCAACTCCCTTTTTATGCTTCTAAACGAGTCTCTATTTCACCTCTTGATCTTGTGTACACCGATGTATGGGGGCCGGCATGAACCTCATCCAAAGGTTTTAAATATTATGTGAGCTTTGTTGATGATTACAGTAAATTCACTTGGCTCTACCTGTTGAAGCATAAGTCGGAAGTTTATAAAACTTTCTTACTATTTCAATCTCATGTGGAGAGACTCCTCAACCGAAAGATTATGAGCATTCAATCAGACTGGGGTGGGGAATATAAAAAACTCAACTCTTTCTTTCAAAGTGTTGGGATCTCCCACCGGGTCTCATGCCCACACACTCATCAACAGAATGAATCTGCTAAATGCAAACACTGGCATATTGTAGAAACTAGACTCACTTTATTTGCACATTCTTTCATGCCCTAGACTCACTTTATTTGCACATTCTTTCATGCCTCTCAGATTTTTGGGATGAGGCATTCCAAATAGCCTGCTTCCTAATCAATCGGCTCCCAAGTAAAACCATAGAACACTCGACTCCTTTTGAGCGCTTATTTGGGTCCAAACCAGATTACAATATGCTTAGAACCTTTGGTTATGCATGCTGGCCACACCTTCGCCCTTACAATAGTCACAAACTTGAATTTCGATCTTCTTGGTGTGTATCCCTTAGCTATAGCTCAATGCACAAAGGGTACAAATGCTTGGACCCTAAATCTGGACGCATATATGTGTCTAGAGATGTCACATTTGATGAGCATGTATTTCCATTTGCTAGTGACTCTCAGTCGCACAGCCATCCATTTATTCTGAAATATGAATCCATTCTCCTTCCCTTGTCAGCCACTCCATTGTCATCACGAGCTGATCAACATATGAATATTATGGTCTCTGTTGGGCATTCTGATCTTGTTTTTGCAGAAACCTCACAACAAGGGGGACATGAGATACTACCGCTGCTTCAATTTCTACTGCTGCTCTAGACTCTGCAGATTCTGCAACTATTGCCGGTGATAATACTGTTGCTGGTCCAGTCACTATTCAAGAATCAGCGGCTGCCGGCACCAGAGAGACTACCGCAGCAGCAGGTTTTCCTGTCATGGCAGTATTTTCTCCTACTGCAGATGCAGATGCTGCTACCGTGGCAGCAGTTTCATCTGCTGGGTCTCTAGTTTTAGCAGATTTCCAGGCTGACACAGGTGAGAATGAGAATAGGCATCCTATGCATACACATCTGCGTGACAATATCATAACAACCAAGGAATTCAAGGATGGTACAGATAGATATAATACTGATGGAAGAAGACGAGTGTTCATTGCTCACACAGATGTGGAACCAAAAAATTATCTTGATGCCATGAAAAGCTCCAAGTGGAAGGGAGATGTTGAATACAGTGCTCTTATGAAGAACAAAACATGGAGGTTAGTACCACCAAATCAGAAAGTTAATTTGATTGATTGAAAATGGGTGTTTAAAATAAAAAAGAAAGCATATGGTAGCGTGGATAGATACAAGGCACAGTTAGTCGTAAAAGGGTTCAAGCAATGGTATGGATTGGATTATGAGGACACTTTCAGTCCCATTGTAAAGCCTTCGACTATCATGCTTGTACTCTCCATTGCAGTCTCCCCAGGGTGGATGATACAACAGTTAGATCTTGCATGGGTTTCTTGAAGAAGAGGTGTATATGAAACAATCACATGGATATGAGAATAAGAACCTTGCACATTATATATGTCATCTTGATAAAGCATTGTATGGACTCAAGCAAGCACCGCGTGTGTGGTATGCAAGATTTAAGTTCTAAGCTTCCAGAGTTGGGTTTTACTCCTTCCAAGACTAATACCTCGTTATTTATTTTCCATGAAGTTGAAATCACAATCTATATGCTAATCTATGTCGATGACATTATAGTTGTGAGCTCATCCACTGAGGCAGTCAGCTTACTTCTTGAGCAATTGCAAGAGGACTTTGTACTAAAGGACCTCGGTGACCTTCACTATTTCTTAGCCTTGAAGTCAGCAGAGTCCACGATGGTTTGAGATTAACACAATGCAAATATGCAATTGATCTGTTGAACCGAGCCAACATGGAGAATTGCAAGACAGTAACTACATCGATGGCTGTTATAGAGAGGCTAGCAAAGTCTGAAGGGAAGCCATTGTCAACTGAAGAGACACAATTTACAGAAGCATAGTGGGAGCATTGCAATATCTCACACTAACCAAACCAGATCTGTCATATCCAGTAAATAAGGTATGCCAGTTCCTTGCAGCACCAACAAGGTCACATTGGAGTGCTGTGAAGAGGATACTTCGATATTTGAAGTTGACTGCAGATACCGGCCTGGAGATCAAGAGGACTGGGTTGACTCTCTTAAGTGCTTTCTCAGATGCCGACTAGGGCAGGATGTCCTGATGACAGGAGGTCCACTAGTGGATATGCAATCTTCTATGGTCAGAATCTCATTTCTTGGAGTTCTAGAAAGCAAAACACTATTTCTCCATCGAGCACAGAAGCTGAATACAAGTCGCTTGCAAATGCCGTTGCCGAACTCATTTGGTTGCAGTATCTACTTGGAAAACTCAGAATCTTTCAGTCTAGACCACCAATTTTGTGGTGTGATAATCTTGGAGCTACTTACCTAACATCCAATCCAATGTTTCATGCACGCACAAAACACATTGAGATTGATTTTCACTTTGTCAGGGAAAGAGTGGCTCGGAAATTACTTGATGTTAGGTTCATATCATCTCAAGACCAAGTTGCAAACATCTTCACAAAACTGTTGCCGAATCGGCAATTCTCAATTTTGAAGAGCAATCTCAATCTTCTACAGCAAGGTTTGGATTGAGGCCTTGAGGGAGGCTGTTGGAAGTACCAGAATAGAGATAGATCATTCGGTTAGACTCAGTTTTGTATAGATAAGGCCGATGTAACAAATGTAATCTCTTATCTCCGTGTAAAGCGGAACCGAAGCCTAAACTTCGGTCTCCTGTAGCTAAATCGACACAGGCTTCTTGCCGAGATATATAACATCTAACTGTGCTGCCACTGTATGTTGAGCAGAGTAGCAATCAACCTTTTCTCTCTCGATTCTTCCTCTTCCTTCCAAATACACGTAGAAATCTTTCAGAGACAAGAAAGTAGAGAAAGAGAAGTGGAGGAAAAGTAGGAAGAGAGATGCTAGAGAGGAAGCAGCCGGCTATAGTGAAGAAAATGGAGCAACCGATGGGAGGGGATAAGAAATGAGTGACTGTGAACGAAATACGGTAGACATCGGATTTATCCCCTCTAGTCAGACATATGTGCCATATCATCCCCAAAAGGAAGTTTTACCCGCTGGCCGCTGCTACAATTGGTTTCATCCATTTCTAGCACCAAAATGAATCTTTACTTTAGATCCATCAAATTAGGGTTTCTGCAATAAAAACCCAAACGAACTCACACCCAAATCATGAAATATGGATGTTGGGGAAGGAGGACAATTGGGAGATCGCGTACCAGGCGCTGCTGCCAAGGGGATGAGACGCAGACCTGTCCACTGCCTTTGGTCTGGTCTGTTTGCATGGGCCCTGTTGTCTGCTGGTTCGTGTGGACCCATTCGTATTGCATTTTACTGATAGCTTTTGATTTTAGTTTAGTATATCTTTAATAGTATCATCTTAGCTGTCTCTTAGCTATATTAAATAAGTAAAATCCTATGTGAATGTGAGAAGAGATAATGTGATGTCTCTTATGCAAGAGACGACTTGAACCCGCAAACCAACGCAAGTAGTGAGAGAGTATGAGAGAAGAAGTTATGATAAAACGGTATAAAAAAGATATAGGAATAATTTATTGTTAGAGAAGTTGTCTCTAGTATTGTCTTTAGGTAAGGTGGAAATTTTAGAGACAATCTTAAAAGATAAACTATTGTACATACTCTTATAAATAGTAATAGCGTATAGAGGGCATTCATTACAGAGAGAAACACACATGCAATTTTGACTGATATAAATGAAATCACTATAGTATGTATTATAATTAACTAGTAGACTCCGTCTTAAAAGACACCCTATTTGAAAACTAAGTATTATAGAAAAGTCATTTACTATAGAATACAATTTTTAGAAGTCTATATGAACTAGGCTTCCATGCTGTTGGATTGATGCAAATAGATGAGGGGCAAATCCGGAAGTTTGCTTGGAAATAGATGGAAAAATAAGATAAAAGAACAGGAAACGGTGGTAGCAAGAAACTGGGACTACATATTTTTAATTTTAAGAGTGGCATATCTCGTAGTGGTATATATTTAATTTTGCCTATTTTCTGTACTAAAACGTGCTATTTCTGCAGTTGAAAACGCCATACAAGTTTCATCTCACCATAAACCATCGGAGTTACTACTTACTACCCATGCTATTGTGTATTAGCACAACGATTCAAGGCAAAGATACTAGTGTAAATATCGAACGATCGATTCATCAGATTCACGTAAGAGCACACGGATTGCTTAGCCCCAAACGTTAAAATGCATTAGGAAATCTTACACGCCCATAGTTGGAAAAGAAACATCAAGAGAACATCCAGCTTTGCAACTTTTAACATTCAAGATGACATGGCCGAAGAAGCCTATACACTTATTAAGTCACGAATTCCACCTCCCTCTCCCTGTGCCTAGTTAGTCAACTCCATGATGGCAGTGACTATGTCACCATCGGCAGCCTTCAGCGACTTCACCGCCCTAGACCTCGACACGGAGGCCTGTGCCATCACGAGCTCGATGTCCTTCTGCTCAACGCCAGTCTCATCAACCTCCTCCTCGTCCTGAGCTGCCGCAGATGGCTCGCCCTTCGCAATGACGCTGCTCAGGTCTGGTGCCTTGAACTGCTCCGCTGCTTGTGTCTGCAGCTGAGAGCTCAGATCCTCGATCTTCGCCTCCCCGAAAATGACGTAGGTGTCTGAATTTGGGCTCTTGAAGACGTCTGGTTTGGAGATGACAAACAGAATCTGGAAATGCGGGGAAAAAGTCAAGCGAATGCAACACTAACATGTAATAAAAAGTTAATGCTACAAGGAAGAATGGCATAGCAGTGGTTAAAAAGCTCACGTTCTTGCTCTTTTTGATAGTTACACGGCTCACACCGGTGATGGTCTTCATGCCAAGTTTCTGCATGGCTTTCCTGCTCTTTTTCTCACTCCTACTCTGCTTAGATCTTCCACTAGCATCACCTCCTGGAATGCAGAGGCGAGTTATCAGATTTTCACAACTGTGATAAGTGCAATATTCTTAAAACACTTCATTGCTTTCATGTAAGACTGGAACAAAAATTGGGGTTTGGTGATCAAACTGTTCTTGGGATCTATAATTGGACATTTAAATATTGAACTTGATATCTGTCAGGGGTGTGAGCCTTGGGCTCAAGGCCCAATCGGGTTATTATTAGACATTAGATATTAGATTCTATTTGAGTTAGAGATTAGTTTCTCTTGTTAGAGATATAATTAGAGATATGATATGAGTTTCCATATTATTAGAGATAGGATTAGATTCGATCTGTTAGGAGGAGCTCATCTATATAAGGGGGCTACCGCATGCCATTGTGATCAACCAGAGAATTATCATAGTCTTCCTCGCCCAAACATCTAGTCTCTCTCCCTCTCTCTACGCCGACGCCGTCCGGCCATCTTCTTGGTGGTGTTTACGCAAAGAGCAAGACGGCGCAGAGGGCCGGCGGCCGCGGATGGACGGGCGACAGCGGTGGCCGCGGATCCAGGCGGCATCGGCTCAACTCTGTTCTCCCCCTTCCCGGTCAGACCGCAGGTCTGACCGCTGCCAATCCCTAATTCCCCGGTCTGATCGGCGTTCTTCTCCCGATCTGACCGCCGGCGCACTCCTCTCGAAGTGGTCAGCAATCTTGGCGAGGGAGGAGTTGTCATCTTCGCCGTTGACCGGTGATCTCGGCGAGGGGGCCTCCTCATCTGTCGCAGCCAGCAAGATGATGTCGACCGTCTTAATGTCAGCCTCGTCGCTAACAGTCGGCAGATCAATGTCTGCCGTCTTCTCTGCTCTACGAGCGGCCTCTTGTTGCCTCTTCTCCCGATCCTTCAAGATCTTCTCAAAGAAGGCATGCATGTTAAAGAGGAAGTCCGCCCACTTTTTGTCGGTGCTGGCCGTCTTATCAGCGCTAGCTTTTATTATGGCCATTGACTCAACGAGAGGACGAATCGCAGGAACCATGGTAGCAGAAGTCGTGAGAAGGGATCGACTGCTCTGATACCAAGTCGTGCCGGGGTAAACACCACCAAGAAGATGGCCGGACGGCGTCGGCGTAGAGAGAGTGAGAGAGACTAGATGTTTAGGCGAGGAAGACTATGATAATTCTCTGGTTGATCGCAATGGCATGCGGTAGCCCCCTTATATAGATGGGCTCCCCCTAACAGATCGAATCTAATCCTATCTCTAATAATATAGAAACTCATATCATATCTCTAATTATATCTCTAACAAGATAAACTAATCTCTAACTCAAATAGAATCTAATATCTAATGTCTAATAATAACCCGATTGGGCCTTGAGCCCAAGGCCCACACCCCTGACAAGGGTCTTCGCACTTTACTTGACGAGTGCAAGGGGCAAAGAAGCTAGCCGACAAAAGTCGGATCCATTTGGATGGTTGGAATGTAGGGTCCTTAACTAGTAAATTAAGAGAGTTGATACGGCGATTAGGAGACGTGTAAACATCTTGGGCATTTAAGAGACTAAATGGACGGGTCAAAAGACGAAGGAGGTAGAGTATACTGGCTTCAAGTTGTGGTATACTGGAACAGAACGAAACAGGAATGAAGTGGGCATCTTAATCGAAAAGCGTCTCAAGAGCGGAGTTGTCATCACGAGAAGACAAGGGGATAGGATTATCCTTGTCAAGCTAATATTTAGCAACTTGGTTTTGAATGTTGTTAGCGCATATGTTCCACAAGAAGGTCTGAATGAGGCCGTCAAGAGGCAATTTGGAAAGACCTAGATGATATGGTTAGAAATATACCTAACAATAAGAAGCTTTTCTTAGGAGACGATTTCAATGGTCATGTCGGTACAACTAGTGAATGGTTTCAAAGGGTGCACGGGGTTTTGGTTATGGATAGGAACCAAGAGGGAGAATATATCTTAAACTTTACCGTAGCCTAACACCTTTTTTAGAAAGAGACATTCCCATTTAGTTACCTTTAGCAGTGGTCAACATTCTAACTAAATCGATTTTGTCCTTGTTAGGAGGGAGAACAAATGAGCCTACATAGACTATAAGGTTATACCTGGAGAGTGTGTTGTCCAACAACATAAGTTGATAATCTCTGAGTTTCGTTTTAAGATACGGATTCGACAGGCTAAGGTCGCCAGAGTCACGAGGACGAAGTGGTGGGAAACTCAAAGGGGACATCTCACATGCGTTTAAGGAGGGGATGATCATGGAAGGGATATAGTACGTGGGAGAAGCGAATAGTATGTGGACAGAGATGGCAACTTGCATTAGGAAGGTGGCTACGGAGGTGCTTAGAGTGACCTGAGGGACAAGATGTGAACCTAAAGACATGTGGTGATAGAACGAGGAAGTGCAAAAGGCTATCAATGAGAAGAAGATATGCTACAAATACATGCATTATGATAGGAGCGATGACAACGTATAGAAATATAAAGCAGCAAAAAAGAATGCAAAGAAAGTTGTGAGACAAGAGATAAGGCCTATGAGGAAATTTACCAGAAGCTAAGTACAAAGGAGGGAGAAGAATATCTACAAGATGGCTAAACTTCATGAAAGGAAGACGAGATATTTCAACCAAGTTAAATACATGAAAGACGACACTAATAGACTTTTGGTGAAAGACGATAAGATCAAGGATAGGTAGAGAGATTACTTTGATAAGCTATTCAATCATAACAATGACGATAGGATGATTGAATTAGATGATACTTTTAAAGACACTGATAGGCGGTTTGTTCGAAGAATCCAGGAGTCGAAAGTAAAAGAGACCTTAAAAGAATAAAAGTGGATAAAGCGTCGATGCCTGATAATATTCCTATCAAGGTGTGGAAATGCATGGGAGAAATGGCGATTGTTTGGCTAACTAATTTGTTCAATAACATTTTTAGGTCAAACAGGATGCCTAACGAGTAGCACAGGAGCACATTAGTATCATTTTCAAAAATAAAGAAGACATTCAAGTTTGTACTAATTATAGAGGAATTAAGAAAATGAGCCACACAATGAACCTTTAGGAGCGAGTGATTGAGCATCATTTAAGAAGAGTGACTAGTATGACGACAAACACAAGAAGGGATCTAATATGCAATGATGATATACATGATAGGGTGGGGGTAGCACCAATTGAAGAGAACCTTGTCCAACATCATTTGAAATGGTTTAGACATCTCCAATGGAGACCTCTTGAGGCACCAGTATGCAATAGAATTTTAAGACGTACTAAAAACGTAAGAAAAGACAGAGGTCGACCAAGACTGACGTGGGAGAAAACAGTTAAACGAAACTTGAGGGATTGAAAGGTATCTAAAGAATTAGTTTTGGATGAGAGCGCATAGAAGTTAGCGATCCACGTACCGAAACTATAAGAAGGTTTAGAGGTGTGTTTTAGGCTTTCTGCTCAGATGACAGAATGTACGGCTTAAGGTTATAGCATTGTAGATTTTATTTCAAGGTTCTCGTTTCTTTAATTTTGAGAGCTTGAGGAGGTTTCATTCCTAGCTTACCCCACTTGTTTGGGACAAAAGGCTTTATTGTTGTTATTGATGGCTGTTCATGAGAGAGAGAGAGAGAGTTCGGAGAAAGAGTTACTCACGTGTGATTTTGGCCGATATAGATGAAGTCAGGACAGTGTCTACTATAATCGATTTGTAGACCCTGTCTTGAAAAAACATTCCGTTTGAAAGTTTGTTTCTGTAGAAAGCCAGGCCATAAGCCCAAAAGAAGGGAGCCGTTGTCTTAGTACAGAAGTGACAACATTCAATGCAAAATGGCAAGCACTACTCCAGAAAACTATAAATTGTGTAGATTTAGTAGAAGTACAGAACAATTCAGGCATAAGCGAGCATGATACAGTTCCAACAAAACAAGGAATTGCACTTGTGTAGAAAGAATAATATTTGGAAAAGGAAATTGATTGGCAGCTTATGTTCCTTCAATTTATAACTGGTCAAAAAGATCCAAAATAGGAAAATATGCAGAGTTACAGCATCTATTGAGGAACACATCGTATCAAAATTGCTTAATCATGAAATAGCTAACTTAAAATTAATAAAAACAAGAGAATCCATTGCTTCAAGAGATGAATAAGCAATGCTTCATTTTAGAAACTTAGAATAGGCAATAACTTGAGATATTTAAATTTTATGTTAGAACAAGTACTAAAATGAGATATAGGCCTATATTTGTAACTAGAGCAGCCACCTGAACTAAATAGGAAGAACTACAGAATTTCAACATACCCTCAACATCATCGTCATCTTTTTCATCCTCATCTTCATCATCATCATCATCATCATCATCATCATCCTCAAGGATAGGCTCATCTCCCTAAGAGTATGCAATAAAAAAATCATGTTATTTGACTGTCATAAGCAACAAACAATACCCCCTTAAAACAGAGTGTTTGCCCTACAACAGATTTAGTCACACCCAGATATATCAAAACAAAATGGTGAGCATTCTAGCCAGGGTATGATCTTTCCAGCTTGATCATGAGGCTAACTACTAAGTAGTAGGCTAGTAGCAGCAAAAGCATAAATGGAAATGACTCTCCAAAAGCAAAAGAGGAGAGTTTGTGGAGCACGAAACAAGGAACTGTAGCTTGTGTGTTGACAAAAGAAATATTTGCTAACACATAGCAATCACCAGAGGTCAATAACAATTTTAATGCTTCGAAGCTAGCTTCAGCATACTCAAAATCCATTCCAAATTTGTATCCTTAAGACAAACAGTACAATTTCCTCAAGTGCGCCAAATTTGCAACACTACTTGAGTCACGAACTCTATATAACAACTAACAAGCCACAGCTCTGTAGCAACACAGTAAGCACAAGAAAGATCAAAGGGATAGCATTAGCAATCTTCGCGCATGGAAATGAACTCCTAGGTGCAGAAGTCAACAAGATCGACATAAATGCATAGTCTAACTACCAAGCCCTCGGTTCTCCAACCCAAAGCTCGCACCTAAAAGTGTGCAACCTAAGTGACAAACGAGATCTAGCGGCTTAACATCATGATCTTAACAAATACACCAATCTAGGGGCCCAGCGAGCATAAAAGATGATAATTTTTAGTTGATAAGACACCAGATCGAGTGGGGGTGGAAGAAGGGGATGGAATGGATGATCTCACCTCGATCTTTTGCTCCTCGAGGTGGGCGCGGAGCAGCTCCTCCTGCGTCTCGGCGGCCGTCATGGTGGGGCAGGGTGGCACGCGAAAAAAAACCTAGAGGAGAGGGGGGGGGGGTAGCAAGAACCCTAGGGTCGGAGTCGGAGAGCAGCGAGACTGCGACGGAGGAGACGGCGAGTTAGTTTTATTCCGATGGTCTTCACTCTTCGTGGGTCTGGGTTGGGCTGAGTCCGTGGCCCGTTTGGTGGTCAGGTTCGAAGCGACCAGACCCAGGCCCATTTCTTTTTCTTTGTCTTTCTTTCCCTCCTTTTCTTTTCTTTTCTTCTGTCCTTTTTTTCAGATACTTTTTTATTTTTCGAAAAGCAATAGTGCTAAATTTTTGACATCGCGATTGTTTTTTTTAAGCTAATCTATTTTATTTGTCAACACACTCAATACAACACATAGATATCTACACACATGCACATCACCATACGCACGCATTCACACACACGACGCCTACGAAAGACTGGACAAGTGGAGCTTGACGAAGAAATAATGAAATCACCACCAGCACCTCACTTGCAATAGACACGTCGCCTCCCATTGAAAGAAAATCCTCTTAAATAACACACATAGAGCTAAACCTAGGGTTTGAACTCTAGTGGGCTAGGTACAACCACCTCCACTAGCCATCCAAGCAAAAATTGGTTCTCAAAAGCTAGCCTATTGTAAAAGAACTGTATACAACTTGTGCACCATCATCTGTTGTGATCAATTATCAATCTTGCACAGTAGTCTACCTATAGAGTTTCGGTTTTAAATTTTGTCCGTTGTACATATGGATAGAACATGATGAACGCCTTGTAATCGATAATGAGTTACACCTGCTTGTCTTTTTTTCAGTTAGCAATTTAAGAATCTGGACACAGATCAATGATCGGTAAAGAAGAAAGATGTAGGACGTGGGATTAGTGGTAGGTAAACAGCGTTTTGATAAATAAAAATGAGTTGTACCACACATACTTATCAATTATATTCTAGTACTGGCCAGAATAGCCTGAACATATCATATCAACACTTAAAACGGCACATGGCAATCTCAATCGTGTACCGGCCTCAATACCGACCAATATCGGGCCATTCATTATGGTACCGGTCATACTTGGGTATTTGATTTTGGCGGTTTGGGATTGTGTTGTGCAATGTATGCTGCAACTTAGCCGAACCAATCCCTCGGTTTGGCCATCTAGGGGCGACTAACATGATATTCGGCTGTCATATCCAAATGGTGGCATAAGGCAATGTGGATCCACATGGTGACATCCAAATGATATATGAAGCAATGTTCCACAAAAACGGTGACATCTAAATGATACTGGCCCTACTAGCCTAATGGGTTTGCACTAGATCAACTTGTATTGTACTACCTGATGTTTACGCTTATTAGATGTCTTAATGAGGGGATTGAGTTGAGAATTTGTAGAATTTGTCGTTCTACCCATTCTAGTACTAGGCATAATTGAAGTGACCCCTCATTTTTATGCTATGATTACGTATATAAAGTGAGCTGTAAGTGAATTTATATGTGCATATAATTACATATATATCCTTATGAATAGATATATATTGTTATATTAAAATTTAAAAATCCAAAAAGATCCATCAGAATGGACCGGGACTGATGCATTTCATACTAAGAGGCAAACCGGAATGAAATTGACAACAATGATCCTACTCCTACATGCTTGTTTTTCATGTCAGCATCGTTTCAGCAATTCAAAGCATGTGTTTCTGGTGAGCAGATAAGTGGAATGGACAAATAGCCATGAGAAAGGTAAATCGATATGGAAAATGAGAAAATCTACGAAACAATATACCATGTGGAGCAATATACAGTAGCATAATCTTATAAATTTTTGAGCAATATTTAGAGTGGATAAAATTATGAAAATTGCAAAATCAAGTACATTATGTCAGAAGGCTGAACATAAATTTTTATAATTTTTTGAGCTTATTTGCTGTATTTAAAAATTCAAATAAGCAGTAAATATAAACTAATAATTAAGACAGGTAATTAAGTTGGCTAATTAGCCAACTTAATTACTTGCTACCCTGTGGCCATGCGGCAAGCTCTTGGCCGCACAGTAGTCGGGTGATAGATCCCTGCTGCACGGCCACAGGGCTCTAGGTGCCAGGTGTCAGCTCCACGATATGGCCACCCAGTGATCAGGTGGCAAAACGGATATTTTTGCTATTGTCGTGTGTATACTAACATTCTTGTAAATACGAACTCTAAAAACGCTATATGTGCCAAAAACTCTCCAACGTCAGTGATGACATATACGAATCGATCTCCACATGTAACCTAATACATACCCTCACAAGCATTGAAGCACAAATCTATTGAGCATAGAGGATCCCACATTTGGCCCCTCGTGAATTCAAAATCTTCAAACCATCTGCAACAAAAAACCAAATAAAACAAAACTGTTTGTCACAGAAGATCAAAGAGACCAAAAGTGCTTAACTTAGTCCGCACTAACACAACTAAAACCAATTTAATTCCTGCTCATTTTAACTTAAATTTTTAACTTCTGACTTATTTTTTATTATTTATAGATTTTGTTGTTTTCTGACTTTTTTGTTTTTAAAGATTTTTTGCTGGTTTTTTTTTCGTATTTATTTGCATTGTCCGTGATAGGTTAACCTATTTTTTATTTTTTAAATTTAGTTATATCGACTAAATTATCATCAATTATGATATAATTTTAACTATAGACTAACTTATTTTAATCCAATCGAGTAGCCTTTACCCCTAGAGACTTGAGTCACTTGTACTACAGTACTACTTCCTCCTCACCTGGTGCTGCTTCTCTCATCTTTCGCCTCGGTGCGGTTTAACTATCACCTTCCTCGCCACCTCCATATCCTCTCCTCTCCTCCTCCTTAAGCAACGGCGCCCCAGCGAACCCAACCGACGGCCCTAACCGTAGCGCCACCAACCCAGTAGCTGTTGCTCTCCGCGGCGGCAATGGCGGGGCTCCTCTCCTCGACGGCGGCGGCGGTTGCCGGCCGGGATGCGTGAGATCGCGCCGCATGGGGAAGGAGGCCAGCGAGGAGGAGCAGCATCCAGACGGCGCAGGCGGCGGCGGCGGAGGCAGAGGAGGAAGGGGCGGTAGCGGCGGCGGCTTGCGCGGGGCGGTGCGGCTGCAATGCGTGGCGGCGCTCATGCTCGGCGTCGCCGTGCTGCTGTCGGCGGTGTTCTGGCTGCCGCCGTTCGCCCGGCGGGGCAGGGGGGCGGAGGGGCCGGATCCGAGCGCCGGGTTCGAAGGTGAGCGAGTCTGCATTGCGAGATTTCGGTTTAGTTTTGGTTTCGCTTCGTGCGTCTGTGTCAATGCCCGACGAGTACTGGCTGTTTGTTCGATTTGGGTTTAGTTTGTGCCGGATTGGTGAATGCCCAATCTCTGCCGCTTTGGATCTGGATGTACGGAGTGAGCGGTTGCAACTTTGGGCGGAAATTTGAATCAACTGTGAGGAACCTGGTCAAGACGCTTCATGTTCTGTTTGGTTTGGAGCGCAAGATGGATTTTTTACAGCTCTATGCCTTATTCTCACCATGCTATTAGAGCATCGCCCGCTAATTTACTCGCATATGGCTGGTTTCCGGAAGATTTTGATGTTTGTATTTGATCTGTGTTGCGTAGGTATGTGTCGGTGCTATTAGAGCATGTCCAATGGCGCTTAGAGAGATGCTTAGTAATAAAAAACTGATTTTTCTTACCACATAGGATAGATAATGTGCTTATTTTGAAGCATCGATGCTTAAATAAGCATCGGTGCTTATGTGTATAACTATATCTATTAATAGATAATATAGCATCTAAGCACCTATGGAAGAGATATTTGCATTGGAGGAAATAACTCTTGCATGGATGCTTGATGATGTAGCTATATTCTCTCTCTTTAAGCACTCATATATAAGTATGTTGCATTGTAATGCCCTTATTGCCAAAGGAGTTAGGTGAGAAATTTTGGGAAAACGTTTGCTGCCAAATTGGTGCAATTGCCTTACCCTGAGTTTTGGTGGACTGTCAGTGATGTTTGTGATGAATTTGTTTGGCATACCAGCGTGATGTTATGGCACTATCATTCGAGGTAAGTTTTCATCGGGCTATGGAACTGTACAGTGGGTAGTCATGTGGTCCGCTAAAAGGATGGAGTTGTGGTCACGTCCCATTTCGCACTGTTCCAACAGCAGTAATAAAGGATTGGGCCGTAATAGATTACTAGCCATGAATTTGAGATGTGACCTTTTTCCAAACCATATGAATGTTCATGAATTATTACAAGGGTCTAAGGCGGAAACTTTGGGTGGTATTTATTAAAGTGGTACTTTTGGAGTGCTGTGGTGCGAATTTTTCCAATTTAGTTTTAAGCAATTGCGGCGTTCAATATTCTTTATTCGATTGTGTAAAGAGTACTAGACCGGTAGACCCGTTATTACGGGGGTGTGCTTTTGGCTGCGGCTGAAGGTTTTTGGCCGAAAATGAATAGTAGCGGCAGAAAGAGGTGGCTTTTAGAAGGAAAGGGTGAGTGGTGTAAAAAGTGAGGGAGAGATGCGTGCGCAAAACGGGAGTGATAGGAATGAGGTACATGATGCCCCCGTGACTCCTTGACTTATTCTTAGAGTGAGATGGGAGTAAGAGGAGTGAAAAAGCTGCTTCGAGAAGTCATGTGTTTTGGACTTGTTTTTTTTTGGGCTGAAGCTTATGGCTTTTAGCTGCAGTTTTTGGCTTTTGGGCTGTTCGTGCGAGAGATTACAGAGTAACAGAATCTCACGTGCAGTTTTTACCAATATAAATGAAGTCGGTACTCGGTACAGTATGTACTACAATTAACTAGTAGACTCTATTTTGAAAATATACTCCGTTTAAAAGCTAGTTACTGTAGAAAAACCGAAAAACAGCTTTTAGAAACTGAAAAGAACAGGGCCATTGGCTTTTGACTTTTCCAAGCAGAAGCCAATACGAACATGGCCTATAGCATGTGTTGATCAGCATTCGATATCATTTAGAGCCATATCTTGCATGATGCAATCATGTAATGAGTTCATAGCACTATAACAGTAAGTACTTTATTTAACATATCTGTCTAATATACCTATATTTTTCAGCTGATATAGTGGCAAGCTTTAGGCTAAGGAAGACGGTTCCTGAGCTGAATGGAAATACATCTAAGCTCGAATTGGACATCTATGAGGAAATTGGCATCCCTAACTACACTGTACACCCTGCAACATCTTTTATTTATTTGTACATTTCTTGATATGTTCTTTCACACGCCCTAACCTGATGCTTGAATACCTATACAGGTAGTTGTAAATTTACTACAACCATTAGTTGGATCAAACTGGACAACTGTTGTCTTCAGCATTGTGCCTTATCCAAAGAACTTGACTATATCATCAACATGGTTGAGCATTCTTAGGTCTTCTTTTATGTCCTTGGTTGTGCGGCAGTCAACACTCCACTTGACTGAGTCCCTATTTGGGAATTCATCTTCCTTTGAAGTGCTTAAATTCCCTGGAGGGATAACAATAATTCCTCTACAAACTGCTTTTCTTCTTCAGAAACCCCATGCGATTTTTAATTTCACTTTGAATTTCCCAATCGACGAAGTACAAGACAGAACCGATGAGTTAAAGGATCAAATGAAGACAGGACTACTACTCAATTCCTATGAGGTTAGTGCAACCTTTTGTCCTAGTTCCATTTTTGTCCAACTCCATTTTAAGTATAATTTAATAAGGTAATGCAAGCATAAGTTTTGTTCGTTTGACGGCACCACCTTTTAGTGATCTTCATTTTCAAATATATCTGAAGATTTTGGGTATTTGTTTCTTTTTGTAATTCGGGTTCCTCCATTTGTATGTGATGCAACCCACAATATAACCTTTTAGGCATGTAACAATTTGCATTTTATCCTCTTAATTTCTGGCATTATGTAACAAGGCCTCCACCAGGCACATTTGCTTGCATTACTTTGCAGGGGCATGTATGCAAATGCAGGTTTTTAAGTATGAGAGCATGCAGTGTTACAATAGGTTTATGCGATAGAATTATCAACTGCAGTAAGTATTTTTCGCTAGCATCACCTGGAAAATGCTTGTTATACTTGGTTTCGTGCAGTAGTGAAGTGTGGTTTCCAAATAAGACAAGATAGCAAGACTATATATTTCCCTGTCTTAACATTCGAAGCTATCTCATTTTCTAATCTACGAGGGTGTCTCTCCCTATTGTCATATTCTATCTGATGATACTTCTCTCCTAGACTGTTAGGCACTATCCGGAAAACGAAAAAAGTGCCAGGGATTTCAATCCATCTTACAAGGTTTTATCATGGAAAAGTATGATGTTTTGTAGTGTACATTGCCCTCTTTTTCTTCTTTGATTGAGTTTCTATTATTTTGCATTGCAGAATCTCTATATCAAATTGACGAATTTGCAAGGTTCAACAATTCTTCCTCCAACTACTGTTGAGACCTCCATTGTTCTTGAAGTTGGGAATCACCAGCCATCTGTACCAAGGATGAAGCAGCTGGCGCAGACAATTACTAATTCATCTTCAGGAAACCTTGGTCTGAACCATACTGTATTTGGCAGAGTAAAGCAGATAAGTCTTTCCTCCTATCTTAAACATTCTTTACATAGTGGGGCTGGTTCTGATGCACCTAGTCCAGCACCCATGCACCATCATGGTCACCACCACCATCATCACCACCACCATGGTCATGAGGACAGCAGGCATTTGGCTCCTCCTGCTCCAATACATTTCCCTGCACATCAACCCAGATACGGTGCTCCACCTCCATCTGGGTGTCCATATGGCAAAAAGTCAAAAAACAGGGCTCCTGTAACGCCGGCAGCTGAGCCTGTAACCAATGATCACCGTTCTGCTTCTCCTGCTGCTTCACCGCCTCATCCATTGTCACGTTCGCCTGTTTGTCATTCTCCGCATGATCCCATTATGCACAGTAGGTCACCTATTCCATCCCCTCCAGTTCTTCCAGAGCCACCTTTGCCCGCTGTTTCTTTTGCTTATGCACATCCTCCAAGTGAACATAGAACAAGAACAGGTCCTCCTGCTAGAATGTCATCTGTGGCCCCAGCACCTCATTCATGTGAGTTCTTTTCTGCGTTGTATTTTCCCAACTGTTAGTGATTGTTAGCTTTTCTTGTGGATAAACTTTTACAGTTTTACCCCCGGCTTAGGAAGCATAATTTTGTTATGAAAAAAAGTCCAATTTACAACCTTGAATTCTAGTCTCGGTTCGATTTTCAACCATCAACTTTGAAACCATTCGAATTGGGATCTCGAACTAATGAAACCGTCCACTATACCCCCAACCCAAAACCTGGGTGGTTTTCTGCCGATGTGCCGTCCACGTGGATCCTAGTTGGAATCATGTGTCGTCCACATGGATCCCAGTGGAGCCCAACATGCCTTTTTTCAATTTCCTTTTTCATATGTTTTCTTCCTTCTTTTTCCCCCTCCAGCCCACAAGCCCACAAGCCCATTCCCCATTTCCTCCTATCTAACACATACACAAAAGAGATGAGTGGGTTTGCTCTTAGCTCAAGAAGATGAAGGGATGCCAAAAAAATCCCTGCTCCCAACCTACCAAAGGGGTATTATAACCCTCTCAAAGAAACTAGCTGTTGGAGTAAGATTCAACACAAAACAGCTGAAGCTGGCAGCACCACCAACATATGGTCAGTCGTACCGGCTTCCTCCGCAACTGCTAGAAAAATAGCCGTTATGGTAGTTGCTAGTCATACCGCCCGCCCTCAGGTGGTGGTCGGCCCGCCATGAAGGCTGGTTAGACCGCCAGACAAAATCTAGGAGAATAGCTCTCTGGAAAAAAAAACAACCAACTATAAAAGCCGATTGGACCGCATAGGCTGGTCATACCGCCCTAGCATAGTGCTCCCCAGCGGTTCTATTGACAACACATTATTGGTCATATCGTTGCCCAGTCAGACTGGCCAACGTATGGCGGTCAGACCACTGACCATCCAAGAATGGTGATCGAACCACTTTGCAAAATTTAACAAAGGCCAGATTGCATATAATTCAATCAATTTGCAAAACACATCCGCAAATTGTAGTATCATTCAAACAAAGGTTAAAACATAATTCACGATAAGTTGCAAAACACATTTGTATACTTTAGAATCATACCACAAGTAGGTGCATGGACCTCAATTATTTGCATGACACATTTGCAAATTGTAGTCATAGTCAACAAGGATTATGTATAAGTTTTAACTATATGCAAAATAAATTCGCAAATACCAACACCATACCAAGCTAGAGCAAGCATAATGAGTTATCAATACATGATACACTTAAGCTACTAGTTAATACTCATTTTAATAGTACGGTAATCTATACTAGTAATCTGGTCTCTTAACCAAATACTGAGACCGGTAAAAGACTAGTAACATATTCTTAGCCTACATTAGTTATAACTTTGTCTTGAGTAACCTCTTGAAGCTTAATGACACACATTAATACATCAAGTCCAGGTTTTTGTCTTATTGTGCATCAACACATGATGCAAATCACCACTTGACCTTCATTAATATATGATAGTCTTTACTTGACTTGATGATGATCAACTTATGATCGTCTCCTCTTTGAGATTTTGACTTGATGCTCATCAACTCATGATGATCATCTCTTTTTCCCCAATCTTGACTTGATGACAATCAACATATGACGCCAAAATTTACCATTAACTTACAATGGCGGGTTTAGATTCTTCACATCTGCTGCTATGACGTGCGCAGGTGTCGCGTCGCAGTTTGCCCCTGTTGCCCTTGATTGTCACTACTGCCACAAAGTTGGTACCTGACCTCTTTCTACTGCTCTTCCCCTTCTCTGCTGCCCCGTCGCCTCACCATCGTCCAGGGTCGCACACCACCGAGGCCTTCAACCGAGGCCTGGCTATCGCTCCCAAACCCAGGTGAACTCTATCTTCTTCCTTCCTCCCCCTCTAATTATTGTACTCACTCCCCTTCCCCTGTCGTAGGTTTGGTCCAGTGCACCCTTGGCACACCATCTTAGTCCCTCCACGAGTTTGTGGAGTGTCGGGTAGGGGTCCATGCTGGAGGTGGCGATCTAGTGGAGGAGCTCTGCGGCGGTGGTGGCCGAGGTAGAGCTGATGATGGAGGGCACGGGGGATGAAGAGGAAGCGGCTGACGAGGCCCGGGGGGGGGGGGAGGGAGCGGTGGCGGACGTCTAGGTGAGATGGGCGCAACACCGGTGAGGTCTAGCCCGGCCTTTGCCGGTGCCACACTTGGAGAAGGGGGAGAGGGGGAGATGATAGCGTGAAGAGAGTGAATAGGGGAGAAAGAAGAAAGGAGAGGAGAGGATGACATGTGGGCCCCATAAATATATTTTTGGTTTTATTTGTTGAGTGGCTACCATGTCATCGAAAACAAACTTATATGTCAAAACCACTAACATGTAGACGCTACATCAAACAAAACCACCACGGTTTGGGTTCAACGGGTAAAGTATATGGTTTCGTTGGTTCAAGGTCTTGATTCGAACAAATTTTGAGTTGAGGATTGAAAATTGAACCGAGGTAAGAGTTCAAGGTTGTAAATTGGACTTTTTTCCTTTTGTTATTCTTGGGATTTACTTGCACCAAATTAGAATGATTCATTGTCTAACAGAAAAGTTTAATCATGTAGTGATGGCATAAGGCAATGAACAGTCAAATTGAGCAAGCCATTCTGCATAAGTCTCATACGCATGTCTAAACCAGTTTGTTCTACTGTGCTGGGCTTTTGCTCCCTTTTCAGTTTCTATTGAGATCTGAATTATGCAATCATTTGAGAATCATGCATTGCTTTCCTTCCCAATCTAACAATAGTTTCATTAAGATGGAATTGATGAACCTATGCTTACTGTCTATTTTATGGTTCAATCTGGTTACGCTGATCTACTCGTTCCTGTTTAGCATGTTTACTTTATGTAGCATCGTTTATTCACAATCTGTTGCACTATTGCAGCTTATGCTACCCGGAGGCCGTGGAGTTCCTGTCACTGGGTCCTGGTACCCCTTATGTGTATCCTATTGAGCCTACTATGACGAATGAAATATGCGGCTAGCTGCGGCTAGCCAGATGTAAATTATAGATGTTTCCAAGAAAGAGAGGATGAGGCACCACCGGCCGGTCTTATCTGGTTATAGCCAGCCGATCAGCTCCTGGGCGGGTGGTGAAGCACAACACAGAGCGTGCTGCGATACTTGTTAGTGCATGTAAATATGTGTAGGTGTAAGGCAAATGGGCAAGAAGCAGCTGTGCGTAGTGGTCAAAGCCACGGGGGTGGCAGGCCCTTGTCTAGCACATGCATGCTTGCCCGGGTTTGCTGTGTACTATTGCTGTTCAGAAGAGGATCTTCAAGTGTAAAAGCCTTTTTTTTACATGAGAGGGCATAGCATTTGCCTCCGATTTTCGGGGCCCTGTTTTGCGTCTACGCTCTTGAGCATTTTTGCTGCGAGCTTATAATTTTGAGCTGGTAATCCTATTTGTACTTGCCTGTAGAATTCTGTCAGTTGGCTTTGTGCTCGTGTTGCTACGTGCAAAGTTGCTGGATAGGGCTCAGAAACTGTCGGAGAGATTGCATGGGTTGTAGTGTACAAATGAAGGGAAACAGCCGGCCCGAGGTTACGAGTATCTGACGCAAGAGGGAGAGAGAGGCCCAGACAAACGGTCTTGGTGGCTCGACTCTCGCGGGCTGACTCGCGTCAGGCCAGCGATCCGCCGCGCTGGACGCGTGCGACCTGGCCGGGCGCTGCTTGTTGGATTTGTTAAACACCAGTTACAGAAACTGCCTAATGTACAGTTACAAATGTACAGATGCCTTTTGATAAATGCACCTTTTCTCCCACTCTCTCATCATCTATAAAACACTGTAAAGATTCAGAATAAAGGAACTTTTGCTTTTCATCCTCTTGACAGATTGTACGGGAGTCGATCTGATGGCTGAGGAATGTGCCTAGTGGATAGCGGTACTACTAACTCTATACTCAGGGAGATAAAATATTTCCAAACTCTCACAAAGAACAAAGGAAATATTTTAACAATCGCTTGACGCGATGCTGTAATAGTTGGCACCGGTCGGGCCACTATTATACTTCCTATGGGTACATCAATAACAATTGAGGATGCCCTCTTGTATCCCGATTCAACTCGTACCCTATTGAGTTATAGAGATATCCGTAAGAATGAGTTTCATGTTGCAACTCATGAGGACAACAGTGAGGAGTTTCTTCTCATAACAAAAGATCACGGATATGGCAAAGAGACACTTGAAAAGTTTCCCTCACTCCCGTCTGGATTGTACTACAAATACATCAAATCTGTACCACATGTTGCTTACAAAGTAATTTTTCAGAATGTTAACGCATTCCAAACTTGGCATGATCGTCTTGGCCATCCTGGAATAGGGATGATGTAGAAAATTATAAGCAATTCTGTTGGTCACACTTTAAGTGATGCAAAATTTTCCCAATCCTCGGATTTTATGTGCACTGCATGTGCCACTGGGAAATTAATTTTGAGGCCCTCTTACCTCAAAATTCATGTCGAACCTCTAAAGTTCTTTGAACGCATTCAAGGTGACATATGTGGTCTCATTCAACCATTGTCTGGGCCGTTCATGTATTTCATGGTTCTAATAGACGCATCTACACGATGGTCTCATGTGTGTCTACTTTCCACACGGAACCATGCATTTGCTAAGATTGTTGCACAAGTTATCAAACTTAAAGCATAATATCCTGAACATCAAATCCGATCAATCCGAATGGATAATGCTGCTGCATTTTCCTCACGTGCCTTCAATGATTATTGCATGGCTTTAGGAATTCAAGTTCAGCACTCGGTCCCATATGTTCATACTCAAAATGGGTTGGCAGAGTCTCTCATTAAGAGAGTGAAACTTATTGCAAGACCTTTACTACAGAATTGCAATCTACCAACATCATGTTAGGGTCACGCAGTCTTACACGCTGCTGACTTGATTCAATTGCGTCCAACTGCATACCATGCAACCTCCCCGTTGCAACTAATACGTGAAAATACACCAAATATTTCCCATCTGCGGAAGTTCGGTTGCGTTACATACATACCGATCTACCCACCGCAGCGTACATATATTGGCCCACACAGGAAATTGGGGATCTATGTGGGATATCAATCTCCGTCGATATTAAATACCTAGAACTCCTTACAGGGGATTTATTCACTGTCCGGTACGCTGATTGTATCTTCAATGAAGATCATTTCCCGGCATTAGGGGGAGGAATTGAAAACCACAAAAAATGCCAGGAAATCAATTGGGATGCCATAGACATCTCCAACTCTGATCCACGTACTTCTGAAACTGAACTCCAAGTTTAGAAGATCATTAATTTGCAACACATTGCAAATAACATGCCAGATGCATTTACTGATTATAAGGGTGTTACAAAATCTTATAATCCTGCGAGAAATGTGCCGGAAAGAGTAGAGGTATCAAATAAAACTACTCAACTCCAAAGTAAGAGGGGGAGAAGTACGACTATTTCCACAGATGCAGCTTCTAGCAAGCAAAGGAAAAGGAAGAACAATTCTTCTAACCCAATAAATGCAACTCAACCTCACGTTGAGAAACACCGTGGAGGTTCAACCTTCACATCCCACATCAACAATGCACTCAATTCATCGATGTTGGGACATCGAACGCATACGATGCAATCATTTTGGGAAATAATGATACATCACAAGGGGTGCTTAAAATTTCCATCAACTATATTGAATCTGGAGAATCATATGACAGAAAGTCTACAATTGTCGACATCTATTTCTCTGAAGCAATTGCAGAAATCATCCAAAATGATCCAGATCCTACGACCATGGCAGAGTGCAGAAAGCGCTCGGACTGAAATCAATGGAAAGATGCAATTCAAGCAGAGATAACCTCGCTCACTAAAAGAGAGGTATTCACTCATGCAGTACCTACACCTCGAGGAATCTTTCCTGTGGGATTCAAATGGGTTTTCGTCTGGAAACGGAATGAGAACAATGAGGTGGTGAGACATAAAGCGAGGCTTGTAGCACAAGGGTTCACGCAGAGACCCGGCATTGATTTCAATGAAATATATTCTCCAGTTATGAGTGGAATAACATTCCGATATCTTATATCTCTGGCTGTTCAAAATCGTCTATCTATGCAGTTGATGGACGTAGTGACTGCATATCTATATGGGTCACTTGATTCGGACATATACATGAAGGTCCCTGATGGAATCTCTATACCGAATCCAAACGCAAATCGCAACATGTATTGTGTAAAGCTTCAAAAGTCACTCTATGGCTTAAAGCAGTCGGGAAGAATGTGGTATAACCGACTTAGTGAGTTCTTTTTGCAGAAGGGATACACTAACAATGATGATTGTCCATGTGTTTTCATCAAAAAGTCCCAAACAGGATTTTGCATCATATCAGTGTATGTCGATGATTTAAATATCATCGGCAACCCACAAGATATTGATGAGGCATGCAATCATCTAAAGACGGAATTTGAAATGAAGGATTTGGGTAAAACCAAATTTTGCTTAGTAATACAACTTGAGCACCTTCATTCGTGCATTTTAGTGCATCAATCACCTATGTCCGTAAAATATTGGAGAAATTCAATATGGACAAAGCATATCCATCGAAAACCCCATGGTTGTTCGATCTCCGGACAGGATAAAGATCCATTTAGACCCGAGATGACAATGAAGAGCTATTGGGACCCGAGGTTCCATATCTCGATGCCATTGAACGCTTATGTACCTTGCAAATTGCACCACGGATATTGCATTTGCGGTAAATCTACTTGCTAGATATAGCGCTGCTCCAACCAAAAGACATTGGGTAGGAGTGAAGAATATCCTTAGATATCTTCAAGGCACTAAAGATTTCGGTCTATTCTTTCGTAAGAATAACAATGTGGATTTAATAGGATATACAGATGTCGGCTATTTATCGATCCCCATAATATCGATCTCAAACAAAGCTTTGTATTTTTACATGGTGGAATGACCATCTCTTGGAAGTCTTCGAAACAGACTCTAGTGGCTGCATCCACTAATCATTCTGAAATAATTGCATTATATGAAGCATCACGTGAATGTGCATGGCTTCGTAGAATGATTAACCACATACAACAATCATGTGGTATAGGTGCTATCGCATCACCTACCATTATCTACGAAGATAATGCTGCTTGCGTTGTTCAAATGCAAACGGGTTACATAAAGAGCAATATCACAAAACATATTGCACCTAAATTATTTTACCCACATGAATTACAAGAGAGTGGGGAAATAAATATTCTGCAAACTAAGTCTTGTGATAATCTCGCAGACTTATTCACCAAGTCATTACCAACCTCCATATTCCAAAAATGTGTTCATGGTATTGGTTTGCGAAGACTACGTGATTTGCAGATGTCAGGGGGAGAAATCTCCTAAGACTTAACCCGTTCAATACAAATATTGTACTCTTTTTCTCTTTATGAGTTTTCCCTCTAAGGTTTCTCATCAAAGTTTTTAATGAGGCAATATAACAATGTAAACATAAATATATCTCCATTTTCCCACAAAGGTTTTTAAAGAGATATAATCAAATATATGCCATATCATTTTTCTCCTTAAAATTTTCCCATTTGGGTTTTAAAGAAGTTTTTCATGGCATATCTACTCTACCGGTTCTCCTCATATTTTTCCTACAGGGTTTTGGAGGAGTTTATTTCAAGATGATGAATCAAGGTGATCATGTGAAGATACATTGGTCAAGGGGGAGTGTTAAACACCGATTCTGAACCGCCCAATGTACAGTTACAAATGTACAGATGCCTTTTGATAAAGGCACCTTTTCTCCCACCCTCTCATCATCTATAAAACACTGTAAAGATTCAGAATAAAGGAACTTTTGCTTTTCATCCTCTTGTCTCAACTATTGTAACATGATTGGCTGGCTGCGCTCGGCTCGTCCACGTGCGCCCATCGATCCACCGGCGCTGTGATCCCGCTTGATTCAGCTTGAGTTTTTAATTTCTAACTTATTTTGTATTATTTATAAATTTTGTTTTTTCTATACTTTTAGTTTTTTGAGCTTTTTTGCCAGTTTTTTTCTCGTATTTGTTTGTATTATATGTGATGGGCTAACATGTTTTTTATTTTTAAATGTTTTAAAATTTAATTATGCTAAATAAGGCTCTATCAGCTATAGTGTTTTTTCAACCAACTACAGTGCTTTTCAGCTATAAATCACTCAAAAAAGAGTTTTTTTGAACAGGACCTTAACGCTCGCAAACAGGCGCTTCACTTGCCGTCAGGTGAGGCGGTGGCACGGCAGGGGAGCCTGCGTCGGCCGCTGGATCCATCGATGTGATGTACCCCGCGCCAAGCCCGGTTTGCCCGTGCGCGCGGTGCAGGCTGCCTGCCAGGTGAGCCAAGCCCGGCACGCTGCGCCGGCCGGGCCGTAGCACCCGGGGTTCTGTTAGGAGGATCCAGTGCCATACCAGCCAACTACCAGCGCGGCGTGCGGCGGTTGGTGCCCCGTCGGTTGGTTACTAGTCCACTCCGCTTCACTTGCGCTGCGGAATTACCGTCAAGCCCTCGATCGCTGCTACGCCGAGTTGCCGACGGCTACTATGAACCGTCATGCCTGCCTGTACGACCGAGTACCGGGTAGTAACTGAGCAGCAGTGCGGCAGGCAACAGACACAGCATTAACTGCATGCATCACGCACCAGCTCAACAGCCGCCTGCCCATCGTCCAACCGCATTTACACCCTCTTCAATTGGAGAGCGGCCGTCGCCATTCGCGGTCACCTCCTCGCCTGGCCGAACCCTATGCATCCCGTGCTGTATTGTGTTACGCACCCAATCACCCATCGATCTCACGCACGTACGTACATAAAATGTACACGCGCGCGCAAAACACCACTACCGCTACATACTAGAGCCTCCTCCTCCCTCACCACCCTACACGCGTTCCAGTGCCACCCAGCCTCGCCATGATGAGTTTGAGCAGCAGCTTCTCCTACCACAAGCTCAAGAAGCTCCCACCTTCTGATGCCCAGCAAGATCACCAGGATCACTACCCCACCATCTCAGTCCAAGACTGCTACCACCGTGCGGGCGCCGTAGTCGCCAGGAGGAGGATAACGTGGAGGTCGTTCGCCGGCGGCGGCTGCGGTGGGCGGCGTCGGAGGCCGCGGCTGAGGATCTCGAGCCTGGCGAGGGTGCTGCGGAGGAAGGCGGCCGCTGTGGGCGACAGGGTGAGGGCGTCGGTGGCCAAGGTGGTGACGCGGCTCAAGGAAGGGAGGCCCTACATCGGGGACCTCTTCGCCGGCAACTACATGTTCATGCAGGTCACGCCGTCGCCCACCATGGCCGGCTTGGACAAGGGCTTCTTGCCCTACTACTACGGGAAGACCAAGGGCAAGCCCGGTCCTTAAGCTGCTTGCACCCTGTTCCTGGGGTACTGTACAAGGTTTAATCGATACTTAGTTCCATCGATCGTATGAGTAGGTAACTGCTCGTGTTTATACGTACTGTCAAAATAATGAGCAAAGAAAAGTTGGTTCGGCTTAATTTTTCGGGCTTAATTTGTGCAACAGCCATTCTTAAGGCTGTGATCATTTTGGCTTTAGTTTTTAGCTTCCGGTTTATTTTTTACTATTCATAAATTTTGTCTTTTTCTGAACTTTTGGCTTTTTGTTGAGCTTTTTTACCGGTTCTTTTTTCCCGTATTTGTTTATATTATACGTAATGGGTTAACATATTTTTTTTATATTTTTAAATTTTTTAAATTTAATTATGCTAAATAAGCCTCTGTTAGCTACAGTATTTTTTCAGTCAGCTACAGTGTTTTTTAGCCATAAGCTACCAAAAAAAAGCCCAAATGATCACATAATTTCCTTAAGATACTCGTTGTTTATCTTCTGGCCGAGCTATTTATTCCATCGGGCTGCATGATCTGGGTAAATCCATGTCTTTCTTAAAACGTTTCTGTTATTTCAGCATTATTTGCCATAATTTAATGAGCCATGTTCAAATTCAATCGTTAAAGCTTGTTTGGATGCACAATTTTCTGTGTTCCAAGCAAACCCTATGATCGATCGGTTCATGCGGACTCGGCCACTTGATGGAGCTTGTGGTGATCATCCATTTTTCTCTCAACTTAAGAATTTTTAAAGCCAACCCCACGGTATGAAAGGTACATATTGAATTTAGGCCGAGCCGTTGAGATTGAATTCCGCAAGGGGGATCATGCATGCCCAGCTATGCATGGTGTATGCTGCACAGGATGTGAGGACTCTCTCTTGTTCAATCACATGGCCTAGTTGCGTTGCACTGCACATCTAGACAGAGTAATGGCTCATCAGCGAGTCAGGTACATGCGAAAGAACTACTGAATTAACTCGGCTTTGGCTTCGGGTTTCTGGCTTATTTTTCACTATTCATAAGTTTCGTCTTTTTCTGAACTTTTGGCTTTTTGTTGAGTTTTTTTGCCGGTTCTTTTTTCTCCATATTTGTATGTATTATACATAATGGGCTAACATATTTTTATATTTTTAAATTTTTTAAATTTAATTATGCTAAATAAACCTCTGTCAGCTACAGTGCTTTTTTCAGTCATAAGCCATGAGCTTTTCAGCCGAACCAATCACCACCTAAACTGTATATAGATGCATAAGCTTAGCATAATATAGCGCCCGCTTGTCGCAACTGCATTTGCAGTGTCGTCTATTACGCTTACTCGTTACAACCAAGGGAACTGACATTGACATTTTGTTTCCACGGGCTCGATTTAGCAACCTTCTTGCTTATATTATACGCATCTTTTATGAGAACGTGGAATATCTGAGGCAATTATGTAATGAAGAAAATGAAAAATCACATGTTACATATATAGACCATACTAGACAGGTATCAGACAGGTGAGGGGACATGTGTGAAATCATGCAAGACAGGTGAGGACGCAGGTGTGAAACAATGCCATGCCTTAAGTATGGGCTAGGAACCGAGGTGTCTAACAGGTTAACCGAGGCGTCTAACACCCCCCGCAGTTGGAGTGTCGGTGGAGCGGACATTCAAACTGGACCGAAACTCAGTGAAGAAGAAGGACATGGTCGATGGTGCTGCGAAGATACTGAAGAATACGCTTTACGGCGACGAGGTGCGACTCGTGGGGATCATGATATGGAGACGGTGGCGTCGATGATAGCAATGGTGACCACGGGAAGCAACACTGTAGCCCGAAGGGGCGATGCAGCAGCAGCCCGTGCATATCGATGGCATGACCACAAGTGCGGGCTCCCGATGGTGCGACGGCTCATACTCGTGGACGAGTGGCCGGCGATGATGATTCAGCGTGATGACGATGGTAGACAGGGTGCTCGGAAGGCCATGGAGGAAGGGTCGTGTCGACGAGTGTGCCACGTTATGCCATGACATCATCGGAGGAGAAGAGGCGCCAGAAAGGTCAAAGCCAAGGCGGTGAAGTCTGGAGCCGAGGAACGTCGACGGGTCAGTAGAACGACGCAAACAAATCTATGATCGAAAAAAGTAGAGAAAACCTAATCTGAAGATGACCGGAGAAAAACTCGAATTGGTAGTTGATCGGATGATCGGCGACATGACTTAAACTACGGGTTACGCAGCCCCGAGAGAGATCATGGAGACGAGATCATCTCCTAGGAGTAGCACGACGGAAGCTGTGGAGGTGGCGGCTCACGAGTGGTGCCGCTCTGATACCATGAAAGCGTGAAATATTTGGAGCAATTACACAACGAATAGAATGAAGAACCATAGGTTATATATATAGACCATGCTAGACAGGTGAGAAGACATGTATGAAACTATATCAGACAGGTGAGGGAATAAATATAAAACCATACCAGACAAATAAGAAAATAGGTGTGAAGCAATATCATACTTTAAATATAGACTAGAAACCAAAATATATTAACTAAGAAGTCTAACATTTTTTGTTCTAGCCTTATAGGACATACATAGACACTAGTAGTACCTTTCTAGTTCTCTCCATACGAAGCTCTGACAGCCAGGAGATCTATTCAAGGGCGTGCCCTGATCGGTTCGGCTTGAACTTCTGACTTCTGACTTATTTTTCACTATTCATAAATTTCGTCTTTTTCTGAACTTTTGGCTTTTTGTTGAGCTTTTTTGCCGGTTCTTTTTCCCGTATTCGTTTGTATTATACATATTGGGCTAACATATTTTTTATATTTTTAATTTTTTTTAAATTTAATTATGCTAAATAAGCCTCTGTCAGCTACAGTATTTTTTCAGCCAGCTACAGTGTTTTTAGCTATAAATCATGAACTTTTAAGCCCAACTGATCACCATCTAAAGGGTGTTTCCGAGCCATTCAAATTACAGTCACGCTAGGTCTTCTCTCTCCCTAATCAAGCTCCATGTGCTCCCCTAATTATAGTCATAAGTTGTTTTAAGCTGCGGCTGCGGCTGCGCTCAAGTTGGCTCCTGCTTATTTTGGCTTTTTCGTTAGATTTTTTGTTTCTATTTTTATTTTTTTTAATTTAGTTTTTTTTAATTTTTTTAGTTTTTTGGACTTTTTTTTTATCTTTTTTCCCGTATTCTTTTGCATTGTCTGTGATAGACTAATATATTTTCCTATTTTTAAATTTAATTACACCAAAAAAGCCACCAGCAGTTACAGTGCAAAATAAACCAGCTACAGTGTCAAATAGTGAAAAATAAGCCATAAGCCACAAAAAAAGCCTAAGTAAGCAGCCGCCAAGCTTTTGGCTTTTGTTTTTTCACTGTTTGATACTGTTTAAGACTTTTTTTGCTACCGAAAACTTTTTTGATGTAATTAAATTTAAAAAATTTAAAAACAAAAATTCTCATCATGGACAAATGCAAATGAATACAAAAAAAAGAAAAGGAAAAAGCCCAAAGAAAAACTAAAAAACTATAAAAAAAAATAACATTAAAAAAATAGAAGTTATAAGTTAAAAACTAAAGCCTAATTAAGCTAGGTACTGATACCACTCTGAGCGACTGATGTACTAGTGCTTAATTGGTCCTGGCCTACCCCCTGTGGTACAACTGCACAAGATTGATTGTAAATCTCTACTAGTAGGTAGTGCATCATCCCGTATGTTTTTGCGCGTGCATTTGTTCGGTACTGGAGTGATCCACATGCATATGCATGCGGGGGGCATGGTGGAGTGAGTATTAAGGAACAGTTAATAGTTGTGTTAGGACTCACTTAATACCACATAACAGTGTTAACAACTGTGGCGTCAATTGGTAATGACCAGTTTGCGAATGAATTAATTGGCTTGATGGAAGACAATGGCCATACTGATGCTGGCACGTCAGAGTCTCATAAAGCTACCTCTCCATGAAATCCACCCACATCTAGGGGTATAAACGGAACGGATTAATTCCGACCGATCCGGTATCGAACTCGGTTAGTACCGACTTCGGGAAGGCAATTCAATATCTGGTCAGATTTGGTATCGATACCAGATAGTTATTCCCAGATTCAGTCGAGAAATCAGGAGAGCTAAAATCCGACCAAATAGCGTTGGTAAACAGTAAGCAGGGTAATATCCGGCAAGAAAATTAGTCCCCCAGTCGGCCTAGCCCATCAGCCATCATTGACAACAATTGGTCCACCCAAGTCCTAACCTAACTCCAGAGTACAGTCACTCCAGCCAGCTACCACTAGTCCTCCCCGCCGCCACCACACAGACCACCCCACACCAGGAGCCGCCTTCCCCGGTTGCCGTTGGGAGCCTACAGCCTGCCTGCCACTGCCTACTGCTCTAGCTCCTTCTATTTAGTCCTCTAGCACTAGCAGCACATCTGCAATTTATTGGTTTCCGATGGTGATTTGTTGTTCCCCTTCAATTAATCTGATCGAATCTTTATGCTTGATAGAAACTGGGAAGAACAAATTCTTTGTGATGGCATCTGGAAGCGGAAGTGCAAGTGTTAGTCACAGTGTGGGTGCAGCTGCATCATCTTCAACACCTGCACCTTCAATTGAAGAGGGTGCAGTGCCAATTGAAGGGGCACTCTCCATTGGTAGTAGCACACAAGGGCAAGGTACAAATGCTAATGTTGCATTAGAGGATGGTGAGCCTAGTGCAAAGAGGCAACAGAAGAGCACATTACCTATTTGGGATCACTATACCAGAACTACAAAGACGGTTGTGGAGGATGGCAAGAAGATTGTTCAATGTTGGGCGCAATGTAATCATTGCAAACACAATGCCAGATGTGAGACCGTCAATGGCACAACATGCTTTTGGAACCATTTAGATTTTATCTATCATCGGTGATCTAAAGGTTGAGACCCTTATTGCTAATATGATGATTCAGGTATTACACACTTATTTTTGTTAAGGTTGTTGATTTTTTATTACAAATTTGCTTTTAACTTAGTTTGATACATGAATGGCAAATTGTAGGAAGATAAATGGTTAGTGATGATGAGCTGTGAAGCTGTGAAGTGAAGGTCCTTTAAGGCTGTATTTATGTCATTTTGTTTCTTATTATGGCATGGTGAACCTATGTATGAGATTATGATTTATTGCTTATATTAAATTTGTGTCATGTCGGTTGTCAAACTTATGTATGAATATATATTATGTTGAATTTGTGGCTTGTTGGTTGTTGAACTTTTGTATGACGTTATTGGTTATCGAACTTATGTATGAACTAGCGGATCTACCTACGCAATTCGTCGACTAGATATTATGATATAATTATTTTTGTTATATAACTCTACTACCTATAATTAAAATACAATTGTATTTGCTATACAATTCATATATATATATATATATATATATATATATATATATATATATATATATATATATATATATATATATATGTGTGTGTGTGTGTGTGTGTGTGTGTGTGTGTGTGTGTGTGTGTGTGTGTGTGTGTGTGTGTGTGTGTGTGTGTGTGTGTGTGTGTGTGTGTGTGTGTGTGTGTGTGATTAATCTGCACTATTATAATCTGGTCCCACCAAAATAAGTGATGGGATGCTTCTCTTTTGTCTCAATTAATGTGAGAATTTCTAGGATTTTTTTCTTTTTAGGATTATTGTGGGATTTTCTTACCGTCGAAATGAATGAGGTGCTTTGAATCTCACTAATTATTCTTATTTGTATAGATCTATCAGTTTTCGAACTTGTATATGAATTTATCATTTATGTTAAACCTATGTCGTGTTGGCTATCATATTTACGTAATATGTATGAATTTACTGCTAGTTAAATACTTGAAGTGATGGTGGTATGGTTCAGTGTATATTTATTTATGTATATGCGTACTATCTGCCTATATTATCCGTTTCTGATCCGAAACCGTCATGTATCCATCCCGACAGTACCATATCCAAAATTTTAAATACTCCAAATTCGTATATGTATCTAGTCTTACCATAATCGACTTTGAATAAAAAAAGTTCAGAACATAATATGATAAATATATATCCAAATCCGATCAGATTGCACCCTACTCACATCAGTTATTGTAAACCCATCGTCTCGGCTATGATGTCCTAATTTGAGATAAGCAAGCACACACTAATCAGTTCCACATAATAAGACGAAATTGTTGTTGAGACAAAGAAACCTGGCACATGGGCCCAGCGCCCATGGCATTATCCATTTATCCAGATCCAGTTGTTGCCGCCTTGTGGGCTCCATTGCTCTATCCTACGCTGATCTCCTGCCTTGTGGGGCCCATTGCTCTATCCTACGCTGATGTCCTGCCATTTGGGGCCCATTGCTCCATGCTACACTGATCTGCGGTTCAACCATCAAGCTGTTGCCCTTTTGGCCCACCATGTTCTGCATTTTGTCAGACAGTAGTATTTCTCCAAAAGAAAAATTGCCAACTCTCATTTCATTACATATTAGTATTGATAAGTGACTAGTTACTAATAATCTTTGGCATCCTCTCTCTAAAAAAAAAGGTCTTTGGCAAACATTTGCCAAAAGCGTTAAATTTCCCCGGGCACATTACACATGATATAAGATGATTCAGAAACGATTTAAGTGAGTCAGGAATCACTGCAAATTCTATGAGAAAGAAACAGTTTGTCAGGAGAAAAGGTAACAATGGAATGAATCTGACTTCTGATGTACAAGGGATCTGCTAAGACAAATGCTACGGCTACGCTGCGATAAATTCCACAACGTAAAAGAAGATACATGAGCTTCCATGTAGACTGTGGACGGTGCTGTGGGTACAGAGCAAACAATGTCGCGATCAATTATCTGACAAATATGTACCAAGAACCAGATCGCGTGGTCACCACAAATGCTTTTTCAATAAGGTTTACAGTGCTTGCTGTTGTCTCTCTTGAGTTGTACTTTGAGTTTTTTACCACCTAATTGGAAACCGTGCATCATACTGATGGCTGCCTGTGCGGAAGCAGGAGAATCGTAGCTTACAAAACCTGCACCAAATTAGAAACCAATTAACAGACTATGTGCAGAGAGAGAGAGAGAGACAGAGAGAGATTCAGATTTTACCGAAGCATTTACTGACACCCGTTGCTTTGTCTACAAACACCTTAGCACTTAATACTCTACCGAAACTCTGGAAGGCATCGGAAAGTTCTTGGTCCCCAAAGTCTTGTGGGATATGGTAGATAAATAGATTGGCTCCAGGAGGACCTGTATACATGATAATTCGGCCTTACAGTGCAATAAACTACACAATAGCAGCTATAAAAATGGTAAACCTATTTAAGGATTGCGTAATAGGATCTCGATAATAAAAAGGTTTGTGTAATACGATATGGATTTAGTGTAGTGGTTAGTAGAACTAAGTAGCTACACCCACAATCAGCGCTGTCGATCATTCTTGATATCCGTGCTGGAATCTAGTGTACATCTTCTGATAGCATTACGGCCCTGTTTGGATACGCTTAAAATCCGATTCTGGGTAGAATTAAGCGAGAATCCCACCCAAACACTTTGATTATTTTTCGATTCTTTCAACCGCCGCGGTGGGAAAAATCAGCATTTGCACTGAGAATCCAAAATCCTATACCGCAAGCCCCATCAGGATTATTCAGATTCTTCAGATCGCGACTTATCAGAAAATCTTGATCAAATTAAAATCGATTCTAAGATAAGCGTATCCAAACAGGGCCACATACATGTTGCTGCCACATGTACAGGTGTTCATTTTCGCGAAATACTCCAGGAAAATGCATGTAATGCTAGAAAATGTACATCGTTAAGGATAGGATAGAATTGTTTATTTGTTTTCTTATACGACTTGGGTTTCTTATCTATGTATGGCATATTCCTTTGTATATCCCCTTATACTCCCTATATATATTGCCCCCAGGACTCATGAATATACACACAATATTCATAACATGGTTTCAAAGCTAAGGCTCTAATCTTGTTTTTCCGCTGCCTTCGACGCAGCCCAGGCCGCCGCCACCGCTCAAGCCGTCGCGCTCAATCCGACGCCGCCCAGGTCGCCGCCGCCGTCTCCGGCCGTTGTTGCCTGCCCGATCCGGCGTTGCCGTCGCTCGATTGACACTGTCTCGGTTCGTTGACCGATTGGCCACCCAACACCGCCTCGGTTTGCTAACCGCTTGAGCCGCTGATTGCCACTCCACCGGCCGATGATCCACCAGCCGCTGAGTCGCTGGCCGCCACTCTGCCAACCGCCGCTTCGCCGCCGTCCGCCCACTCGTCGCCTTTGTGACGCCCAAGTCGAAGCCATCTGCTATCTTTCCGGTTGAGAAGCTTCGACCGAATCTTTTGTATTAGCTAAAAAAAGAGAGAGAAAAAGAAAAAAACAGAATGTCGATCTAACTACTGTGCCGTCGAGCGCCGCATGTTAGACTTTGTTGCCTTGGTCGCCGCGCCATCTAGTCCATCAGCTGCGATTCCCTTATCGGGAACAAAGTTCCATGGGACAAACTACAGTTTGTAGTCTCCACTCATGGAGATCACGCTCGATGGTCTCCATCTTTGGGGACATGTCACTGGTGCACGACCTTCTCCACCACCACCGGTTCAGCCTCCTCCTAGGCAGCCTACTTTTGCATCTCCTGCAAATGAGGCTGCCAAGGAGGCAGAGGTTGTTGCTGCTGCTGACGCTGCTGATAAGGTTTTCCAACATGCCATTGATACTTTTGAGCGCTGCTGTGCTGATAAGGCCCGTGTTCGCGCCATCATGTGGTCAGCGTCGACAACTCCATCCAGCCAGACATTATTTGTGTATGGTCTACTCGACAGATCTAGGAGTACTTGCGTGAGCGATACCAACGGAGCAATGATGCTCAATTCTTTTCGCTTCAGCATGAGTTGGAGACGCTTCGCTAGGAGGACTCTTCCGTCGACGACTTCTTCCAAGCCTTAGCCAGTCTCTAGTGCTAGCTGGATGAGCTGGCCTCTCCACTTTGTCAGGAGTGTCATAAAGTGCAGAAGGCGGATCATGATTATCTTCGCCTTTATGATTTCGTCTGCTGTCTTCGCCCAGAGTTTGAGCCTATCAGGGCTCAACTGCTGAGCCGCTTGTCGAGACTGACCGTCACCGAGGCCCTTTCGATGCTTAGGGCTGAGGAGCTTCGTCTCGAGTTAGCAGCACAGTCCGTTCCGACTGTGCTTGCTGCTCCTTCAACTACATCGACAGTCTCTGCTACGACTACGGTCCCTCCCTAGGTGCTTGTTTTCGCTCCTGTTTTCGCACCAACTGGAGTCCAATGCAACTACTGCAAGAACTTCAGGCACGAGTGCCGAAATTGTGCGGTGCGGAAAAAGCGGAACAAGGTGCATGGGGTGGACGATCCAAGGGGGGCAGGGAGGCCCTTCACAGGACAGACTAGCTCATCAGATTCTCAGCGAGGTGACTCTGTTTAGCAGCTCTACCAGGCTCTACTTCAGCTCTCTCACAACTCAACGGGTTCTGCTAATCCAGCTTAGCCATCTTTTCCAAGTATCTATTGGGTTCTAGATTCTGGTGCATCTTTCCACATGACACTAGACTCCACATCTCTCACTTCAGTAGGACCTCCAGTTTTTCCTATCTCTGTTCAGACAGCTGATGGTACTTCCTTGTCTGTCTGCTGCCAGGGCACTCTTTTGTCCACTGATTTTTCTGTTCCAGCTGTTTCCCATGTTCTCCAGCTTACCATACAACTTCTTTCGGTGGGACAGCTTATTGATCTTGGTTGTAGGGTTGGTTTTGACTCACCTATTTCGTCCAGGATCGACGAACAGAGACGGTACTTGGGACTGACCGGAACCGTAGGGATCATCGGAGTCTCTACATTCTCGACTGCCTCCACCTTCCGTCCAGTTTAGTTGCTCCTACCACGTTTACCTGCACCGCCACTACTGCCACCACCACTGGAGCTTTTACACTGTGGCATCACCGTGTAGGTCATCTGTGTGGATCTCGTCTTTCTTCATTAGTTCGTCAGGGTGTTGTTGGACGTGTTACTGTTGACACATCCATGTTTTGTTAGGATTGTAAGCTGGGCAAGCAGCTACAACTTCTTTATCATTCTAGTGAGTCCTTGTCCTCTTGTCCTTTTGATTTAATTCATTCAGATGTATGGAGACCTACGCCTAATATGTAATTTTTATTGATAATTATTCCTGTTTTACTTGGCATTTTCCTATGTTAATCGTGGTCAGTTTCTTGCGATCTATCGTAGCTTTGCCATAATAGTCCGTACTTTGAGTCATCTATCCGTACTTTTTACTATGATTCTGCTGGCGAGTACTATTCTGGCGCTTTCAGACAATTTCTTTCTGAGCAGGGCACTCTTTACCAGTGTTCTTATCCTGGTGCCCATGCTCAGAATGGGGTTGTTGAGCGTAAGCATCATTGTCTGATTGAGCCTGCTCACTCTTCTCCTTACCTCTCACATTCCACCACAGTTTTGGGCTAAGGCTGTCTCTATGGTTGCATATCTCATCAATATGCAGCCTTCCACTGCTTTTAAGGATATCAGTCCTATAAAGCGTCTCGACTCTAGAGCCCCCAAGTACACTCACCTTCGTGTTTTTGGCTACACCTGTTTTGTCCTGCTGCAGCCTCGAGAGCACATCAAACTGTTAGCCCAGTCAATTGAGTGTGTATTTCTTGGTTACAGTTCTGAGTATAAGGGTTATCACTGCTATGATCCTTTTACTTGACATATCAGGATCTCACGAGACGTCTTTGACGAATCTTGACCTTTCTTCTATCGAGATTCGACTCATCATCCTGTTTCCACCATTGAAACGATCTCCTAGTTGCCTCTCCCTAACTCTTCACCCATTTCTCCCCTTTCACAGCCTTCCTCTAGTCTGTCTCCAGTGGTTCCTTCTGTGCCTCCACATACTGTGCTGCCTCCTGCAGCACTGCCTCTTGTTCCTGCAGCACCACCGTCTCGTTTCTCTGGGGTGCACTACTCCATGCGTCCTCGTCCTTCACCAGATTCCTCTTCTGGTATCTTGCCGACACCAACGTCTGATTCCTCTGATGATGCTCCTCGTTGCACTCTTCATGACCAGACATCCCTTCGGCCTCCTGGTCGTCTTGGTTTTTCTTCGACGGCTCATGCTCTCTGTCACTGAGCCTAGCTCTTATTGTGAGGCTGCTTCTCATTCTGAGTGGCAACTTGATGAGCTTGATGCTCTTCGACGTACGGAGACCTGGGATATTGTACCGACACCTACGTATGCTCGTCCTATCACGTGTAAGTGGGTGTACAAGATTAAGACCAGGTCTAATGGTACTATCGAGCGCTATAAGACTTGTGGCTTCCAGCAGGAGTATGGTCGTGAATCGTGATTACGATGAGACTTTTGCCCTGGTTTCCCATATGACCACTGTTCGCACTCTTGTTGCGGTTGCGTCCGTTCGCCGGTGGTCTATCTCTCAGTTGGATGTTAAGAATACTTTTCTTAATGGTGTTTTACATTATGATGTTTACATGCAGCCATCACCTGGGTATTCTGTTCCAGCTGGCCATGTCTGTCGTCTTCGTCGTGCTCTTTATGGCCTCAAACAGGCCCCTCGTGCCTGTTTTGAGCATTTTACCTCAGTGATTACCGCTATCGGTTTCACTGTCAGTGCCTGCGATCCTACTCTAGTTGTCCATGTCTCACCTCGAGGGACACTGCTTCTTCTATATGCGGATGATATGCTCATCACTAGTGACGATTCTTCTTTCATCACATATGTGAAGCATTTCAGTGAGCAGTTTCTGATGACTGATCTTGGTTTGTTTACGTACTTCCTTGGGATTGAGGTTTCTACACCTGAGGGTTACTACCTCTCCCAACAGAAGAATGTCCAGGATCTTCTTGATTGGTCTGGTCGTCTGACTGATACTCGCACTGTTGAGATTTGTGGTGCTAATAGTGATCTTCTTGAGAATCCTACTCGATATCGCCATCTTATTGGGAGTTTGGTATATCTTATGAGCATTTGTCCTAATATTGCTTATACTGTTCATATCTTGAGTCAGTTTATAACTCGTCCTACTCATCTTCACTACGACCACCTTCTTCGTATTCTTCGCTACTTGCGTAGAACCATTTCTCGCCATTTGTTTTTCCCTAGCTCCACCTCACTACAGCTTTAGCCGTACTTCGATGCGATCTGGGCTAATGATTCTTTTGATCGTCATTCTCTTTTTGCTTAATGTGTTTTTCTTGGCTCCTCCTTGATTGCTTGGAAGGCCAAGAAGCAGACTGCAGTTTTCCGTTCGAGTGTAGAGACTGAGTTGAGAGCTATAGCAGTAGTGACTACAGAGATTATTTGGTTAAGATGGCTACTTGCGGACTTTGAAGTACCTGTGAGGGGATCTACGACCCTTATATCTGACAGTACAGGTGCTATCAGTATTACTCGTGAACCAGTGAAGCATGAGCTCACCAAGAACATTAGTGTGGATGTTGCATATACTCGCTCTACAGTTTGTGCTTTCAGAGTTACATCTTACTGACTTCTTCATGCGACTAGGGCACAACATTTGTGTTTTCTCTCCAAACTCAGTGTGTGTGATCGAGGGGGTGTTAAGGATAGGATAGAATTGCTTATTTGTTTCTTTATATGCCTTGATTTCTTTATCTATGTATGACATTTTCCTTTATATATCTCTTATACTCCCTATATATATATATTACCCTCTAGATCTCATGAATATACACATAATATTCATAACATACATGACGTAGATACAAAATGCACATGACCTTTAGGGGAAATGTCAGTGCTAATGGGTGCAGGTACTCTAGGAAGAATATAGCGTCTCCCTTGCACAGCAAATAAAGATATAAGCATCGAATGTTGCTAACCTTCTATTTGGCCACCGGCATTGCTACCGGGACTAGAAGACGTGGCAGAATTGACATTTGCACTTGCAACTTTAAGCGAATTGTGAGAACTCCCAAAAGGACGATTGTTCATGAGACCACCAGGATAGGATCCAGCATACTGCATACCAAGCACAGCTGGATAAGGGCTGCCTAACTGCATTGCATTAAATGATCTAGGAACTGAATTGGGGGACAGTTCGGGATTGACTCCTCGCGTTGAGTTTCCTTGATTAACAGGTTGAGCCATATTCTGAAAGGCGGCTTGATTTTGCATAGGAGATAAAGGGTATTGAATAAGTCCATACGTCCCTGGTGGCTGCACAGAAAAACAAAATCAGATTTGTATTCCATACCGAATGGTACTGTGTAACGTAAAGAAAGTGAAAAGAACAGCACAAGTCACCTGATAACTAAATCCATTATACTGAGGCATATATCCCATCTGTAAAGCTCCAAATAATGAAGATTGTTGCATAGGACTTGCATTGGGGATATTAGATGATTGCAATTGAGCTTTCTGTGCTTTCCGAGCCTGCCTTTCCTTTTCTGTGTCAGCCCATTTGACAACCAATGGCACACTAGAACCCTAACAAATAGATCATAACTTGTTAGAATTTATTTACAAAAAATAACCATGGGATTTCAGAAGATATCCAGTTGGTTAAATTAATGCAAACCCAAGGTGTCAAATGAGTTAGCCAAAAATGCAATAACATTAGCCAAAAATGCAGTAACAGAAAATATCTTTAATTGATTATTTCTGCATATAATGAATAATGATTACAAACATATAACTTGGTCTTGCTGCATTGCCAGCTATGCATCAATTAGGTGAACATTTTTCAACATGTTTCCCTTGCTCCTGTTTGTTGTTATGGATGGAAATGATTTCGTGAGGATACAAATTTGTGGTGTGCCCATGTCACCATGTCACCAGCAGTAAGTAGCTGCTAACTAGTCAGCACTCAGCACCACATGGGGGCAGTGGCGGAGGACTCGATAGGGCAAGGTCTGGCGTGCGCCAGACCTTGATGTGGGCGGCGGGAGGCGGGCGGCGCGAGGGCGGCGGGAGGCGGGCGGCGGAGGCGGGAGGCCGGTGGCGCGGGAGGCCGAGGCGGGCGGCGCGGGAGGCCGGCGGGAGGCGGAGGCCGGCGGGAGGCGGCGGGCGGCGGGCGGCCGGGCGGCGGCGATCCGCCCCACCTCATTTTTCCCCGTCCTCCGCCACTGCATGGGGGGTAGAACAGCTATGACAATTATCAATTGATGATTTAAGTCAAGTTGTGGATTGGCTGGGGAAATTCAGGATAAGTATGATGAAATCTACGGTTTGAGTAGATTTACATACTTAAACTTACAATCAAACCATTCAAATATTTGGAGAAAAAAGGGTGGCCAAGAATTGAATGGCTGCCGAAGTCTTGACACCATCAGTCTGGAAATTGATTTGAACATTTTAAAGAGATAATGTAAATCTGTGGGCAATACAAAATACTAGGTCAGGTGACTGCACTATTTTGCTGTTCACAACTGTTGTAAAAAATAACTGGAGTACATAGTTCAATGAGAATTATGAGCTGTATACTATGCTCTCATGTGAATCAGAGTAAATTCAACAATAAGTAAAAGTTGCTTTGCTATCCTAACTCATTTCGGCAAACCTCTATTTTGTGCTTCCCATTTAGAGCCTCAATAGCTGCCACTGCTTGCTCCTTTGTTTCATATTTAAGGAAGGCGCAGCCAGCTGCAATAACCAGAGTTAATTAACAATATACATTAGGGATGACAAAGTTTCAGACTCAAGCGATGTTTCTACTTCTATTGATAAGGAAAGCAACTTCTTTGCAATAACTTACCTTTGCTTGTTTGTTGCGAACCCCTCAAAATTTGTAAATCCTTGATATTTCCATATTTGGAAAACAAATCAGTCAATTCAGTATCTGTTACATTTTTTGGAAGCATCCCAATGAAAAGCTTGTGTTCTGGAAGTCATAGCAAGTGTAAGCATGAGTGCACTGTTCACATATCAATGGAAAACAAGCAACAAAAATCTTAAGCAAAGACTCGTGTACAAAATCAGTGGCAAAGAGAACAGTTCTACACAAAAGGCAATCATACCCAGCCTCTCCAACTCTCCATCAGCATATTTTACTTGCAAAGGACTTGATGCCTGAGAGAAAGAAAATTATCATCAGAGAGTCAAAGGAAGTAGCAACAAGTCTGCAAAATCTTTATTTTCATGTCTCGAAGAAAAAGTTTGTCAGCTATATCCAAACAAGTCATCACGAGAGTAGCTATATCACTAAAAGAAAACACTAGCCATGGGCATGTGTAAGTCAGTGATTAACAACTACTGTAATCTGAAGCATTCCAATTTTTGTCCAACATTAGAATATGGGTCTCTAACTGCCAGGACTGTTATAGCATGTTTTGTATCACCATCCTTGTCTGGTGAACTTTTGCCTCTGTAAACACATAAATGATGCAATGTTACTTCGTATCTCAACAATATCCCATCCCATCTTAGGGGGAGTGGGATTAGATATTCAGTCTCTCTCTTTATGTGATTAATTTGGTGAAGACAACTCAAGGATGAAAGAGTATTGACTTATCAACTTTATAGGTCTAGTGCAATCATGTTCTTTCTCACTCTGAAGAAAGAAAATTTGGCCCACCGCAAAAGAACATCCAAGCAGATAGACATAGACAAAAAATGTACTTCAGTTGCAACTCCAGCTAGTTGAGACCAAAGTATGCACTTTCATAAGATTTTGCACCTGGTTTCAAAGTTTCTCTCATATCCAACTGTAGCATCTACGTAAACATTTTGGCTGTGTTTGATAGGAGCCAGGCCACAACCGGCCACACTTGGGGTTAGGCATGCCTCACTGAGTCCATTGTTTGGTTTGGACCTCAGTTAGGTGTGCCATAAAACTGAAGCTACAATCGGTTCATTTTCCATACAAGATGGGTACAAAAGTGTGATGGCCAAATTGGTGGTCTAACTTTTGTTAGGTGTGTCACTCTCAGAGACAAGTCTAGTCTACTGTGCGTTTGGTGACCACAAGTTAAATCTACCACAGACCCAACTTTATTTCCGTCAAAAAAAAAAACAAGCACACCCACTACTTGCAGCATAATGTGGTAATTCCACTAGTGTGACTCTTGCCTAAGGTTAACTGTAGCCTTGTTTGTTCTCCAACCAAATATACCTTTTGCCAATTGGCCCAAATGTTTTGACCAGCCATCTGCTGACAGATGCTACACAAGTTTATACTTGGTGGGGGACTGGAATCAGAAATTCCTCTTAAGATGAGCTTATCTTTGCTTATCTGGATATAAAATTTGCAACTAAAACCTTCACTAACTACCCCCATATAGTGCATTAACGTGACCACAGTCAGGTTAAAGTTGGCTAAACTGACCACGAAAGGAAACCTCCTTCACCATTTCTCCTACTGTCCTACAATAAGAACAACAGATTCCCTAGCTCGCATCCTTGGAGAGTATAAATACTAGGGTTTTGGGAAATGAGGTTAAACCAACTAACTTTCATAAAATCGTACCATAATACAACCCTGCATATTAGCGACCTTGCAGAAATATGGAACAAAAAGATGAACTTTACACTAATCATGAACACAAAATATCTTATACTCCATGTCTGTAGTGGCTTTCTGCTTTATCTTAATCTCAATAGCGAACAAAAGATTTAACCGATAACTAAAGATGATTCATGGACCGTACAAACATGATTATTTGTATCGCATGGGCATTATTTTGTCTACCGAGCATGCTCTAACATATTCTAGTCATTCATTTAAAAAGACTTTATTGCATCAGAACAGCATGTTCCAATTGGATAATCGCATAGCAAGACCAACTTTATTCAACAAGAACTCATATTTAAGAAAGCTTAAAGCTTATATTATGTCTTCTAAGCGCAAGAAAGAAAAATAAAATTACCACCTGGGTAAACTATTTTCAGAAAAATCTTTAATATCAGGCTATCAGCAATAAAGCAACCCTGGAAAAGGGCATAGCCTGCCCAACCATGACACACCACCAAATCTAGAAACTAGAATGGGTTCAACTGTTTTAGCCCTACAATCGTCTGTGCCTCCCCTTGACAAACTAAAAATGGTTATCCTCGTAGAATTAGAAGGAACCCACATATATTCAACACAAACCGTTCCAAATTTTAGACTACCCACCAAGGTCACTAAATCTAATTTCCCGGAGTGTCCCACCAAAGATTTCATTTGGTCCCACCAAACAGCTAAAGACATGCATTAGCTCCAGTGCGGCCCCTGCCAACCAGATTATGGAATATTCTTAAATCATCCATAATTTGCGACCCAGAAAGAGCTAAAGGATCCTACAGTGGGTTCAGTTTGTAAAAATTCCACCTAGGCAGATGGCATGAAGAACATGTTAATAGAGAAGACTGGAATGCTCACATACCCCAGGGAGAGTGTGCTTATTGTGGTACGCATTTACTGCCTTGTCAGCCTCGTCCCTCGAGGGGCATATCAGGAAGCAACACCCTGCATTAGGTTCACGGTATCTAAAATTAAGGTCAAGTTAAGAGGCAGACGAACAACATAAAGAAACCGAAAAACACTATCAGGCTGCAGTTCCAGAAAGGCAAGGGAAAAGCGTTAGCAGGGGCAAATCTGGCTTGTCAATGTCTAAAGCAGCAACCAACTTTTATGGAAAACAAGGCAACATTTCTAATTTTGCAGCAAGGTCCACTCCGACCAAATCTCCACATGTAGCAGAACATAAATTACTTATGATTATTCATTTAAAACTTGTAAACACAAAAAAAAAAACCTGGAAACATCGAATTCTCGTGGCAGAATTGTACAAGGCCAGTTCAAACCGACCAGAATGAAAAACCCTCCAGGTCTCCATGGCATAGGCTAAAATGAAAACCGAGGCTTGACAATCAGCAATTCTGTGAGAAATTTCAGATTTTTATCACCACAATCGATCATCAACCTCTACTAACAAGAAGAGTAACCGAACATAATGTAAACAAAAACCCCCAATTGCATTGCGTCAAATTATGTTCAAATGAAGGGGGCAACCCAAAATACCACCAAAAGATCAACTTTACTTCGCCAGATTGGAATCAATCCCTTTGAAGGACAGGACTAGGCATACGCAAAATAAAAAACAACAAACATGCGAATCCTACGCCAAGATAAGATGTTGAAAACTATAGTGTCAAATCACCAAACAGAAGTCCAAACCAAGCTCATCTTAAGATTTTCTGACGTCAATCCGAACCAACTAGCTAAAAATCGGGGCTCCAATCCCCTCAAAGTACCATAAATTCCACGCAAATATAGCACATTTACGCCTGCATTGCCCCAGAACAAGCTCAAGCCATGGGTCACCAAAAAAAATGGAAAATACGAATTGTACCGAGAAAACTGAACTTTCGAAGACAAGGCACTGCAAGGGGAAAAAAAGACCGGCATTGAAGCAAATCCACTAACCTAACGCAATTCAGACCGATAGAACTCAAAATTCGAGCTCAAAACCCAGTAATCAGATAATTCGACGCGAGGCCTCCCTCCAGCATTGGAACAAATCAACGCCCACAAGAGAAACTACTCAAAAACACTACAAATTCCTCCCGAGACGCTCAAATTTCTCCGACGGCATTGCGCCGAACAATCGCCACAACACACACACGAAGGAAGGAGAACACACACACACACACACACACACACACAGAAAATCTCAACATAGTACGAAAACTTTTGCCGCGAGGGAACAGCGCAGAACTCGAACTCCCCCGCGGCATTGCCCCAAATCGAGCCGGAACCGCGGCAAAACGCGAGCGAGGCTCGCAAGCCCAGATCCGGGGCGTACGGATCCGCACCTCGGGAGGCCTTGGTGGCCTTGTCCTTGATGACGGTGACCTCGTCGACGATGGCCACCTCCTGGAACATGGCGAGCAGCTCCGCCTCCGTCATGTGCTTGGGCACCTGCCCCACGAACAGCTTCACGCCCTCCTCCTCTCCCCCTGCCCCCCCTCCACCACCACCTGCTCCTCCCTCCGCCGCCGCGGCCGTAGCCTTCTCGCCGTCCTCCGCCATTGGCCGCTAGGGTTTCCGCCGGAGACTTGTCGCCGCTCGCTCGGCTGCCTCCGCCTCGCCGCTGCGGTTACGGATTTTTTTTGGTTTGTTTTTCGGGTTTAGGTGATGGAGTAGGAGCTGGGAGCAATTAATAATTGCTAATGGATATGCATGGAGTTGGAGCTGGGAGTAGCGGTGTAGTGTGATATATGACGAGAGAGAGGAGGGTTTTTTTTTGTGTGTGGGGAGTTCGGGAGGAGCAGAGTAGCAGGGCCGGGGGGGTGGGGGCCTGGGGGAGGCTGTCCTCGCGATCTTCTTTTGTTGTTGTAACGGTTTTCTGGCAGGTCCTTTTTTTGTTTCCTGACTTTTTCTTTAAAAAATTGTTTGGTTCTGTCATGCAATGCAATTGCTCGTAGGGGAGTGAGATTTGTGTTCTTGGGACAGGAGTAGCTCTTCGATTCTTTATGTTATTAATGTGGTACTATGAACTTGCATGACGTGAGTATATGATCTATATATTCGTCGTTCTATTAAAGCTAGTATTTAAATGCAAGTGTATTGTATATATTTGATCGTCACTTCGATTTTTAGATAAGTTATTTGGTGTAGAAAACTTAATAGTTAATTAGAATGAAATTATAGATGCTATTTCTGCTTTTGTATTTTGATTTGGTATCAAATTTCGTACGCAGAGTATGTGATGGTTTAAAATTTTAGTCTTTTTGTTGGGAGAGGGGATAATGATTATATTTGCACCCGAACAGGATTATGTTAGACAACTAATTGTGCATGGTGGGTTTGACCAGCACGATATAGCGGTCATGTCAACCCATGGACCGCTTCAAAATTCAAACTATTCAACTTTTGCATGATGTAATTTGGATAATGGAGGATTGAGCTAAAATAAATATGCCCATATGCTTTAAGCGACTTCGGCTCTGTTCGTACTGACTTCTAAAATATACATTTTCTATAATTTCTAACTTTTAAACGAAATATCTTTTTAAGACGGAATCTATTAGTTAATTGTAGTATACTGTAGTGACTTCATTTGAATCGGTCAAAATCGCACGCGAGTGCCTTTCTCTACAATCTTCTCTACAAATTGTTATTATTCATAAGCCAAAATCAAAAACTAATATAAACAGACCTCCATCTTATTCCCAGCATGGCCACTCAAGATAGAAAATGAAAAAAAAAAACCTAAGGCTGATGTAATCAAAATTAAGGAAATTTGCTCCCGTTTTCAGTTGCACAATGATATTGTTTCTTCAATGATTTATTCTACATATAGGTGACTAATAGATGGATCATGTAGTCCAGACAAATCATCTGTACACCGAATACTCTTAAATCAATGTATTCATCTTAAATCAATGTATTCATTCCTGAACTCATCTATCAAAAATTGCTGTTAATTAAACTTGGGTTCCACCGTGCCTTGATAAAAGGTAACAAGAAAAAGTTGACTTGCCAGCCATGGAGCCAAGGAATGATGGACAAGGCCATAAAGGCCACACCTACAAGCCACACATTTGGCAACTGGAACTCACTGTCAATCCCCCCAGAAGAGAGCTGGCATGTCTGCTCGTCTAAATAAATCCACCTCGAAAGGGAGCTAACTTGCTTAGGAAATTTGCACTTTTCCTTGTAGGCCAAGGAGACGTATTTGAGATGTCCAAGTGTTAACTACACCATTTTTATTAAATAAATTATGTTTTGTGTCTCAATCGATGCACGGTGATCTGTATACCCCATGGCGGAATTCCAAATGTATCCACCGGAATGGTCTACCATTAAATAATGACTACAGAAACATCAAGAAGCATGAGTTGGAATAGCATTTCTTACCAGGGTTTTGTTAAACATCATTCGGATGTTTTCTTCCTAACTATCATCCAGATTTAGTACCATTAGATTAAAGATCCAATGTCCATGAATTCTCCTTCCTCCCCTTAAATTCTACTTCTCCCCCTTAAAAAAAATCTCCTCCCTTTAAAAGCAAGGGGCCCCTTGATATCTAATCCAAAGGTCAAAAATTTGGATGATAATTAGGAATAAAACATCCGGATGATGCCTAGCCTTAACTAACACATTAGAAATGGATCTTTAGTACATGAACCTGAGTTCATTGTGAAATTGGTGCAGAAATCAGGAAAAGGCCACCTAGTTTGCCTACTAATATTCAGAAAATGTCAAGCATGGCCCGAGGTGGCTTCACATGAGTAAAAAGATGATGATGACCTCACCTGTAAAAGATATAAAGAAAGAATTAAAGGAAGAGAAGAGAACAACTATTCAGGAGCTATACTATGTTAGGCTCTTGATCTGCTTTTAATGATGCGATGCCCCGTGGATTGGAATACTAGGACGCAGATGTGTCTGAATGATGCGAGGCACTAATACAATCACAAAGCTCTTATTGGAGGGTGTATCCTCTTTCTTGATACCCGGAAGATCTTTAACAAAGTTGATGGATGCTTGAGCCTTGATATTGTTATAATATTTACGGTATAAGCAAAGATATAAATATAATTCCAATATAATCATATAAGCACATCAAAACATCAATTCATATATAAATGACATAGCATATATGAAACTATATGAATTGAGCATATTATCCATGGTAAACCACATATTCAATAATAGGAATGACAACATTCTAAACATGAATATGTATGTCAAAGAATAAAGCATGTATCAATTAAGACTAGCAATAAGCTCAAGTTTAATTGATTATTTGTGCTCTCAAATGTAGGGTTGCACAAGACTAATCTCATTCGTCCGCTACTAAATCATAAACTTTTCATCGATTGGTTATATCAATCAACATTCAATCTTTGAGCTCTTAATTTGTTAACTATCAATTCACAAAATATATTCTTCACATGTGTGTTCGGTCTGACCAAAGATCACTAAAGCAAAGTCAAATACACATAAAATGACTTCTTGCGAAGAATCGAATCAACCTCAATTATCGTGTTCTAATCTCTAACAGATCTGGAGCAGATAGGTAGAGATTCCTCTGACTAAGGACAGCTCTAATCAAATCACACACATACAATATATTTGCCTAAAGCTCACAATTAGCAGTAATCACGAATATGAGTATGACAAACAAGTAACAACAACTAGAGCCCAAAGATTAAATCTACCAATCTCAGATTATGATTTCATATATCATTGAGCAACAAGATATCCCACAAAGCAATCTATATCTCTCAAAGACGATTAATGTAAAGAAGATCAATTAACTAGAACGCCACACGATTGCAACAAAGGAAAATCACAGAATCACTCACAAAGCCAGGTGATATTCGAAACCACCGGAAGAACAGGGCTAGGCACGCTATGCGCTGTCCCAGAAAACCTATTGCCTCCCACACCACCGTGAGAGAGGTCGGTAGGCACGGAGATACAAAGCCCTCTCGCCGAAGTGAAGCACACGCCGCCGAGTCGAGGTAGAGGTACGCCGCACAAGCACAGGGAGGAGCCGCCAAGCACCTCACCGGAGAGCACCAGGAACCACCGTCGTCAAACACCACAGCAAAGAATCAAAGAAAGAGAGGAGAAGCTCACTGCTTCGCCTATCCCCAAACAAAGAGCCGCCGCCATTTATAGCCAAGAGAGAGGAGAGGGGATGAGCACTCGGCGGCGCCACCAACCGTCGGGACCGGGTCTCACGCACCACCACCTCACCCCATACTCACCTCTCATCCGGATCGAGGACCGATTCTTGCGGGAAGAAGAGGAGCCGCGCAACTCACGGAGAGATGGGGAGGCGCGAGTCGCAAGGGAGGAGAGGTCGCAGGGGACCAAGCCGACCCGCCGAGCTCGCTCGCCTCCACCGCGCAGACCCCCTCCGCTGAATCGCCGCCGCCATCGCCTCCTCCAGCGCCGCTGGTCTTGGCGGGAGGCAGCAGCCTCCTTTGACTTCCCTTTGCCCACCGACAAAGGTGGCCTCTTTCTTTCCCTTTTTTTTCTTTTATCAAATGGGAAATTCCCTTTTTGCCCTTGGTATATACAACAGTCCCCACCAATTTCTCAGTTGATAATTGATGCTCAAAGTCTTGTTTAATATACAGCTGTTCGACTATGGGTACCTTTCGGGTTTGAACCCAAAGTCTAGCGACAAGGACTACGACTCTGCACAGACAAAGGAGGACTGCGCCTTGATCCAATGCCTTGGTGTGAGAATTTTCCCCCAAGTCACATTCTGTACTGGGCGGCTTGCCCTTTCCCTCTCGGGTTGGGACGTTCCGGTCATGTCCCGTATCTTACTCATGAGCGATTAAGAAAGTATACCCTCAACTTTCTTTGATTGCGACCTCACAATCACACTCACGTAGGTGAACTCTTCTAGGAATCCTGTAGGACGATTCCATAAGTCATATAGACCTAGAGTTCATTAAGAGCCAAAGCTCAACCTTCCATACAGATAGAGCACTGCAGCTAATGGGACTCGTTAGATGTGCTCTCTAATCCCACACAGTTTGTTGTCCTAGAGCCTAGTTCACGGGATCTCCGATCTCCTAGGATAGGTTACTACCAATGTGAGCCTTTATACGGGTATAAGCCCCATCCCCTGTGACGCTGCTTGGATGACCTTTCGCGCCAATCCTTTGGTGAAAGGATCTGCCAAGTTCCTTTCAGACTGGATGTATTCTACAGTAATAACACCCGTCTCTCTGGCATGCCTTACCGACTTAAGTCGGCGCTTTATATGTTTTGAGGACTTCATATTGTCCTTCCTACTCTTCGCCTTAACCAGAACGGTTTGGTTATCGCAGTAGGTCAAAATAGCTGGAATAGGTTTTTCCAGCACAGGTAGGTCAGAAAGGAGTTCTCGAATCCATTCTCGCCTCACATTTCTGAATCAAGCGCTACCAATTCAGCCTCCATAGTGGACCGTGTAATAATAGTCTGTTTAGAAGACTTCCACGACACGGCCCCACCTGCTAGAGTGAATACATAACCACTCGTAGCCTTCATGTCATCCGAGTCACTGATCCAGTTAGAATCACTGAATCCTTCCAAGACTGCAGGATGACCAGAATAGTGTATTCCCAAATTAGGATTTCCTTCAAGTATCTTAGTACTCTTTCTAGTGCTATCCAATGATCATCTCTGGATTGGACGTATAACGACTCAATCTGCATACAAACATATGAGATGTCCGGCCTCGTTGCACTAGTTAAGTACATCGAGGATCCTATGATCCGAGAATATTTAAGTTGATCCTTCCCATGCCGGTGTTCTTATGTAGCTTTGCATTTGGATCATAGGGTGTAGCTGGCGGCTACGATCAGTAAATCCAAATCGTTAGGACTTTATCCACATAATGGGATTGTGAAAGAGTAATCCCATTCTCACCCTTTATGAGCTTAATGTTTAAGATAACATCACTTCACCCTGATCTTTCATATCAAAATTCGGGAAAGGAAAGACTTAGTGTCATTGATCACATCCATGTTGGTCCCAAAAGCGAGATGTCATCTACGTAAAGACATAGAATGACACCTTCGCCCCATTAAACCGATAGTAGACACATTTATCTAAACCGTTTACACAAAAGCCGACCGACGTCATTGTACTATCAAATTTCTCATGCCATTGCTTAGGAGCTTGCTTTAGACCATACAAAGATTTAATCAATCGACATACTTTCCTTTCTTGCCCTCAACCACAAATCCTTCAGTGTTGCATATAAATCTCCTCATCCAACTCTCCGTTTAGGAAAGCGGTCTTTACATCCATTTGATGTACTAGGAGTTTGTATGCAGCGACTAGTGCTAAAAGCACTCGAATTGTGGGTAAACGAGCCACAGGAGAGTATGTATCAAAATAGTCTTCACCTTCTTTTGCGTGAAACCTTTGCCACTAACCGGCCTTGTACTTTTCAATAGTACCATCAGTCTACGCTTCCTTTTAAAGATCCATTTGCAACCTCGGCTTACAACCAAAGGGAGATCTCGCAATTTCCCAAGTTCCGTTAGCTATGATGGAATCCATCTCGCTATGGATCGCCTCCTTCCAATAATCCACATCCGGAGATGCGTATGCCTCTGAAAGGGTTCGTGGTTCATCATCCACGACATAGGTGACAAAGTCATCCCCAAGTGACTTCTCGGTCCTCTGTCTCTTACTCCTCCTCAACTCCAAATGGAGCGGTGTCATCCACACTAGGAGAAATAGAGAGATCATCTAGGCCGACATGTCCATTGTCTTCATTCGGTCTCATAGGAAACACATGCTCAAAGAATGTCGCATCACGAGATTCCATCACTATATTAGTAGCGATGTCACTCACCTCGGATTTGACCACTAGGAATCTATAAGTGTGCTATTAATAGCATATCCTAGAAAGACACAATCAACGGTCTTAGGACCAAGCTTCCTTTTCTTCGACAACGGCACATGCACTTTTGCAAGGCATCCCCACGCTCGAAAATAGGATAAGTTGGGTTTTCTCCCTTCCATCCTTCATAGGGTGTTTCCTCCCGATTATGAGGTGGAACCCTATTCAGACATAGTTAGTTGTGAGAACCGCTCACCCCACCAATAGTCCGACATACCGAACTCAAGCATGGCGTTAACCAAGTCACAAAGAGTTCGGTTCTTTCTTTCGGCTATTCCATTAGATTGGGGTGAGTAAGGTGGAGTAACCGTGAATTATTCCACTTTCTTCACGAATTGGGAGAACTCATGTGAGACGTACTCACCGCCTCGGTCCGATCTTAACCGCTTGATTTTCTTTTCTAGTTGATTTTCAACTTCAGCTTTGTAGATTTTAAAGTATTCAAGTGCTTCATCTTTCGACTTAAGTAGATAAATATAGCAATACTTAGTCGCATCATCTATGAGAGTTAAGAAATATCGTTTGCCACCTTTCGTTAATATTCAATTCATCTCACAAAGATCGAGTGGATTAGTTCAAGTGGAGAAGTGCTTCGCCTTCAACGCTATGAAAAGGTTTTCGGGGCTGCTTGGCTTGCACGCACACTTCGCACTTTGAACCCTTCTCATAATTATAGCTTGGAATTAAACTCATCTTACTTAACCGCGTAATGGCTTCAAAATTAAATGACACAACCGTGAATGCCAAATATCATGAACTTTATTGCAATGGGAAACATTGTAAATGTTTACATTATTCAAATCTAGAATGGATAAGCGGAACATGCCTCCGCTATCATAGCCTTTGCCCACAAAATTACCAAACTTAGTCAAAATGACTTTATTTGATTCAAACACAAGCTTTATTCCTTGCCTACATAACATTGACCCGCTAAGGAGATTGCGCGTCATCGCAGCACGCATAAAGACGTCTCTAAGGATGAGTGTTTTGCCCGGTGAGCTTCAGCAAACCTGTCGATCCCCACGATCGCTGCAATGCTCCGTTGCCCATTAGGACGGATCCACCACCTTCACCTCGAAATGAAGAAAACAAGATCGATCGGCACATATATGTCTAGTAGCACTGTATCAATCCACCAATCAATAGATGGACTTGCCATAAAGGCCATAGGTACGCACTCGTCCGAAATGGTGCTAGCCGGTGCGACATGAACCTCGACCTTTCGGCTTTTGTGCTGACCGGATGGACCCCGCCCTTCCGATTGCGGCAATGATTGACCTTATGGCTACCTCACCGCAAACGAAGCGACGATGTCCTCCTTCTTCTTCTTCATTTTCTTAGGTCGTAGCTTGACTTGGGGCTGATTCTTAAACTTGGGTTTCCTGTGTCCTCCACCATTCTTAAGTTGAGCTTGATGAGCTCGAACTTGAGCCTTTCCCGAGCCGTCACCGGCTCTAGCACACTCTTCGACATTAATAGCAATGTGACTCATTGAGCGTCAAGCGCTCCTTTATATGCCTCCGGCGGTCACAAAGTCACGCCACGAGGCGTAACTTAGCCAAAATGACATTGACTTGAAACTTCTCGGCAGAGCGCAATGCATCGACATAAGTCACGTACATGGAGTTGAAGCTCATGGAGCCGCTCCATCACCGACCACCCTCAACCATCTTGTAGTTCAAGTAATTGGTCTGTAATGAAGGACTCATTTCCATTATCTCCCTGAGTATTTCTCCTCGAGCTCATCCCACGCTTGTTTGGCATTAGTGAAGTTGACATAGACGTCAAACAAGCGATTAGACAGATGGCCAACAAGCGGGCTAAGCGCATTATTAGCATCTTCCTATTTCATCGTCTCGGGATCTCCAGCGGAAACGCCGGTGGATTTGAGATGATCCAGAAGAGCTTAAGGTCAGTCAGCCAAAGTTTGGCCTTCGCCTGCCAGCGCTTGAAATTGGCTCCGTCAAACACTTCAGGTTTCACGACATCAGATGAGGAAGCCATTTCTTTCAAAATAGGTTTTCGGATTGTTGTAATATTTATGTATAAGCAAAGATATAAATATAATTCCAATATAATCATATAAGCACATCAAAACATCAATTCATATATAAATGACATAGCATATATGAAACTATATGAATTGAGCATATTATCCATGGTAAACCACATATTCAATAATAGGAATGACAACATTCTAAACATGAATATGTATGTCAAAGAATAAAGCATGTATCAATTAAGACTAGCAATAAGCTCAAGTTTAATTGATTATTTGTGCTCTCAAATGTAGGGTTGCACAAGACTAATCTCACCGTCCCGCTACTAAATCATAAACTTTTCATCGATTGGTTATATCAATCAACATTCAATCTTTGAGCTCTTAATTTGTTAACTATCAATTCACAAAATATATTCTTCACATGTGTGTTCGGTCTACTGACCAAAGATCAGCTAAAGCAAAGTCAAATACACATAAAATGACTTCTTGCAAGAATCGAATCAACCTCAATTATCGTGTTCTAATCTCTAACAGATCTGGAGCAGATAGGTAGAGATTCCTCTGACTAAGGACAGCTCTAATCAAATCACACACATACAATATATTTGCCTAAAGCTCACAATTAGCAAGTAATCACGAGAATATGAGTATGACAAACAAGTAACAACAACTAGAGCCCAAAGATTAAATCTACCAATCTCAGATTATGATTTCATATATCATTGAGCAACAAGATATCCCACAAACAATCTATATCTCTCAGCACGATTAATGTAAAGAAGATCAATTAACTAGAACGCCACACGATTGCAACAAAGGAAAATCACAGAATCACTCACAAAGACAGGTGATATTGAAACCACCGTAAGAACAGGGCTAGGCACGCTGCTGCTGTCCCAGAAAACCTATTGCCTCCCACACCACCGTGAGAGAGGTCGGTGAGGCACGGAGATACAAAGCCCTCTCGCCGAAGTGAAGCACACGCCGCCGAGTCGAGGTAGAGGTACGCCGCACAAGCACGGGGAGGAGCCGCCAAGCACCTCACCGGAGAGCACCAGGAACCACCGTCGTCAAACACCACAGCAAAGAATCAAAGAAAGAGAGGAGAAGCTCACTGCTCCGCCTATCCCCAAACAAAGAGCCGCCGCCATTTATAGCCAAGAGAGAGAGAGGGATGAGCACTCGCGGCGCCACCAACCGTCGGGGACGGGTCTCACGCACCACCACCTCACCCCATACTCACCTCTCATCCGGATCGAGGACCGATTCTTGCGGGAAGAAGAGGAGCCGCGCAACTCACGGGAGAGATGGGAGGCGCGAGTCGCAAGGGAGGAGAGGTCGCAGGGGACCAAGCCGACCGCCGAGCTCGCCGCCTCCACGCGCAGCCCCTCCGCTGAGAATCGCGCCGCCATCGCCTCCTCCAGGCGCCCGCTTGGTCTTGGCAACGGGGAGGCAGCAGCCTCCCCTTTTGACTCCCTTCGGCCCACCGACAGGTGGGCCCTCTTTCTTTCCCTTTTTTTTTCTTTTATCAAATGGGAAATTCCCTTTTTGCCCTTGATATATACAACAGATATATCAGACAGCTTCGCAAAAACAACATGTCACATGTTTGATTGTATTTTCACTCTACAAGTGCAAGCTGGATGCACAAACTACTAATTCTTGATAGTTGCAAATTACCTACACCTTATTATCTGCGATGATTCTGTCGATTTACTATAAGATCACTGTTACACAAAACACTTCTGATATCACTATTCGTTCCTAGTTTCTTGATAGTACACGCTAATTAATATGTACTTGCTTGAGGATAAGCGCAACATGATTGAATGGTTCGCTTGAGGAGTGAGAAGGTCCACTTCATAAGCGTCGTTCTCACACAGCTGCCCGAGGCCCGAACGAGTCAAATCGTTCACCGTGCTTGGGTAAGTTCCAGCGAGAACACCATACGTTTGGTAACAATGATCCAAATGACGACTTTCTACACTGCGAGGAAAAGAAACCTGCAGATACAGTGCCATACATTCTCTTCTGCCTAGAGGCAGAGTAACCTTTTCAGAAAGCACTTGTCTGTACTCTTTTAAGCGCGCGCTGTGCTGCATCATATTGGGCAGGATCACACTGCTAGTGGAGTGGCAATCTAGGTCAGAATTGGTGGTGGTGGTAGTGGTAGTATATTACTAGCTGTAGCTTCCTGCAAAAACGGAGAACACCAGGAACAAGAAAGCTTACCCAAAAAGGGACGGTATAGTGCCCAAACAGACAAATCTTTATTGATTAGAAATGTTAGAGAGAGAGAGAGACTAGCAGCAAATTGCAGTTGTTTAAGAGGGAAAGATGAGGGGGAGAGTGAGAGAGTGATTGATCCAGATTAGTACTAGATCTAGGCTGGCTTCCAGTCCGGCCACATGCCCTGTGTCTGCTGCGAACCCGTGATAATGAACAGGAGTGCTGCGTGAAGTTAGCGAGTCAACTTATAACCACCACCAATCTGTCTGCTCCTCTTATCACGCTCACAGCTAGGCTAACTCCCAATCTATGATTGCGCCATTCGCCCCAAAAGCACAATTTGTCGGGTGGCTTATGCTTACTATAATCTTCTCCCCTTTGTTAACTCAAAGCTAAACATAACCGCAGCATCTGATCTGACGGGAGTTCTTGCTTAACTCTCGAGTGTGTACTGACAAACCTCCCCTTAGTACTGTATGTTTTACAAAATTTCACACACATCAGAGAGAGAGAGAGAGAGAGAGAGAGAGAGAGAGAGAGAGAGAGGAGGCACACAACCCAGTGTGTCTCAAGCATCAAGCTTACCAGCTCATGGTGACTAGCAGCACAGCTACACACGGTCGAGGCAGTGTCAGAATGGGAGGAAAAGGGGCACTTCAAACGTGAAGTGAAGTCACTTCTTGACGAACTGGAGGCCGTTGGCCTGGGAGTACCTCTCCACGAAGCGCGTGAACCTGTCCCACTCCCTGGGGGTGCGCATCACGTACTTGGCCTCGATCCGCGCCGGCTTCCCGTTCACGAACCTGGCGCTCACGTCCACCGACTGCAGCGCGCCCTCCTCGTCGATCATGTAGATGTAGAACCCCGTGATGTCCCCCAGCTCCGCCGACGAGTCGAACACCGACGGCTGCTCGAACGTGAAGATGGCCACGCCGTTCGTCCCGTCGCGCGACTTGGTCAGCCGCACGTCCGGGATCGTCTGCTCGTCCGTGCCCTGGATGAACTGGATCGCCGGCCTCGCCATCATCTCCACCTGCACCGACCGGGAGCAGCACGGCCTCGAGTGGATCGGCTTCGACGGCCCGCAATGCAGGGAGATGCCATGGAAGGATGACTGCAGGCTTTGGCCAGGGGCACCTGATGAACCTGAAAATGGTGTGAAAGAACTGTAACGTCAGATTCGTAATGGCAGGTGCAAGGTCATTAGCAGAAATTGCATTTTGAAATGTTGGTTTGGGACTCAAAACAGAAAATAGGACATATTTAACAGATGAAAAGCTGCACATGAAAAGTAGAAGAATCACCTTGCCATTTAACAAGTAAATATTACAAGCATACAATTTAATTTATTGCTAAAGTGTATATATCTTTCTCTGTACATCCCTTTTCCGTGACCAGTAATTCAGCATAAAGCCCAAGACAGCTACTCCGACTATCTTTGTTTTGTTCTACGACTACAGACCATCAAGTCCATTTTTCTTAACTTTCTGAGGCCTGAACCACACAATACCAGATGTGCTAACAGAGAATGATCGAGTGATATCTACTTAATTGCTAGCTATAGTACACATAAAGCTGACTTAACATCATGTTTACTCCAACCGAAATAACATCCTCAACAAGCATGATGCAACAGAATGACAGAAATTCACATACTCAATTCTGAACTACCTAAAGCAATAAACAAGTCCCGGAAACTTGATATATAGGGCATGTTCTCTTCGGTTGCGGCTTATGGCTTTTGGCTGAAATTTTTGAATTTTGGCTGTTTACGGTACAGATTACGGAGAGATAGATACTCACTTGCGATTTTGGCTGGTACAGATGTTAGGCTTTTAACATGTAGATCGTTTAACTTGTAGACCCCGTCTTGAGAAAAAACTTCGTTTGAAAGTTAGATACTATAGCAAAAGCCCAAAGCCGCCAGCTTTTGACTTAAAGAACATGCCTATAGAGAAATGAAATCCTTAACAAGCATGATGCAACAGAATGACATAGAAAGCCACATAATCAATTTTGAACTACCTAAAGCAATAAAAGAAAGTCCAGGAAACTTGATATACAGCATCCTGGCATCTATGCATTGCTCCTGACAAGTGCTTATATACCACTACAGCGAAGAAATGGAAATGCAGCTTCAGTGCGAGCAAGACCTTCGAGGCATCGGCGGAGCTGTGCCCGCGCCGAGACCGGTGAGGCAACGGCAGGAGCTTTCATCACTGTGGCCATCCTACAGTTTGGTGGCTCTGGGAGGAGTTGGGTGAGTGTCCAGAAGGAAGGAGAGGAGGGTAGGGGGGAAATGCAGAGGGGGCTGTGGTTTTGAGTGGTGCATAGGAGGAAGAGAGTGAAAGGAGTGATTGGGTGGTGGTGTGTCCCAAAGAGAGCCGTCCATTCCTCTGGCATCTAGTCCTCTCTTATAACTGCCTTTTCATGCCATCACTTCAGGTTTGAGTATTTGCATGTATGCTCCTCTCCATATTTTCTTAAATAATTTCATTCCTATAGTAGCCAAACTTCATAACAGGGTTCAGCCTTGCAGTCAGTTACCTGTGTCACTTTGAAGAGAGCCTGCCGCAAGCAATCAGTGACTGCAAAACTGGGTCACACATTTTTGGTTGGCGCTGTATAGCATCCATGGCTTTTGACCCACCCTTTAACCAACAATGCTGTGACCAGGGGGCATCATCAATCCTTTATCTTGCAATACAGCAATACGCCTCTAACTTGGACTGCACCACTCCACATGTCTTGACATGCAAACAAGTTAGAAATCGTCACATGATAACCACTATTTTCAGGTTCAAGTGAGAGCAAATGCTTGGCAACGGATTCGCTCATTTTGAGTTCACTCTTGTTACTGCAAGCACTTAACAGTGTACCCCAAACTCCATGCGCTTGTTTGGATGGTAAAGTCTCCAAAGTTTTATGTGCCTCCTGCAGCCGACCAGCACGCCCAAGCATGTCTACAATGCATACATGGTGTTCTGGGGTTGGAAAATGGAAAATAATCCCAATTTTTCTGACATAAGGTGGTAACACTTCCATCCTTCATGGACAAGCCCAGAGTGATTGCAAGCTCACAAAAGAGCAATAAAAGTACTTCTCGTGGCCTTCGTTCCAGAATCATTCATCTTGCAGAAAAGTTCTATGGATTTCAACCCATGCCCATGAAATCCAAAAGCTGATATCATGGAATTCCAGCAAGCAGTCAATTTTGCAGCAGAGGATTCAAATACTCTGACGGCAATGTCCAGTCCTCCGCACTTGCTATACATATCAACAAGCGAGGCTGAAATAAAAACATTACTTTGTAGACCAGACCTGACCACATGACCATGTATTCTCTTTCCTCGTCTAAGATGCCCGAGTTGAGTGCAAGCACAGATAATACCGACTATAGATATTTCATTAGGCGCAAAATCCTCCATCTTCCGATAGAACTGCAATGCTCTCCAGCCTTCCTTATTTTAAGCGAAACCAGAGACCATACAATTCCAAGTGCACAAGTTTCTATCTCCGAGACTATAGAAAACTAACTCAGCACTTCTAGTATCTGCAAACTGGAAGTACATGGTTAACAAGGCATTCTTCACCCTCAAATTGAATGCAAGCAAGTGTTTTAATGCCATGCAGTGGATGGATTTCCCAAGGGATTGTAGGTTAAGACTTCCACATGCTGATAAAACACTAACTAGTGTAATGCTGTCAGGATTTACTGGCAAAGATGAGTGCATGAACTGAAAGGCCTCCAATGCATCTTTGTAGAGCTCATTTTGTACACAGCCCACGATGACTGTATTCCATGAAACAATATCCGACACAGGCATTATACTTTCCATAAGCGAAAAGGCAGCCAGTGAGTCACCACAACTTAAGTACATGTGCATCAAGGCATTAACAGCTGAAATTCCACATGTAAATCCATACTTCGGGCTGAAAGAATGAATTGCTTTGCTAAAGCTAGGGTCTTCTGGACAAGAGCATAAAGGTATAACAGCTAGTACGGTTGCTAAGCTGAAGCTTAAACAATCAGAAAGTAATCGTTTGAACATAGCTCGAGCCTCTTCTCTCAGCAAATCGTTTCTTGAGTAACCAGAAATCATTGTGTTCCACGAGATCAGGTCTCTTCTTGGCATTGTCCTGAACAAAATACTCACTGTAGACGGGTCGTCGCATTTCAAATACAAATCAAGCAAGCTATTTACTATGGAAGATTCCTGATGAAGCAGCCATTTTCTGATTATGTATCCATGGATTGCTTTTCCTTCACAAAATAGGACTTGATCACCACAAGCTGAAATTATAGTAACCAAAGTTGCAACATCTGGCTGGTTATCTGACATCATTTCCTGGAAAACAACAAGGGCTTCGCTAGCCCTTTCATTCGCTACCAGCCCCTTGATCATATCATTCCATGATACCAAATTTTTGTTGGAAGTGCTCACTGCAGCCTCTGGAAACCCAAGCTCAGAATAGAATGTTATCAGGGAAGTTGCCACCGAGCAAGATGCAGTGTCCTCATAACCGAGTTTGTTCACACAGCTATGGACAGACTCCCCAAAGGAGAAAAGATCATCCAGATGAGAGCAAGCTGAAAGGACAGAAGGCAGACTCACCTCATCTGCCTGAAAACTGGAACGGTTCATTTTCTGGAAGTAAGATGCCGAAATCTCAGCAAGTCCATTAAATAAGCTCCCACTAATTACAGAGTTCCAAGAGGTAGTGTCCCTATATGGCATCCTCTGAAACACAGCCTCCGAAGAACAAAAATGTCCGCACTTTGCATACATGTCGATCATAGCATTCCAAAGGCTCAGATCAGTGTGAAGGCACCTTTCCATGGCCGCCCCATGAAGGGCCATCCCATGCTCCAAGTTACCCGCACGGGATGCCGCCGACAGCATGACGACCTCGGTCAAAGAATCAAACGCACCGACCGCGTCCACCATTCGCCGGAAAAGAACCACGGCATCAACGTAACGGCAATTCAGCGTTAAAGCATTGACGGCAGCATTCCACATTATCACGTCCGGGTCGACAGCCTCGTCGAACAGCGCCAGAGCGGAGCCCACGTTGCGCGCCCTGGCGTAGGCCGTGAGGACGGAGGTGCGCACGGGCGGATCCAGAACGGCGCCGGACTTGAGAAACGTGCAGTGGAGGGGCGCGACGGCGTTCGCGTCCCTGGAGGCGTTAAGGAGGGCGCGTACGATGGAGCTGGTTCTACAGCGCATTTCGTCGAGCAGGTGGTGAGCGTTGGCCGGTGCATTGTGGAAGCGAGCGGGGAGGAGGGACTCGAGGAGCGATGCGGTTTGGAATTGGATTAGTAGCTTAGTTGTGGCGGGAAGGATGAGATTTAGGCCCTATTTTTTTCAAAAGCTGATTTTCGGTTTTTCTATAATAACTAACTTTTAAACGGAGTGTCTTTTTAAAATATGGTCTACTAGTTAATTGTAATACATATTTTACTGACTTCATTTATATTGACAAAAACTGCACGTGAGTTTATGTTACTCTATAATCTCTTACACAAGCAGCCCAAAAATCACAACCCGCAGCCAAAAGCCATAAGTTTCAGCTAAAAAGAACATGCCCTTACAGTGGCGAGCAGCCTGGAGTTGGGTATAGGCTTCTAACTTCTTAATTGCATCTTTTTTTAATGTAATAATTTTTTAGGTTTTTTATCTTTTTTTATTTTTTGTATTGTTTATGATGATATAATTTTTTATTTTTAAATTTTTTTTAAATTTAATCTCTACTATTTAAAAGAATCAATTAGTGGTTAGCATGTTCTTTCTTTCCTCTCTTTCTCCTTACAGAAAAATTGGGTGCCACCGTATGGGACCAAATCACCATGGTATTTCCCCACCAAATCTAGACCGTCGAATCTTCTGCATGGGAACGATTCAGCAGTTAGCCTCCTTCTCCTGATCCCTCCGCTCCCCCTCCCCCCACACGCAACAACACACCACCTCCCCCATTCCCTTCACCAGCCACTCACAAGTGCCACCTCCTTCCCTACATCTCTCTTGCCACCTCTCAGTGCTCCCTTGCGCTCCTTTCTCTCGTGTCGCCCTTCTTTTCCCCTTCATTCCTCCCCCCGCCGCCGCTCTTAGTCGTCTCACATCGCCCTCACTTTCCCTACCTCCTCCGGCTGGCGCTGGTGGATCTGGCTGCCGACACTCCCCTCACTCCTCTCGCGCGCCCTCCTCCTCTAGGTCGTCCTCCTGCTGCCACCACTCTCGACCATCTCCGACGCCATCGTCCTCTCCAAGTTCCCCCCTCCTAGATCCCTTCTTGAGCGCCAATGCTAGTGAATTGAGGGCAGTGGCCCGTAGATATGAAAGAGGAAGACCATCGAGGACCCACCCATCTCCTCCATGGCTACCTTTTGAAGGTGGAGAACAAATCTATGATTGCCAAAGCGAGACTTGGAAGCCTCCACCTTTGACCCCCTCCTCTCCGCCGCCTCGCCTCCTCCTATCCCACCTCGCCGCCTTCCCCCTTCTCCCCAATCCCCTCTTCCTCCTCCTTCGTCGACCCTCTCCACCCCCGTCGCCATCCACTTCTTCCCCCATCTCTTTTTCCTCCTCTGTTGCCTCGCTTCCTCCCCTCCCACCCCATCGACCAGGGTGGGGAAGCCAAAGAGCTCTGCCCTGGCCTCGGTGCCTGCCGCTGGTGGTGGAGTCAATGCCTCTAGATCCAGTGGGAAGCCGGCGATGAAGCGCGTGATGAAGACACCCTACCAATTAGATGTTCTCGAGAAGACCTACACGGGTTCGCGGATGATTTTGAGACTTCTGATTTTTTAGGTTTTTGTTTGTGTTTGTTTTAGCGAATAATTGATCAAAATGTGCATGTGATTTTTCTGAGGATTTGGTTTGGTTTATGATGATGCAGATGATCTATATCCATACGAGATGCTATGAGCGGAGCTGTTGGTGGAGTTGGGGCTGATGGACAGGCAGCTGCAGATGTGGTTTTGCCACCGGCAGCTGTGCCAATCATACTACCCCTGCCTGTGCTACCACCATCACTACCACACAGCGAGCTAACGGTTGGCTCAGTTGGGACGTATGGTGAGTAGCTGCTGCCCTACTCCGGAGAGGACTTGGGCAGTCATACGCTGTGCCAAGGATTTCTATTTCGGAGATTGGGAGAAGGTACTAGGAACCACCAAAAATTATGTTGCCTCTGCTGTGATGCATCCATTTTGTATTTTTTTAGTGTTCTAATATGTGTATATTTTATTAATGCCGAACTTTTTCTTTTGGCTTGTTATGGTACATGCATGAATATGTCTCTTTCTAGCTAACGTCCGAACAAAAGCCAATTTTGGCCGTATTTAATGCGTTACTTGCAAAAATATCACCCTCTTAGCCTCAATTGTAAAAATGGCACTACCTGCCGCCCGGTGACCGGGCGACAAGTTCCTTGGGGTGACACGTGACACCTGTTGCCTGGTCATCAGGCGGCAAGTGCACCACGTGACGGCCTGAGGCACCTACCACCCGATGACCAGGCGGCAGGTGCCATGTGTCGCCTTAAGGAATCTGTCGCTCAGTCACCGGGCGGCAGGTGGTACCATTTTTGCAATTGAGACTAAGAGGACGCTATTTTTACAAATAACGTGTTAAATACGACCATTTGCACTAATAACTCACTAACTTCATGTCATCACCAAAGGTTCTACGGGCAAACGCCATGCTTAATGACATACCTGAGCAAATTGTGGCAGCTATAAACTTGCCTGTATTTTTATGTTTAGGAAAGTGTTAGAAAGTTTTTTTGGGCATTGAATTTGTAGTGGCAGTGTTGATGCCAATATGTTTGTGTGATACTTACAATATGCTGACTTGTTTTCTACTGTTTATTTTTCATGTTTTGGAGCAGTTCTAGAGCAAAGGAAGCAGCCTTTCCGATTTTATGAGACCAAGATATTTTCTAGGCATGATCCTGAGCTCATGAAGGTATGCTTCATTACATTTGCAGACAAATATTTGGTTTTCCTAATGACAGAGCTTCATGCACCCTTGTCCTTAAATAAACGACATCAGTACGGGGTCTATTCATTTATCCTAGTTTCCTTTCATTAATCTGCCTTCATGGACACTAAGAATTAGCGTGCCACTGTTATGACTACAAAGAACGAAAAATATTTTGTGGAGAGCCACAACATACCGGTGGCATTTGATGCATCATAGTTAGTTCTACATGTATTGGAACACAAGCAGGCTTCGTAGAGTAGGGCTCAATCATCATGGCTAACTTTCAAAACCTGGTCATACAATTAGGTATGAAGAGAGAAGAGAGCTAATACTTAAAAGTCTTAAACTGCTGATGTTATAGTGTATTTCCTGTATGAAAGTAGTGAGCACAATTAAAGGGAAAGAACTAGATCTGAAATGGTGGCTGATCAAAATTAGGTGTTTGGTTAGTTGAGTTGTCCATGTTATTCTATTTCTTTGAGCACGAATGTATAACTTCAGCATAAAATGTATAACTCCTTTGAACATGCTTTATTTTCTGTTGCAACACACAATCACACGACTAGTTATGTTAAAAAGCTAACAACAGTTATAGTGCATTTTCAATCACTACAGTAAAGAAAAATTAGCAGACTAAATTTAGAGTTCCAATGGAAAGATATCAAATCTCAATGGAAGGAAAGACAAGAAAAAGAAACTTTTGGACTCTTGGTATCGTGGAAAGGCCCAAAAGTCGACCTTGCACAGAAAATTCCGGGCAAGCGCCAAGGATTTCTAATGTCGAGATAACAGAAATTCCTTTTGCTAGAAAATCTTTTTGCCCAATAGTTAACTAGGTTTTGTCGTGGTTGCAACCGGAACAAGTCCAACAGGTGTAGCACGCGCACGCATAAATGGTGTTTCAACGCACGAAGCCTTCTCAACTAACAAATGTCTGTAACGCTGGATATTCATATACATTTGCTAGGCACTATAATTTGTATTTCACGCAGAAATCTTTCAAACCTCTCGTACGTCTCTCATGCACATCCGAAAGTCCCATCAACTACTGCTGAAGTATCATGTGGAACGTCATGTTATTTTATTAGAATGCAACTGATGGTTTTCGCCTATGCTTTTTGAGACAGTGAAGACGCCGGTAAAAAAGGTACATATGGTTTTAAGTTTAAAAAGCTATTTGAGAATTTTGGTTTTAAAAAACGTCACATTGATTTTATAATTTGAATAATTCAAAAACTGAAAGGGCAAAAGAACAACGCGGGCTTGTTCTTTTTTCATGCTTTTGGTGAAAATTTTGAATTTTGGTCACATTTGCATGATTACGGAGAGACAGATACTCACTTACGATTTTGGCTGGTACAGATATTGGGCTTTTAACGTGTAGATCTTTTAACTTGTAGACTTTGTTTTGAAAAAATATTCCGTTTGAAAGTTAGGTATTATAGTAAAATCCAAAAGCTATCAATTTTTGACTTAAAGAACAGACACTAAGACTCGTCACGCCGGCGACACTCCAGTAGTGTAATGTGAAATCACCTGCCGATCCAATAATACTCCCAGACGCGACGCGGCGCAAACTAGGCCGGTTACAAACATCACCAAGGCAAGGATTCTTCCGATTAGTCTGTCCCGATCTATCGTCTGCACTCTCCCGCAGCAGACAAGCCGGCACGTGATTGCCTACTTAACCCATTGGCCTCTTCCTGCTGCACGAAGCAGGCGAATCTTCTCAGCACGCGCGCACACACACGCGCACACGCTTTGCCTACAAATTCACAGGAGCGAACAGTGAACAGTGGCTTAGGCTCTAACTGGACAGTTCAATTTCGCACAACAAGACGCCGGTTGGGTTCTTGGGGAGCTCAGCTTCTCCTCAGAGTCTTGTCAAGCTTGTTCAACATCAGACAGCAAAAAAAATATTACCTCATTTCTGCATTTGATGATGCACCGATGGTGTGGTAAAAGCTGGTTTTTAACCATGAATAGCAGCTGGTAATATTGTTGGTGTCAACTGGTGTGAGTGATTAGTTTAACACTGCATTTACCGAGTTGATTGCAGGGGCCAGAAGTCGAGTGCAAATGGACACTGCACGTGAAGAGGTTGGCAGCAAGACATGGTCGACCGATCCCATCTTGATCATGTTCAAACCTCATGGGTGTCTTTTTCCTATCATTGGATACCCTAGCTATGTGCAGGTTGTGCACCACCTTCTCCCTATCTTTCTTCACATGTACATGCCATTTCAACTTTAGGGCATTGTGAGAGCAGGAAAAACACTATCGATTTGCAAATTTTATTGGAGAGTAGGAATAGAACCGATAACCGGCAGTTACTGGACTTTTCAGATTTTTTCAGATGAAAATTTTGAATTAAAATTTGAATTTTCAGATGTAAAAAAGGGAAATGTTGAAAAAAAATGCAAAATCCTTTTTATATCTGATGAAATTTAGATAAATCTAAAAAAACTCCGGTTTGAATTTTATCGGACCTCACCGATAATTGACGGTTTTCGGCAAAATTTTGGCAATAAGTTTTTCCATGTGTGAGAGTGGTTTTGTCTTCTGCTTTAGACTCAAATTAATGGAAGTGGCCACAATTGCTAACCAACATGTTAACTTGCTGGCGTGAAAGTAAAATAGTAATATGCCAGAGCATAAGTAAACCGGTAATCAGCCAGCTTGTTCTTTATCATTTGTCCATGACAGCTAAGAGCAACTCCAGCAGTAGCCCTCAAAACAGAGCCCCTACTTTTCATTTGAGGGCTCCCCCTACTTTTGAGGGCCCTGTTTTCTGGGCTGCACTCCAGCAGGAGCCCTCAAAACAGGGCCTTTACTTCTCAATTACTTCTATTTCCTCACACACTAATATGTATGGGACAAAAGCACAATACACAATAAAATATTTATGATTTCACAATGAGGGACAATATTTAAATATATGAATTCAAATACGAATATTCAAATTTAAATTCAAATTTGTTCCGAATTTAAATTGAAAGCACAAAGTTCATCACATAACATTCAAATTTGTTCCGAATTCAAATATGAATATTCAAATTTAAATTCAAATTTATTCCGAATTTAAATTGAAAGCACAAATATGAATTCAAATACGAATATTCAAATTTATTCCGAATTTAAATTGAAAGCACAAAGTTCATCACATAACATTCAAATTTAAATTCAAATTTGTTCCGAATTTAAATTGAAAGCACAAAGTTCATCACATAACATCCAAATTTAAATTCAAATTTGTTCCGAATTTAAATTGAAAGCACAAAGTTCATCACATAACATTCAAATTTAAATTTGTTCCGAATTCAAATACGAATATTCAAATACGAATTCAAATACGAATATTCAAATTTAAATTCAAATTTGTTCCGAATTTAAATTGAAAGCACAAATGTTCCACAAAAAACGAGGAAAGCTGAAAAATGAGAGCCGGAGTAGGGGCCCTAGGAATGAGGGGTGGGAGTGTGATTTGAGGACCTCCTCAAATTTGAGGGCTCTAGTAGGGGCTCTGCTGGAGCTCGTTTTTTAGCTCAAGCCCTCAAATTTGAGTTTGAGGGCTCAAGTAGGGGCCCTGCTGGAGTTGCTCTAAGACAACAATGCACAGCCGGCCTCGCAGCTGCTGGTTCTGGACTTTATTATTAAGCTTTTTTTATGGCTGTGATCATTTTGGCTTCAGCTTTTAGCTTCCGACTTATTTTCCACTATTCATAAATTTCGTCTTGTTCTGAACTTTTGGCTTTTTGTTGAGCTTTTTTGCCGGTTCTTTTTTCCCGTTTTTGTTTGTATTATACGTAATGGACTAACATATTTTTTTAAATTTAATTATGCTAAATAATCCTCTGTCAGCTACAGTGTTTTTTCAGCCAACTATAGTGCACATAACATTCAAATTTAAATTCAAATTTGTTCCGAATTTAAATTGAAAGCACAAAGTTCATCACATAACATCCAAATTTAAATTCAAATTTGTTCCGAATTTAAATTGAAAGCACAAAGTTCATCACATAACATTCAAATTTAAATTTGTTCCGAATTCAAATACGAATATTCAAATACGAATTCAAATACGAATATTCAAATTTAAATTCAAATTTGTTCCGAATTTAAATTGAAAGCACAAATGTTCCACAAAAAACGAGGAAAGCTGAAAAATGAGAGCCGGAGTAGGGGCCCTAGGAATGAGGGGTGGGAGGGTGATTTGAGGACCTCCTCAAATTTGAGGGCTCTAGTAGGGCTCACTTTGGAGCTCGTTTTTTAGCTCAAGCCCTCAAATTTGAGTTTGAGGGCTCAAGTAGGGGCCCTGCTGGAGTTGCTCTAAGACAACAATGCACAGCTGGCCTCGCAGCTGCTGGTTCTGGACTTTATTATTAAGCTTTTTTTATGGCTGTGATCATTTTGGCTTCAGCTTTTAGCTTCCGACTTATTTTCCACTATTTATAAATTTCGTCTTGTTCTGAACTTTTGGCTTTTTGTTGAGCTTTTTTGCCGGTTCTTTTTTCCCGTTTTTGTTTGTATTATACGTAATGGACTAACATATTTTTTTAAATTTAATTATGCTAAATAATCCTCTGTCAGCTACAGTGTTTTTTCAGCCAACTATAGTGCTTTTCAGCCATAAGCCACAAAAAAAAACCCCAAATGATCACCACCATATTGTCTTTTAACTTTAACATGTCCAGTTATCCTGAAAACTTCATCGAGCGTTCAAAGAAAATGACTACTGAAAAACATTAATTTCTAAACAAATAATGCAAATTGCAAAAAAACCACTTATTCCATTTCCTTGACATGTTGAACATACGTGACCTGTTCAGCATAACTCTGATTAGGGAATTTTTTATCAGTTGGTTTCCAGAAACAACAGTCAATGTTCTTGGTAGATGCACCGTTCTTCAGAGGCCAAGTGAGCTTCTCTTATCATGGCTTAAACTACGAGATCACATGCCTGCAGTTGATCATGTCTTAAAAGTTAATTTCTTGGCAAAGTGGCAAGGCCAGAAGCTTTATGGTAATCATGAGGTGATGATCAAACTAAAGAAACAAGAAAAGGCGAATAGATAATTTTGATGTGGAGTTCCAGTTGCATACTACACTTTTTAGTGAATTATCATGTTCTCTTTGGGATTTTTTATTTTTTATTCATAAAGCCACTCATATATAGAAAGAAAACTATCACACTTTTGTCAGGTTACGCGCATGTAAGAAAAGAGAAGGAATAAAACTACTCCCTAGCATGTACTACTAATGATTTAATCAGCTGCAAATAATAAGAACACCAAAAACAATCATAAACACCATGATTACTTAAAGCAAAGCCACTGCAGTTGTAAGATGTGGGCCCATCAAACCCAGAATAATTGGTTCATGCTGTCTTCTAGCTCAAGAATCAACTCAACTGTCGAGGTAGAGTATGAAACAAGCACAAGAAATAATATTTGTAAGATTTCATAAGAAATGGTAGTGCAATCAACTAGTAAATCCCTGCAATTTTATTACAAGAATGATCCAAATAATTCCCATAGCACAAAAATTACAAAATCAAAAGCTATAACGTGTAGACCCTCCACTCCAGAAACAATTAATCAACAGAAAAGATAAAATTTACAGGAGAGAACTAAAAAAACTTGTATAAAGAAGTATCAATTCTCTTCTTCACAAGGACAAGAGTGCAATGCAATGCAAAGCCAACCAAACCAACCAATGCCCAACTTTTGCTGCACGCCTGAAGCCTCTGATGGGTGCATGCCGTTGCCCCAGTGGCTGCTGCCTCTGCAGCTGCTGGCCCAACCATGCCCACTCGTCCACTCCACTACACCAACCACATGGCGAGTAGCCCCACGGGGAGCGCCCAAGCCACGTGCGGCCTCCGGGGCGGCGGGGGCGCGGGGGACTGTGCCGCGACGGCGGGCGCGGAGCCGAAGGGCGCGAGCGCGGAGTTGGGCTCGAGCGCGTCGGGGTTCGGCGGGCTCGGGCTGGACGGGATGGTGGCCGCCACGTCGGACGGCGGCGGCGCGGCGGCGTCGTCGTCGGCGCCGGGGGAGGGGAGCACCGGCATTATGTCCGGCGAGAGAGCCGGCGGGAGCGCGGAGTGCCTGGGGAGGCGCGGCAGCGGGTACTCCGGCGCCGCGGAGATGGCCGACGTCCGGAGCGCGCCCGCGGGCGCGCTGGCACTCGCCGCGTAGAGCACGGCGAGGAGGAGGAGGTGCCGGCCGCGCGCGTGGGTTCTTGCCATTGTTTGGTGCGCGCGCTTGAGCGTGTGCGGGTGGCAGCGAGAGCGAGAGGATTGCTCGAGGATGATCTGTGTGCGCCGGTAGCCTTGCGGGGGTGTGCGTGGGACAGTGGAGTTTTTGAGTGGGGGATGGAGGGAGGAGGGGTCGGTTGGGTTGGTCGGGGTGGGGAAGCAGGCGGACACGCACGGCACATGAATGTTCGGCGCCACGCTACGCACGCAGTAAAACGGCAAGTAACTAGCCACGAAATTTAACCGGGCGCACGCATCCTTTGGTTTGTTCCTACTACAAAAATTCAAACCAGATCTTGCTTAGCTCTCTCACCAAGTCATCAGCACCTCGTGATGAATCATGAAAGATTCACGGCACTGTAGCAATTGTTCCACTTTCAATTGTCGAGAAATGTTACAGCAGCCCCATGTGCCTTGGAGAACACACACACAAAAAAAGATGGAAACTGTTGGATCCGTTATGGCAATCAGGACATGAATGATGCCTTCAAATTCAACTCTTCGAAGGTATTTCAAAATGTTCACTCCACTGGCTACTAGAAGCTAGAAAAATCATATTTACTCACCAACAAAGTACTCATAAAAGCATGAAAATAAACAGAGTTCAACTCCTTAGGGCCAATCGGACCACTATAAGGAAGCGGTTTGATTGGCCGAGTGGTCTGATCGTTAGAGATGGTTGATCTGACGGCCTTCCATTGGATCGCACCCCTGTTTTCAGGGTTGGGAATCAGCCTGAACCCAAACAAAAAAGGTGCAATCTTTAAAATACAACTCCAAATAATTTGAAACTTAGCACATACCTTACTAAGGATCTCAGAAGCCTAATCTATTTAAGGATTGTATGGATATTGGCTAAAATTCTAATATTTCCTTAAGATAAGTAAGGTTGCACCAAAATCGAACAAAACTCAAGAACTTAATATATGACTTGTGCGTCGATTGTATATAGTCAAGATTACTCCAGACAAGTTTCAACATGTCACAGCAAGTAAGAGCACCCAAAGATTCGAGTCTAAAACTCTAGGAATAAGATAACACTAGAAGAGCTCCAAATCAAACTAAAATGGACAACATTCAAGATCTTGTTATAGCTGGTGCCTAGATGGATGAAATTTGATCTTCATAAGGTATCTCCATCACTTACACATTTTTAGAACCTAGCTAGATCAAGAGAAAAAGAGAGGGCAAATCATCAACCAAAACAAATGCAAAATCAATAGAGGCAAGAGCACATCAAGTAGGATAAATAAGATCGATCTATTGTAACATATAGATGAAGTTTTTATAATCACTCTACCATATAGAACAGAGCTCTCATAAGAGCAACCAAAGCTTCCACCACAAGTGTCTCTCACAAACCCTAATGAACGGATGGTTAGTTTATTTCATGCCTCTAACTCCTCCTACTTATATAGATGGCACAACTAACGCATAACTAACCCTAATGGATACTATCCATTAGCACAAATGGAGAAACTTGTTAACCTCCACACACATGATTTTACACTCACACATGACTTATGCATGCTTCTCAAAGTGTATAAGCCTAAACCCGCTAAGGAGCAAGCTTCTCAAAGTGTATAAGTCTAAACCCGCTAAGGAGCAAGCTTCTCATTCACTTTGCATCCTCAGCGTCTCCTTGACCTAAACCTCTCCCAACATCCTCCAAGGCCGTGGTTTTGATTTTGCTGTAAAAGAGAAATTGGCTCAATCTAGTGCTTCTAAGAGTCCTGCCAATGATTCTGTTAATTGCACATCTTTTCCCACATTGGCTAAAGACTTAATGATACCATAAAGAGGTTTTCTTTTGGCAAGAAGAATCTGAATATGATTCTAAACAAATTAAAAATAAGTGTGAAAAATTGTGGTATAGGATTTAATTTTATTGAGCATACCAAGAATAATCATTCTAAAATTGTTAAGCTTTTTGAACCAGAAAAGATTAAAGTAACATCTGAGTCAAAACAAATCATATTTAAATCTACTGGTACTGCCAAAGTGGGTGTTGTGAAATCAACAGATACGACTTCTCATCAAGTCAAGTATCAATGCATTCATTGTGGTAGAGATGGTCATGTGGTTCAATTTTTCTTTCAAAAGGCTAAGAAAGAAAAGAGAGACAGGTTAAGAAAGCGTTCTCAAGTGGAGACTATGCAAACTCCCAAGTGTCACCTAGCCCCCTCTAATCAGTCTTCTGTATATTCAGGAGCTTATTGTCTCCTTGCACACTCTAACCTTGTCTATAGGTTATCGTGGCTCTGCTCCCTCTAATCAGTCCTCTGCATGTTCAGGAGCTTGTGTAACAGGACCTGGTTGTAATTCTCGGTCGATGATCAGACCAGCCTTGCCAAAGCATTCAGACTACCCTGTGGTTTGACATTCCCTGATCAGACCATCACTTCAACCAGCACATTCTACTCAAAATCTTCAACACCGAAAACCAGTGCCTTCGAGTACGCGTGGTCGACAAGGAAGGGTTTCTGACCAGTCTTGAAGAGGCCGTCAGATCATTTTCAACAAACGGTTTCCATGCGATTAGATCGCTTAGTGATCAGACCAACCTTTTCTCATGGTCGGTACACCGGGGTTAGATCAGAGTTTCGACCATGTCCCATGGTCAAACCAGTGCTTTGACCAACAGTGTCTACTCGGTCAGACCATTCCGTGAGCGGACCAGCCTTTTAATGGTAGTCCGACCAAAAATTGACAGGGGCAAATTCTTCATGTAAATTTTTATCGTTGTCTGCTGTCGCTTCTATTCATCGAGTGACATAGTACTGGATTTATAAACCTTACATCACTAACTCCAGTACTGTGAGACCGATGCTTTCTGTGATATAAGACTAGCTAACGTGGGGTGGAGAACATGTGCTTAATTGGGTTCTAGTCTTTTATATCATTGCTTGACTGGAATACTTGATGGTTCTTCATTCCTTTGATGGTATCCAAGAGTTTCATCTTCTGGTTAGACCGTGTCGAAAAAGTAATGTTATTTTACTAGTAGTCTTTTACAAGTGGTCTTTGAGTTCCTTCTCAGATTGTTCGTTCTCATTCTTAACTGCTTGATTCTTTTCTTTGTGCTCGGTTGAGAAGTGAGTTGGGTGTGTTGCTCCTTTGGGGATTATTCTGAGGGAAAGCTTATTGTTTGAAGTGGTGTTAGAAGCTTTGTTTGTTATACCTGTCATATAATTCATTAAGTTTAAGCCTTGAAATTAAATGAGTAGAAGAGTTTTGTTTATCATATTTACTCATATGCTATGTAGATTTGCTCATGACTGGTAGTAATGAATTTGCTATACTTGAATTAAAATATGACATGGCAGAATGTTTGACTAGACTGATTATAGCTAGCACTTTGTAATGTTCATCTGAAAGGATTAGTTTGATTCTGAGTTTTCTTTTAAATTTTGGCTACAAGACTTATATGTTTCATATTGCAATCTTATTTGTTCACTCAAGTTGGCATATTATAAATAAAAAATTGAGTTCATACATGTGGTATCAAATGAAAATTGAAAAGGATTGAAAAGATATATACTTCAATCATGCCATAGTCAAACAAAAAGAAAAAGGCACAAAAATTATGTAAGTGAAAAGAAGTATGCTACAAGCGTGACACCATAAAAATGCTTTAAGCATTTTATCATGAAAAGAAGTATCCTTCAAGTATGCCACATGCCTAAGAATTGAGTATAGAGCAAATATGCTGCTATATGAGATTGCTAGCTCATTTAGACTTAAAGTTTGATTCACTTTTAGGCTTTGACTTTTTATGTGATATCTCATTGTGCTCTTTTTAATCGGTTTGTTCATTGTTAAAAAGCATGTCATAGATATAAATCTCTTAATCATGCTAAAATGCATGTTTTGATCTTGCTATATCATATATGACTTTATATGATCTAGAAAACTCTACTCAAAAGGTGGCTTGATTATATTATTAAAGTTAATGCAAAGTGATTTGGATAATCTACAAAGCTTTTGGATGTTTACTCTCATTGCTCCTTCTTAGAATAGTTCTCTCTTAATTTCTTGATGATTATATTACTAAAGGGGAGAAACTAGAAGAAAGGGTGAGAATTTTCAATTGCTTAAGAAAGGGGGAGTTTTCGAGTGGTTTGCTACTGTTGTGGTTTGCTTTAAAACTTTCTTTTCACAAATTCTCTCAGACACATTTGCGGTGTTGTCAATGTATTCATTAAGGGGAGAGATTGTTAGACCATGTGGTGATCGTGATTAAAAGTGATGATAAATAATTGACATTTGGATTGCTTTGGAATTTGTGTTTGTAAAATTTTCGGTCGATCGCAATCAAAGGTTGTGAATCCGATTGATCTCGTTCAATTCTGAGTTGCTCCGAATGGTTTTCATTGGTTTTGAGTGGTTTTTGTGGTTTCGTGTGGTTTTAGTCTACTCTGAGTGGATAATTGACATTTGGATTGATTTGAAATTTGTGTTTGTGAAAATTTTGGTCGGTCGCAATCAAAGGTTTTAAATCTGAATGATCTCATTCAGTTCTGAGTTACTCCGAGTGGTTTTCGTTGGCTTCAAGTGGTTTTTGTTGCTCCGAGTGGTTTTGGTCTACTCTGAGTTGAGATGTCACGTGAGGTGATCGGGCTCCCGCTAGAGCACGTGATGATGCGTGGAGAAGTTACATGAGGTGCAGTCCTGTAGGCTTCGATACGAGAGTTAGTGATGCGTGATGGAGATACAAGAGATGCATCTTGGAGGCTTCGTTACATGGTGAGATTGGAAACATTATGGAAAGAGTCTGTAATGGAAAGGTTTAGAGATATGGTAAAACATGTGTTAGAAAGGGTTTTTGGTCCCTTAATTTAAGGAAGAGATAGAGTTGTGTGTTCGTGTTTAAGGTGGGCACGGTTTGGATGTTAGCTTATAAAACAAGGGAAAGGCTAAGGGCTAACGTGTGGTTTTTTAGAGGGCTTTCGTCGAGAGAGTTTTTAGGGGTGCCGTGAGGGCACTTTATAACCACATTCATGATATAGAAATAATAGATCAGATCTCTTCTGAGAAAAGTTTGCTGGCATCGATGAAGTGTTTGCTAAGCATCGCTTTTCTTCTATCTCCGGCGTGTACTCGTTCGAGCGATCGAAGCGTTCGAGCGGCTGAAGTCTTCGAGTGGAGGGAGATTACGACTACGTGTGTTGGCGGTCGTAGCGAGTGGTCATAGCAAGCGATCGTAGCGAGTGATTGAAGATAGCAGTCGGACGATCGAAACATTCATTGAGCACGTACGAGTGAACCAACATCTTGCGGTCGTAATCTACGTCCTGTAATTTAGATCGTTTTTCTTCTGCTTTTAGTTTTGATTTCAAGTGTTAAAAAGCAGAAACAATCATTCACCCCTCTCTGATTATGCCATACGGTCCTACATCATCAATTGTAGCAAGTAGCAACCAAGTGCGGCTCTTGGTATGATACTGCGTGAAACTTAATCCCAATGAAGGAGCGTAGAAGACAGACCCACGACCATTGAAATTGGTGGGATAAGGGCTTTAGAGGAGACACACAAACTCCTTTTACCAATTAATTGGGCATTGCCTCTGATGCTCGTCCCTGGGATAAACCTTCCCAAGCTAAGGTCAGCAAGCCTGTAAACTAACATGTGCAAATATCCTTGCCCTGAATCGAAGGAACCAAATATCCCGTCTCAAGCAACTAGTAGGACCTTTCAGCCACATTCTGGACGAAATCTCAATTTTGTACAGGACTAAAATTAAATGAACACGTTCGCAGTGGGATGCATGAAAAAGGTACTTCCAAAAGGTGGAGCATGTCTATTTTTTTTAACCAGGAACGTTCTATTCGATATAAATGTAGAATTAGGGATTACAATTTCATCCAAAATTTCACAAAAATCGCTGAAATTCGGTTTTTTCGGCCCTTTCTGAAAAAAGCCCAATTTGGCCAAAAAAATTGGACCATTTTTGAATATTTTTGGCCCAACCAAGCAACTCTTCACAAGACCACGACCGAGTGCAGGGAAAACAACGGCCAAGCAGTCTAACCCACCAACTCCCCATCTCTCCATCCACTCGAGCTCAGGGAAAATAAGCAGTCGAGTCTCCATTTCTCTGAGATAACCCACCTACTCTCCATCAAATCAACCTATGAGGTGAGAAAGTAAGAGCGACGCATGGAAGACGATGACAGCCACTGTGGAGCTCATAGCTGATGGCCTCACGCTACCGCAGAAGGGGAAGGAGGTGCTGATGCAAGCGGGGATGTGGGCAGCGCCGGCTTCAGGAGGGGAGGTAGCGCCGTATGCGGGAGGGGGAGGTGGCACCGGTAACGAACGAGGAGGCTGCGCGGATGCGGCCGCTGGGGACAGGATGGTGGCACCGCCAATTTCGACCAAAATTGTATGTATTTATTGAATTCGAATGCTTTTTAAAAATATTTTGAACGATTTTTTAAAAAAATATGAAAATTTTTAAATTTCTGAATTTTTGATTTCTCAGAGAGGTCCGAAAATTTTTTAAACCGAAACTGTTTTCCCTGGGTAGAATTATAGTGACGGATTCTATGAAAATAACCAAGACTCGTTCTTCTTTGTGCTGTCATGTTTTTTAAGTAGCAAAGAGTTCTAAAGAAATCATACAGAACCCTACAGCTTTCACGACGTGGTTCTACGCACGTGCAAAGTGGCTGCACCGCTTCTACGACCGTGCGAAGTGGTTGCGGTCGAGGCGAGATGGGCGGCGGAGCGGCGTTCTTATCAGCGTACGATGACGACAACGGTGAGATGCGGCACAGGTGGTGGCACCCGGCGGAGTACAGAGGTCGTCGCCGCTGGTGGTAGCTGCCTGGCCGGTGGTGATCCGTTGTGGTTCGTGCTCACCAAGCCGAATGCCCGTTTCGGGCAGAAGAGAAGGTAAAGAGAGGAGCAATGGAAGAGGGATCGAGCGTAGGACACATGAAATATTTTTCCTTTCCCGACCATGAATAGCAGCACATCAGAAGGGAAAAACACAAATCATACATCGTGGATGTGGACGGGGACAAAGGCGCCGGTGGAGAGGTTGAGCAGGCAGATGTACCCATGGAGATCGCCATGGCTGTCTGGGGTGTGCCCCGTGGCCTCGAAGAATGGCATCCAGCTACGCGGGTCCACAATGCCGCGGTCACGTTGGGTAGGCGGTGGTGGAGGGCCATCCGGAGTAGACGGCGCGGAGGCGGTCATAGCCCACCAGGTCACCGGCGACCATCCGATATGGCTTGATACAGTTAGCCTATACTAGCATAAATTAAAAGTTTCTACCTACAAAATAGGAAATATACGAGTAAGAGACCATGAATCATTACCACTAGACGCGTAGTGCATCAAAAAAAGAGTTAAAACAGCCCTGTTCAATGTAGCGTATGTTGAATGTAGTGGAAGTAGTCGATTGTTCAATGCCTCTAGAAAGTGATTCTTGAAAGCCAGTCATTCTCTAGCGGTAGTTGATCTTCATGAGCTGATTGCCTTCTCCTCGGATCATCTCGATCGACACCATATTCACATCACTATCTTTATCAAAGTTCACACATCTAAAGATGAAACATCGTGCATCGGTGTGCTAGCACCAGCTCGCACAACAGGGCCTTCAGAAGGAGGCAGCTAGGGTTTTAATGGGTGGTGCAATCTCTCTTTGTCTCACCCTTTCGCCCATAGCCACAATGCTCTCCTTTTATATAAGCAGCTGATCTAATCCTTATCCAATACGAATAAAGATCATATCTCACTCAGAAAGTCTCTAATCGAATTATTATCCAATATGACTGGAGATCGTATCCCACTTGCAAAACCTCCGACTAAATCCTTATCCAATATGAGTAGAGATCATATCCCACTTGAAAAAACTCTGACTGGATCATTTACTATTCTAACCCGTTAAGTGTGTGATTCTGTAAATTCTTGTATACTTGGTTGTAACCCGAAAACATCTTTCCAATTACTAGTCAGTAGCGATCTCTAACAAGACATATCAATCCCCAAATATACATAAAGATTAAACCAGACTAACCTTATGTAATATGACATGCAACCATGTCTTAGTTATTCACGATCAGTTCGTAACTCTCTACGACCAGATCGTATCTGGTTACGATCAGTCTGTATATCCATACGATCAGTTCGTAGATTAATTTGTGATATATCCGACTAGCTTACAACTAGTTACTATAGCTATATGACCAGTTTGTATCTGGTTGGACTTACTGACCTGCTTGCATATTCTTTTTTTTTTGTTTACCATACCTGATCGAAATCAATATAAGAAATGTGTCATCCATGGATAGTTCAAGTGTCAGCCATGAGCTGTTCAATCTATTCTCGATCTAACGATGAATAATTTTATATGGTCGACTCTTCAACCACTCGTGGTATGGCCATGCACTTCTTTATCCAACCACATCAAAGGACCCAAAGATATCTCTTATTATTTAGGAGGTGTATATCCTGTATGCAACTAGTCAATTTCCTTTGTATATTTTATAGCATACGCTATCTTATAACTATTCAGTTACATACTAACGTTTGGCAATCACTAAGTGCACTATTACACATGTAGGAAAATATGTTGATATCAGGTATAAAGATTATACATCATCATTGCTTGAGACCAATTGATGACATATAAAAACATGACAATCTTAACAATTTCTCGATGTGGATCAGTCCAACGCCATTGTTTAATATGTGTCTACATTATTGATTTGGTATCTCTATATATATAACCGGTGAAACGTGATCATCGATCGATATATGTGATGGTTTATTTGTTAATGGTGTCCTGACCAATAACATTCAAACAGAAATATTTTAGAATGATATCATATAACAAATAAAGATCTTCATAAACAAGTTACATGCCTGCTAACTTTTATATATGATAATTCATTTGAGAAATATAATAACATATATTATTTAAAAGATTATAAATATAAAAAAAATTCAATCACCTCCATAATTACCTCTAGATCCTGTGAATACCAACGTCATGAGTCGCAGCGTTCAGCGCGGCTCACGGGGTTCGCCGCGCCACGGCGCTCGAGTATTGCTCAGGCTCAGTTATTCGATACATACGGCCCTTTTTCACGTTCTTCTTCCGATGGAATTGGTAGTCCGTGGCCCACTGCGCGGCGGCAATGGGCAATTAGGCAATTCTGGTAGGCAGCCGTGGCGGCGTTACGACGAATTGAAATCAAAACGTTCTTGATTGCCTACTTGCCGTGGAAGGTAGGAGACGATTTGGGTCGGGTGGAGTTGATGCCTTCATTGCGACTCGCCGTGGACGGTAGGAGACGGATTTGGATCGGGTGGAGTTGATGCGCGCCTTGATGCCCGGCGAGGAGGGGAGCCAAACTACGACTTGCTTAGCAAGTTCGCATCCCATCCCATCCCATCCTGCAACCGTGATTTTGCCTTCTCTCGCCGGCATTAACTCCGTCCCAACCCAAAGCAATTCACAAGAGATAACTAATTTACTTTTACACCACGGTTTAGCAATGCTTCTGCGTTCTTACATGGCCGGGCTAAAATCCTCCTCTTATGGATGCCCTGTATTTGTAGTAGTATCTACGCTCTTCAAACTGGCTGTCCTAGATAAAGAATGCAGACTGCAGACAGCCTGTCTTACACAGGTTTCATTCTTCCTAGATGATCGGATCGTCCCTAAACTACTCATGTTTCAGTGCTGCTTGAACTGTCTTTTTCATTTATCTTCAAGTGCATCTCTTTATTTTTGTCAAATATGTTCTCCTTTCCCGCGAGGCCACCATATTCCTTTCCTCCAGGGCTGAGCAAGTTTTGCAAAGCTGTCCCAGAATTTATGCAGTTTTGCAAAACTTCAGGTATGAGTGCAAAAGGTTCAGGCTAAGAAAGAAAACAGTATATATATTTGCAAAATGCACCAGCCCTACTTTACCCACCGGCATTCTTGGACACAACACAAACATCGCTGTGCGCGAGAGAGCAAGAGACAAGTCTGCAGCCATGAGCGGGGGAGTCGAGATGATCGCGGGCGCCGTCGCTGGCATGCTCGGCCAGATCGCCCGGGAGAGGATTGAGCTGATCTGGAACTTTGAAGATGACGTTCCAGGAGATGGAGAGCAAAATGGACACCCTGCAGCTAGGTTGCGCTGAACTATGCAGGGCCGGCTCTGGGGTAGGCCGGAGGGGCGCCGGCCTAGGGCCCCGGGCCAGGGGCCCACCCCCGCGCGGCGCAATACGGCCAGAGCCCAAGCCTGCACTGCATGCACGCGTGATGCGTTTTGTCATGGGCTAGAACGTTTTGTATTATTGTATACAAGTACAACTGCATGCATGATGCATACAACTAACGCCGATTGGTTTATATTTTCCTACTGGGTTCATGTTGCCTGTATTTTCGCGGAACGCCGACGCTTCGACTAACCAAACGCCAGAGCCCAGAAGATCAACGCCGCGCCGATTCGCCGTGACGCCGTCTCGCCGAACTGCCGAAGTGCCGCCCGAACGAAGCCCCGAACGTGAAGTAATCAAGTACTGAAGTCTCCTGCGCCTGCGCCCGAAGCCCCGAACGTGATCGTCTCCTACTCTCCTGCACCTGCGCGCAGCGCGCTGCGCCCGTGCGCCGACTGCCGACATCGTGGCCGTGAGCCGTGAGGGCGTGAGGTCCGTCATCATCTGCATCTGCATCGTGGCCGTGATTCACCTTGCCATCTGCATCCGTCGCTCCGCCTCCCGATTGCGTGAGTTCCTTTTTATGAAAGACATTGGATATTTGTCGCTCCTATTTGAGGTAAATTAATTTTTACTATTTACATTTGGTTTATGAACTAGTTAGTACCTAATTAGTTTATCATGTTAGAACTATTGATTTGTGTCACTTTAGACAATATAAAGTTTAAACTGCATATTTTATAAGTAGAAAAAAAATTTATAGTAAAGGGCCTATAGAGTCGAATTCGCCTTAGAACCTTTGAAAACGTTGAGCCGGCCCTGGAACTATGCCGACAGGCACTCCCACGGAAAGGAGGATGCATTTGTGCGACACTGCCTGAAGAAGTACAAGTCCGTTGCCTACGACATCGAAGACACGCTGGATGAGTTGGAGGCTAATGAAATGATGTGGGAAAATAGCCCATGCACGGTACGTACCATGACTCCGAACATGTGTGTACAAAGTTTGTATGCTTAGCATACCTTCTTATTTGTTTGTTGCATTTCTACGTATACTCTTTCACTATTTATTGTTCTAGGTAATTCTATTTGGTGGCCTTTCGTTTCAAAAATTTTTTAAAAAAAATCTATTTGGTGGCCATCTAGTAACGTCCTCCACCACGCTGACGCTTGAGTTGTTGAGCGTTAAAGGCCCAGTGGAATTATCTTATGTGGGCGCGTACTTCTGATTGACCAAACTTCCCTTCGATTCCACCCCAAAACCACAAACCAAACTACTCGCTAAGACTACTGTACCACTTGTATATATATATAGGCATGACATCGGATCATCATCGATCACGTACGAAAGTAGAACCATGCAAACTCGCACATAACCGATCAAAATAGCCGGATACGATAGCGAGCCTGTACCATGTCGACGTTACACTACTTGTCCTGTCGCTACCCTAGTGTCAACTCCGTGTGCTCGCTGACACTGGCCGGTCTGTCCCGGGGGGCCCTGTCGCTGCCGCTCCAGGTCGCGGCGAAGCTCAAGGTGGAGGAGCAGTTCGCGCTGTGCCTCCCCAGCAGCGGCGACCACCTTCCGCGGCGGCCTCCCCAGCAAGTCAGTGACCGTCACTATTATAAAAATGCTTATGTTAGACGATTCACCATAAACGGTTCACAAAAACTGTTAATATTAAATACAATTGCAGACGATTTTAATTTAGAGATCATCTGTTTTGCTGCCAGCACTAAAAACCGTCTGTAAAAAGATAGTATCACAGACGGTTTATGGTGAGCAATCACAGACGATTTTTTATTTAAACCATCTGTGATAATAAAGTTATCACAGACGGTTTATATTAAAAACCATTTATGATATGTTTCCCGCCTCACAATTATTCAAAATTTTATAATCTTCTATTTGAGTCCAGGTAAGATTTCATTTCGAGACACCTTTAGTAAAACGGGCAAACTTTTGCATACAGTGTTCGTTTTCAATTTTTTGTACTCGTTGGAAAGCTAACGATAAACCCGATCCAAAAAATGACTAGCTTATGCTAGTCACCCTTTAAAACTCTCAAAATCAGCCATCTTTAGTTTTGAATTTACGTCATAAATTTTTTATTTTTTTTGTTTTGCCCTTTTTTTAGTCTTCCCTTCAGAATTTGGGCTTTGTCTTAACTGCAAAGTTGTAAATCTCGTTGAAATCTTTCAAACGAACATATATAAGCCATATAAATCTTTGTTATTTTATCTTTTAAGACTAGCTATTTACATTGCACCGGTATATTGTCTTTGTGATCTATCGTTTGACCATTATCATCGATGATTTTTTAATAAGAACCGTACGTGATATCTCCTGTTATCATAGATAGTTTTTGTTAAAAATCGTCTATGATATCTCTATGATAGACAATTCATAATCCGAACCGTCTGTGATAATTATATATGAAATTTTCGTCTTGCCCCGCCATGTCACCGATCTACGCCATCTCCCCCAGAATCCCGATCTCACCCATGTATTCTCTCCGCATCGCACAATAAGTACCGGTGTCCTCCCACCCCTTATTAATCCTCCTCTCCCTACTTGAAGAACTAACACTAACAGTATTACTCCAACTCATTTGTGCACGGTAAGAGTGGGAAGGGGTTCAGTAAGGACAACTAAAATTTCGCTTGAAGCAAGATGGGAAGAAAGAAGGCAATGACAGATCTGGACTACTCCAAGTCACCGGCATCAGTTTTTGAACCATCTATAATAAACTTTTATACAGTAGTGTGTGTCACGCACACACCCCTTATCAATAACCCAAGAACAGCGCCTACTACATCGGCGTCACCGGCATCGAAGTGAACGAAGCTCAAGTTCTCTTACCTCCCGGGGCGCTGGCCCTCAATGCCCGTCAAGGCCATGGCGGCGTCGCTCTGAGCACCGCGACGCCCTACACCGCTTTGCTCTCCGACATCTACCGCCCGCTGCTCAAGGCGTTGGACGCGGCCACGGCTTTCATCGCCCGCGCGCCGCCGTCGAAGCCGTTCGATCTGTGCTACCAGAGGTCCGCGCTGCCGTCGACGCGGATCGGCTACTACACGGCGAGCATCGATCTGATGCTGGCAGGCAGCCAGAACGGGACGTTTGTCGGCTCCAGCTCGGTGGTGGAGGTGAACCAGGATACGGCGTGCTTTGCCTTCGTCGAGATGGGATCCACGCCGGCGGTGGTCATCGGGGGGCATCAGATGGAGGACAACCTGGTGATGTTCGATCTGGAAAAGGGGCAGTTCGGGTACAGCGGGTTGCTGCTCGAGTGCTCGGCACCATGACTACATGCAGCAACTTCACCATGGGGACTTGGGGAGCCACCCACAGGGAGCAGAGCAGAGACGACACGTGTTAGCTAGTGACCGAACCCGTCTGTCTCTCTTCAGTAGCTAGGATTTGAATAAAAAGGTCACTGCATGCATGCCACCGTGTGTATCTGAAATTTGGATACGCAGTAGTAGCAGCAGCGTTGATCACTTCTCTGGTCATCTGATGCGTCATACCGTTGACTGCATTTAGTTGGTGGGTGGCATCAGATATGAGAATAATAGGTGTTCAATCTTATCGACGTTTTAATATTTATATTATACATATAATTTATTTAGATTCGAGAAAATTTTTAGAAGACTTTGTGTATACACATATAAAATAGAGATATAAAAATTTTTATACAGGTTCAGACATTTTTCTAAGAGAATAATAACCCTATGTCCTGTGTAATCACTAATCACCAAAAAAGAATTACAATTGAGAGTAATATGAATGCCTAGCACTATCTTCTCTTTCGATCCGAATGTCCCCTCTTCTCTCTTTGACGTTAACTTTTATATAGCCAGTGAAGCGACGGCAGTTGTCCTATGCCAGAAGACGTCTCAATGCTTTGGATGATAACTGCCTGACAGAAATTAATGTCAAAGAGACGTAAAAGGCCATTTGCTGTGTAGCGGTTATTGTCAGAGAGAGATCGTGTGCTGTTATTGGATAAACGTACGTTCTAACTGTCTTATCAGACGAATCCACGATGCAGTTGTTCGTTGTAGACAAATTAGTCGTAGATAGGTTGGTCGCAGGAAGATCCACAACCATAAGGTGGTCACAAGATAACTTAAGATTACGCGATCGTAAAAGGACTTACGACCATATAGAGTAGTCGCAGTAAGATTTACGACTATATAGTCGTAGAAGGACTTACGATCATATGGAGTAGTCGCAGTAGGACTTACGACTATATGGAGTAGTCGCAATAGGACTTACGACTATATGGTCGTAGAATGATTTACGACCAAGGAGATAGTAGCAGTAAGACTTACGGCTACGTAGTCGTAGAAGGGCTTACGACTAAGAGATAGTTGCAGTAAGTCTTATAACTACATGGTCGTAAAAGAGCTTACGAGTTACGACTATATGGTCGTAAAAGAACTTACGACCATTATCATATTTACCTCTTATCGATAAGGGGTGTATTTAAAAAATATAATGATGCAATAATTTGAGATGTAACGCCCCGTTTCGGTAGCGTCTGGTTCTGACATTCATAGCTGTTCACGCATGAACAGTTATGGACTGTCGCGCAAGAGTATACCATTGCATGCCTACAACAAAAGTTCAGCATATATTTCACATACGGATTAACATCCATTTTCAACAATGGCGTGCAAGCCCAAAGTATAATTACATTACGAAGCTCCAAGATCCGCTGAGCGCGCCAAGACCTAAAGCCACGGATCCTCGTCGAAGAAGCGACCTTCCGGACTTCCTCAACGGGAGGCAAACACCTTCGTCTTGATCCTCTAAAGAAGGGCAAAAGCAAGCCGTGAGCCAATCAACCGGCTCAGCAAGTCCCAAAGGGACCCTAACTTATTACATGCACGGAACATCAAAGGAAGGAGTATACTTGGTTTATTAATTTGAGTGGATGCGTTTTATTTGCAAGCATTTTTAGAAGACGGACCCAAAACTACTCCTCAAGAACTCGGGGTTTTTCATGAAGAGTTCATTAACCAACGAGTCAAGTTTAAACATGTACAAAACTACTTAAGCTTTGATGCTGGAATCACCCAAGTGACACGGCTCCAATAACCGGAGCACGGCGTATTCGAATACCATTTATTAGACTCTGCAGAGTTTGCTCACTTTACCCACACGATCCCTTAACTCCCGCGTGAGTTAAGAAAGCCGGTCGTTTCAACGCTCAACTCTTTATATAGGCTCTACGGTAGAATTCACTCAGTGCAGCTCGCTCACACACACACGCAAGAAAAAGAAAGCGGTGCCGCCGAGTGAACTCTACTGGTTGTTAGGCACCCAATCACGGCCGCTTAACCTTTGTTACCCAAACACCTTCTCCACAACGCTGTAGAGTTTCAATCGAGTTGAGCGGCTACTAAACCGGTGTTGACAAGTCAACTCCTGTGGTTGAGCGGTCACCATGTCAATTGCTCAGCGTAAGGGTCTAGTCCTTATATTTTTTCCCGAGTCCGCAACCCCGGCCAGTCCGCAACCCGCAACCCGGGTAAGAGGCGGGCGAAACAAATCTCATGGCGCACCACGCCCCCTTACCCTATCTTACATGTCGACATACTCCGCCCTAGGGCACGGCATCCCATACTACCCTGCCCTAGAGTCGGGTTTTCCAAAGTCTATTGGCCCGCAGCCACAACCTTATTAGTGTAAGACTTTGCATGATAATAATACCCTACAATTTGTCTAGAATAACAGATAATTAATTCTAGGGTTACAAAGGCATGGCTACGAGTTTAACATGGCATTTATCGGTGGTAGGGTTGACTATGTAACATGTCATTCTAAACATTTTATTTTATTTTGAACTAACATTTCAGAACTAGCTCAATGCAAATAGCGTAATAACATAATTAAATAACATGGGTTGCAACATGATCAAAGGATTTGGGACTTGCCGTCAATCCAAATGATTTCCGCTAGCTCGAACGAAGAACCTCCTGGCTCCTGCGACTGCACTTGAACTTCCGGAGACTCCGACACTGGCGCAAACACACAAAATAATTAAATCCAGCTTGAGCCTAATCAAGCGGGGAAAAATAAACTATTTAAAAAGGAGTAAAAAGCATAAATCCTTCAAATGGGGAATTTTAGGAATTTATCTGGGATGATTTTGGTGGAAGGAGGTCACAAATGGGTCAAGAATATTATTTGGAGCAAAGTGGTGAAATTTGGGAATTTTGGGATTTTTGTGATTTTCTAGGATTTATTTAGATTTTTGGATTTTTGGAAATTGGAAAATCCGGGAAAATCAGGTGAACAGTGTTTCAGGCGGCCCACGCGCCACAGCTTGTAGTGTGCGCGCTCGCTGCGGAGGAAGGGGCGGCGGCGGCCCACGCCAGCGCAGCGTCCGCTGTGGTCCGGATGGCCGACGCGCGTGGGCGGCGGGCGGCTGGGATGCGGGCGAGCAGCGGCTCGGATGGAGATAGCGAGGATCGGACGGTGCGGAGTGGCGAGCGGCGAGTGCGACGAGGAAGATCCGGCGGCCACCTGGTTAGATATTACGGAGGATGGGCGGGCGAGGAGAGCCACGTCGCGGGCGGGTCGTCGTCTACCTCCAGTGCTCTGATGCGGCGAGGTAGAGCTACGGCGGCGGCGGCGGCGGCGCGGAGAGAGTCGCCGACGGCGGGAAGGTGCCGGCGGCGCGGCTCGACATGGGGATCCCATTTTGGGGCTTGGGAGGTAAGGGGATCAACGGCGGAGGCAAGAGAGCGAAGGGAGATTTGGGTGCTCGGAGGTGAGGAGGTCACCGCGGCAGGGAGGTTAAGCAGGCTGCGGCTACGGGAAGGGTCCGAGGGCTCACATTCGCGGCGGCGGCGTGGTGGGAGTGTCGAGGAGGTCGCCAGGCGCCTTCTTGGCAGGCGGCGGTGGTCGTCGGCGTCAAGGCTCCTCGAAGGTCCTCTGTCGAGGGAGAGCATGAGGAGGGTCGGTGGTGAGGAAGCTCGGGGTGCGAGCAATTGGAGAATGAGGGAGGGGAGCCGGAGATCGACTCCAAGGAGTCACCGGCACAAGGGGAGACGGTGGTGGAGCCTCGGGCAACGGGGCTCCAATCGGCTGCTCTAGGAGGTGCACGGGAGTGGTGGAAGGGGTTTGAGGCAATGGCGAAGCTCAGAGAGTAAAGAGAAGAGAGGAGCCACGGGAGGGTTTTATACCCGAGCGAGGAGGAGAAACCTTCGGGCGAAGGCACGGCGCGCTCGGGGTCAACGAGGAGGCGGGAGTTGGTCGGGCGTCTCCTCGCGCGAGATGACGTCGGCTCTGCACAAGCGATGGCGGACGCGACGGAGCGAGTGGAGCTGCGGTCACGGCGATGGCGTCGCGCGGCGAGAAGGAGGCGCGGCGGCGCGGACGGGGTCGGCGCGGCGGCGGCGTGGCGTGAGGCGCCACGCGCCGGACAGAGGCGACGGGGCGGCGAGGCGGTCCGAGACCGGCGTGGCCGTGGCGAAGGCGGCGGCGGCGCGGCAGCAGCGCAGGCAGCGCGCAGCGTCGCGAGAGAGAAAGCGGGAGGCGGGCGCTGCGAAAGAGAGAGAGGAGGGGAGAGGCGGCGGGCGAGGAGGAAAACGGAATAGGGCGGGCGCCACCGAAGGGAGAACGGGGAGAAGGAAAGGTGCAAAGAGAGGAGGAAGCGGAAGGCCGAAAGAGGAAGGCGGATTCCGGGGAGAACTTTCCCGAAAAGGAAAGTTTTCGAAATTCACTCAAAAACCCAGCAAAAATCAAGGAAAATTTTGGTTTGAAATTTTGGGGCTTTTCATATTCTATCTTCATCAAACCTCAATGTTGTTTAGTGCACTCGTCAATTGGTATCTACCCTCTGGCCTGGACGACCTGGTTTTAGAACACAGTAGTTGTCCAAAGTGGAGAGTTAAAGTTGTTAGCTTGATTTGTCTTTAAAACTATGAGGATAGACGCACGTATATTCAGACTTAGATCCCTGGTACGGATATCCTTTGAACTTCGTTCATGAACATCGATGCTACCTCAAGATGAGAGCTGTGGCCAGTACTTTGAAGTTGGAAGAAGTTTCAGAATTTAAGTCAGCGCTCCAAATCTCGGTTCCCATGGGGCAAGCAATCCATGAGCACACCAGACCCATTTAGCCGCCGATCATCCATCTAACCTGGGCCGTGCCAGTCCGTGAACGGCTGGCGATTTGGCACCGTCCGTTGCCGTCTCCGTATGTGACCCCCCAAAAGAGCCAGAGCTCAAATATTCTGACGAGCACAAGCCCACAGGGCCCACGCAAAGATTCCAAGATCCGAGCCTGAGGCAAGCATGTGATGTCAGTGTCCCTCTCTCCCTACCCTGTCAAGTCATGATCAGAACTTTGAGCAATCGATCCGAGAAAAAAGCTAGCGAAAAACTGAAGACACATTCTTTTCCTTCTGAACCAAATAATTCATCACCAACGCCTTTTGGGCCCTGCTGTAACGAGTACCTATTTCTAACTTCTTAATTTTATTTATTTTTTTGACTTTTGATTTTTTTAAGTTTGTTTGTCTTTTCTTTTTTCCTCTTATTTCTTTTTATTGTCTATGATATAACTTTTTATTTTTTATTTTTAAATTTAATTACTGTGAAAAAAAGTTAACAGCAGCTATAGTGCATTTTCAGCTGCTATGGTACAAAAAGCCAGAAGACTGGGTTAATAAGCCAAATGAGCACTACCTAATTAATGGATCGGAGCGTATGCCAGAGTTTTTGGGTGTATTCTTTTCAGCCGTAGCTTTTGGCTTTTGAATTCTAGCTGTTCGCAAAAGAGAGTACAGAGAAAGACAGTTGTGTGTGATTTCGGCTAGTATAGCTGAAGTCAGTACAGTGTCTAGTACAATTAACTTGTAGACATCATCTTAAAAAGATACTCCGCTTGAAAATTAGTTACTGTAATATAAACCATAAGCCGAAAAGAGATCGGTAGAAGTGATTTTTGGAATAAAATTTGAAAAATAGTTTTTGACATATGCGAACACGAAGAAGAGGATGGAGACCAATCGATGGCTTTTGAAATCAGTTTTTTAAAAAATCATTTTTAGAAGCCGAAAGCCGATTCACCCATGTTGTAAGAGCAAGTCCAATAATGGTCTTATAGCCAACCTAGTCAGCATTTTTGCTGATGTGGAGGAGAGAAGAGAGGAGAGAGAGGAGAGCTTGGCTCTCATGCAAGCAACAAGCTGGGCACGGGAGTCTATGTAGTGGTGGTCTCAAATAATAAATGTATGTGAGGAGGAATAGAAAAGAGAATGTGAGACATGGTACCACATAATAATAAAAAAAACCTTTTGTAGGCAAATAGAAGATAAATTATTGTATAACTTGGTTCTTATAACTTGAATTATAGCTAAACACGTGACTCTATTATTGGACTTGCTCTAAAGAGGATCGATCCATGGGGATTAGCTAAAGGCTATAGGAATATGGTGCCGCTCGATTAGGTTGAAATAAGCTGGTATATAGCTAAAATTATATTGTAGCTGGCTAAAATTACACTGTAACTGATGGCGACTTATTTGGCGTGACTAAATTTAAACAATTTTTAAAAAATAAAAAACATGTTAGCTTATCATAAATAATACAAATGAATACGAAAAAAACTGACAAAAAGGCTTAAAAAGCTAAAAAGTCATAAAAGACAAAATTTAGAAGTTGTAAAAAATAAGTTAGAAATTAGAAGCTTAAACTAAAATGAGTGGGGCTTATACGAGCCCTTGGTTTGTCAGTACCTGTGGTCGCTAGTGGCCAGTGGGAGCGTTCGGAAATCTCTAAACTTGGCACGGTTTGGTTCGGAAGGAGTGGCCGTCGGTTGGAAGAGGAAACCTCAACCACCGCATAGAAAATGTGAGTGCCTTGGAAGGGAATCAAGTTCACATACACAAAGAATTAGTATATGATGCATATATCTTCTTTTTTAATGAAAAAGGGAGAAATGCTAATACAGGTACGCTCTTTTGGTACAGAGAGCTAGATAATATGACTATCTCATGTGTTGCATTAGTTCAAGACCTACTCAATTATGACCATTTCTAATTTATAAATATTCATGTGCCTTTATAGTATATTGTTCAACATTTTTAATCGCGCTCGTAACAACTTTTGAGAGCATTATTTTTACCATATATGAATATATAATCAAAGAGTGCACATGTTCTATCTTAGCAACCTGTAGTGTATAACAGCTATGTTAGACTATTATACAATTGGAAAAGAATATCAAAGAATATCAAATCGCTAGCTTTTATAAAAGCATTTGTTTCAGAAATCAGGCAGCTTTTAACCATGATTCTCATGTCATTTAAATCATTGCACAAAAAAGATTTTCTTTATAGAATCTTCTTTTATTCTATTCCATTGTGCGCTACGCACGTATAAAAAAGGTGCACGCACAAGCTAACATCTAATTGGTTAAACAATAAACAGGATGTAAAGTCAGCTCTCTCTCGTCTTAAGAGTTTGGCCCTAATTTGTACGAACATGAAAAGATATGTACACTCAGTAGGACCTTTTTCATCCTTGAGGACCACTGTATCCTTGTAGCGTCTGCTAGCTATCAGGTCATCATCAGTCGGTTCTACCTCTGTCATATATACTCCACATTTGTCGCATTTGCCTGTTTCAAAAAAAAAAATTTGTCACATTTGGGGCAAGAGCAATCTTGCATATTTCTAAGAGGTAACAAACACAAAAAAAATGACAATTTTTTTTCAGTTGTAGCAAGTGCTTAATTGGATCATCTGTTTCTTAAGCAACATTTAGCCTCACCAATTACTCAGCACCAGCAAGAACCTGCCTCTCCATGGTCATCATGAGTAATTCCAGTTGCAAATTTTGTGATTTACTTCCTTTTAACTGAGAGGAGTAATCGAACGGTAGTATTACTCCTACAGCTTTGATTGGATCAACAACTGATGATGACGATGGCTACACAACCACTGCAACTGCTAGTCTGCCTGCATCCATGTGGAAATCCATGGGCAATGTCCCCTTGGAGCTAACCCACCTCCCAACCAATGGAGCACTGCCAAGTGGCAGGATCCGATTGGATCTGCCGTGCGCTTTGACGACATAGTGTCGCTGTGTGGATGACCTGCGCGGTAACAACAGCGCAGAACGCCGTCTGTCTAACGTAGTAAAACATGTGTGATGACAGAGGGCGGCGCTTGCGCTCGCCACGTCACTGCCGACACGGCGGTGAAAGCTGCGGGTCCACCTGCCATCCTCCGCTTGACAAATCCATGGCTGTACTTGCATCCAAGGACCCAAACAAACTTGTCTAGTTACAAACAAGTACTAATACCTGGCTCTAAGCTCTAACGGCCGCATTCATGGCGTGTTTGATTTGTGCCTAAGCCGACCTTGTTAAAATTTAGCTAGCTCCAATGATTTAGCTCTTATTTGGATAATTGTAATTTTTTGGCAAATCTATAGCTCTATAGTCATACGCTATTTATTTATTGCCAATCTTTAGCCAAATTATGAGCAACAAAAACCTTGACAAAAGTTTTAACTAACCAAATTTTAGTAGGATTAATTTAGACACCAACCAAACACACCTAAGGTGGCTCAAAAAGCCTCCAACTTGCCACGCCATCCATGCGTAACAAAATTTTTTTTTTTGGCTTGAACAGATGGGCCCAACAGCCAACACATAGTATATGGTCGTATGACATGGGTTCAATAATCAATGGATTACTCAAGAGTTAAGGCAACTGAAATTTGAAAATATTCCTTAAAAAAGAAATTTGAAAAAAAATACTAACCTGAAAATATTACTGATAGATGGCCCCCAAAAAACTTGAAACAGCATGAATTTGACATACGTATTTTAAAACTAGCATTCATTCGCCAAACACGCACGCACACACTCGTACGTGTTGTGAGCGGTGGAAGTAGGAAAAGTAGAGTTTGTTACGGACCAATCTGCAAAACCAGGTACACATCTGCGGCCATCCCTGGGAAACCTCGCCTCCTGCTCCGCGTCCCCGAATCTGGCAACCCTTCCCTCATCAAAACCGCCGCGAGAGAGTGGTGGTGGACTGGTGGTGGTGGTGGTGGTGGCCTTCTCTTCCCGTCGTCTTCACTCCAACTCCTCCACATCTCCCCCCCCTATAGCTGACGCTGCCTGCTGCTATTGGGCGAGACGTCCTAGTCGAAGACGTGGGGATACCGAGGCTTGGAGACGGGGAGAGATTGATTGATAGGACCCGGAGCCGGAGACTTCTGCAGCAGCCAGCGGCGCGGTCGTGGTGGTGTAGCCGCTGCCTGCTGATCCTCCTGCGGCGACGATGGGGCAGGGACTCGTCGAGATCCACCCCGGCGAGCTCCAGTTCACCTGTAAGTCTGCTTCCCTGGCCCCGTGCGCGATATAATTCTCATCCGTCTCGCGCAATCGAGTCGACGCTGCGCGTGTCTGTGTTGGGGCGCGCGACCTCTCTGTCCGCTTCGATTCAATGTTTTGCGCAACTGTTTTTTTGGCGCTGTGGAATTTGTATATTGCGTAATTTTCGAACTCGTTCGGTTGATTGGAGGTTTGTTTTGATACTTTTTTGTTTTCCTTTCCTTTGGATTGATCGGAGAGCAGCTCTAATGCGAGGTACTATTATGTGTACTTGATTCGGGTGGGATTGGGATGAGGAGGATTAGATTTCGAATGGTTTGAATTCAGTAGCCAATATGCTCATTGTGACTACCTGCCATACGAGTGTCAAGTTGGGAAGCAACGGTTTTGCAGACTTTAGATTTTCGCTGGTTGCTTTTGTTCGTTGCATCTTTTTCGAGGTTTAGATACTTGCAGATATTCTTTTTAAGATTAGAGGGTCCAGTGAAAGCAGTAAGGATTTGTATTTCGTTTTTCTGAGAACATTTCTGAGTTACTTTGGTAGAATTCTGTAAACATTTTTGCAGAGTTTGGAATTTTCTTGTAATTTTTATCCTAGTTTTTTTTAAAAGGCTGCTACTTTAGTAGGTTGCTCCCTTTATGTTCGTTTGGTTACAGACAGGTAGATTTTGTGGTGTGAGTGGTTGTAAAGTCTGGTGTAGTGGGGGGTGTGTGTGTGTGAGAGAGAGAGAGATCTGCTTGCTTGTTGGCACATATTCAGCACAATGCAAATAATGGTTTGCTCAACCGACTGATTGTGATGAGAGAAATGGGTCAAGACTTACGAAGATGAAAGCTGGTACTCCGTACGATACAATGCATGGGCTTCAGCCGGACCCGGATCGGATGCAGTTATTATTACAATTTGCAACTGAGCATGGCCTGATGCAGTCATGCACATGCAAACAATAGGGGGGGGGGGGGGGCAGTAGTGAAATGTAGCTGGGAATTTTCATATCTCCATTTCCACAGTTGGTTTTCATATGAATCTTGCAATGTATTTTGTCAAATATGTTCATGATCAAATGGTCTTTACCATGTTTCACTGGACGAACAAAATATCTGGTGCCGATACCTATGTCGAAAGCTTGAACTTTCAGCCATATATGATGAAAGAGGGAAATAATTGGGAGAATTCCACGATAACAATTCAAGTTAGGTAGCTAATTACAGAGATTGACTAGGAGCTAATCTAGGAGCTAAATAAGGCAGCTAGCTGTCAATACTAAATATGTACGATCTGCATATAAGGAGCAGAATCAATCTGCCATAAAGGTGGATATATTCCAACAGCCCGCCGCAGTGTCAACCGGGAGAGGAGAGGACGTTGAGACTGGACCAAAAATCAGTGAAGACGGCAGTCGGCCGCCCCTTGGTGAAGATATCCGTATATTGAAGGGACGTTGGAATGTGAAGCACGTGGACATCTCCAAGCGCTACGCGCTCGCGAACGAAGTGTAGATCGATTTCCACATGTTTGGTGCATTGATGTTGCACTGGATTAGTGGAGAGGTAGATTGCACTGATGTTGTCACAATAGACAACTGTGGTCTTCTTGAGAGGTTGGCGGAGTTTGGCAAGAAGTTGATGGCGCCAACATGCTTCTGCAACTGCATTGGCCACTCCGCGGTACTCAGCTTCAGCACTGGAGCGAGATACCGTGTGTTGCCGTTTGGAGGACCATGAGATAAGGTTGTCACTGAGGAAGACACAAAAGCCGGAGGTGGAGCGGCGTGTGTCATGACAGCCGGCCCAGTCGGTGTCGGAGTGGACAATGAGGTCACTTTTAGAGCCACAGGATAGCTGAAGACCATGTACCAATGTGCCTTTCACATACCTCAAAGTCCTCTTGACAAGAGAGAGATGCTGCTCCCGGGGATCATGCATATGCACTGCTCCCGGGGATCATGCATATGCAAACACACATGTTGCACCGCATGAGTGATGTTGGGCCGAGTGAGGGTGAGGTACTGCAGTGCACCAGCGAGACTCCGATAAAGAGTTGGATCAACTATTGGATCGCCAGCCGTGGATGACAACTTGGAGTTGACCTCGATAGGTGTGGCGCAGGGGTTGCATTGGGTCATTTTGGCACGCTCTAGTATCTCGGCGGCGTACTTCCCTTGTGAGAGAAAGATGCCCTGAGGTGAGCGATGAGCGGTGATCTCGAGGAAGTAGTGTAGGGTGCCCAGGTCAGACATCGAAAATTCTTGACGAAGGGCTACAATGACTTGGTGAAGAAGAGCCAATGTTGAGGCCGTGAGGACAATGTCATCGACATACAACAACAGGTAGGCGACCTCAGAATCGTTGTTGTAGATGAAGAGGGACATGTCGCACTTGGAGCCGTGGAAGCTGATGGACAGGATGAAGGCCTGGAAGCGGCTGTACCAAGCGCGCAATGCCTGTTTAAGTCGTAGAGCGACTTGTTGAGGTGGAACACATGATCCGGGCGCGTGGAGTCGACGAAGTCGGGCGGCTGCTGACAATACACAGTCTCAGCGAGTGTGCCATGCAAGAATGCATTTTTGACATCTAGTTGATGGACAGGCCAATCGCTGCAGATGGCAAGGGAGAGAACTGTGCGGATGGTCGAAGGCTTGACTATAGGGCTGAATGTCGCGTTGTAATCGAGGCCGAGCTGCTGTGAGAAGCCGCGAGAACCCACCGCACCTTGTACCGAGCCAAGGAGCCGTCAGAGTTGAGCTTGTGGCGGTAAACCCATTTGCTAGTGACGATGTTCAAATTCAGAGGAGGAACGAGGTCCCAAGTCTGATTGGCTGTGAGAGCGTTGAACTCTTCAACCATAGCAGCATGCCAGTGTGGATCAGCGAGGGCGCCGCGATATGTCTTCGGCAGAGGAGAAAGGGAGTCCGTTGTCGAGGCCATGTAGGTGTGGAGGTCCTGGGGAACCCGAATGTCGTCCTTGCCTCAGGTTTGCATTGAGTGATGGTTCACCGTTGGAGGGACGTGTTCGGCCGGATAGCAGAAGGGGCCAGCGAGTGTGTCGTCGTTGGCCGTGGGAGCCGAAGTTGTTGACGTGGAGTCCGGGCCGTGAGTCGCGGTCACGGTGGCCGGAGCAGCAAGTCCAGTGCGTTCCCAGTGGGAATACACCTACGTGACAGGTGGGGGCGGTGGCAGAGCTTGGGCGCCAGGCGGAGAGCAAGGCGAGGTAGGTGCCGGATCGATGGAGGACCTGGCGTGCTGGCTGCTCGGTGCTTGGCTGCCGTGCGGCGTGAACACGCGGGGCAGCCCATGGTCCTGCGGGCTGCCGAACGTGTCTTTGGAACCGGCAGGCCCTGTGCGCCCACTGAACATGGTGGGAGAAGCAGGAGGCGTCCTGTGCCCATGCAGCCCGCCTATGGAGTCGTCGAGGGGAGGGCCTGCCAGTAGCGCTGGTGCGACCGTGGGAGGCACCATACTAGCAGGAAGTTGTAGAGGTGGTGCGACTAGTGCAGCGTCGTCCGAGTCGTCAAGGAGCCAGTAGGAGGACAGGTATGAAGACGAGTGAGTAGCATATGGAAAATCATTTTCATCAAAGATTACATGCGTGAAGATGATGATACGGTTTGAGGACAAGTTGAGGCAGCGGTAACCTTTGTGATTGGTTGGATAACCAAGGAAAACGCACTCAGTGAAACGCGGTGCGAGTTTGTGGCTGGCTGTGGAGGAGAGGTTTGGAAAACAGTGACAGTTGAAGACACGCATATGCGAGTAGTCCGGCGGAGAGCCGAACAAGGACTCGTGAGGAGTTTTGTTGTTAAGGACTTTGGTGGGGATTTGGTTTAGAATGTATGTGGCTGTGTGTAATGCTTCTGCCCAAAAAGAAGGGGGGAGGCCGGCTTGAAAGAGCAGGAACGCATGATGTTGTGCGTGCGGATGATGCGCTCGGCCTTGCCATTTTGTTGCGAGGTGTGAGGGTAGGAGAAGCGAAAGTGGTTGCCATGTGCAAGAAAGAAATTGCGAGCGGCAGTGTTATCGAATTCCCTACCATTGTCACACTGTATGAAAGAAATAGAAGATTGAAAGTGAGTCCGAACATGGGCATGGAAATTTTGAAGAGCCTAAAGGTTTCGGATTTGAGTTTGAGATTAGTATGTCCACAAGTAATGCGTGTGATCATCCAAGCATACAAGATAATATTTAATGCTAGACATACTAGGTAGAGGGAACATCCATAAATCACAATGAATTATATCAAATGGTTTTGTTGTGTGAGACAATGAAGGGGAAAATGGGAGACGAACATGCTTCCCGAGTTGACACGCATGACAAGTTGTGGTGTTAAGTTTATTACAAGAGATAACACACGACGAAGCGAAGCTAGACAAAGCTGGGGAATTGAGGTGACCGAGGAGGCGGTGCCATATGGTGGTGGTGGAGAAGGCGCACGGCGAGGAGGGCAGCTAGAGCGGGTACAAGTCACCAGAGCTATTGCAGCAAAGAATCTCGTGCCTAGTTTGGGAGAAACCGAAAGGGTCAAATTCCACGGAACATAGATTGTCAGTTGTGAATTTGCGAACAGAAACCAAATTTGAAATGAGTTTGGGCGAGATTAGGATGTTTTGTAGGTTGAGTGGATGAGGTTGGGTGGGAAGAGTTTTCGTGCTTGTGCCGGTGATGGGTAGACGAGTGCCATCATCGACGACGACATGAGAAGAAGGGGAGGAGTGGGATAAATGGGACAAGTTACTGGGATCGGTGGAGAGGTGAGACGAAGCGCCGGAGTCCATGTACCAAGCGTTTCCAGGCTGCTGCATGGACATCGCGTTCAGGGCCTGGGTCAGTGAGGCTTGATCCCAGGACGGCGCGGTGGACGACGGCGTCTATGAGGACGGCCCGATTGGAGAAGGCTGGTACAATGGCAACACGCCCTGGAAGCCGCCAGGCGCGATGAAGGCCCGGGGTGGATCAGCGCCAAGAATGCCAGGACCGCCCGGTGGCCAGACCTGGAATTGGCCGGTCCATGTATTGACTAGAAGGCCGGGGCGATTCTAGGGAGTGTTGGTGCTATTGCCGCTAGTGTTCTTGTGGCCCTTGCCCTTGGACTTGGACTTGCGCTGGCTACCATTACATCCTCCGGAGTTCGATCCGGAGGGAGTTGATGAAGACTTGTCCGTGGGGGCGATGAGAGCCGTCGTGGACTCGGGCTTGCCAATCTTGAGATCGGCTTCCTTGAGCAGGACCAGAGAGTGAGCCTCAAGGAACAGAGGGAGAGGTGACCTTGTCTTGATGGAGGCCATGTGCCTATATTTCTCGTTGAGTCCGCAAAGCAGGGTGAGGACGAGAGTGTCGAAGGAGACCGGCTGGCCGATGTCGGCGAGGGCGTCCGTGAAGTTCTTCAGGTGCTGGGAGTAGGCAAGTATCAAGAGGTCACCTTGTGCCTGATTGCGGAAGTCGGCCTCCAGGGAGAGTGTACACGGGGCCCTGTTGTCGAGGAAGAGGCCTTCGATGCTCATCCAAAAGGCGCAGGCAGACGCGCCCGAGGTGAGGATGATGGAGAGGTTCTCCTTTGAGATCGAGGCGTAGAGGAGCAAGCGCACTGCGAAGTTGGTGGCTTGCATACTGGGTCGGCGCCCTCAGGAGCAGGATGCCGTCGATGTGTCTGGAGGCGCCGAACTTGCCGAGGAGACACGTGAAGAGTTCACGCCAGCGGCTGAAGTTTGGAGGGTGCATCTCGAGGGAGAAGGGGATGTGCATGCGCACATTAATCGTGGATAGTGCAGAAGCTAGATTATGGACGGCGAGGGCATTGGCGGCAGCAGAAGCAGTGGCAGCCTCCCGCTCGGCAGCGGCGACAGCAGCAACGGCGGCCGCAGCGGCCTCTCCAGTGTTGTCACCCATGGTAGCAGAGAGGAGGAGGAAAGGAAAGGCTAGAATCGGTTTTTGGCTGATACCATGAAAGGGGGAAATAATTGGGAGAATTCCACGATGGCAATTCTCATTGATGCTCTAGGCATATATAGAGTACAAGGTGTACAGGTTAGGTAGCTAATTACAGATATTGACTAGGAGCTACATAAGGCAGCTAGCTGTCAATACTAAATATATACGATATGCATATAAGGAGCAGAATCAATCTGCCATAAAGGTGGATATATTCCAACATATGATTCTAGCATGGCTAATTGGTGTGCTATTTCTTACAGTTTTAAATTTATATGTCTATGTTCGATAATGGTTGTCAATGGCTAAATGCAAAATTTTATTTTCTCTATGGTATTTCATTTTCAGTATAGGATTTTAAGCATTTTTTTGTCATTTTTAAGATATTAATCTGACTTGGTTTTCTCTCCTTTGTTATTGTCAGTTGAGGTGAAGAAGCAAAGTTCATGTTCTGTCCATCTAGTTAACAAATCCAATGAATACGTCGCTTTCAAGGTTTGTCTGATTTTCACTGTTAGTTCAAATTACTACCTATTTTCATCTAAGTCTTTTCTGATGATGCTAACGGCGCATATTCTGTTCTTTGTGACTGTGACTATGAATTTGTTCAATAGTTACAATTGTGTTGAATGATAACCTTAAACATCGATTGAGCGTCACTAAAGTATAAAAGCTACTCCCTCTGTTACTAAATACATGCTAGACTACATGCTATTCTAGCATCTAGCACGGGGACGAAGTCATGAGGGAGAATGACATTGATAGCTTTATTTAATATTAGTTTTCTTATGGAAAGGTAAATTTCAATTATTGAGGTATGGGTATATATGGAAAAAGTGATATAAATGTATCTTGAAATGGTAATATAATTTTTATTTACTAACAAAGTGAGAAGGCCAGAAAAACATGCTGGAAAGGTAAATTTGAATTATTGAGGTATGGGTATATAGGGAAAAAGTGATTTAAATGTATCTTGAAATGGTAAAATAATTTTTATTTACTAACAAAGTGAGAAGGCTAGAACAACATGTATTTAGTAACGGAGGGACTATTTCCTATTGTTATCTCCAGTCATTTCTGATGATGCTAAACCTGGATATTTTGTTGTATGACCATGGTGTGTTCTGTTCTTGCTTTTATGTTCAATGGACGATCACAGTTCATGCCTTTTGAGCATCCACAGAACTACAGTATCTGATCTTGCCATTTCAAAATTGCTAGGTTAAAACAACTTCTCCTAAAAGATATTGTGTCCGACCAAATACTGGAGTTATCCTGCCAAGGGCAACATGTGATTTCACAGGTGTGTACACTACTGCACTGCACTGTACTCGCTGTTATTGATAATAAAGATTATGTGTACGTTAAGTATATTGCAGTAGAGTTCTATTGACCTGAACCAACTTCTAATTCAAGATACGTTATGATAGCCAACTTGATTTCTGTATGAAATAACTATCAAAAGCTTTTCTAAATGTGAACTACTTTTGACTATTGTTCTATGTTCATGAAAATGGGTTCATTCTCAATTAATTGCACTGTCCTTTAATGGGGTGTTTGGTCTGAGGATTGGGTTGATCTAGATACTTGCCTTTTTTATTTGAGGAATGGAATGAGTTGCTCCATCACCACCTCATTCCTCATAAGCTGAATGCTAATAATAAAACAAAGAGGAACGGGGTCATCACACAAAGATCATAGACTGAACTCACTGCGGACCAACCCATCCTAGGATTAATCCATTCCTAAAACCAAACACGCCATAAATGAACACAGTGTGCTTGCTTTTGGGGACTTAGTGAACAATTATACAAATTTTCTTTGTCTTTTGTTGATGACTGATTCTGTTATATTTCTTCTTTTGTAAGTTGGGTTCATCTTTCCTCTTAATTTATTTGCTCTTTTTTTTGTCACTTATATGTAGTAACCATGCAAGCACAGCGTACTGCTCCACCAGACATGCAATTAAAAGACAAGTTTTTGGTGCAGACCACAGCTGTTCCTCCTGGTACATCAGATGAGGACCTCGTTCCTGCTTTTGTAAGCACATAGTTTTATAAACTTTACTTGCATAATGTTCCTTTTGTATTACTCATCCTCACTGTAAATCTTACTGATTTTTTTTTGCAGTTCTCCAAAGAAACTAATGGATATATTGAGGAGAGTAAATTGAGAGTTGTCCTTGTTAGCCCATCTCATCCTCTTGTGGAGCAACTGACTAATATTGTCCCCAACACTGAGGCAGCTGTTGAGGTTCCTGTGTTAAAAGATACACTGAATTTTGAGAATGAAGTGCCAGCTGTGGGGAAAGAAGTCCCGCCCCCTCTGGAGCAAACTTCAGCTATTGCGACTGAAATACCTTCCCCTGTCAAGGAGACTCCAATAAGCCCAATCCTGAGAGAAGTTCCTGTGCCATTACACGAAGCACCTGCTATTTTGACAGAATCTCCTCCTCTAAAAGATATGCCTGCAATTACCATTGAACAGCTTCCTCCTGTGAAAGAAAACACTGCAACTTTAAAGGAGTCTCCTTCTATAGAAGAAACTCCTCCAAAAGAAGCTGTTACGTTAAGTGACCGAGGACTTTTCAACTTGCAGAATCATCAATTATCTCATGTAAGCTTTCATTCTGTAGTTTATCATAATCCCCGTGTCCCTATAACTTAATCTAAAGACAGAAATGCTTAGTGTTCTTAAACATGCTCTGGATCCAGTTCCTGGAGCGCTGTAGTGCTAGTCTTAGGTCAGCTTCTAGCTGGACAGGGTCTTGCACAACCCCCAAGTGGAACCTGGTCTGACATAGGCTAGATTTTGATAGAAACCTATCTGTTTCTTGTTAAGCTGTCTTAAACACTTGGGTTTTAAATACAACAGCGAAGAAAAACTAAAATTTGGCTGGAATCAGCTTGAATTATAGCCATAAATCTGTCTTAACTTGGTATAACTTTGGAAGAATTTTGGCTGTATTAAGCCAAATTATGCCCTTGCCAGGAAAACCTGTAATTGGCAGTTAATGGGTTTCTCCCTCCTGGAAAATTAAGCTAGAAATAGTTTTAATAAGGTAAACATGATTATGATATATTTACAGAGATCTCCACACTACATTATTATTGCCTTGTATCTTGGCTAGATAACAGAAGTAGTTGTGTGAGTATGCATGTTCCGAAATACAGATTACAGTTCGGATCCGTGTTTTCTTTCATGGCCTTCCGGTTAATTCCATTGATTTTTCCCTTGTATCAATATGTACCAGGTAACAGAAGATGTTCAGAATCTGAAGTCAAAGCTCAATAACCTCGAATCAAAATTGGAAGAGGTAAGATCACGTCCATAAAATGTTTTGGATTACTCAAACAAGTATTAGAATGAGATCCTGATGAAATAATGGTGCTTATATTGTTTCGTTATCACAGATTTCTTTATTATATTTCAGATAACATCATAACACCGTCTGAGGTATAATAATATTCTGTTTCTATTTTGTAGTCTGAAAAGATGATAATAAAGCTGAGAGAAGAGAGCAGGACTACCAAACAGGAGCGGGATAAGTTACAGCAAGAAATGGTATGGCTTTGACTTCATCACAGAAAATATGCAGATCCTTTTCTGTTCTGTAAAATGCAGGAGTGCTATATATCCCATTGATAGAAGAAAGAACGATCAAGCGTCATAAAAAATAACAAAGTCTTTTGTCCCAAACAAGTTAAGGTAAGCTAAGAATGGAACCTCCTCAAAGTCAAAGAAATGAAAGACTTGTAATAAAATCTATAAAGCAAAAACCTTAAGCTTGCATCCTGTCATCTGAGCAGAGAGCCTAAAACTCCGATCCTAAACTCTCTTCTTATGTTATGGTTTCGGTACGTAGATCGCTAACTTTCATGCGCTCTATCCAAAGCTAATTCTTTGGATATATTTCAATCCCTCAAGTCCCCTTTAATTGATTCTTCCCACGTCAGTCTTGGTCGATCTTTGCCTATTCTTGCGTTTTCGGTACGTCTTAAAATTCTACTATGTATCGTGCCTCAGGAGGCATCCGTTGGAGATGCCCAAACCATCTCAGGTAATGTTGGACAAACTTTTCTTCAATTGGAGCTACCCCCACCCTATCACGTATATCATCATTGCGAGTTTGATCCCGTCTTGTGTGACCACAGATCCACCACAGCATCCTCATCTCTGCTACACTCATCTTCTGCATATGCTGTCTTTTAGTCAACCAACATTCCACTCTATATAGTATCGCAGGTCTGATCGCTGTCCTATAGAATTTACCATTTAACTTTTAAGAGACTTTTTATCACATAGGACACCCGATGCTTGGTATTATTTCACCCACTCCATTCTTATCCTGTGGCTCACGTCTTCATCAATCTCGCCGTCTCACTGTAGCATCGATTTCAAATATCGAAAAGTGTCCTTCCTAGGCACTACTTTTCCGTTTAGACTAACATCTCCATCATCTGCCCTGGCACCGCTAAAATCGCACCTCATATACTCAGTTTTAGTTCTACTAAGTCTAAAGCTCTTCGATTCTAAAGTAGCCCTTCATAACTCCAGATTTCTATTGACACCTATCCTACTCCCATCAACTAGCACTATATCATCAGCGAAAAGCATACACCAAGGGATATTTCCTTATATGTCCCACGTGACATCGTCCATCACGAGGGTAAAAATGTATGGGCTCAATGCTGACCCTTGGTATAGTCCTATCTTAGATAAGTCATTAGTATTACCACCACATGTTCTGACGTTAGTCACAATATCTTTGTTCATATCTTTGATTAGGGTAACATACTTTGTTGGAACTTTTTTCCTTTGTAGCGCCCACCACATGACATTTCTTAGCACTTTGTCATATACTTTCTCTAAGTCGATAAACCAATGTTCAAGAAGGCGCTAGGCGGGCGGCGAGGTGGGGCCTAGCGCCTAGAGGGCTTAGGTGGTCGAATTAAAAATAAGGATAGTAGACGAAAATAAACAATTGTGTATATATATTTGCTATTTAGATGAAAAGATTGTTACCTTGAGTAACAATGATCGATGTTACCAGGACTCGAACATGGGTGTTAAGAGGCCGACTCGGATTTGGGTGTTCGATTCGGCAAATTTTAGAAATTAAGATTCTAGAATTCACCTAATATATATATTTAGGAAGGTCTAGATTGAAAGAAATCAATTGAGAAAAAAGTCTATTCATAATTTTTAAAAACCCTGAGGACTAAATTACAAAAAAAAATAAAAACTTAACCCAACCCTAACTTGTTCCCAACCCTAACCCCACCCGACCTCGCCGCTATCTATTCTAACCCTCACCCCAACCCGCGTTGTCTTTGCGCTGCTCCCTCCGACTGCTCGGTCTTGCGATTTCCCAGGTGATGTGGCGGCGTGGCGGCGCGCGACCAAGCCCGGGGCTCACTGCCGGCCGACCTCAGCACGCCTCCCCCGCCTTCTCCTCACTCCTTCCCCCTCCCTTCCTCTCTCTTACTCCCGGATCCAACCGGCCATGGCCAGATCTGGCGCCGTCTTCCCCAGATTCGGCTGGCTAGGGCCAGATCCGGCCACCTCCCTTGGTCTTTGCCTCGGATCCAGCGACCTCCCCTGCTGCCTAATGTCTCCCTCACCAGCGGCCACGGGAGTGGCGGTGACGAGATCTCGCGCAGGGAGTCCGAATCCGGAGGCAGCGGCCACGGGAGTGGCGGACGGGCGGGGGTGGGGGAGATGTCCCGAGGATGCGGAATCTGGCAAGTCGATGGCGGCGGCGACGGGCTCGGTGTGGTAACTCTTTTCCCCTTGGTTTATATACCTCCTCTATTCCTTGGCGTCATGCGGCCACCGCGCCTGCCCGGCCATCCGCTGCGCCTAGGCCGCCTGGTCCCACCTTGGACCACCTCGCCGCTCAGCCACCCGACTAGGGCCAAGGCCGGGCGGCACCCTACCGCCCAGCGCCTACGCGGCGCCTAGGCGGCCGCCCAGGCCACCTTCTTGAACAGTGCGATAAACACTATGCGAAGATCCTTTTGCTCTCTATACCTCTCCATCAACTGTCGTGTCAAGAAAATCGCCTCCGTAGTCGACCTCCTGGGCATAAAATCAAATTAATTTGTCGTCACGCTAATCACTCTTCTTAAATGGTGCTCAATCATTCGCTCCCAAAACTTTATTGTGTGGCTCATGAACTTAATCCTCTATAATTAATACAACTTTGAATGTCTCTTTTATTTTTGAAAATTGGTACTAATGTGCTCCTCCGCCACTCGGTAGGCATTTTGTTCGATCTAAAAATGCTATTGAACAAATTAATTAGTCAAATGATCACTTTTCTAAAGCATTTTCACACCTCGATAGGAATGTTATTATGCCCCAACGCCTTACCCACTTTCATCTTTTTTAAGACTTCTCTTCCGACTCCTGAATTCTTCGAACAAACCACCTATCGGTGTCATCAAAAGTATTATCCAGTTCAATCATACTATCATTATCTCGATTGAACAGCTCGTTAAAGTAATCTCCATCTATCCTTGATCTTATCGTCTTTCACAAAAAGTCTATTAGTGTAATCTTTGATGCATTTAACTTGGTTGAAATCCCTTGTCTTCCTTTCTCGAAGTTTAGTCATCTTGTAGACATCTTTCTCACCCTCATTTGTACTTAGCTTCTGATAAACTCTCATAGGCTTTGCCCCGTGCCTCATTCACCGCTATCTTTGCATTCTTTTTTGCTGCTTTGTACTTCTATATGTTGTCGTCGCTCCTATCATGATGCATGTACTTGTAGCATGTCTTTTTCTCCTCGATAGCCTTTTGCACTTCCTCGTTCCACCACCAACTGTCTTTAAGTTCTCATCTTGTCTCTTGGGTCACTCCAAGCACCTCAGTATTTACCTTCCTAATACGAGTTGCTATCTCCGTCCACATACTATTCACTTCTCCCACGTTCCATTTCCCTTGCGTGATCATCTTCTCCTTAAACGTCTGTGAGGTGTCTCCTTTGAGATTCCGCCACTTCGTTCTCGTGTCTTTGGTGACTTTAGCCTGTCGAACCCATATCCTAAAACGAAAGTCGAAAACTACCAACTTATGTTGCTGGACAACACACCCTCCAGGTATAAGGTTACAATCTATTCAGGCTCGTTTGTCCTCCCTCTTGACAAGGACAAAATCGGCTTGGGTAGAATGCTGACCACTGCTAAAGGTAACTAAATGTGACTGTCTCTTTCAAAGAAAAAGGTGTTAGCTAAATAGGACGATCAAGCGTCGTCGAAAACAAATAGATCATTTTTTGTTTGGAAAATGTAGAAGAGCTATAATACCATTGGTAAAAGAATGAATGTTTAAGTGTATGGTTTTAACTTATAACTTACAAAGAAGAGCAACAAACTAAAGTGCCTTCATAAGACCCTCCAAACCACAATCCCTGCATGTGGATTCTTTTAGGTTGTGACTTATAGCTTTTGAATTTTGGTTGTTTGTAAGAGAAATTACGAAGAGGGAGAATTGCATGCGATTTTGGCCGGTATAACTGAACTCGATACAGTGTCTACTACAATTAACTTGTAGACCCCGCCTTGAAAAGACACACCGTTTGAAAGTGAGTTACTGTAGTAAAGGACAAAAACCAAAAAGCCTAAGCCGAATCGAACCCAGCTGATCAAGCATGTTCCTGGAGATAAGCTTATTCATCCTGCTCAACAAGTTCTCTAGGATTACTTAGTCCTATTGCTACTTAGCCAAATTAAGTCCTGCACATAAAAATCTGGGTGGCCTTCTACCATGTCAAATAGCTCTGGGTTGATCATTAGCCCATCCCTTGTTACAGGAAGGTCCTTGTTGTTCCATCTGTTTTGATAACCAAAGTAGGGAGTTTCATCGGTGACATCCCATATTTATCTTGCGTTTAGAATTCCTTCCACGAGGAAAAAGATCTGTTACTCCTGGTAACATATGTTATGTCTCAGTATGATCTGCAGCATTGACTGATACTCATCTGATATCTTATCTATGTATGAAACTGAGTAGTGGCACACTCCAGAAGCATTTGAGGCCTTGCTATAACCGATCATCGTAGAACTTGCTATTATGTTGAAATATATGGCCACAATAACTATTTTCCAAGTAGTGCATACTGAGATGTTTATATTTTGCAGTATTCCGTGGACGCTGCGACAGAATATAACTTTGTACTTAAGATCAATTTGCTCTTGTACTTATATCTGCTTTGCTTTGTATTTTTAGATGGCCTTAGTTAACATTGGTCATATTTTTTTGTTTATCGGCATCTATTGTTTCTAATATTATGCATGGCTTGTCTAGGCATTCTTACGGAAGAAGGGAACCCCAAAGAGTCAAGTAGGTTTCCCCTTGCTGTTTGTGGTTTATGTGGCGCTTCTTGGTACATCCCTCGGTTACCTCTTGCGCCTGTGAGTACGATCGAAATTCAGCAGCTGGATGCCTCAGTTTGTGGCAAGAGTTGAAGGGCAGTTACACACATAAATCTTGGAAGATGAGCATTTCTTAGCAGTATGATCATTATTAGTTTCAGATGGTTTTGCATATGATAAGGGAGCCAATTGCCTGCGTGTATAGAACAGCTTTTACATTGTATAGAACCGTCCAAAATGCCTGCTGCCCCTGTAGACTAACAGTGAATTTCTTCCTCTCGCGGATGTTTTTATAGTGTGTTGGTGTTCAGTTCTCCCTCGAATCGGTGCATTTTTCTTCCCTTGGTTGGTGTCAGTTTGTGAACTGTCAGGTTGTATTTGATTTCACATGCTGCCTTGTGAAAGGCATCAACAAGGTACCAAAGTAGAGAGCAGATCATCGCATTGAGTAACTACATACGGTACTACCAGGTAGGTAAGACTACATACAACAATCTCTCCCAGAGACAAGATCGCCATGGTTTTTTTTTCACTATTGTTTATGCGGTGACAAAGTAGATAGCATACAAAGGACACTATAAGCAGCAATCTGTTCACTGTAGTGGTTTCTTCGGAGAATATGTAGCCCACGAGCTGCAACCCGTAGCATTATTTCACGCGGTGGATACGGTCGGAATACTCTCAGAATGGTGGCGGTGGGCCGCCCGGGCCCGGGTGACCGACGAACGGCCCACAGAAATCCTGGAGCAGGCAACACCAGCAGCAGAGGATGTAGAAGCTGCAGAAGAAGCACGCATCCAGAGATTCAGACTTTGGTCTGTAAATTTTCTGGCTAAACAAGGCACAAAAGAAAACTAAAACGACTAGTGTATGCTCGATCCCTTGGAGTCGCACTCGATTTAGTGCTGAGAACTCTGCACTTGACCTGAACTACTAATCAACTAAGTGAATTGAAATGATTATTTCACTGGCAGATGCAAAGTTAGAACTCTATACTTGAGGGTTCGACTTACCAAGACCCCATGAAGCCTCCAAATCCAGGCCCCCAAGAACCAGGGCCAGGGGCACCAAAAAAGCCTGGCCCACCAGGAGCGGATGGACCCCACCCTCCAGGACCTCCTCCTGGAGGGCCCCACCCTGGTCCTCCAGGCCCATGTGGATCCATTTCTCCAACAGAAACTACTGACTGCTACTGCTTCACAGGTACTCTCAACCGAAGCACTATTTTTTCAGGGAGCAAGCCAAGACTCCTTCACGATCATATCACTTGCATATGACTTGATGCAGTCGTTCGAGGTGAAGTGTATTTATAGACGTATGGTGAGAACTAGTAGTTGCGCATGTACCTGCCGTTCAATGGCTTGCATGCAACTCTCACCCACTGGTCTCTGTTTGAACTACTGTTCTCTGCGTACCCTTGGATTACAACAAGTTTTAAGTTCTTGACATGAGTCCAATCTCCAGTTAGGTGATTAATTACACCTCCATTATCATGTTCACTCTTAACAAGTTTATTCCATAGTATGATCCAATAAACATCTGCATCCTTGTACGTCGATATACAGTGATATGTCCCTCCGAATAGAATACAGTTTATGTAAAACTAAGTAAAACACCTGCCCGGCAAAATTATGGAATACGCCAAGCACATCTTACAGCAACAATGAGCTGCATTTAGACTATTAGGACAATGTCACAACCTCTAGTTTGTTTATGGTTTCCCTAAATTTGCAATGGCATGCATGCATTTCCCCACGAGACTTGTCCATTCATGCATGCATGCATGGACGTAGTGTATATAACACCCAGATCCCCCACGACTTCTCCTTGCCTCAAATCCTAGACCCTATATTGTCCATCATCTCTTTGTATTTTGCATCTCCTACATTCCCTCCTCGTCATCTCCTCCTCATCCTCCTCGCCATCACCGCCATGGGTTGCGGTGGCTCCAAAGAAGCTGTGGCCACCGGCAACACCGTGAACGCCAGCAGCAGATGCAACCGCAATCTCTTCCGGAGGAAATCCAGCGTCGTCGTCACCGCCGTCCAGCAACCTTTTCATGTGCTGCCGTCCGAAAGCAGCTCGGTCGTCGTTGTAAAGGACAATGTCGACGAGGTGGTCACCGAGACGAAGGACAAAGCGGCATTGACAAAAGAGAAGGCCGTTGAGGAGGTGAGGAAAGAGAAGGAGTGCAACAAGGCCGACGTGGTCGTCGTCAAGGGCAGCAACGAAGTGATCACCGAGACAACGGACAAGGTGACATCGACAGCGAAGGTCATCGAGGAGAAGAAAGAGGAGGAGATCAAGAAGGACGAGGCCATCAAGGACGATAAAGAAGTACTGATCGGCGATGTGAAGGACAAAGAGATGTCGGCCGAGAAAGTCAGCGAGGAGAAGAAAGAGGAGGCCAAGAAGGATGAGGTCGTCAAAGACGTCAAGGAGAAAGAAGTGATCACTGATGCGAAGGACGATGTGGCATCGACCGGGAATGTCGTCATCGAGGAGAAAGGAGAGGAGATCAAGAATGATGAGGATGTCGAGATGTCGATCGAGGCAGGCGTCGAGGAGAAGAAAGATGAGGAGGCCAATGAAGAAGTCACAACCGAGGCGGCATCGTCGACCGAGCAGAAGGACGTCGAGGAGGCCAATGATGATGAAAGCGTGACCTTCGCGGTTGCCCCGGTGACCAAGGTGGACGACAGTATCACCTCCGCGGCTGCCCCGATGACCAAGGAGAAGGATGACAGTGTCACATTCCCGGTTGGCCCGGTGGCCAAGGAGGAAGTGGTAGAGGCGGTAGAACAACCTAAGCCTTCGGAGAATGATGATTTGAGAAATTTGGGAGAGCTGCCGGAGCCTACTGTTGCTGAGGAGGTGGTGAGCGAAGTTGATGATGAGGTGGAGGAAGCGAAGGAGGAGGAGGAGGTGGACGAACCTGAGGAGATCAAAGTCGATCAGGAAGAGAGAGTCTCCCAGGAGCCAGAGGAGGAGAAATCTACTGCCGCTAATTTGAGAGATGAGGATAGTATGTTCGATTTCCTCGCTCGCTAACCATGTCAATATTTCCTTGCTTTGTTCTTCTGAAATTTCCTACATGCTATTTTCCCATTAATTAAGGTTAGATAATCAGGGAACCCAGCAATCATTCTTCGTTTGCAGTCTTTTCTAATCATTTTGTTTCTGCGACAGCGTAATTCCGTACATGTAGATATGCATCTTGTAACAGCCCCCATTCTTAGCAACAGGATCGTCGTACATCCTACAACAATTCAAGAGTTTATTTACGGATATAAGAAGTATCATATCTTCTCACAAACATTTTAAAAGGGTTAAGTTGATTAAAATATGACATAATGGTCAACTTTAGTAATTTAATAGGCGTCAAAACCCAAAACTTAATTTACATTCAGAAAAACTGGAGAAATTCCCACAGGAACATTTGAGTGTGGCCGTAACCCTAACACGTAAGTTTGAAACACTCTTTGTTCTTCTGGCATCCATTCTAATGAAAATAAGTAAGATTAAGTACACTATGCACTTAGCAATCCCTATATTAGAATGTATTTATCAGGCTATTATCAATATGCAAGATTAAACTAAAGGATGGTTTTATGTTTCTTTTGCATGAAACAAATTTCTCAATATCATATCATAACTAGTTTCTAAACCTATGACCTAGCCATTTCTAATTGAAATTAAAATTTCCAATATCATTTGACTTTGGGGAGGGGAGGGGGGCAAGTCCTTTCACAATTACTTACTATGCCCAGTCTATGAACCTCAGTCTATGTCCTTTATCACACCACCATATCAGGTCCATACCTTCATTAACCAGAACCAATTTATGAAATCTACACATTATGGTATTTTAACATTTTACCTATGATCGGGGCCACAAGATATGATTATCTCATAATGTCGACCATTACACGCTTCCGTAGATGTGCGACTGAGAAACTATAACAAGCCCTTTACAATGCATAGTTTCGATGTTTTCCCCTCCTTTAGAGGTATGAACCCTTAGTGCTAAGGGCCTCTGTTGTTAGCTTATTGGTCAAGTACACTCTTAGGGCAGGGACTTTCAGGTCCCTCCTAGGCAATGACCCCTATATATTCACCCCCAACACATGCTTTTTCCTAGGCAACGACCCCGCAGATCATCCCCAATAGGCGCAAGAGTCCACACCGAAACCAGGCAAATTGATTGGCCAAATATGTCCCATACCAGACTTGTGATTGCACAATTAGGTGTAAAAATAAGTGTACATAGATTCAATCCTTAATCGACTTAGGTGAGATAAACCAACAATTAAGACCTCAGGCAATTCCTGCATCGGTCTCAAACCAACTACTCGCCTGAGCCTTGACCATTTTATAAAGCATTCCCTATTTCCAATGACAACCTATGTTACCACTACCATTATTATGTTTCAGGTTTCAGTTGGCAATGTTTGTCTCGTATTTACCATTACCTTTAAAGCATATCTAAGCACAACCATGATCTAATAATATTACTATCACGGGAATCCTATGGTGACAAGAGAAGGGTAATATCAAAAGGGAAGATAAAAGGTATCATTTTATAGTGTAGCTAGGTAATCTATATACATAATAATGGCAAACATGCATTTGTATTTGAAAATAAAATATTGCATTTAAAAACTAGGTTCAATATGATCAATTATAAGGACTTGCCTCCTTTTTTGATATCTTCTGTCTTTTCTATGTAGATTTTAGGCTTGTTCTCGATTACTTCAATTGCTCATGTAGTTCTTCTATTTACCAACTTGCTGAGTCTGAATACTAGCGTGAAAAAACAAATGTAAATAAGTTCCTTCTTTGCAAGATACAAGCTGTGAATAAAATAACCAAAAGACATAAAAGAAATAGACTTGGGTGATTGGGGTTTAAGTGGTTCTTTGTTTGGCTAAACCGAGTTAGAAATGGGTTAGGTGGGCTCGAGACGATCGAAATGGCTATATTTGTGTTGAATGGGTTTTGGTGAATAGTTATGGCTTGAACAATATTGGGTTTAGGTCTGAAATAGTGTTTTTGTTGATTAGAATTTTATCGGTGTCTAATTTAGCCAAACAAAGTTGAAAATGGGTTTGGGGGGGGGTCAAATGGTCAAAACGGAATTAAATATGTCTAACGGGTTCTGGATAAATAGTAACGGGTTAGGTTGAATAGCAACGGGTTTGTATTGCTCACACTGGGTCGAGTTCAAGAATAGTACGGGATGTACTATTCAAAGCGGACCGGGTTTGACTTAATAACGGGTCAAACTTTACACAGTAGTGGGTTGGGTCAACATGAATAGTGGCTACAGTATTGGGCCTCAGCCAATTGGTTCCTATGTTTTGGGCCTCTACTATGCAGCCCAGCCAACGACTTGGCCTCTTGAGCATGTGGCCCAACTGGCGACCTGGCCCTTCTCACGCGCATGGCCCATCACTGCCTTGGCACGCTTGGCTTTCTCCTATAGTCTCCTTCCTCGGGTCATTATGCGCCAGAATAGAGGGAGGGCGGCGAGGTAAGGCGCACGCTCCAGTGGCGACTAGTCATACCTTTGCCTTATGCATCCACTTGAAGTTTGACAACGTATATCATCACTTCAAGTTCGGGTCATCGTCTTGACATGTATCAACCCATGATGCATCCTTCATTTGAGCTCTACCAATACATGATGGGTCTTCACTTGGCTTGATGATCAACACATGATCATCTCCTCATGCATCAACTCATGATGCATCTTCTTCTTGATGGTCTTCAACGCATGAAGCTATTTTTCATCACACATCTTGACTACATGAAGTTATCCCAAGTCATCCTCATTTGTGGAACCTAACTTATTCATCCAACTCATGAAAAATATTAGTCCACAAACCAATTATCATCAATTAGCAAACTTCACCATTAACACATAATAAAGAGACTAGATTCTACAATCTTCGCTTTTTGATAATTCATGACAATCTCAACAAATAATAAGATAAAGATAATATTTCGAGTATACAACATGTACACAACAATTATATACTTTAAGATAAGCTTTGAAAGCAAATATTACTTATCCAGTTGTCATTAATCATTCAACCATTAACACATAATGGAGAAGTTAGATGACAACCCAATTGCAAATGAGTATATATGAATTACACAAGCTATATATACTCAAATGATGTATTTCAAAATAAAAATCCTAAATATGTGTATTACAGAAAATATGGACCAATACTTATGAAATATCAAAACATAGAGTGAACTCTTTCTAAATGTTTGCATACAAGTATGTGTAATGAAGTTATATGCACATATTCATTTTAGACTATTTGTGGAGTTCAATCTATATTTTAGATCCAAGAAATGAACTAATATATAATAATGTGATTTCGAATGCATACCTCTTTAATTTCACCTTTTCATCCAAATGAGACTAAGCAATAATATAATCAATAAATAAAGTTGGTCTTACAAATGCATTTGTTATTATCACCAATGTCTCATAATAGTATTTGTCATTATCACCAAAACTAATTTAAATGGAGCTTGATCTTTCAGTTGTGGCGGTCAAATTTTGTAGACATGTGCGTTAGATCTGGAGAGGCGGTGTGGTGACGGTGGCGAACATAGCTCGAATGGTCGTGGCATGTGGCCGATGAGAGACGATAGCCAATAAGTCATGTGGTTAGGAGCTGGCAGTGGCCATATGAGATTTGATGAAGTTGCAATTGCGTGCGGAGGCGAAATGCGGTGAAAAATGGGAGCATACCTTGTGGCGCCAATAACACGGGTGAAGACAATGTTTCGGAGGGCCGCTAGTAACTAAAGAAGGCGAAAATTCGGAGGAGGAAAGTGCATTTTGGTTGAAGACTTCTGAATTGGGAAAGTTTCAAATCCAAAGCAAATTTTTTTAAAAAATTAAGTACTTTCGAAATTCCGGAATGTTTCACATGTATTCTATAATTCTGATCTAGTGTCTCTTCTTCTTCTTTTTTTATTTTTTTAAAAAAGCTTTTGTCGGCTACTAATCAAACTTCTGACACGATACTTCCATTTGCCCCATGTAGAGGGGAATCAGAAGGGAAACAAACAATTGATTTGAAGGAGGCCATAACCACAGAGGAAAAAGGAGAGGAGCTGGTTGTCCCGGAGAAAAAGAACGGCGAGGAACAAGCCACCGCTTTGGTTCAATCATTGTTGATGTGAAAATGAGACGTACCATGCCAAAAGAAATGTACTGCTGCAATTTGCCCTGTTCCTCTTATTGGCAAGAATTTGTACATGCATATGTGTCCTTATTGGTTGCCACATGCTTACAAGTTGCAATTGACAGCGTGACTGTTATTCAGTGCACTTCAACGTCAGTACCTTTATCTAAAAATTACTACCTACCCCCTCCCATCCCAAAAGAATATCATTTTAGATACATACAATCAAATTTTCTAAAATTTACCTATCTATATCTTTTCAATATTTAAATTGAATACATAAAAATGGTATATATAGATTTGTCTTAAAAAATTTCACAGAAAAATTTATTTCATTAGGTTTTATAAATCTATCACAAGAAAAATTAATAGTCAAAATTACATTTTGGAGACCATACCAATGTATAAAACAATGTTGTTTTATGACTAGAGCGAGTACCATAGTGATTTGATAAGAGCATTCTCAGTGGTAAACATTACATAACAATATCTATAACCTCCACGTCATGTAGACACTACAACTTTAATGCATAGTTTTCACCAGTGGACCCAAACAATAAATTTAGTTTTTGTTGTCTCTTATGTACTGAATTTTGTGCCTAAGCAATGTCTTAAGACACTACTTCCTTTTCTCTTCTTTAATCCCCTCTCTAGTTTAGTATCTGTTAGAAATAATCTTGACTTGGAGTTCAAGACGTAGTAGAGTTCGTCTTTGTGTGTAACTTAAATTGAAGTTGTGTCCAATTTGAAGTCCGAATACGTATGCGAGTAGAAGATTATTAGCTTATACATTGAGGAGGCTTGTAGTCAGTTTTGTGAGAAAAGCAAAAAAAAAAGGGAGCAAATAAGAGAATAAAAAAATTCAGAAATTCTCTTGTGCTCTCTCAGTTTATTTGCGATATATACATTTTTTACTGGATCAAAATTTTAATAAATAATATCAGAACTTAAGTGAGAAACGAGTCGCTAAAAAAATCATCTCGCTCGTCTCGAGCCGTGCTCTGAGGCCTCCGCGCGCGCCGCTCTGTCCTCGGTCCAAGTGAAAGCAAGCAGTGTTTTTGGTTTCTTTGGGTCCTGCGCAAGAAACCGAGGAGCAAAAGGCTGCACGTGTCAGCGTTGGTTGTTTTTTCTTTGGTTCCAGCGTCGTGTCACCGCAGAGACGTATCTCCTGGGTGTCAATTCCGAGCAAATACATAGGAGCATTGTGCCAAGAAAACAGCAACGACAGAACAAAAAGGTTAAAGGAGAGAGAAGATTTTCCTTGCACCAGCACAGAGAAAAGGCCACATGTGAAGGGAAAAAAGAAGACAAGATAAAAGGTTCATTGATTGCTTTGTGACAGGGGAGAGGTTGAGAATTCATTGATTGCTTCGTGCTCTCCGACGGCGCAGGGACGGACGGAGCGGAGGCGGCGCCAGCGAGCGGGGAGGTGCGGAGACGGAGACAGAGGCGCCGGTGTGGGCGCCGGCGAGCAGGCGCGCGCGGCGACGCAGGCGCTGGCGTCGGCGAGCGGGGTGGGGATGCGCTGACATGGCGCTTTGTAGGCTCGAAAGTGGCAAAAAATTAGTCAACCATATGTTAAGAGTGGCAAATTGTTGAATGCAATGAAGAGAATGACATTTGGATAGGTGGCATTCTTAAGAGTGGCAAAAAGTTAAATTTCCCTCTGAAGAGGTTACCAACGTGGTTTTCGGTATCTCTACTATAGCCGAATTAATACCTGACAATGACTGTGCCAATCTGAAGGATATGAATTGATCAGGCTATACTGAAAGGAAAAACCAGACATTTGGTGTCAGTTAAATCACATAGCATTCCTACCGATCTGTCTATAACAACATTATTCTGATCTGGTGGTAGTGGTCATGAATTCATGATGGGTGTGTACTGTGGAGTTGAGTCTCATCTCCAACTAAAAGGAGGGAAGAGGAAAAAGAAATTGCATCATGGAAGAATCGACAGTGATGCCTCAACAACTAGCCACGTGATGCCTGAAAGCAAAGGGCATTCATATCAAAAGTACCATAAAATGGAGACTGACCTCCACACCGTCTTTCACATTCAGAAATCCCACTACCGAGAAGCCTAGATCTGTCTCTCTCTCATCTCCACCTTTCTCATCCTACCTAGAACTCGCCTCTTCCTCCTCCTCTGACAGCTAACATGGGCAAGTTGTGTTGCAGTCAGTCAGATGATGAGCCGGAGTTCAATCTGCTGGGGCTGCTTGTCACCATCGTCATCGCCTTGCTGCTGCTGCTCATCTGCTCACCTCCCCGGCGCAGGCGTTGCGTCGCCATCTACCCTTGCTGCTAGATGGCGCGACTTCGTCGAGTCTCAAAGCTGGAGGAACTTCTCTCAGATGCACAGAGGAACTTCTTTCAGATGGGCACCACCAAGCCAGTCATTTGGTTTCTGAATTCCGACTGATGTTCAGTTCAAAAATAATTTCTGCTGAATTTGAATTGTAAAAGTCATTCTGTTGCAAGTCTTGTTATGAATGTGCATTCTGTTGATCTGAAGCCTGAATAAATTTTCTGAGAGGTAGAATACTGAAAGTGCTGATTCAGTTTTAGTGTCAAAATTTCTGCCGGGTGTTTCGATCAAATCAGGACATTTAAGTACAGGAACAAGTTTAATGTCGTTAGAAAATTATTTCGAGTCATGTACGTTGAATCTAAGACCAGAAAAACTGTTTCAACAAATAAAATGCGGAAAGAATTGCAGTCTGTTCTAATTCAAAGTATGTATGTATGTATGTATGTATGTATGTATGTATGTATGTATGTATGTATGTATGTATGTATGTATGATTTAGAATCAATCGACATATGCACTGTTGGAACCTGCGGCAGTTCTAACACAGGAGGACAGTGAACACAAGAGACATGAGGATTTACATAAGGATTTATTTATAAGGTTCAGAGCATAGTCTATATTTCCGGGAGCCGAATAGCAATGGCTCCGTCCGCATGCGAAGTTTTTTTACTACTAAAGTTACAAAAGATAGACAGCGTATATTTATACCCTTTCTTTTACCTTCACCTTGGCGTATATGAGCCGTACAATATGTACCAGTGAGGTTGACCTCTTACTTAATTTTGTCGTTGAGATATGGACCAGCTGCTGGTAGTCAGTACTCAGTAGGTGGCAGAAGCAGAACCTGGCCTGTGAGTCCAATTTAACTTTCTCCTCGTGATCTGAGCCGAATCAAGAAACAGCTGGACTGAGATGAACTTCGCAGGAAGGTTTTAGGCATGTCATCGTCAATCATCTGGTCGCTTTGTGAGAATCCATATATCGGGTTTCCCAGACCAGACAAGACTAGGCAGCTGATTAACCATGAACCCGTGATTATTGAGGTGAGGCCGATGGCAGAGGAGATCAGCTGCGCAATTAGCAGTAGGTCCGTCAAACTAAGTAGCCCACGGAGTAACGATCATGCATCATCACCGCCGGCCGACGCAGCCGAGTGGCAGCAACCGTAGAAGTACGTACATCAGAGGCCGGAACAGGCCCGCCCAGACGCGGTCAGGGTCAGCGGCGGAACGAATGGTCGAGCGCAGCCGCTGAAATCCCGGAGAGAATCCCGGTAGAGCGCATGCCGTGCGCGCGCGGCTCCGCCTCGGTATGGCGCCCACGGCGTTCACGTGCCGGTCCCGGTGGCATCAGCAAGCGAGGAGTGACCCAAGGAATGCGCGAGGTTTGCGTGGGTGCGCGTGCGCGCGATCGTGCTTGAGCGCCGCGTTGGCGCGCCCGGCCGGCGCACACCGGCCAGCCAGACGCCCAGACCGCACGACCGCGCGCGCGCGCGCCGCCGTTCCTTTCCGGGCTTCACCGCCACCGCAGGTTGCGCGGAGGAAGAGGCGGGCGCTGCGCTGGCCGCTCGGGTCCTCAATTCTTCACGACGACCGCAGTCTGAGATGGCCGTTCGGGCCCATTGGGCGCATCCGACATGGGCCCTTGATGGACCACCAGGGCTCGGCCACAAGGCTTTTGCGATGTTTGGGCTAGGCTTTGGGATTTTAGGCAAGCCTGTACTTCAGACCGCTCATTGGTCAAATCTATTGTGTACCTTCTGAACCAGTTGTAGTATTATACGCAATCTTTAGAAAGATCCAGTCAGTCGTAGGAATCTAAATTCCAAGCTTTGTGTTACGTCCTCAGTTAGCTTCCTTGGGCTGCTAGCAGCTCGCCTTCACGCACCGGCTTCATGACTCCGGCCTCATCGATCAAGAAGTGTGTTTTCGCTACAACTGTTCTGTCCTCTCGAGCATTACAGCATCATGATCGGGTCAGTCTGAGGTGATCAGCGACCAACCTAGCTGCATCTTAAACAACCGGAGCCATCTCAGCTCTCACCACATGCATGACAAATAATTGGGCTCGATCGATCCGTTCAGATGTCAAAACTACTAGATAGTAACACGGCACGATTTCGTGTTCTGATCGGCCTCAGCCTGATGATGCCAACCTTTCATCCTTCTGGGTTATCGACCGATGTGGCAACGCAATCCGAGCTGGCTCTTTTCTGTTTCCGGCACGCCTGAAACGCAGTAGAATTTTCTTTCGCCTTTCGTGTCAGTGTCAGCCTTCCCAAGTCCCTGCATGCCGTGGCAAATAGGTGATCGAGTTGCTCCATACAAGCAAAGCAATTAAAACAATGTGTATTTTGCACTTGTTACGAAGATAACTACGAATCAATCTATCCACGCTCCGTTCCCAGCCGCTTATTTTTGAACGACTCGGAGTTCGTACGTGATCAATTTACCTTTGCAAACACATTTTAACTTGATGCAGGGTTAAGCAGGGGGGGGGGGGGGCAAGAATATGCGAACTCTGAAGTAAAAAAGGTTTCATTTTGGAAGAAACAGCAACAAATATGGATGCACACTCAACTCCACGAGATATCGTTATTGCCACATGAAGAAGTTACGTCGAATTCATGCATAACCAACTCAACAAACTGATTGATACTACTATAAAGCTCTAGTTGCAATGTCCCCGGCAGGAAAGATGACAGAATCAGTTTGGTGAACACAGGCCAATAGTTATTATAAAATTAATTCGTGCCTTGTTATTTGCTCTTAAAATTGGTTCCGTACAATGTGTCTCCTACACAGTCCTCAAGGCTCAAGTCAGTGAGGCATTGTTCATATTGATTTTTAAAATCTGCTTTTCTATAATAATTAGTTTTTCTACAGTATTTACCTTTCAAACGGAGTTTTTTTAAGACGGGGTCTACTAGCCGATTGTAGAAGACACTATAATGACTGCATTTATATCGACTAAAATCGCATCCGAATTTATGTCTGTCCTACGACTTCTCTACAAGCTGTTACTATTTATAAGCTAAAACTAAAAGCTATCAGCAAAAGTCAATATGTACAAACAGACACTCCAGTATCTATCGAGCATAATCAATTAACATGTGATGGATGGTTTGTGGATAGTAACAATCTTCTTACCTGTTCATACTACACTCCATATACCACAATAAAATGGTGTGTTGCAAAGGACAATTATAGAGATGTACCAACCCCGGTTTTGACTTTGCCACAACGCTGGCTAGGCTACACTCTAAACTCACGCTGTTGAGTCGATGTGTTAGTCACGCCACGATGTTGGCTAAGACCTAAAAACCTAATTGATTTTTCATTCATGTGTATTGTGGATAGTAACAATCTTCTTACTTGTTCATACTACACTCCATATACCACAATAAAATGGTGTGTTGCAAATGACAATTATAGAGATGTAACAACCTTGTTTTGACTTTGCCACGAAGCTGGCTAGGCTACACTCTAAACTCACGCTATTGAGTCGATGGGTTAGTCGTACCACGATGGTAGCTAAGACCTAAAAACCTAATTGATTTTTCATTCATGTGTTTTGACTGTGTGAGGATCGACTTAGATACTCTGGAACACCTACACTTCTTTAAGAACCTTCTCATCCTAAAGCATCAATAGCAAATTTGCATTTGCATCAGCCTTTTGCATGGAGCACAAATTTATATGAGACTCAAAAGAATTGTCTGTGTGCTCTGTGAACACACAAATTTGCTGTAGGAGGCCTAGACACTTGTTTTTTCAAAACAAAACTATATATATATACTATTCTTCGAATACCTACAATCTATTGGAACCGTGTCAACACACTGGGGCACAATTTCAGTATAAAGAGCATTTTAGAGATTAGCAAAAATATTTTGTGTTAGGAATTAATTTAAGCAAACATAATTTTCATAAAAAATGATCCAATTAGGCCACAACTGTAAAAAAAACCCTTAGACCAATATTTTTGCAAAAGAGCCTTTAAATATTATGAAATTACATATAGACCGAAATTGGTCGATAAGAATCACCAAAGTAAATTTCAGATTTTAATTAGTCATCCAACCTCTCCTTAATGCACACCTAACACAACTGGAAAAATTACAAACCATACCATCCATTTTCAAATGACCAAAATACCCTAAATGACAAGTGTCCAATGATGTATGAAGCCTCCACAAAATTATGAAATTTCTAATGAAAACACAAATCATTTTTCACCGACCAACTTTGGAGAAATTACCATTCATACCATGAATTAGAAAAAGACTAAATTCCCTTTTTGCCAAGTCATGCCATGAGGCGTCAAGCCATCATAATTTGCATGAATTGCCAAGGCAACAACAAACATTTTCCACTGATGCATCCAATGTACCAAGCCATTTATAAATAGCACCATAGGATATCAAGCCACCAGAACCCTAATTTGGTGAGCTCATCCCTCTACTTCTTTCTTTCCCTTCTTTCTTGCTAGCCCTAATGCCATGGCACCAATGTAGGTTTCGCCAAGACAAGGGTGGAGCAAAGGAAGGCAAGGATCAAGGAAGAGAAAGAAAAGGAGCTCAAGCAACCATCGTCTACGCATCAACCATTCATTAATGAAACTCAGGGTTTATGCTACCCTTTATTCCCATCCTTCTCATTCCTATTGCAGTTTCTCACTTAAGAATATTGCTGCAATTTGGAAGAGTTGATTGGGGGACAATATTGGGAAACAAGGAAACCCAAGTTTTACCTTTGCCATTCGGCAAGTTCAATGTGTGCATTATGTGCATGTCCACATTGATTACTATTGCATTTTCATACCTGTGTGAGTGCCATGATATGTATGAATGGATGATATATGCATGAGTGTGATGCTATGTTTTCATAGGAAATCTAATTTAATAAACTGCCATGTGGTAGTTCATTTGGTATTCCTTTGCTAATAAAAGGCAAGTAAAAATAAAATATTTGATATGCATATACAATACAACTTGAAAAATGAAATGCTAGATGAATGTTACTATTTTGTCATAAACCGAAATAATAGGATTGGGCTAAACAGTAGTATGAATAGAGTTTTCTTAATGTCAAGCATGTTCTTGAAGTTATGACATTCCTTATCCCCATATGAATATTATCCGAGATGATTATCAACCCATGATCAAGGTTCTGTAAACAAGGTCAATTAATCATTCCTAAGGATAAAATCATACTAGTGCGGTTCAAATTGCTATGTTCCAGATTGTCATATGAATGTATTGTTTTGGTTCAAGCAAATGTATGTGCATATGTTGGTTAAGTACTTCCTATAAAGTGTTTCATGCAAATCCCATGACGTGAGCGACGCCATGCATTAAGGGAGTCATTCGTCTCGAGCATATGCATACACATTTTATTCGACATTCTTCCAATTTGGATCTTGTCCTTATTAGACGTTTACTATAATTATTCTAGAAACTCAAGCAACCAGGGATCTTCTTTCCAAGGTTGAACCCCAGGACTCTATTCATCCGAGTATCTCAGGCAAGTCCATTTCTCGATCATGATTGATCTGCTAATTGCATATATATCAAGTAATTGCAATCTATGCTATTACTATCACCTACCTGGTAAAACTTACTTTCTAATTAAACAACTCAATCAACCCTTGAGGGTCCGTTGGACCAGTCCCTTGGAATATATTATGACTCGTATTCGAAACCCTGGTATGAAGACTCTGGATTGTGTAGGTTCCACTGCATACGTACAGTTTATCACTCTTAAGATTTAACAAAACAACTGCCAGATGGCATTCAAGGGTCGTAACAAACCGTGTTGACCACATGACCTAGTATGGGACGGGCATAAGCTGAGTAATGCCTTCTTAATGTCATATCTATCAAGGATTGTGTATATGATATGCTTGGGTATGCATCAGTACCCGTAAGGACTTTTGACCCATCGATAGTGGTGTAGTATGGGCGCTATATACGCGATGGAGTAGCGGACACATCCAACTAACGGCAACAGTTTTGTACTGGCCAGGCAAAGATATTGGCATATGTGATTGATGAAAAGCTTTGTGTATTTAGTCTAGCCACACGCCAAAAAAAAAAGTGTGTCTATAGCTTGACACGAAAGACTAAGATGATATTGTGGATAAAGTAACGCACCTATGCAGTGTGTAATAAAATTGTGCCTTGTTACTCCCTATTCCGGGCAAGAACTGTGTTCGCGGCAAGGAAAGGAACATATAGGAGGTTCTCACAACCTGTGTGTGCCTGATGATCATGGTTTTCTGAATTAAATTGATTCTTTCCTGGAAATATTTTTCCAAAACTCTTCTGTAATTGTCAGGACCATGGGTCATTGTAGTTGAAAGCTAGCATTTGAAACAGTACTTCTTCTATCGTGGACTTGTTGAGTATCTTCTATACTCATATTTATTCTATTTTCCCTTTGTTAGACTATGAGCCAGAAGAGCCGAGAGAAGATTTATAGGTGGCTAAGAAAGCATTCGAGGATCAAGCTTCGGGAGAAGATGGAAGACGTGTAGACTACTACCGCACTCTTATCTTCGATGGAGCCGACGATCCTCGATGGTGTAGCTAGATCTTAGTAGCAATAACAGTGGTAGTAGAATAATATTCGCCCTGCGCGGTGTGATGTCTTTGTTGAAGCCTTCCATTGTCTTAATCGCAAGTTATGCCCTTGAACTTCATATATTTTAGTCTGTAATATATGTGATCACTGTTGGATCATTGCAATACTACTCTGGTGTGCCCATCTCTCGGTGAAGAGTTTACCAAGTGATGAGCTAAATACAATGGCAGATCTGGGTCTCGGACCAGGACTAGATAGGCTGTAGCCTAAAGCTTTAGACCAAAGGCTCACTAAAATTCTCTTGACAAGGCCTATGATCTTTGGTAGCAGTGGCATATTCGGTTCAAAAATAGTCAGCTCAGCCCCTGGCCGAATACCTAGGCTTGCTACCATAGGTAATGGTAAGCTTAGTCCAGTCCTCACAAAAAGATCCAATAATGTTAATTTAATTGCTCTCAAAATATAAAAAAAATGTTGATTTAATGTGGGACCCACTGCATGCATGACGAGCCGTAGAGCGTGTGCGAAAATGCTATAACAGCCTTCTCGGTCGGACAGCGACCCGCTTCCTATCTAATCTAACCCGAAACCGCAATCTTAATCAAAATCCTGATAAGCCTCAGGGGCACAAACGTCATTTCATGGCAGCCCCTGATTATATATATGATCTCCGCTAGTCACCGTTTCGTGTTCTCGCTTCGCTCCCTTAATTTAATCCTAATTTATTTTTGTCATCCTCGCCTTAATTTATTTTGCTCCTCCCTTTCTTGCCTCGTTGCTCCGCGCTTCCAGAACTCGAATTGTTAATTTATTTATTATACTAGTACGATAATAAAATTTCGCGCAAGTTTGGATTCAGCAATCGCTACACCTCCGGTTTCCCCAACTCATTGGTTCCTCGATCGCGCGCCCGGCGGATTTTCGGTGTGGATTCGGCCGATTTGGGCCTCCGGTAAGGCGATTCCGCGGTTCTTTGATCCAAATTTGACCAAGATTAGCTGCCTTTGTGAGGGAATTCGTTGTGTTTTGCGCCAAGATTAGCCAAAATATCTTGTCTTGTGTTTTCAGGGCATGGAGCGCCGCGGGTTGCTAAAGGCTGCTCTTTTGGTGTGCTTGCTTGTGCTTTGCTCCGGGAGAGGTAAAAATGTTAGCCCTCCTTTTGTTTCTTGGCTTCAAGATGTTATATTGGAGTTGTTTCCTGCTTTCATTTGGAACTTTGTTTTTTTGCGAGGCATTTAGAGCTGTTTGTTGTTCTTAATTGGTTTAGTTCACTTCTAAATGGGAATACATGTAAAAATCTGCAACTAAGTACGGTGCATAGGATTAACTTGACCAATTTTTGCAGAAATAATGGGATGAACTGGAAAAACGATCACATTAGCAAACGAAAATATATACTTTACCACAACAAATTTCCATACGTCGATACATTTCTCTCTCTCTCTCTCTCTCTCTCTCTCTCTGGGGCTATGCCCTGTGTCGAAATTTGATTGAAATAGCTCATGTTTTTACGTTTATCCCATTCTCAGTAGTACCGAATTACCTTGTTCTTGCAATTCAGGTTTGAAATGCCTGGTTCGAACTGTCTAGTTGGTATGGTTCTGTAGCCTGGTCAGATTCATCTTGACTTTAACAAGTAACATTAAGCTTCAAATTCCTTCTGACAAAATAAAAGGCTGTTACAGAGAATTATAGGAGTTCTTGCGTGTGGATGATTCAAAGCTATTATATATGTCCTCTTCAACTTTGATTTCGAAAGTTTTACTGTTACAATAATATGTTTGTTCATCTTGCCATGTTACATATTTTTTTCTTTTTTTGCTTAACTAGGCTGTGTCTTTTCTCCATGTATTCAGCATGTTCCATGTTGCTATTGATGTTGATGATTTACTTTTCTGATATAGAACTTACGATTAAACATCACCCCTCCACTACCCTATATAACTCAACTCTTGCCAAGACACTCGTGGAATATGCTTCTGCTGTAAGTTCATTCACCTTTTCTTTATCTTAATTAGTTCAATATGGATTAATTTTTGTCAAATTCTTTCTAGTATTTTGGCAAATTTCTACAAAAAAAATATGCATTGTTAGTTAAGTTTCTGCCTTTCCTTTCAGTATTTTGGAGTTAAAACTTGGTGATGTCTTGCAGATCTATACTGCTGATTTGACACAACTGTTTACTTGGACATGTGCTAGATGTGGTGACCTGGTGGCGGTAAACCTTCTTACCACTGATGTCCTTTCTGTTTATTGTGACATGATTTATGTTGAACGTTTGGCCAACTTCATGCAATACTGGTATGGAAGATGAAGTAAACTTGTTGGATGACACAGGGATTTGAGATGATAGAGCTCATCGTAGATGTGGAGAATTGCTTACAGGTTGGTCCCTACTTGTGTTCATCGTACCTTTATCTCCATGTCTGTAGTATCTTTTAAGTTGATCATATTTTTATGAACAAGCAGGCGTACGTTGGTTTTGCTAGTGATATCAATGCTGTCGTCGTTGTGTTTAGAGGAACTCAAGAGAACAGGTAATGGGCATATATCTCGTTTTGCTTGCTATTAAAAATGCTATTCAAGTTTCGATTCAGAATGTTCTATCACTTATAAGAGGTAGATCTATTATGTATTTCGATTTCAGTCGTGTGTACTTAGCATTTATAAATATTTGACCTTTAGTCTACATATTTTTCTCCGTATGCAATGTAATACTCACATGCAAACCTGCAAATGGTGTCAATATCCTTTATAACACCTCAACTGTACTGATCGTCCAATTTCTCAGCATTCAGAATTGGATAGAGGACTTGCTATGGAAGCAACTTGATCTTGACTACCCTGGCATGCCTGAAGCAATGGTGAGCATAGCTAAAGCATTGTGATTAAAATACACTTGCGGCAAACCCAATTCATAGTTGTACCCCCTGGTTAATTTGTAGGTACATCGAGGATTTTATTCTGCTTATCATAACACAACATTACGCGATGGAGTTGTCAACGGTATTCAAAAGACTCAGAGGCTTTATGGAGATGTTCCGATCATGATCACAGGGCATTCAATGGGTGGAGCTATGGCTTCATTTTGTGCACTTGATCTTGTTGTGAGTACTGAACCTTGTCTGAATCTGAAATGAATTCAATTTGAGCTTCTCTGATACTTTCTGTTTTAGAAATTTGTTTTCCATAAATCTACCTGCAAAGTTTTTTGCATTATAAGTTATATGGACCTTTAGTTCTTCACTGCTGTGACAGGGTGGGCTGTCTTCACAGAAAACATCAAAAAAAAATTTTGTTGGAGTTTGAATGCACCTTCTGCCATCAGTTCTGACCAAATATATTTGATATATAATCTACATTCTGGTTAAATGGCAAAACAATCTAGTTGCTACCAATGTACTACTTAACCAGTAAATAACGAAGGTGCCGCTTTAGCTTCTTTTGGGGATGATCTTTATTTCATCTTTCCTTCACCAACCTAGTGCTTATTTTTAGCTTATAGAACTTCTACATGTGTGACAGTGTGAGCAATTAGTAATTTGCCAAATCTTTCTTTACTGCTGGTTTAGCGCATCCACAGCTTAACAGAAATGTCTGCTTTGTTTTAGGTGAACTATGGGTTAGATGGTGTGAAACTAATGACATTTGGGCAACCTCGTATTGGCAATGCTGCTTTCGCTTCTTATTTCAAGAAATACTTGCCTCATGCAATTCGAGTTACTCATGCGCATGATATCGTCCCTCACCTGCCACCATACTTCGCGTTCTTCCCACAGAAGACCTACCATCACTTCCCAAGAGAGGTATGCTCCACTCTGCAGTATGCTTACTGTCTACCTGTGTTGACATCTATTACCTGTGTTTAACATTCTTCACTGACTCAATACATTTAATCTTGTTTTGTTACGTATTCATTTTCTAAGAGATCTAGTAACAATGAACGCGCATTTACCCATTTTCCATCAGTTTCCAGTGCATAATGCCATATTGCTCCTTTCTTCAGGTATGGGTCCATAATGTCGGGCTAGGAAGCCTAGTATACTCGGTAGAGCAGATCTGCGATGATTCTGGTGAAGACCCAGCATGCAGCAGGTCCTCCCTCCACCCTCTCATCTGCACAAACACAAGCAGACGCATTGAACCACACCACATGATATCCTCCTCACTTGATTAAGTTCATATCCCTCGTAAGCCCTAACATCATCCGTTTTTCAGGTCTGTGAGTGGAAACAGCGCGCGAGACCATATATACTATCTCGGCGTCAGTATGCACGCTGAAGCGTGGAGCACTTGCAGAATCGTCATGGACTACAGCACATTGCGGTATGAGATGGACCTCAATGGTAACATCGTCTTGTCCAAGCAACCTGGTTTGTCAAATGAGCAAAAACACAGTGCCCAGTGAACCAATGTATGATATAAAGCGTATTAGTACTACAAAGAACTGCTCCCCCTCTGTGATGCTCACTGTTTAGTTGTTCGTGCATCCAAAGTGGGGAATGGGAAGAAAACGCTGGATTGGGAGATCCTTGCTGTAAATGTGGTTTGGTAGTGTGAAGCATTGTTTAGTTCAAAATTATGTCTCAACATTCGGTAAATGGACACTGAAGGCCAAGAATTCATCTACGTTGTTGTGAGCGATGACGGAATCAGGAGCAGTTGCACGATAATAACCGGCTAAGCTATCACATATCTGCAAATAGCAAACATACAAAAGTAACTACGACTCTACGAGCATACTATCAGATTGGTTAAAATAGAGTTGTGGTATTGTTGTATGGGCTTCCACCTATGCCCGTTCGGACTGCTGGACCAAGAGATCCATTAAAGCATATAAAAATATACCTACGCCTCTGACATAGTAGGTCACTGTAAAGGTACCATTATAATTAGATCTTAATAACCATATGAGAGAGCTGGGCCTATCTTCGATATTGACTTTAATAGTCCTATTTACTATTAGATCTGTAGCCACAACAGTTATTGTGCTAATTTTGCAAGATGCGTGCATGATTTGACGAAGATAGCGAAACATACATATACAAGGGGGAGAAACAGCATATGGGCTCGGAAATAACTTAATATAATACACCTCTTGCTCCGTGCTGAACCACGTTCACGCTAAGATCCAGGGAGAATTACGGTAAAGCTAATACAAATAAATAACTGCTCTCGCAACTCAAAACACAAAACAAAAATAGCAGCTGTATGAAACACAAGTAACCTGTCCTATCTCCAAACCTGAAATCTTATCAGAAGAAACTTCACGAGCTCCAGGTAGCCAAACCTGAAACAGTTACATTCAGAATACGGGTGCAGCCGGCCATACTCATCGTGTAACCGCAGAAACAAAAGCACTCGTCAGATGTGACTCTGCGTTCCTCTCTTCGCTTTTCTACATTTCCAGCTGAATCTATCTTGTAGGCTCCTGAGCTCTTAAGAAACATAACACTAACATTCACAAGGAATGGACGCCAGGAGAAGGCCTGTCAATGGTAATGACATACAGATAAACCATGAGGCGGTGCTGATGGCCAGAGATGGAGAGAGGAAAAGGCTTATTCACAGACAACGGAACCGAGGTGGAACCAATGCCATGTTCCTAAACCGGAACCATTTGGTGCTGATGAGCAAACTCATCCCTTCGCTAGAGCGAGCGATGCCTGAAAAGAAAACGGTCCGCTTTACTCATTTGTACTATCGAAGCTGCCATGACCATTTGATCGCTTTTGCTCTCTTGAATTCTCCCCCCACATTTTGGCCTCTGCAATAGCACGCTGCCTGTCAGCAGTCCTTGATGTTTCTCTTTTTCTTCCTGTTTGAGCTGGACTACCCACTTGTGACCCTGTTATGTCCATGTCATCCAATCCTGATCTCCGACCAGAATCACCAGTAGAATTAGTCCTGCTAACCTCTCCATACTTTGATGACCTGGCAGATTCCCTCCTCCTTAAGTCTGGAGAATGATGATTTGGCGAGCGCGCACTGCGTTGATCATCGTTCCACACACCAAGATTTCTAGCCCTGGGGGTTGATGAATTGCTCCGACTATGTTGAACTGGGGCATGTGGATCATATGTCTGAGAAGCTAGATATGAGAGGGCAGTGACAACATCTCCTATATGAGGGCGAGTGGCGGATTGCTCTTGCAAACACATGGCAGCAACAGCTAAAGCCTGATACAGACCCCTCATAGGGAAGCGACCTTGAAGCATTGGATCAGCCATGTTAGGAAATTTCCTGCGGTCCTTGAACAGTGGACGAGCCTGCATAGATGAGCTGAATTGATTATCCAAAATTAAAATGTCCACAAAGTACTGTTTACATTAACGTTGCAGTAGAAACTGGTTCCCGATAGCAATTTTAGGGGATCGTAATAGAAAAGAATATTGTCATCTGTAGGCAGAATGGAACAACCGAGCTAAAGCATCCTTAAACTATCACATTTGCAATAATCAGTAAAATTACAAAGATGGTGACAAATAATGTTCTTTAAAGACAACTTTTCATGGCCAAGGAATATTTGCAACAATCAATAAAATTAACATTTGATTAATGTTAAGACCACTCTTCATGATCAAATTGAACATGAGCTAGCATATACTCAACTATTGGTTGTTGTACTATTATGAAGGAACGAGTTTGCAGGCTTAGCTTGATTAGCACGATGGTATTTCACTAAGAATACTGAAATAAAACAAGGAGCTACATGCAATCTTTTTTAAAAATGATATACACTGGCAGAAAATTAAGTATGTCAACTGAATTAAGTATAGTACAAAAGCGTACCCATGCCACTAGGTTTTGCTCCCCCTGGGGCTTGGTGTTGTCAATTGCTTTGCGCCCTGTAATCAGTTCAAGGAACACAACACCAAAGCTGTAGACATCGGATTTCACTGTGAGCTGCCCAGTCATTGCATATTCTGGGGCACAGTAGCCATAAGTTCCCATCACACGTGTTGAAACATGAGTTTTATCACCAACCGGACCAAGTTTTGCAAGGCCAAAGTCAGATAGCTTAGGGTGAAATCCTTCACCAAGAAGAATGTTTGATGACTTGAAATCCCGGTAAATAACAGGAGGGCTTGCCTTGTCATGAAGGTATTCTAAGCCCTTAGCTGCACCTGCAGCTATCTTCATCCGTATGTTCCAGTCAAGAGGTTCCTTATCAGGTGGCAAATCTATCAGGGAGAAAAAATAGATATTCTTTATATCTTCATTTGCAGTTGCTGTTGAACATTAAATAAAACAGGATGCACTTACTAAGTAGTAAGTAATCAAATATATAATACTAGAATACTTTCTGTTCATTGCTACAAGCACTCATGGAATTTTGAAAGCTTAGATGGCAAAGGGTAGATAAACAAACCATGCAAATGATCTTCTAGTGATCCCAATGGCATAAACTCATAAACAAGAAGGCGTTGATCTCCATCAGCACAGTAGCCAATCAGACTGACCAAGTTAGTGTGATGCAAAAGACTGAGCATGAGGACCTCGACCAGAAATTCTCTATTTCCTTGGAGACCATTACGATCAAGTTGCTTCACAGCAACAGCCTGGGAAGTCGGATTATTTCGTTAGTGTCCAGGACTAATGCAAGTGTGTATTAAAGACAAGCCATGGCAATGTACCAACATTTTACTGGATATTTCAACTAGATCACTCAAAAACTAAAAATTGAGTGTATTTAGTAAAATCTCAAGCATCAAGATAGATTCAGAAAGACCAACCTGCCCATTCTCCAGGCGTCCTTTGTATACACGGCCAAAACCTCCTTCACCCAATAGGCAATCTTGTCTGAAGTTCTTAGTGGCAGCAGCAAGCTCACGAAAAGTGAAAGTCTGTGCTGCAATATTTTGGCTGTTTCCCTCCCTATGGATGGCTACACCCTTCTTATAGTCCGATCCACCCTGTGATCTCGATTTATCTAAGCAGAAAATGATCTAGAGTTAGCAACCAGTTAAATTAAATAATTCAACATTAAAAAATTGCACTACTCTCAGAGCACTAACATTCTGCCAGTACAAACATAAAAAAGGGTCAGGCATACAACATTAAGGATACTTTTCTGCACTAGAAGGTCTTTTACTTTGTAAGGAAAAAATTACTTATGAATTATGATCACTATTCACCAGTCATCAAAAGTTCATTTTTATCCTATTCCTCTCCCTAGGTACCAGTGAACAATTAGGGTCAAGTAGTAGGCTCAGCAGAATTTACTTTGGAAATAATGCTCAACTTATTTGAAATGGTCGGTCGAGTAAATTTCATCAATCAGCTTCATGAAGTAATACTCAAAGCGTTATCACAATGATGTTAAGACTGAGTACGTATTTACTATAATGCCTCCATCAATCAGTTTCATTGAAAACAAACAAACATCCATCAATCTTTTCTACACTGTACTAGGCCACTATAATGCATCCTACACTTTATAATGTCAAACCCCCAAGTTCTTAGAGACAATTTGCATATCACCAAGATGAGCCAGCTGCCTAACTGGACAGATACATTGGCATAAACATATCCCCGATATGTAAAGAAGGATTGAAATGACAGCTACATTATGTGTCTGTATCCTCTCATATCTTGTTGAGTTCAAGGATTAGTAAGTAGTAAAGGTATCCATCACTTTCTAGCCATCTAATGGGATTATTACTTGTTTTGTAAGTTCCAGAATTCCCAAAACAAATATACTATCCATCCCAACGCAGCTTTCAGACGCTCTCGACCAACGCATACAGGTAATGTAAACTAAAACACCAGTTATACAAGAAACGCCTAAAATCACCATGACGATACAGATTTCCCTAACTACAGCTAATTATCGTACCCAGAAATTATAGTGGCACTAGCATGCATTCCCATCTTTTCCTCACTAAGGGCCTGTTTGGTTCATGACCAGAAGTTGCCTAGCCACAAGTTAGGCGTGCCACAGTTTTTAGGTAGCTGTTTGGTTCACTGACGTAACTGTGGCATGCCACACTTTCTTAGCACCCGGCCCCACACGTCATAGACTCAGTTTCTTGTCAAACTTTGCCACAAGTGTGGCTTCGATTTTGTTAGCCACACTTTCTGTGGCAGCCACATATTGCCTAAGCTTAGGCACAGTAAGATTAGGCACCAACCAAACAGGCCCTACATGCAGCACAAGGCGTGCCTCCACCGACTCACAGCTACCAATCTTACCGCAAAGATCGCAGCTTTGCACATTCTTCTAATTTCACCCATCAAAATCATGATTCGCACACAGTAAGCACGAGAAAATCAACAAAAACAAGACCGCTCCACCTCAAGCACCCCCAAAATATCTCAAAGCCACAGTAAAGCGAGAAACAATTCCCAAGATCCAGTTGTCCTCCCATCGCACCTGATCCGACCCTGGACACCCCGCGATCCGCCGAGCCGTCCTTGCGCGCATCCTTGGCGTCGGCGCCGGGCTTCTTGGCCTCCCCTTCCTGGGCCGATCCGAAGCACAGGAAGCAGCCCATCCAAGCGCCCCGGCAACAGAACCAAGAAACGGGATGCGGAGGCCGCCGAAGCAGACGAAATGGGGACTCCTCCCCGATCTGGGGGCAGAGACCTCCCCAAAATCGGATTTTTAAGGGGATGGGAGGGGGCTCGGGTCGAATTGGGGAGGGTGCGTCGGGGATTGAGCGGGGCGGTGGAAGTGGGATGGAAGCTACAAGGAGGAGAAGAACATGAGGCTGGGGGACAGAGAAAGGGAAGTAGTGTAGGGAGCAAGGGGCAAGTCCGCTCTGGGCAGTGTGAAGAAGAGAGGGGACTTCGGGGCACATCCACTTTCCTCTCCTGCCTGCCACCTCCGCTTATAAACGGTAAGAGAGAGAGAGAGAGAGCGAAGCTTAATTTTTTTGCATCACGCGTTCATACATTTCATATTTTCATTCACTTGGCAGGCCTTGATGCCCAATGATGCGACAGTAAATGTGTTCTTTTAGAGCATGTATAATAGTATAGATAGTGATAATCTATATATTGTTTATATACTATAAGACCGTCTGTTAAATAGTAGATAATATCTTTCTCTCTTCTTCATAGTACCTAAAATCCTGTGTAACATAGGTTTACAGATAACTGACATATATCGTTGTACGTGCTAGTGCTGTCCAAGTGGGCCAGGCCCAACCGTGCTTGCCCGTGGTCCGGTACTGTTGGCCCGGCCCGAGCACGGCACGACCCGATGGAGTGAGCCATGCCTGGGCGGGCGGCGCGGCACACCGAGCTGGCACGGGCCGGCCCGGCTAAACATAGCCGCTTTTGACTGTTGGGGGCTAAAAAATTCAGAAAAAAATCAAAAATTTGATGTTTTTTCTATAAATAGGGGTATCTGGCCTCCATTTTCCAAAATTCAAAAATCTTCAAAGAATTTTCTGAGAGCTGCAAAAGAGATAATAGTGTTGTCTTATTTTAATCTTTTGCTATTATTTGTTGATTCAATAGTAAGTTAATTGTTCTTTACTATTTCAATTTGCAGTTGATTCAATAGAGAACTACGATTTTCAACTCTCCGAATTCGGCTTCTCGGCAGAGGATATGCAATCTTTTCAAGAAGGATATCCATCCGCGGAAGGTTCACATCCACAACAAACTAGAGAGCTAGAAGAAGCGACAGCCCCGGTGCAGCAGGGTTCAATCGATCCATCTTCTGCTGGCTCAACAAGTGCATCCACAACCCATAGCACGGGTGCAAAAAGAATAAGAGCTAGTATATCAGGAGTTTGGAACGATTTCGACAAGAAGTTCAAGACTGACGATGATGGGAATTCAGTGAGGTATGCTGTTTGTAAAATTTGTGGTAATAAATTATCTGCAAAATCTTCAGGTGGGACAGGTCACTTGCAACGGCATGCTGCAAGCTGTAAAAGAAGGCAAAGAATGCAAATGTGCCAAGCGCAGCTATAATATAACCCTAACGGCTTAGTACGTACTTAGGAGTACAACCCAAAGGTAGCTTGGAAATCTCTTTGTAGATTAATTGATTCTCAAGATTTACCTTTAAGTTTTGGTGAGTGTGATGTTTTTCAAAAAAAAATATTATGACTGCTCATAACCCTCGATTTAGTGTTGTATCTAGGCAAACTACAACTAGAGATTTAAGTAAATATTATAACAATTGTCATGAAAAATTGAAAGAAATGTTTCATACATGTACATTCTGTATTGCTTTGACATCAGACATATGGAGTGGTAGGGCTAGAAAGGATTAAATTACTGTTGTTGCTCATTATGTTAATGATGACTGGGTAATGGAAAAAAGAATTATGTGATTTAAATTAATTAATGTTTCGCATACTACTGAAAATATTGCAAAAAGTATTATTAAAGTTGTAGAAGATTTTGGCCCCACAGATAAGTTTTTTCTATAACTTTAGATAATGCAGCTGCAAACACTAAGGCCATGAAAATTCTTACTCCTTTGTTTAATACTTATGCACAATCTTTCTTACTTCATCAATGTTGTGATTGTCATATTATTAATTTATTGTTAAATCTGGTTTAAAAAGATTAAATGCTTGTATTGATTCTTTCAGGGATGCAATTTCATATATTAATTGTTTTAACCAACGAATAGCTGCATGTAAGAGCTTTTGCGTAGCAATGAACATCTGTCATAGAAAATTTGGCTTAGACATGTCTGTTAGATGGAACTCTACTTAACTTATGCTTAAACATATATTGCCATATAAGAGCACCTTATCTGTTTTCCTTCACACCCAAGGTCATCAATCTCGTAGCACCTACAGTAAAACCCAAGCTAGAGACCCTGAACTTACCGAGGACGATTGGGTTGTTGGTGAAAAAATATTTTCCTTTATAAAACTTTTTCATAAAGCTACACTTTGTCTTTCTGGAGTATTCTATCCAACCTCTCCTCTAATTGTTCATAACATTCTTGAAATTTCCACTCATCTAAAGGCTTTTGAAAATGATCCTATACTACGAGATGTTGTAGTTGCCTTGAAAACTAAGTTTTAAAATATCGGAGGGAAATTCCTATTTTATATGCATTCGCTTTTATTTTGGATTCTAGTGCCAAACTCCAAGGATTTATAAATATATTATAACTTTTAAGTGATGCTACCGGTTTAGACTATTGTGCATACTATAGAGTAGTTAAGGATAAATTATATGAGGTATATGAGAAATATGAAAATAAGTTTGGGTCCGTACATTTAGAAAACCCCCCGGTAGCCCCTAGCACCTCTAGGGGGACTATGCAATTGGGTAAGATTTTTTGTTCTTCCTCTAGAAATTCTCGTGTAGGTGCAGGTACACATCAGTCAGGAGGAGGAAGGCGACAGAGCACTAGAGACCTATCAAGCTATCTTAACAGTGATAGCATCAGTTTCGAGCAAAATTTGAACATCTTCTCATGGTGCCAAACCCAGAAAGTAATAAATCCAGTGCTATCCATATTAGTGCAGGATATGTTAACTGTTCATGTCTCTACAGTCTCCTCGAAGTCAGCTTTCAGTCTATCTGAAAGAATAATCGAGGAGCGACGAATAAGTCTCTTGAACGAGATGGTCGAAATCCTTCTGACCGTCAAAAACTAGGAACAAGTTGTATCAAGACTCCAACATACTGCAAATAATAGAGATTTAGAAGAATCTTTTGAGAATTTATATCTAGATAGCAATGAATAGGATTTTCAATATTTTTCTTCACATGTAGTCGCTAATGAGCTTTATAGGCTGTACTCTTTTTTTTCTTTACCAAGATTTTCTCAAGTTAAGTTTTTACTTGGTAAAGTTTTTAATGAAGCAGCCATCCCATGTAATTTAACAAGTTAATAAAGCTCATTATATCATTAAAAATAATTATTTTAATGATTAACAATGTCTACAATTTTTTACATTTTTTTCTTAATTTTCTATAAATTTTTAAATTTTTTCTCTTTTTCCCGGCTTAATGGGTCACCGAGCCAGCACGGCCCGTTAAGCTGTAACCATGCCCATGCCGGCACGGCCACAGGCTGGCACGACATGTCCCATTTATTAAGTGGGTCTTAACAGGTCGTGCCGTTGCCAGGCCCATCCGTGCCGGCTCGGCACGGTCTATTGGACATCACTAGTATGTGCCCTTAGTTTCACCATGTCACACAGGCTCTGCGGTACCAATGAAGTTCATGGGTAGCATCTGAGAAGGGCTAAGCCAGGAATGGAGCGCAAGAATTTTACAAAAAAAAGATTTAAAATTTGTAGATATTAGAAATTTCTTTGTTCCAGATAGAGTAGATTTACTGATCGTCTACAAGTAATACATGTCATGGAAACTTTCCTAGTGAATCTTTCGTGGTAACGACAATTGTAACAAAGAAACTACTAGTTACTTGTTTGAATAATTCGCTTGGGTAGGTACTGTAATTCTTGGAGCTTAATTTTCGCCACGAAAACAAAGGAGACGTATCGAAAATTGGGCTAAGAACTAGTACCCGTATCTCCGTGCCTCTCGTCGGTTTTGCCCTATCCTTTTTTTTTCTTTTCCGGAGAAAAATTGAAGGGGCAAAGCGGCTCCACGGATGCTTGCTGTTCCTGTCGCCTGCGCGCGAGATGGAAACAGGGCCTAGTACCGCCACGTGGGCGCAGTGCCAAATGTACCATGTCATGAGCACCGATCGATGGTGTAGCAGGGCTTTGACTACACGAGTACGCCACTGAAAGGTGGCGAATCCGTATCGTGGCAGGTGTTCATCCCTAGATCGACCAGAACGTGCAGGCAGGGAGAGCGACCAGTGCTACGCACGTGAAGTAGACAGACAGTGTAGTTTCGACTTTCGAACATGCCACGGCCTTTGTCCTTACGAAGGCTAAAGGCCGTAAGGCGTTCTACCTGCATTACCTCTACAGTCGAGTAAATTACATTTTGTATGGATAATTTATTGTTTATTTTACTTTATATCAAAGATAATTTATACTTTTACTTTTCATCAGAATAAATTAAATTATATTTTATTTTACACTAGCCCAACCTTACTTAGCTCTGTTGATGATGAAACGCTGATAGTACAAAATAATATAAAAATAGCTAAAACCCTTTCGAGACTATGAACTGATTCTAAGATGTCTCTACAAAGACCTAAAAACTTGTCCTAATCTCTATGTTTTTCTCATTGAAAAAAATATGATTTGCTTTATCTACTGGACTCGGAATGTTTGAATTGACTTGATTCAGTTGTTTTCTGTTATTCTTCTATCTTCTCTCGTAATGCTGGCCAGTTGAATCCTAGTACACTAGGCTCTGAGTAATCCTGATGGACGCTCGACGCGGCCAGTCTGCAGCAGCTAGCCAGCATGCGGCACGCGAGCCGACCCCTCCCTCGCTCGCTCTCGTCCAGCCGTCCGACGCTCGCGACGTGCGTGGACGACGCGGGCCGGACGGAGTTGGCACAGAAGCCGCGCGTCTCGCGCGCGTGGCGGCATGCTGGCACCAGCGTGCGTGCGCTTTTGCCAGGGCACGGGCGTTGGACGCGCCGCGCGGCATCGACCGAACACGTCCACCGTCCGGCATGGAGCAGGACGCATGCGCGGCTGGAGGCCACCGGTTGGGTCGGGTCGGGTGCCGACTGCCGAGTGGGTTGATCCGTTCGCGCGAGGCCCACGGCCTTGGCTAACGAGCCAACCGGTCCTCTCCTCCTCCTCTTGCCTGTCCCGCCACACGCCTCACACGGGCCCGTGCGCTGTCCGCTCCCATCGCCTGCTCTGCCTCACCGTACGCCCTACATGGGGCTGCTGGTCCACGTAGAGCCTTCAGAAACGAGGAATGGATTCCTCGTGTGGTCATGTACAGTCTCATCGCGGACTATTCAAGACGGAGCTACAACTAGATAAGGTACCGACAGATAAGACCTCTCCATCGATCTCGCTTTTGCTAGCTTAATTAGGTAACAGGACAGAGGTGAAACATGCAAGTTTTTGAGGTCGATTGCACGAGTACCAGAACGATTATATTCCTTACTCTCCACTCTCCAGTGGAAACTGTTACAAATCAAAAAGTACCTAATATACAGTTACCTTAATATACAGAAGTTTTTTTTCAAACAGACACCTTTTCATATCACACCCTCATCATCTATAAATTATCATGTACAAATTCAGAATAAAGATGAAGCAACAGTTCATTCTCAAACACTTGTTACAATCTCTTGCAATAGAAACGCCCAAAACCTTGGCTGGGTTCCACCCAGCTTATGCTGATTTATACTCGTACTGTCTATAGTAGTTAGTTTTTAAAGGATGTATTTTTTTAAAGACAGGATCACTAGAAAAATTATAGCAAAAAAATATAACGAGTTCAGCTGTACAAGCCAAAATAGCATACAACTATTTTCTTATACGTACTACCTCTCGCGAACAGCCAGAATTCAAATATTTAAGCCATAAGTCATAAGATCAAAAGAACGCACCCAACTTATCTCCTCTCTCTCTCACGCACACTTTATGTATAGAGTCGTTCGTAGGAATGGCAACGGGGCCCATTCCCGTCGGGGAATTCCCCTATCAGGGGACGGGGATGGGGGATTTTTGCTCCCCGCGGGGAGGGATTTGGGGGGAAACTCCCCCCCCATCGGGTGAAGCGGGGGCGGGGGCGTCCCCCTATTCCCCATTCCCCGTTCGGGGTCCCGATTCACAGTATGACATGTGGGCCCATGTATATAGTATATAAAGTTTTGAGAATCCACAGCCCAAACCCTAGAAACATTTCTCCACATCCACAGCCATAGGCGGCGGCCAACTCTTGCGCTGCTCCTCCCCAGTCCCCGCACGGCCGCACCCCACACCCAGCTACCAGCGGCGGCGCGCGACCATCTCCGCACCCGGCCTCGGACCTTGGCGGCGGCGGCCAACTACTCCCGGACCCAGCGCGGCGGCCAACTCCTCCTTGGACCCAGCGGTGGCGCGGCGAGGTTCCAGCGCGCGAGGCTCCAGGCGGAGGCTCCAGCGGCGGCGGCTGGGTTCCAGCGCGCGAGGCTCCAGCGGCGCGCGCAGAGGCTCCAGCGGTAGCGGTGGCGGCGCGAGGCTCCAGCGCGCGGCGGCGGCACGACGACGCTGAGGTTCCAGGCGACGCAGAGGCTCCAGGCGGCGGCGGCGGCGGCCGCGCTGCGCATCGAGGTCCCCTTCTCGGGGAATTTTACCCCATCGGGAACCGGATCCCCGATGGGGGGCGGGGACGGGGACGGGGAGATTGTGTCCCCGCGACCGGGGACGGGGGCGGGGAGCGGGGAAAAATTCTCTGGCGGGGGGCGGGGACGGGGAGCCATTCCCCGCCGGGGAATGGCCCCGTTGCCATTCCTAGTCGTTCGTATTTGTTTTTTTAGTTATGGCTTATATTTTTGACTAAAAAAATAGAAATAATTAAAAGAAATAGCTTTTAACAGGAGGGGTTGAGTAGTAGAAAAAGTGAGAAAGAGATATATGCGTGTGACAGAAGCGAGAGGAGTAGTGTGCGTAATGCACCTATGACCTCCTGTTTTATCTCTAAAATGAGACGATAGCAAGATGTTTGTATTATCTTTTTATTTTTTAAATAAAAGTCAAAAGTAGAAGCATATGAATATGTCCATTTCTCATGGCATTTTTGGGCATAGGGAAGGCGGCACTGGACCTACGGGGAAATTCTATGCATCTTGATCCGGCCGGCCCGGCCCGGCCCCACTTTGCTGAGTAGGAGTATTGTGCATGAGCTTTCGGTTCAGTGAGCATTTCTTCGCCATCTCACGCTCGTGTGCTCTCACCGTCACGTATTCGTCCAACTCACGTGGCAGCAACCACCATCACATACCAGGAGGGACAATTGGACAAGGATTATAAGCTCACATCGTTCGTACGAGGTACACATGACGATTGACGTGCACGCATTTCAAAGTTCCATGTATGCACATGCCATCTCTGTCTAATCAGAAATCGACGGTCGCGCGCGCGCGCACTCGTGAAACACGTCCTATGTACCTCGTGTACAAAGTGAAAACGACCAGTGATTATTCCTTCTACTCCACTAAGGGGGCGTGTCGAATTGTCGATCAGCCAATTGGTAAACATCCCATGGATTCCGAGGCGATTCGCAACAACTCGCACCCGGTCGACGCGCCACAATGCGAGTACAAGATAGGTATTTTCCTTTTCAACTTCTAAAAGCTATTTTTCAATTTTTCTACAATAACTATCTTTTAAACGAAATATTTTTTCAAGATAGAGTCTACTAGTTAATTGTAATACATACTTTATCGACTTCATTTGTATCGGTAAAAACCGCACGTGAATTTCTGTTACTCTGTAGTTTATCGTACAAACAACCTAAAAGTCACAAACTATAACTAAAAGTCACAAACCGCAGCTAAAAAACCAGTCACAGTCACGCGAGCGAATATGTTCTAACCCAACTGCAAACACAAAGCGATAGACATGCATATCCATCGAGACGCGCGTGCCAGACTCTGCCTCATATCTAGAGTAGATTAGTGTCTTAATTTTGATTTTTGAGACCCGACCGAGTACTTGGCTAAAGTGGCTGCACGGTCCAAAGGTAGATACACATTGCAGAGTGTCGAGATCATATCTTATGTCCTGTGTTGAAACGAGTGAAAAATTTTCTGTTCCTGCAAAAAAAACCTGATTTATATGAAATTCCTACGTTTTAAATAGGCTCTTAGATAAAAATATATTCTCCTCAAGTACTGCATAGTATAGTAGTAATGGAGTTAGGACCCTATAAACATAGTAGTGTCTAGACATCACCCGGATGTTCGTCTAAATTTTTAATCGTTAGATTAGAGATCAAAGGACCTTTGTTTTGAAAGGGAAGATTTTTTTTAAGAAGGAGGGGGTAGAATTTAGAGGGGAGAGAATTCATGGCCATTGGAATTTTAATCCAACAGTACTAAATTTGAATAATAATTAGAAAAAAATATTCCAATGATATTTAACAAAACCCAATATTGTATTCATGCGATCCAAGTAGACCCTAGAAATATCTCAACGTACGGAATCCTTCGTTGCAGTTGAGCAGAAGTACACCAAATTTCGTTCAGCCAGTGCAACAACTAGTCCCCATATTATATACACGGAGTATGTTTCTTCACTGAAGTTGCCAGGCGCACTATGCATGCATCTACACCGTCACAATCATTTTATTCTTACTTCACTTAACCATTGCATGCAAGGGCAGTGTCATCGACTGATAGGCATTTGACACTGTTGAATTAATCGCCAACGATGACATGGATGATAGAGGCCCCACCATACCGTACCTACTTCAGGGTAGCCCTTATCCGCCTGCACATATGACCGAATTGGACTTCAGTACAGCAGCAATACAGCGCTTGGCAATGTCTGCTGTTGGCAGCAAAGTCATCGAAAAACGTTGATTTCAACATGGAAATTAAAAGCTTACTGAAAATTTTACTGCCGGAGAACACTTCTGCTCTAACGATTTCGACATTCTGCATAACCGCTCAAATCCGTGTCTCGCACTAATTAAGTGTGTGACTTCAGCGCTCATACCATATTGAGCTCACTGAAACTAGCTAGCTAGCCTAAACAATGAACAACATTAGCCGACATATTTGCACCTTTTCTTTTTGGAGCGCTGCAACGGGCCCAAAAGCGTGTGCAAATTGGCATACTATATACAGCACGCCATTCAGCAGCATTAATTATACTGAGGATTCTCTTACGGTCTTACTGTCTTAGCACAACAACCAGGTAAAGCAAAGCATCAAAGCAACAAGAAGATAAACAAAACTATAGATGTAATGATCTAGTTTTGATCTTTCTCAGAACACTCATCGCTCACAAAGCATTCTTTCCATATATAATAGAAAGAGGTACAACTGAAAGATCATGGCTGCTAATTAATCTGATGACCTTCCGAAAATTAAGTGGCTGCTAATTAATCTGATGACCTTCCGAAAATTAAGTATCTGCACGCATTATATGTATGATCAGTTGATCACTACCTCATTAGCTAGCCTCAAAGTTGTGATCACATACTGTACGTACGCACCAGGCATTCAGGCATCGTTGTCTCAGAGCCACAGGGCGCCGGCTTCACGTAGGAGCGGCACGAGCTTGCCGCCGAGGTGCAGCGACATGACCTGGTCGGTGGGGCCGACGAGCTTGCCGCCGATGAAGACGGCCGGCACGGGCGGGCTCCGGCCGACCATGAGGGCGAGCGCCCTCTCGATGTCCTTCCCATTGGGGTCCTTGTCGAGCTCGTACACCGTCCAGTTCACGCCGAGCTCGGAGAAGAGCGTCTTCACGGCGTGGCACATGCAGCAGTTGCTCGTGCCGAAGATCACCACCGCGCGCTGCGACGCCAGCTTCGCCACCCTATCCGCCATTGTCTTAACTGAATCTCTCACTGCACTGCACTTCACTTAGCTTGCTCGATCGATCGGCTGAGTAGCTAGGCTTTTGTTTCTTGCAGTTTGTGATATCTGTGATGTGCTATGTATGATGGTGATGACCAAACGAGGCTTATTTATAGATGACGGCCGGGCAACTGGGCAAAGAGGAGGAGATGGTGGCCGGTGCAATGCAGGCCTGAGGTGTGAGGGGATAACTAATGGAGTGGCTAATTGGGGAATGTCCTCTGTTGAGAGATTCTACTACTTTTGCGATCTTTGCTTTCGGGAGGGGCCAGCATTCTACAGTTGAAGTAGTATATGATATGCTTTTATATACGATGTCTCAAATAAGTAGATATGATGGAGCGTGAATTTTAAAGGAGGAACTGCTAATATTTTGTGACAATTAAGATGTTGAAAATGATCGAGCGTGAATTTTAAAAGAGGAGCTGCTAATATTTTGTGGTAATTAAGATGTTGATATATAAATCTTGGAATAGCCACCATAAACCACCCGATTACGCAAATAGCGGAAATCAAACTTTGGCCTTAGTCCATATCGGTGGCACACCAATACTACTGAATGCATCCAAAGACACACGGGCTCATTTCCTGCCATTTGATTAATATTTGAGAATGAACTTTTTTGGATGGTGGTGTTAAAATTGCTTCTGATTGATTTTTTTTTTTGCGAGAGCTGCTTCTGATTGATTCATTAAGTTGGCTGATAAACTAGGATTGGATCCACCCTAATTAATTGCTTCCTTTTCCCATTTCAGTATGACAAAGAATACCCCTTGGAGTGGACATCATGAAGCACATTTTTTTGGATGCCATTGGCCTAAACCCCCTTTGTTTAATGGCCTACTTTGTATTTTCGACGTTCCCCATAACAGCATGATGAATTTCCACGTCGAGGTCGGAATAAATCGGCAGGATTAACTAATCGATGAATTTCCAACGCCAAGCAGGCACTCAAAGAATAAAGGGTTCCCTTGGTACCCTATTGGATATCAGGAGAATAAGCATATTACTAAAAAAAAATGAAGCAATTAAGCAGGTAGTAACCGCCCTATCTACCATTTTTTTGGCATTAGATATGTGATGATCGTGTTGAATTGACCGGTGATATATGCAGGTAAACAATTGATATTATTCTCTGCTTTTAGGAGCATGATACACCTAGGAAGAATACCTCTACTAATATCACACCCAAGAAAATTCAGCCACATGTTCGGCATTTCTGTTCAGAGTGATAATTGTGTTATTTTTTTTGTTCCACTAGGCATATTTTAAATTTATTTTTGATTTGTCAGTGATTGAATTGTCGGTCTTACGAAATAATATGAGGAAAATGATTAAAATTTTTTGGGAGAGAACATGGATGCTTTTTTATTACTATGAACTGGTTATGGAACTACCCTCAACAAGACGAAAAACTAGCCATAATTATACTGAATTGATTGAGATATGAATTCGTTCGAAAAAGAGATTGATCCTTTATGCCTTCATCATCTAGCCTTAAACACCAATGAAGAGATGCTAATTATATGCCGGGAAAGACGGTTTATGAAACCAGCGTGTCTGGTTGAGGAGGCAGTTATTGTCAGAAAGAGAACGTCTGATCGTCAGTTGTTGTCAGCGGGAGACAAATGTGAGCAACAAACGTATGACAATTATTGTCAAAGACTCAGGACCGAAGCATCATATTGTTTCGAGTGGATAAGGCACGTGTTTCATCCATTGCACAGAAGGAATATCCTAGAATCAGATCCAAAGACTAGTTCATAGACTCTTTAAATAGTCATCTAGTTAGGCAACACACATAATGTCTCTTCGACCAGGGTACTCGGGATGCAAACTTTGAAGGTTTACAACCACGGGGTCTCTTGATCTTAATTATATATTAAAGTGTATTTAGAGATTTATTCAATCCTTGTCATGAATGATGTCTCTACACGCACGGTATAAAATGACAGATAAAAAAAACTATAGCGAGGTGTTTTTTCTTTTGAGATGATGAAGAGTTTTTTTAAGGTAAGTGAAGAGTTTTTTGGGGCATTTTTGAGGAGCATACCGCACAGTAAGTGAAGAAAGAGGGATTTTCTGCAGAAAACAGCCCATTGATTTTACGGGCCAGATTTTCTGAGCCCAGGCCGAGAAGGTAGAGATACCCAATCGGATTGAGATTAGATATGAGCCTTGTACATATGGGCCTTCATACTGGGCTTGGCCATGTCTGCTTACGTGTACTCACTTGTCTTCTACTCCTAGCTCTACTACTGCCTTCTTTCCTCTTCGCCCTCCCTGCTAACCCGAGAGAGAGAGAGAGAGACGGGGAGAATGGCGTCGCGTTTCCTGACCCGATCCAAAGCCCTAGCGCTCGCCCTGTCCCGCGCCGACGCGGCCGCACCGCCGCCGCTCGCGGGTGCCCGGTGCCTCCGCACGCTCTCCTCCCTCCCCCGCGATCCGGCCGCCGCCCCGTCGCCAGGGCAGCCGGAATTGGGCTCACCGCTCGGCCTCTCCAAGGTTCACCTCTCCCTCCCTCCACCCTTCCCTTCCTCTAGGTATACAGATTTTGACAACCTAAGTGGCTGTTTGGATCAAACCAACACGCGGCATGTTTGAGGTGATGGGCTGTAAGCGAGATGCCCTAGTCGTACGTGCTCGATGCCTCGATCTGATATTCTTGTCCGAATGTCTGATTCCGTTCTGTAAGGACTTTCTTTGCATTGTGTTAGGAGGTTGTGTTTGAATTATTAGATTGCTACCTTATAGACCTGATGAATGGAGGAAATTTGTAGTTAGTAATTCTAGTTATGCTTGTATACCTAGTTTTAATGTGGGTTCGTGAAGATCATGGGGACGATGAGGGAAAATGAAGGAAACATTGTGCCTGGCTGGACGGTGGGAAAACAGGTAAGGTTAGGATCATGGTAGCGAGTAGAGTATAAAGCTCATTGCGGGTTATGGTGGGATGGAAAGTGAGCTCGCAGCCACTTTGCCTTTGTGCTGGCTCATAGCATTGCTAAACTCATCAAATTTGGGGACGAAAATTGAACAAAACAATGCATAGTGTTTACAAACACTCACCAAGATTGGCGTTCTACATGGTGCAAGAGTGAATAAATATGACGTTGATTTAGGGATGTAGCCAGTGAAGCTGAAAGTAAAGTGGTCTCTTTACATAAACAAAAAAAAATCGTTTCTTTCTTTTAGTTTGTTTTGCAAATGTGTTTCACACCTTCACTTAAATTCCAACCCGCACTAGTGGATGATTGGAGGGTGCTCCATACCTTCACAGATATATAAAGACCCTTTTTATAATTTTTTGCCATGCTAAAATGGTTCAATGATGGGTGATTCCTGCCAATAATCTATTATTGGTGATTATGCAAAATTGCAAATACGATCTTTCCTTGTGGGAATAGATACTTTTGATTTCTACCATCCATTTACTCCCTCTAATAAAAAGTATACGACGTTTTAGAAAGCTAGCAGTCAAACTTCCTTAACTTTGACCACTAATATATAAAAACTATGTGTATTGGTCATGTGAAAATGGTATTATTAGATTAGTCATGAAAAATATTTTCATAATATAAAATTTTATATTATTTTATTAATATATTCATATAAAAAGTAATGGTTAAAGTTGCATGTTGGAGACTGTGTCGATGTCCAAAACATTATATATTCTTGAACAGAGAGAGTAGTTGTTATTATCTTTTATATTGCAGACGCAACAAATTGATAGAATTATCTAGGATTAGTAGCCACATGCTCACATCTTTAGACTTACTATATGTTGCCTACTTGACTACCTAGTAGAACTGTAGATAGGACATACTTGGTGTGAACTTCATTGATGCTGCTTCACACAAGCTTCATATGCATTGGCCAATGGTAGCTGTTCTTCTGTGGTCTGTGGAGGACGAAAATATAAAGGAGGAACTGGAATTTGTCATCTTGTATGGAAAACAAGGAATACTGTAGTAAGTAGGACTCGAAATGCATGGTTTGTGAGTCTGTTCTATCTAATTATCTATGTATCTTACCGATGAAACACTATAGACCAATGGTACATTTGGTTTGCTTGACTGGTCAGTGATCATATTTAGCAAGCTCCATTTTAAAGAGAGCCACATTGTACATTTTTAATGAACTTGCTCTTCATATGTACTTATATTCTCATGATTGTCTTGTTCAATGCATGAGTTTATTGTATTCCTAATCATTTATTTTTGTGGTACCTTTTTATTTTCCCATATGCAAACAGATTATAGGATATGAGCAGACATATCGACTCAGTGGCACACAAGTATTACCTCGTTGGTTTTCTACTGGAGCGTCCAATGGATCTTCTGTTCAGCAGGTGCAGGTTTGTCCAGTGTCCCCAGTGCCAGTTATATAGGACTTCTGCGTTTGTTAGTTTGTTTTCTCACTTCCCACCAGTCAATGCTAGATGCTTGCAAATTCAAAGCTTCTTATTCTTGTAGATCTCAAAGACATCGCCTAAGACAATTGCTGGGATGGCACAATCTGATGCACTGAAAACACAAGAGGGAACCTCGAAGGTTACAGCATTCAGTCCATTAGAAGCAACTGTTAAACCCAGAAACAGTCCATTGACAAGCGAAAGCTTGAAAGTGAGGCGGTCCGAGCTATTAACAAAAGTTACATTTTACATTATCCCGTCTCTGCTTCTTGTGTCAAAGAACAGCTTCAGTACTTCTCTTCTGGTCATGTCAGTATTCCATCAAGTCTACATGTTCCACAAGGAGATCTTTCTAGACTATGTCCACCACGAGATTACCAGAAAGTGGGCTTTGATATACTTCAAGCTGCTTTTGGTAATCATGGCCAAGGACACAATAGTCTACTTTGATTTATTCTAAGTCCGATGCGGTACTTTCTCGAGAGATGCATTAGGTACCCCGTACCCATCTGTAGACTGAAATAATCAAGATGGACAAATGCCCAACTGCTGGTTCTTGTGTTCTCCAGTATCAACTTTGCTGTGTCTTTGTGCTCTTGGCTGGAATTCATTAATGGCCAACAAGTACCAAACAATTTATTTCTTCAAGCAATGATCAGTTGTCCCTAAATCCCTGTTTAGATGGAGACAAGTTCGCCGTAGTTTTGTAATAATGGTATATATCAACCCTTGGAGTTATGTTTAATTATTGCTCGTATCTCGCCAAGTCATTCCAATTTCCATGTTTTTCGCCCTATTATAAGGTACTTTTACATTGTTGAGTGCTTTTGCTGTACAAAAGCACACGATGGTTTGTTTATTTCCCCCTCATCTAAATGCACCTATTCAGTGTGATTGATTCAGCGTTATGTAACACCCCAGCCCTTCCTAGAGCCTAGGGTGCTATTACTATAACTTACCATCTCAATTTTTGCGTTGCTAATAAAAATTTTCCTAGCACCTTCCCTATTTTTATGATTACCAACAGGGAGCAATCACACACACACACACACACACACACACACATATAAAAAATAATTGCAACATGACAAGAATTATATATCACATATAACTAATTGCATATCACACATAAACATAACATGAATAGAAACACTAGGGCTCCACACCCAAGAAGGCTCAAAACCACAAGCTTGAGAACATACAACCAAAATTGGTGAGCATCATAAGACCTAACATTTGAAGTTAGCATTGTCCAGAGAAATACATTATCCTCTCTAAGCAAAAGGGGACCGGTCGCGTCTTAATAACCTGCAACATTCCCAAAACAATTTTGAACTAAGATTTAACTAAGCAACTTAACAACTATTTAATATAAACGCTAAGTGACTAGGTAAACTGATATTTAATAAGTGCGGTGCAAAAGGGTCCACCCCATACATGCCGTCAATTAGAATCACCTAAAAAAAGTCAACCAAACAAGCGTGAGTCTAAAAACTCAGTAAGCACATCACAAAAACGATAAACATTGCCACACATATAAGCCATAGTCTAGCCATGTCATTTTCCACATGTTTCCACATAATCATTAATATAACATGTCATTATTCTCGTTCTCATCACCATCTTTTCATTAGTGCAATGCAATACTACTCTACATACTCATTTGCTTATACCGATATAGCCTGAATGAACACCCATCGATGTTCATCCTATCATGGCCCCTCCTTGTCGGCACAGGGATTTCTTCACTTCCGTAGAGGCCTACTAAGGTAGGTCTTACATATCCACCCACGGTGAATTTTTTCTCATCATATAAGTGCACACGATGTAAATGCATATGTCCATTGTCATTAACATGTTCCATCATTGTCATCATTTGCAGGGTAGCATCATTGCTCACCCTGTTTCATCAACATTGTCATTGTCATAACATTAAACATTGCATATTTCATAACATTTACAGTCTACCATTCTACCATGCATTGGCCTGTTTAAACTCATGGGTGATGTGTGGACGGCGTGGATCCTAAGCTAGCCTCTGAACAAACATCATCCATTTCAACTTATCGCTAAGACAATATATACACATATGAGCAAACAATATCGCTCTTACGCACAAACCCGGCACAAATAATCCCTCCCTCACTAGACACCTTCCCACGGTCCCGGTGTTCAACCAACCATAATATACAGATTTCATCATCTTTATTCGCGGATTGAATTCTACACGCTTAACATGTCTCTTTACTCACTATCGGACCGAACAAACATGCCATCTAACCTTTCTCTTCACTAATCTCTATTATTTCCTCTTTAATTAGTTACTAACCAATCTTACATTACTTTATCAACCAATAATTAATTTATACCCAATCACCTACATTACTTAACCTATTCGGCTGCACACCGACAGCCCCAACCTTCTACTAGCAGCTACTACTATGACTCTCTTCATCCATTCTTCCTCTCCCTCAATAAATTAACAAGATCTATTGCCATAGCACCAATTACACTACCGAAGTATTCCTATTAATAATCGATATTGTGACTTCTACACAAATCAATAATCAAGCGGGGAGAAGGAATCAAAGCGTTACCCTAGCCCTGAACGACTGGATTGGGGCCCTACCTTCTTTTTCTCTTTTCTTATTTTCTTTCTCCTCTTCTTTTCTTTCTCCACGACCGACTCTTCTCTTCCTCTTCCCTTTCTTCTTCTTAGCTGGTTGCCCTCAGCCCCGGCCAAATCCTTTCCTCCTCTAACCCAGCCGGTTCTCCCTTCCACCTTCTCCCGGCATGGCGCAGCAACAACCGGCCTTGGCGCAGCTCGACCCTAGGAGCCGAGGCCCGCTGGGGAGCAGCGACGCACCAGGGAGGTGGCTGAGGGCGGAGCGCAGGGGGATGGTGACGCCGATCACTGAGCGAGCCGGTAGCTAACCAGGCGGCGCTCGGCTATGGCTTGGCTGGAGGGTGAAGGCGACGGCAGCCGCGACAAGGGACGTGTGCGGGCGACAACAGTGCATGGTGGCACGGGGCGACGCTGGTAGCAGGGGGACGGGGATGGCGAGGCGTGGCTGGAGGAACGACGGCGTTGGCGGCGGGGTGACGAGCAGCAAGCGCAAGTGGAGGCGGCAACGGTAGCACGGAGGGGAGGAGCAAATCGGCTTTTGCCTCCCCCCTCTTGGCTCTCTCTTATGGGAGTGGCTTGGGCTGGACTAGCCCAACCGCCCCAAGACTTTTTTAGTATTACACATTATCCTCCTAAAAATGATATATTGATTTAGGCAACTGAACAGCTCTTGTGCTCCGTTGGCGTTATTAAACATAGTGTGAGTTGGAGTGTGTTTGTCTCTTGAAAAGATGAAATGCCTTCATTTGTTGTGTGCCTGTGTCATCAGTTAAGTGTGTTTTGTTTGCTTCAACTTTTTACAGCTTACAATAGTTCAGTATAGGGGAAAAGAAATTAAAATCACAACATCTGTTGAATCCATGTAACTTACCACATCGATCGAGCTGCTCATATAACCCAGACCAATTCATACTGCTGCGTTAGGCCAATGTACTGTCCATAGTACGGTCCTACTATATACGTACAATCTGGATCTAGTGTCCTCTGCAACACTGAATCTCATGTACATCTTCCAGGCCCCAGCTGTACACGGCCCTGATCAACTCGGCTTCGGCTTCTGGCTTCTGGCTTATTTTTCACTATTCATAAGTTTCATCTTTTTCTGAACTTTTGGCTTTTTGTTGAGCTTTTTTGGCGGTTCTTTTTCCCGTATTTGTTTGTATTATACGTAATGGGCTAACATGTTTTTATATTTTTAAATTTTTTAAATTTAATTATGCTAAATAAGCCTCTCATCACTCTGATGCTTTTTCCACCAACTACTGATGTTTTCAGCCATAAGCCATGAGCTTTTCAGCCGAACCGATCACCACCGTAAAATGCTCGACGACGACCGACTGACCAGCAGCTGACTGGGTTTAGGCGTGTTCATCCATGGCTAGACATAGATGTGGACAGCACGCACCACTGCCAGTATTTAGTCTATGATCATAGTGTTCCGGTTATGGCCATAGATCAAACAGTAAAGAGAGGGACTAAAAGAGGAGAACCAACATAGAGAGATAGTATATGGGAAAATGAGTGGACCTCCTTCCCCCACGCCCCCTCTTAGGGGTTTATATATATGAGTAGGGTAGGATGGAAAATTACCATCCTACCCCTTAATAATTACATAAGGTAAGGATACATTGATACATTACTTTATACTATTGGGCCTATTACATATTGGACCAGTTGTAAGGCTCAGTTACGGAGGGCTGGGTCATCCCTACGACAGGACTCCCTCAACAGCAAGTGCGGAGGTCTTGATGGGCGAGCTAACATGACAAACTATCCCAGTCCTTCATCCCCTGATAGCAAGCGCGAGGGTGCCAACTGGTGAGCCGATACAACTGGTAGCTTGTAGCCCCTGGAAGAGGGTTTTTCTTTTACTGATCATAATGCGACTGCACAGTCCACCAAGAAATCATGGAAGCGGAGTAGGGGTGGTGTCGTCCCTTCGAGGCGACGCATACGAGGAGATTGGCAAAGTCCCACGCCGAAGATAGTCCATCTCGCCGAGGCAATGTGTACGAGGCGGTCAGTAAAGTCGTGCTATCCCACCGAGGCGATGCCTCCAAGGTGGGCAGCGAAGTCCCCTAGCGAAGGTGTGCCGTCCCGTCGAGGTGATGCCTCCGAGGCGGTCGAACAGAGGCATGACTACAAAGTGGCTGGGGCCAAGTCACGACCACGAGGTTGTCGGATGAAACCATGACTACGACGTGGTCGAATGAGGTCCTGACCCCGATGTGGTCGGACGAAGTCACGATTGCGAGACAACCAGATAAAGTGTCGGCCGTGAGGCGGTCAGACGAAGGCACGACCACACGGTGGTCAGACGCTGCTGACGAAGGCAGTGGCTGGACAAAGTCTTTGAAGCGCACGCTCCATCCCCCACCCTTCGGACTTGCATAGACGAAGCTGGTGGCGGGACAAAGTCTTGACGTGCGTGCTCCATCCCCCACACTTCGGACTAGCGTCGATGAAGCAGTCCCACGAAGGTCATGCGCAGTCTCCGCGTGGAGATCGTGCGAAGACTTCGGCGGAGACCATGCGAAGTCTTCGGCGGAGAAGTCGAAGGTGGATGCTGCATCGCGCGCGCTCCCCATGATTGCGAGGCGATCGGACAAAGTCTCAGCCGTGAGATGGTCAGACGAGGTGTCGACCACGATGTGGTCGGACGAAGTCACGATTGCGAGACGGTCAGAGATCGCGTGAAGTCAAGCAAAAACCATGCGAAGCTCCGTGGAGGCTGTGCGAAGTCTGTTGGAGACGACATCCGCGCGGGGCTTAGTGGAGTCGGTGCGAAGTCCTACGAAGGTCATGCGCAGTCTCCGCACAGAGATCATGTGAAGACCTCAGCGGAGACCATGCGAAGTCTTCAACTGAGAAGTCAGGGGCGGACGTTTCATCGTGCGGTCGGATGAAGTCTCGGCGGAGGCGATGTCCGCACGGAGTTAGGCGAAGATCGTGCGAAGTCCAACGAAGACCATGCAGAGGTCGGCGGAGGCCGTGTGAAGTTCGTTTGAGATGACATCCGCACGGGGCTCGGTGGAGGCAATGTGAGGTCCAGCGGAGGCAACGCGAGGTCCAGCAAAGACAACGCAAGGTCTAGCGGAGACCCACGGAGGCCACGCGAGCTTTGGCGGTGGCGAGGTCTGCACGGAGTCCAATGAAGACACGAGGTCCGATGGAGGCAATGCGAGGTCCAGCGAAGACACGAGGCCCGACGGAGGTAATATGGGGTCCAGTGGAGGCAACGTGAGGTCCAGCAGAGACTCGCAGATGCCACACGAGGTCCAGCGAAGACAACACAAGGTCCAGCGAAGACTCTCGGAGGCCACACGAGGTCTGGCAGTGGCGAAGTCCGCGCAGAGTCCAGCGGAGGTCACGCGAAGCCCGTCAAAGACCAGGCAAAGTCCTACGGGGCCATCGGAGGTCAGACGAAGTCTGGCGGAGGCAATGTCCACATGGGGTTTGGCGGAGATTGCGCGAAGTCCAGTGAAGACAACGCGAGGTTCAGCGAAGACCTGCGGAGGCCACACGAGGTCTAGTGGTGGCAAGGTCCGCGTGGAGTTTGACAGAGGTCGTGCGAAGTCTTTGATAGAGAAGTCGGAGACGGTCGGACGAGGTCTTGACCACGATGTGGTCGGACGAAGTCGTGACCACGAGACGATCGGACAAAACGTCTACGACCATGGGGTGGTCAAACGGCACCAACGGAGCCTGCAGAGTCCATCGACATCGACGAGGAATCCGATAGAGTCAATGTGGAGTCCAGCGGAGGCAATGGCACGGAGCTCAGCGGAGGCTCGGACGAAGTCTTGGCCACGTGGTGGTCATACGAGGTCTCGACCAGGACGTGGTCAGGTGAAGTCACGACTACAAGGTGGTTGGACAGTGCTGACAAAGTCAACGGCTGGACGATGTCCTTGAAGCGCACGCTTCGTCCCCCACACTTCGGACTAGCATCGATGAAGCCGGCGGCAAAACAAAGTCCATGAAGCGCGAGCTCCGTCCCCACCCATTGGACTGGCGTCAACGAAGCCGACAGTGGAATGAAGTCTTGAAGCGCACGCTTCATCCCCTACCCTTCGGAATGACGTTGATGAAGCCGACATCAGGACGAAGTCTTCAAGCGCGCACTCCGTCCCTCCACCCTTTGGACTGGTGTCGACGAAGTCTTCAAGCGCGCACTCCGTCCCTCCACCCTTTGGACTGGTGTCGACGAAATCGGCGGTGGGACAAAGTCTTAAGGCGCGCACTCCCCACAATCGCGAGGCGGTCTGATGAGGTCTCAACCACGATGTAGTCAGACGAAGTCACGATCGCAAGATGGTCAGATGAAATGTCTGTGACCATGGGGTGGTCGGACGGCGCCAATAGAGTCACCGGCACAGAGCTCGGTGGAGGCCGTTGACATCGAGGAATCTAGCAGAGTCAACGTGGAGTCTAGCAGAGTCATTGGGGGTGGAGCTCGGTAGAGGCTCGGATCAAGTCTCGGCTACGAGGCGGTCAGACAAGGTCTTGACCACGATGTGGTTGGACGAAGTCGTGACCAGGACATGGTCGGGTGAAGTCGTGACCATAGGGTGGTTGGACGGTGTTGACAAAGTCAGCAGCCGAACGATGCCCTTGAAGAGCGCTCCGTCCCCCACCCTTCGGACTGGCATCGACAAAGCCGGTCGTACTAGTGCGGCGCGGTTGTTGCCATGGGGTACCACCGGCGCCGCGTGCTGGGCTCGGTGGTCACTACCGCCACACCTCTCTTTCGCTTGGTTGACGTCGCCTTCTAGCACCTTCTCTTGCGCGTCCTCACGGACCGCGCTAACTGTTGTGGTTATAGACCAAACAGTAAATAGGGGAACTAAAAGAGAAGAGCCAACAGAGAGAGATGGTATGTGAGAAAATGAGTGGATCTTTCTCCCTCACACCCCTCTTAGGGGTTTATATACATAAGTGGGGTAGGATGGAAAATTACCATTCTACCCCTTGATAATTACATAAAGTAGAGATACATTAGTACGTTCCTTTATATCATTGAGTCTATTATATATTGAGTCCGTTGCGAGGCCCAATCATGAAGAGTTGGGCCACACCTATCACAGTCCACAATTAAACCGTTCCTGCAACTTCCAATGAAGCAATGATTATGTATTGGTCCGCGTATCAATGGCACTGGAATTATGGAAACACTGAAAGCTTCAGGTGCAGCAAGCACTGGAGAACAGGAAGCAGAAGGGACCTTTTGGCTTCCTATTGCTTCAATTTTGCTTTGCCGTGTTTGTTAGATCTAATGTGTATGGCTTATTTCGCATTGGGGGAGGGGGGGGGGGGGGGCAAAACCCTGAGAGGCTCTCAGCTGCAGGGATCAGGATACATAGGAGTATAGGACCATTACCCGTAGTACAAATCATGTGGTGAATGGGCTGGCAATTGCAGGAGAAAAGCAGATACGGCTGTGATTTTTGGACTGCTCCCTTTGCTGGCACGCTTGCTCTACAACTCACCTTCTCCTCATGTGTTCCTGTTCATCCCTGTCCTTTTGTCCTCTCCTGCTTGAGGGGAGCTGCTGCATTAATGCTGTTTGGTCCTTCTGAATCCTTGGCAACTTTTTGAGTTTCAGCAAATTTGCGCAACAGATGCGTTACTTCCTTTAGGAGTAGATACTTTTCAGTTTTATTGCTCTAGTCCTTTTGAATACTTGGTGTACTTTAGTTTGAGTACGTTTTGCACTGCTTAAGCTTTGTAGGATAGAAACCAGCACATTGTTGCAGTTGCAACTTGCAGGAAGCACGGCAGTATTTGATGTTTATTTCTGTCACAATATGTTTTTCCTTATCAATCCTTAGCGCTATCTGGCTTCAGTTTATAGAAGTAGAATCTTTTTTTTAAAAAAAAAACTTGTGATTCCTCTTGTTCTTGTCAGCTTGCACTGCCGGTTCATTTTTCAGGGAAAGCAAACCTGAACAAGTTCCTCATCAGCTACAGGTGGAAGAATCTAAGGCATCTTACTAGAAAGAAGATGACCTTGCCGTTCTCTCTTTTTCATGATTTCATTTTACAGTCAGTAATAGCTCCCAATTTCAGTAGATTCTGCAAGAAACTATATCCAGCAAATCAATATAAGTACAAGGTATCTACTGAACTTTTGACAGTCTCTATTGTTCACTGCATCATACAAGAAACTAACCTCAACATGCAAGAATCATTAATCCAATTAGCTATAGGTCCGAAGGTAATGCATAGTGTTTACACTTGCTAGAAAGTACAACGGGCATTGAAGTTTCTTCTACAGACTTTCAGTTACTAGTTAGGATCCCTAGCTATCTATAGTTAAGCAACTTCTCCATCACTAGTGCAAACTAATATGAGGCTTTAGATGGCAATATTTTAGTAACTATATCTAAATATGGATCTGGTAAGAAGTTATCCCAGAATTCTGCATGCGCCAGGCTGGAAGTTGGCCTGTTGCAATGAGTATTTCTTTTTTGTGACAGTCATTGGATTCTCATCTGCAGGACATGATGCATGTGCCCTCCTCTTCTTTAATTTTTGTTCCCTTGGCGTTTGCCTAGCAACTTAGGCACCCTGAAGATGTTTCTGTTGATATATATTACCATCAAAACAAGTGAACTGTGCATGATCTGAGATCATTTCTATAAGCAGTCCAGGTTCACTACAGTTGTTGTATTCCTGTAAACATATATTGATATAGTACTTATATTAATTGTATGCTCCAGTAAGATTTAATTGATGTTTGAGAACTCACAGTTGACTTTGATCCATGGATGGACCTGAATGTCTGCACGCGTTCATGTTTAGAAATCTTAGCCTTGCTCACTTAGATACGAATTGACAGTACTAAATTTGCAGTTTGATTACAGTTGTTTTCTTCAGTCAGTTGAAGAGCTGAAATTAATGAGTTAGGTATTAATCAACCCAGATAACTAGCCAATCTGATCCAATGAACCAAATAGTTTTTCTAATTTAATTTAGAACAAAATACTCTTGCAGAATGGAATCTTAATTTACTATAGCTAGATTTGGAACTAAACAATGTTCGGATGTCCTGCAATTTTCTATCTGTAGTGTGTGCGTATGGCCGAACAGATCTGATAATTTATTGGATTCAGATTTGGATCTCAGGGAGTATCTGACCGGACCCCCCATTGCCTGTTACAACTCTCCTAGGTCTAAAATTTGAACAACTTGCATACTGCTAGCCTGCAACGAGTTGTATTGCACATTGTTGCCTAAATCATTTAGATTCTTCCATCAAGTAAACATAGCACCCCTCTCAAGCCTCACCCGAATGCACTCTGAAAATAAAATGCTCATCTAACAATCTGAAGGAGGAATAACTTTTGAACGCACTGCAGGAAAAATTACTCAACTGTGACCTATCAAGATTAGAAGAGACTGTTCAGAATCCAAACTCATGGTCATGGTGATACTATTAGTCATATGGGAACGTTGAAGACTCCAACCTACCAAAGCACAAATGAAATGCCTGGAAAGTTTGCCTTCATTTTGGACATGTGTCCTTCATTCAGTCACAGCCAGCTCATTATGCCTCCTCCATTCTTGAAGACCCTCAACGAACCTAATGGTTTCTTGATATCATATATATTGGCTACCCTCATTTTTCTCGAGGGCACCATGTGATTGAGGTTGTCATGTGACTTTACAATGTACCACCACATTTTTTTTTTGCGATATTTTGATATCACTCTTTTCTAAAGTTCTGTATCTACATAATCAATCGAATATACTTGTTATGACATCACCAATTTGTAATAGTTTAAGCTAGGAGAAATATTTTGGAGCCACCAACTTGCTGCTGCCACTTGCTAGCACAATGAGACTGCACTTAAGTATGCATAGCTGATCCATGATGTGTGAATGTTTTTTTTTTGAGGGGAAAACAGTAGGTGAGTCTCCTACTGTGGATGTGTGAGAATGTTCTTAAAACTGCAACTGAACTAGTGAACTACAATTATTTTCTTCTGCAACTTTCTGCACCCATCAGAACATCATTTAGACTAGTTGATAATTTCTAGCTTCCATCTTGTAGTGATCTTCAGTAGTTCAGTTCCTAGACAGATTTTTTTTTTTTTTTTTGCAACTTGCAAGGACGTACAGGCTATCACTTTCCAGTGACACAAAGCTTTTAGGAGCCCAAAAAGCCAATGCTTGTACTCCCTTTCTCATGTTTATGCCACTCCTACACACTACATGACAAGTGCGTCATACTGCTCGGCTTTCCAGCCTATCACGGTCAGTCAAAGGAAACCCTGTGGTCCCCATTCCAAAGCTCACGTTAACAGCTAGCGTAGGACAGCCACTAGGCCCTGCACACAATTGGGTCCCACCTGTCGGATACTAGTTGGTTGCCATTTGATACGGCAGGGAGGTTTCGAGAATTGTCTGATGTTAGTTGATGATGCTTACTTGCTTAGGTAGGTCGATCTGAGTTGTTGGTTGTCAAGATCAACCCACGTTCTCAGGGCGTTCTTAGTTTCGACCCCTCAGTGAGAAGCTTTAATTTCCATAGGGAGGGATTTTGCCCACGTAGTTGTATGACATCGCATATATGTATGATGTTAAAAGTGTACAAGTGACATTCAAAGCAGCCAAAAAAAAAAATCTCTCTTGTCATGTGAACCATCCTGAGAGGAAAACAAGTTAGTCAAGCCCCTGTTCCATCCCTGACTTGATAGGCTTCCTTCCCGAACGTCGTGCATGTGCACTGGCACTGGCATTGCCTCGTCGCTCGGCCAAACCGAATCGAAGAAAGGAGAAAGAAAGAAAACTACCTAAGACAAGCATTCACTTCACCGTTCTGCGTCTGCGGTGAAAGATTCCACATGCACAGACAGAGGCACAGGCTGGTCATCAGCTTTGGTCTCGCGCTCGTCAACCCAGTACACAGCGCCGCGCGGCGCTAGCTCCTACACGCATGCACACATGGGGCCGCAGCCACAACGCAGCGCTGCGTCCAATTGCCATGTGGGGCTACGCACACTTGCACATCGGAGGCCCTGCTACAACGAGTCCTTTGCTTCTTAATTTTGATTTTTTTTTAGTTTCTAAGATTTTTTTTAGTTTTTTTGTCTTTTCTTTTTTTTCTCTCTCTATTATTCCTTTGTATTGTTCATGATAATGCAACTTTTTATTTCTTAAATTTAACAGTAGCCAGAAGAAGGCTGGGCTATAAGCCCAAATGAGCACTATCTCATTCATATCATACACCCACCTGCGTCCTGCGCTGCGTCTGCGTCGTCTTGACGAATTGCTACATGCGTGCTCCTCTTTAAAGAAGCAGCCGAGCCGGTCAATTCTTGTAGCTTGCGAGGAGCTAGCGCTACTACCGCCTACCGCTGCTTCAGTTGGTCCTAGCTAGCTAGTCGGTTGGAAGAGTGATTCGGAGCTCGATCGCTTCATTGATGAATGCCGAAGCTATAGCGGTTCTTGATCGTTCCGAGGTTGGCACATGCGTATACTGCAGAGATGATTAGATTCTCTCGATGCACTGGCTATGGCTCTCTGCTCTGACTGTTGGATCGTTGATTTCACCTTTGCGCGCAGGTTCGATGCCCCGGTCGCCCGGATGGCATTGCCAACCGCGGTGGTAGCCGGCATTGCCGCTGGTGTCGCCACGTTGCTGGTGGTCGCCATCGTGGCCGCCGTGTGGTGCGTGGCGCGGCGGCTCAGGGCACGGCGTAACCGAAGCTCCGACACCGGTTCGTCTGAAACTCCTCCTACGCAAGGTAAAAAAAATGCTGCTTCTTGTGTGTTTGATTAGTGGACAGGAACTTGTCTGCAAATTTGCAGCGTTCTAACGTACGAATTGATCGATTGTGTATGGTTCGGTCAGTGGAGTGGAGCAGGTGTGGCCGGACTTCGTCGGCGCCGGAGTACCAGGGGGCGAGGCAATTCTCGATGGAGGAGCTGGCGCACGCCACCAAGAACTTCAGCGAGTCCAACCTAGTCGGCGCCGGGAGCTTCGGGCTGGTGTACAAGGGTCTGCTGCTCGACGGCACGGTCGTCGCCATCAAGCGGCGCGTCGGCGCGCCTCGGCAGGATTTCATCGACGAGGTAAAACATCACAAACTCCGTTCACATGAACTAGCATCAGTGTTTGTAGGGACATCACCGCATTGCGTCATACTTATGACCAGACCAGACAGTAGGCATTTTCAGTTAGTCAATACGCCTGTTTCTGAACTAGCCGTTCATCCTGCTCCTTGCCAATTGTTGTCATATGCCTACTTCAGTGGTTGCTTTGATGGATTTTGTTGCGACAGGTAAGTAAATGCCTCTGTGCTTATGTGATAATTGTACTTGATTGAGTTCACCCTGGGTCCCTTGTGTGCAATGCGCAGGTCAGGAGGCTATCAGAGATATGGCACCGAAACGTCGTAACGATCATCGGCTATTGCCAAGAAGGGGGTCTACAAATGCTGGTGTTCGAGTACCTGCCCAATGGCAGTGTCTGCGGCCATTTGTACGGTAATATATAAGTTGATTTTGTGCTAAGATTGAAGCATTTAATTTCCTTGAAATGTCTTGTGAACACTAACTATTATATGTGCTATTTAGCAGATACCGGCAAAGAGTCGATGACAAGGCTGGAGTTCAAACAGAGGCTCTCAATAGCAATAGGAGCAGCAAAAGGTAATAAAACTGTCAAATCATGTATAGCGTTTATCATGACGCTGTAGTGCACAGGACGACCAAGTGTAAAACAGTGTGTCTGAATTGCAGGTCTGAATCATCTGCACAGCCTTGCGCCTCCTTTGATCCACAAGGACTTCAAGACAAGCAATGTCTTGGTCGACGAGAACTTCATTGCAAAGGTGGCTGATGCCGGAATCGATAGGCTGCTTCGAGGATTCGAAGATGCCGGTCCATCGCACCGGTCTTGTAGCAGTGTCTACCAGGATCCAGAGTAAGTCTGAATGCTTTTACCTGCATTTCGCCTTTCTATCAGAGAAGTAGGAGTTGCAGTTGCACTGTGCAGAACTGTATAATCTACTGCTTTCTGTGATTACCATCTTTGTCTTCTCATCTCGGTGTGTTTGTTCCTAGGGTATGCTCCTTGGCGCAGCTTTCTGAAAGCAGCGACGTTTACACCTTTGGAGTTTTTCTTTTGGAACTGATCACTGGCAGGGAAGCTGCGGGCTTGATTTGTCCGGAATCAAGGGAATCCTTCTCTCATTTGGTAAATATATTCAGTATGCGGTTATTCTCTGAAGGAGTTTTCACACAAAAACTGAATCCAGCTTCATTAACATTTTTCTTGTGAATTTGTCAGATGGAGGCACATTTCACTTCAAACGAGCTGACTGACCCGAGGTTAGGAGGCAGCTTCACTTCAGAGGGCATGAAGGAGCTCGTCGGCCTGACCTTCCAGTGCCTAAGCGCCTCGGCGACACGGCGGCCCAAGATGCGGCTGGTTGCGGCGGAGCTGGACAGGATTCTGGAGAAGGAGATGACCCTGACAACCGTCATGGGCGACGGCACCGCCATTGTCACGCTCGGGAGCCAGCTGTTCACGTCGTGATCGAGGGCGACGCCCGAGGAGATTGCATTTGCATGCATGCCTGATATTTGTAGCCATGCATGGCGTGAGCGGTGTGTGTAGACCGGAGACCGGAGGGACATTCATTCCCAATAGTTTTTTCCCTTCAATCCCGGTTTGGTTTGTTTGTTTGTGTTTGGGGAGCAGTTAATACATGAAGATTGCCAGGATCGCGATACAATTGTGGAATTATATATGGATCAATATGTCGATTAAAATTTCATGGAATCATCATACTAAAGATAGGATCGTGTTCAGGAAGTAGGATCCTAATCTCAATAACAAATTATCCGCATATAAAATTTAATATTATATATTTCTAACTTAAGTTATAATAGTTTAATTTGCTTTATTTTTTACTCTTTACATGTTTTTCTAAGGTCAAACCCGAACTGTTATCATTGACGTATTTGGACTTTTAAATGATTAATTTATAAAAAAAATAAATAAGGTTTAAAAATAAGCCTAACTATATGTAACATGAATAAGTGTACCCAAACTTACAAAAATAAATTTCGAAAATAGTGCTATGGGCTTGCATATTTGGAAAAATAATTTAATTTTTATATAAAATATATACATTTTTAAAACTTCGATGGAATCATGATTAATTTTAGAATTTGATACTGTCAAATGAAGAACGATTCTAGCTAGATCGCGATACTGATAATCTCCAAATATACAGGAGTGTACGGTTTCCAGGGCTCAATTTATATCTCAATTATGCTCCAGTACGTGTAAAGGAACCATTAGCATGTTTGGCGCTGCAGCACATTTTTTTGAATTTAGTTTCTAGATATCTGTTTTTATAATTCTATCTTTATTTTTAAACTCGGCAGACGTGTCAAATGGTACATTTCCAGCTGTGACACCAGAGCTCGGCGGGTCCGCGGTAGCCTGGGCGAGGATGGCGCGTGGGAGCCGGCGAGGCGCACCGGCCTTCTGAGCTGCCACGGCTCGGTATGTGGACTCCAGTACCGGTTGCAATCTATAGCTCAGCCCTGTCTGCCAGTTAAATATAGACTTCAGATCTGATTTTGCAACGTTAAATTTATGGCTTGTTAATTTGTTTAACGTGGACTCGAGCATGTCTGGATGAAAAGCATATCAAGGAGCGCATCCATCTTTCTTCTCTTGAAAAGACATACATCCATACTCAAAATTCAATTAAGCAAGCAACGTTGCTTCCTTTGTTATTTATACTCACTTTTCCTTTTCTGAAAGTTCTTTAGGGCAAGTAAGGGTTGAGCCCGACACAAGCTCCTAAACACTCCACATCATCAAGAGACAACATTAATGCAGGCAAGTACACGGGTTGAGCCTGACACAAGCTCCTAAGCACTCCATATCATCAAGAAACAACACTTCTCAGGAGCTCTTCCGCCTCGTTCCGCGGTAAGAGTCGATGTCTCACGAGGAGACGGTGTTTCTCTCTCCTCCATTCCTCTCTCATCCACATCAGCAAGGTTGCCTAATTGACACTCCTATAGGCCAGCTATTAATTGCCTTTTACCTGCCTTTCAGTTTGTTGTATACGATCAAGAAATAATTAATGCCTCTGTAATTTGTTGTGCCTATTTGAATAGTGAGTTCTCTCCTATAAAAACTTCGCACAAGTCAAATATCAAAACAAAACATAGTTCAGAAATTCGAGTGGTAATTATGCAACTTGTGCACTTTGTGGAATGGATATATACATGCGTATATATTTAGTGATGTGAAGGTCCAAATCCAAAAAGGCATATAAATAAGAGTAAATTGCACTTCTGATATATAAATTTGTGACGTATATGCATCTAAGTCAATTGACAAGAATTGAATAATTCATTAAATATAGTTTTAATATATAATTAAGGCTCTAAGCTATTTACTACACGAGTACCTCTGGTGGGAGGATTATTTATGTGGTAAAATAGGACATGTGCGTCCCTAACCTCAATAACCGCACGACGATTTGGCCTTGCAACTCCGACAATAACTGCCTCACGGTTGTTGCTATGATCTTCTTCCACTGATAAGTAACTAATCGACAGTAGCCTACTCGGCCGGATGTGAGGAATCGACAAGGTATATGTTCCAGTAGAACAACCAACACCTCTTTAGAGCTATTTAAACCTTACGAGAGAAGATGAAAAAGACAAGAGACGAATGGATCAAGAGATAGATTGATAGACGAAGGCAAAGAATAGCAAAGTTAGGACTAGTAGCATCCCTTTATAATCACCCCATAAGAGCATACTGTAATTCTAATATAGAAATAAAGATAGTCCACTTTCTCCTTTTTAATTCTTCTAAGAGACTTGGCTCCCCCCCAAATCGTAAAATCGACGTTTTAATCGTCGACATCAATGAACTATGAAATTGTGCATGTAGGTCAATAAATTTGCTAAACCAAGCAAGAGAGGTCCAAAAATGGTTTTATATGGTTGAAATGGGTGCTATGTGGGACTAGATGTTGAGGTGTCGCTGAGGTGGCAATTCCTTTCTCTTTTGCAATTAAGCTGGGCTATTAAATTATTTTATTTTGGTGTGAACTGTGAAGCTAAATTGTTTTGAAAGTTGTGTTGTGCTAGTTTTCCTTTCATATAGTTCTGTATATCTTTTTTTTTGTAAGCTGCTATTTGACACTAATTATTTTGTATCCTAGCAAGATCTGTAAAAGCCGTCAAACATTTTTATCCATTCTTGGTGGTTGATGCTAATCTTTAGAAGCATTTCTGTTATTATCAGTGACATTTTCCTTTTCTACAAAAAATATTTCAAGTATGTCTATGTAAGTGTTGTCACAGAATCTGTATAATGCTAGAGGAAAAGTGAGTGTAAATAACGAAGGAAGTAGCTGCTTGCTTAATTGAATCTTGAAGTATGGGTGCATGTCTTTTCAAGAGAAGAAAGATGAACGCGCATCTTGATATGCTTTCCGTCCAGACAAAAGACGTGCTCGAGTCCACGTTAAACAAACAAGCCATAAATTTAGGTGGTGATCGGTTCGGCTGAAAAGCTCATAGCTTATGACTGAAAACATCAGAGTGATGAAAAAAGCATCAGAGTGACAGAGGCTTATTTAGCATAATTAAATTTAAAAAAATTAAAAATATAAAAAAATATGTTAGCCCATTACGTATAATACAAACAAATACGGGAAAAAAAGAACCGGTAAAAAAGCTCAACAAAAAGCCAAAAGTTCAGAAAAAGACGAAACTTATGAATAGTGAAAAATAAGTCAGAAGCCAGAAGCCGAAGCCGAGTTGATCAGGGCTGCAAAATTAGATCTGAAGTCAATGTTTAACTGGCAGACGGTGTTGAACTAAAAATGTTGAAGGAGCCACATGCTGTTTGTTGCGTCTATCAAACTTAGAAACGTGACTAAAATTTAAAAAAAAAGATATTCAAATCAAATTTAAATAAAAAATACGCTATGGTGCTAAACATTCAAACAGTTCCGAGTAAAGAAGTCGTACGGTTGTACCAAATATTGACTCGGACTCGGCAAGGTGTATAACCTTACACGTGAGAGAGAGAGAGAGCAGGCTAACAATCCTGACTTAAATCGAAGTTCCCAGCTGCTTCATAAATCATTTTTTTTTGTGCTTCATGACATCAATTGATTCGCTAATTTACACAATTAGACATCATCTAGGAGGGTAGCGATCACATTTGCTACTTGATAGTATGATTAGAGGCATAGATCTGGAACACTGATCAGAGATTCAGAGCTGTTCCAAACAAGATACACCGTCAACCAACACTAACATTATAAATTAAGGGTATGTATAATGATATATATCAGTTGTTTGTAAAACTATAATATGTATGTCTGTGAAAGAAAACATGCTAGACAGACATAGGGTAACAAAAACTAATAATAATGCTCTTTTGGCACATATCTATTTGTAATACATAACAGATATGAGCAACTCTGTTGACAGGTAAGGAGCCTAATGCATACTTTGGTCAAAAGATTTTGTTACAAAGTAAATGGGCGGTTACAGAGCTTAAAGCGCAGTTGAAAATCACATTAACAATATGTAAAGGTATATAAATAAGATCACATTAATTAACAATATACTAGCTATTTTTATGGTTAGGCGAAGGGATTGTGGCCTAGAAAATCCAAAAGCCAATACAACTGGTTTTTAAAGCGGCTTCTCCACTTCTCTCGTTACCGTCTCGCTCCAGGGATAAGGTAGGAGGTCACGGGTTCATCACCCACCCCACTCCTCTCGCTCTTGTCACACGCATACATCTCTTCCTCACTTTTTGTATCACTTGTCCCCTCTTCTAAAAGCCACTTTTTTAGCCACTACTATTTATTTTCAACCAAAAACTATAAGTCAAGGCCTATTTTTTTGAGCTGTAACTGGTGGCTTTTGGCTTTAACTGATGAATAATAACAGCTCATAGAAAAGCCGTGAGAGAGTGTACAGATTTTGCAAACCTAAACAGGAAGAACAGATGTTGTGAAGCCGAAATTTGTAACTGTTACTGTACAATGTAACGTACATGAAAGAATTAAGCTGCCAAAATTAATTGTGAGTTATTCAGATGTTTTGAAGGTATCTGTTGTTTCATGTTAATATATATAGCTAAGAAAAGGCATTGTTTAGTATAAATGAACAAATCAATAGAGTTTTTCTGTAAAAACTTTACTAACAATTAATTGTTGCAATAGTACGTGCCTTGAGAATTACTGAAGAATTTTGCAAAGACTAAGCCACAGATGGTGGAGTTACATGTGATATATCTAGAACCCAATTTTAACTGACAAACCTTACAATGGAAACAGTAACAGGATCAGCATTTTCAGTAAAAACTAGAGAGAGTTTTCTGCATGCTACTAATTTGAACGGGGAAATAAATCTTATTGATTAACATGTAATTATGATGGAACTAATGGACAAACGGTTGCAAAACAGGACCTTTTATTAATTTATTAGGCATTAGAGAAGAAAACAACACAAATATTCTCAAATCGAGGCATACGGAGCATTGTTGGTTAAAATTATGGTAAATTAGAAATGAGATAACTTGTTAATATACCCGCTCAGCAAAACCTTCTTTATGAACTTATTTTGATGTAAGTCAAATATTTACAAATAAAATTGTATAGGTGCTAGTGATGATAGGTCCAAGATAAACCCTCCTCGATAGATATTTCTCTTGAAATCCTCAATTGCATTATAATACTTTACCACCATGACTTACCGAGTATGAATATACTCATTCTTGTATATTTTGGTTCAGAGTTAAAGGGTAAGCTCTATAGGACGGCGATCAGACCTGCAATGCTATATGGAGCAGAATGTTGGGCGACTAAAAGACAACATATATAGAAAATGAGTGTAGCAGAGATGAGGATGCTGCGGTGGATCTGTAGTCATACAAGGTGGGACCGCATCCGCAATGATAATATACGTGATAGGGTGGAGGTAGCATTAATTGAAGAGAAGCTTGTCCAACATCGCTTGAGATGGTTCGAACATCTCCAACGACGGCCTCTTGAGGCACCGGTATGTAATGGAATTTTAAGATGTACTGAAAATGTAAGAAGAGGCAGAGACCGACCAAAACTGACGTGAGAAGAAGCAGTTAAAGAGACTTGAGGGATTAGAATGTATCTAAAAATTTAGCTTTGGATAGGAGTGCATGGAAGTTAGTGATCCACGTACCGGAACTATAAGAAAGTTAGGGGCAGTGTTTTAGGTTCTTGGCTCAGATAACAGGTTGTACAGCTTAGGGTTTTAGCATTGTATGTTTTTTTTTTCAAAACTCATATCTCTTTGATCTTGAGAAGGTTTCATTCCTAGCCTACCCCAACTTGTTTGGGACAGAAGGCTTTATTGTTGTTGTTGTTGCATATTTTGGTTCAGACAATAATCAGTACGAAGAGAATATGCCAGCAAATAAAAAGTACTACAATGATGAAGATCGCATGTTCTAGGTCAAACCTTGTAAGATCGACGAGGCCGACTAGAGGGAGTGAATATGCGGTTTTTAAATTTCTCTTGGCTAAAACCGAGTTGCAATGTAGAAATGTAAATCAAATAGGTTTCGCACAATGAAGACCTAAAACAACTAAGTTTACCTAAGTGCATCAACAACTTAATTCTATGTCAAGATTTGTAATTCTAGGTTGTCAATCAAATAATTCAATATCTATAAATATAGGTTGCAAGAAGTAAATTTAGCTTAAGAAAGTAAACCATAATTTGATATTTTTGAGCTTCCCCAAACCTATCTCCGCTCTTGTTCAACACCATAATTGTTGAAACACTCAATTCAATATTATAATTCACACCAGCATGTAAACAACATCGATTCTATGCATATAGACAATCAACAGCGTTCCTACGCGTAAGCCCGATACCAACAACCTCTCTCTCACCGGACACTTTTCCGATGCCCCGGTGCTCAAACGATCGTAATCCAATAATCGCCGTCTATAATCGCAAAGAAATCTTATTTACACATCTACCATCTTTTTCTCTCCATTTCTCTCCTCTTTTCTTTTCTCATTTTTTCCCTCTTCTTTCTTTCTTTTCCCTTTTCCCTTCCCTTCTTTTCTTTTCCTTTTCCTTTTCTTTTCTTTCCTATTCAGACGACGCCCTCATTTCTTTCTTCGCTCTCTCTCTCTCTCCTGGCTGTCTCTCCCGATCTGATCAAGCCCAGCGCCGTCCTCCAGCTCTCCGACGCCGCGCCACCTTGGCCTCTCCCGGCCCTAGCACCTCCGTCGCCGGCTCCTCCGTGCTCCGCCTCCCTTCCCCTATTCGCTTCTTCCCTCGCACCGTCGGTCCCGCTGCGCTGCGCCACCTTGGCGCCGCCAGCCATGGCGATCCTCGCCTCGCCGCCCGTCTCATCGGGTTTTCTACTACCAGATCTGTGGCCTACGGCCCGGATCTGGCGCCTCCTCCCTTGGATGCGTCCCGGTTTTGCGGTTGATTTGTTTGCTACATTGATTTGGTTTGCTCATAATGTGATAGGCATGGAGGTGAGCTGCCTTGGCTAGTCACGTCCGAGCTAGAAGCCGCTCGCACGCCAGGGGAGTGCGCGGTGGTGGTTAGGTGCGTGGCTACGCCGATGGTAGTGCGTCGCTCCCGATCTTTGTCTACGATAAACCTTCTCGGTACTATTTACTCCCTCTATTCTCTTCCTCTACCTCCGGTTGGTGCTCTCTGTGTTGGTCCCCTGATGCCCTAGTAGTGCTCGGTGACAAACTACTGGTGGCTTTCTGTCTATAGCTATGCAAGGTTTACTATTGAGAAATTGATGCTATTGCTATGAATAATTTGTGGGCTACCTTTGCCGGTCGATGTTCGAATTGCTTTGGAAAGGAATTGGGTGTTAATTGCGGTTGTCGCTTTCTCGGTTGTTTGGGTATCGCCTGGTGGTGACCTCCTAGGGTTGATGGTCTCGTGGCCTGTGGTCTGGCCTCTTGCCATCGTCGTTGCCCTGCTCCTGGTCGACTTGTCTTGCTTCCATCTTATGGTCTGGCTTTTGCTATGTGGCTATGGTCTCTCTGTTGGGCTTGGAATGAATGGGGAAGGAAGAACTGAGTATTGTGTTGGCTATTGTCATGTTCATACTTCCTTCTCCCTAATCCCTTCTTCGGTTGGTTGTGTTGTCTGGCTTGTGGCCGTGCCTTCTTGGAGGCGTGCGCTGTTTTCTGAAGAGTGTTGTGCTAGTTTCACTGTTTTATATGGGTTGCCGGCTGATATTAAATTGGTTACCAAATGGGACTTTACCTCTTTTACTTGGCTTGCTTTAGCCTGGCTTCACCTTGCTATGCTGTCATTTTACTGTAACTGTGGGTTGTATTTGGATATTTGGGGACAGTGGGTTGGTTTCCAAAGTCCTTTAAATATTTCAGATTTGTTTATGCCGAGTGATGATCCTATGGTTGTGAGAGATGTTGATTGGCCCCCGGACGGTCAGGTATCTCTGTGAACGGACTACCCTTGGTTCTGACGGCAATTGCTTCGCTTGCCTTCCTTTTTCTTTGCCATGGTTATTACAGATCTTTCCGTTCAGATGTGAATTGTTTTTCCAGTCTGACACTCAAAAGTTTCTTCAAGCTGATTGGAATGTGAAATTTCTTTCTGAATTACTCTGCCTTTGCTAGGAGTTGCTGTAACTCCACCAAATGCATGAGCAGAACTGGCAGCTGATGCTACATGATCAGCAAAAAAAAGTTTTTTGAGTTAATTTCATGCAGTCCATGGTAGCAGGATCAGATATGCTTACTGTTTTTGCTGTTGACGACTGTTTTACTTCAGTAGTTTTGGCTCTAAGTGCAGTTGATCTGCTAGCTTCATTGAACTCAACTTTCAAGCTTCCTGAGGTAAACATACATGTCCTCTTCCTTTTAGGATGGATTGCAGCATCTTTACATAGTAAATAAGGAATATTTGAGTCATCTGCACCAGATCCCATGTATCCTTCTGGCACCTCATGATTTATGGCTCCTTGTATAATCCCAGTGGCCATGCTTCCTTTTGCTTTCCCTGCCATATGTTTCAGGTTCCTCCTGATTTTTGACTTGCTAGGACACTTTGTCAAAGAGCTTGAACTTTAGCCATTTAGCCTTACTGTGTCATTTGCCTTGATTTGCTTAGATTCTGCCGTCATTCCTTCCGAGCTCGTAGGTAAGCATTTTAGCTTTTGAATTGGTGAGTGAGCTGAACATATCAACTTTCGTTTCTTTCCCTGAATATGTTCTGAGAATAGAACTTTCAGGGTGTGCGTTCTCCCTGACATCATAATTGATAGTTGATGCAAACAATGATTCCATGGCTTCAGCTGCCATTTGAATATTTATCGATAGCAGCAACAGGTTCTGGTTTCTTCAGATAATTTATGCTTGAGTCCTCATCAATACATTCTAGTATGGCCTCAGCCGTGGTACCTGATCCAAACCCACCACATCTCTGGGAGTCCAAATATTTCATTTGATTATTAGCATGAGCTCTTTGATTTTCCCTGCAAATGGTACTGGTGGTGCAATCATCAAGATTGGGAGCACCAATCCAGTCAAAGACCCCTCCCTTCTCAAGCAGGCAAATGCACTCAACCCTTTTGGCCAGGCACTGTGCTACTTTTAAACCTAAAGTAGAAGGTGACTTTTTACCACTTATCTGATCGATGCTTGTTTTCTGAGAAGTTTCTATATTATCTTCTACTAGCAGCCTATCCACAATATCAATAGCATTGGCCTATGATGCATCACCAGGCTCCTGCGAATTAAGGTAATCTAACCTTGCATGTCCTCTTGCAGTAGTCATTGTGCTCATGTTGTAATGGCTGATGTAGGTAGCCTAGCACCTATTATGAACTTACAAACTTGAACCAATACCACATAGGCCATGACCTGACTGTCGAATTGTTAAAAACAACATAAACTTGAGCATGTGAATACTACAGCTAAACTGCATAAATGAAAGGAACATATGTAGGATGCCAAAGTATCCAACTGCAGATATACATACCCAAAAGTGTGCGCAAAAAAAAAGTATGATCCTAAGGAAGATAAATGCCTGAAGAGCTGTCAAGTGACATGGAGAATTATGACAATGCAGGCAACTGCAAGCAGAGTTTCACAACAAATAGATTTTTTAGTTACGAGCTGAAACTGTAGACGCAGGCAAGCTTTATGATACTTTTCAGGATTAAGGCTAATCTGCGGTTGGTAGCCACTAGCCAGGATTAAAATGTTGGATTCAGATCAGACAGTGTTCACAAAAAAGATACATATCCATATTTTCTATAAGGAAAAAATGGATTTCAGATAGATTTGGTTATCACTCAGATTCGAATATCAGATGACTAAAAGCGTATCTAGATTATGAAATGTCAATGTAGCAATCAGTTTTTCTCAACAAACTAGAATACACATTAGAAGCATAGAGATTAAAACAAACCAACATTTAGTCCTAGATCCACCTTTACCATCCTAGAAATCAGCAATCCGAAATTTCTGGACAGCAGCAGCAAGGACATCACAATTACACAGCCCACTATTAGTTAAACTACTGTATTTCACGATGGATCATAGAAGCATCAAGTGTGACAGCAGCTAGAATATGTTGTCTAATAAATCGCTTCTACTCACATCGTGCGCCCATTGCACGGCCTAAACGCAAACGAAGGCGCCGATCGGAGAATATTCGAATCAAAAGGGGAAGGGCTTCCCCATCGGGACGCGATCGCGCCGAAGCGCATCCCCAAAACCCAACTCGAATTCGGCGAAAAACCAAACGATCCCGTTGTATCAAAAGTATGATCCTAAAACTAGGGGGGAAAACCTGAGAAGGGATCGAAAATACGGGAATCATACTTTCGTTTCGAGTCGGAGGGGGACCGGTAACTTCGAGGGTTTCCTTCATCGCTTCGGCGCTAATCCGCCATGAATCGAAGCAAGCTAGGGGCCATTCGATTTGGGCGAGGTGCTTGGGGGTGCGGTTGCGATGGGGATAAATGGGAGAAACCGGGGGAGCGCGAGTTCCCAGGCCGCGCTTGGGAGGGAAGTGTGCTGGAGACGAGGGGACTCCTCTGGCACTGATCCCATTGAGAAGAAATAGAAACACGATCGGATGCCCGACACGTGTCTACTTCGTATGAATCTTCGCGCCGTGCTGTCTCCCTTCTTTTCTTCGCGCGAGTGCCGTCTCGCGAGCTCCGCCAGACGCCACTCCCTTCCTCTCCTCCTTCCTCTTTCCCTCCGCCCGTCATGACGTCGCCCGCCGCCCGCCCCACGCTCGGCTCTTCCTTGGCCTTTGTCTTCCTCCATCGCGATGCCTCACCTCGCCTCGCCTCGCTACGGAATCGGCGATGGGGACATACAAGTGCTGCCTCGTCTTCAAGCGCCGCTTCCGCTGGAGCGACGCGCCGCCCCCTGACGACGTCCACGCCCTCTTCACCCACCATGCCGGCGAGGGCCCCACATGGGCGCCGACGCCCTCCGCCGCTACCTCGACGCCACCGGCCACGCGGCCTCGGCGACGCCGGCGTCGACCGCCTCCTCGACGGATCCGCCAGTCCACGCCCGCATCCGCGACGTCGACCGCCCGCTCGTCTCCCTCGATGACTTCCACCGCTTCCTCTTCTCCCCCAACCTCAACCCGCCCATCCACCACCCGCAGGTCCCCATCGCCGATTCCGCAGCGAAGCGAGGCGTCGGGATGGAGGAAGACGAAGGCCAAGGAAGAGTCGAGCGTTGGGCGAGCGGCGGGCAGCGGCACGGCGGGCGGAGGGAAAGAGGAAGGAGAGGAAGGGAGTGGCGCCTAGCGGAGCTCGCAAGACGGCACTCGCGCGGAGAAAAGAAGGGAGACGTCACAGCGCGGAGATTCGTGCAGAGTAGACACGTGTCGGGCATCTGATCGTGTCCCCATTTCCTCTCAATGGGGTCAGTCCCCAGAAGAGTCCCCTCCTGCTGGAGAAGCCAAACACCGCGCCTTTCCTTTCAGGCGCTGTTTCTTTTACTTTGAGTTTCTAACTTTTAGTTTGTTTTTTATTATTTATAAATTTCGTTTTTTAGTTTTTAAATTTTTTACCTATTCTTTTTTTATTTATTTGTATTGTCCGTGATGAGTTAATATTTTTTTTTCTATTTTTAAAATTTAGTTAGAGCAAATAAGTCACTATCAGTTACAGTGTAATTTCAGTCAGCTATAATAAAAATTTTAGTTATAAGCTACTTTTTTCAATCCAACCGAGTGGCACCCTAATATCCGATCTCCCTCCCCCGCTCCTCTCTTTTTTGAGGGAGAAAAAATTTTATGAACATTTTCGTTAGAGGATGATACAAATGAATGAACCAATGGTAGATTAAGAAATATATGGATCAATTCCTGTAACTGTAATAACTTTGTTTAAAAGAGTTTATGATTTACTAGACACAGTCTTCCCGAGTAATTTGATATTTGGGATCACGGAGAAGATAGTAATAACTAAATTACATTCGCGAAATGAAAATCAGCAGTTATAAGAAAGTAAAATGAGCGACATTAACCTTAGTGCACTCGAAGAAAAATGACGTTGATGTTACCACATGAATAATCACAATCGACGTGGATTAAACGGGGGAAAAGTAGTTCAATCATTGCAGTATAGCACTAACAAAATTCCTTCAGAGCCTGTCACTTGAACTGCTGCTCATATAGCCGTATGAAAGATTATGATGTTAGTATTCACCGATCTCAAAAACACTTGTAAACCATAGTGCACAGAGCAACAGGTGAATAATATATCACTACATCCATACTTTTCCAAGCAAAGCAAACAAACTTAGCCAGGCACTGGTACGTAGACTTACAACGTAATTATCTTGATAATCCATCCATTCATCACTAACCAAAAGATAAACAACATCTAGTTCTCCTTACAGAGTAGACATCATCTAATTCTCTTAACAGTTGCATGCTTTCAGCAACAGATCACGTACCATTGTAATACAGCAACACAAGCGAAACACCAAAGCAATAGGCACCGAATGAATGTCAGAAAAAGAGAGCATTTCCTCTCTCTTATGGCAACCATGGTTATCTAGGACTCTAGGTCGCAAGAACAACACCCTTCAACCATGCCCACCTGTCCATGGGAGACAATAGATGTGTCGATGAATCCAAATAGAGGTTAACAAAATGGTAAATGCTACTCTTTGCGTTTAGCCACAAACAGTTTACTCATATCTTCAGTAACAACATTGCTCCTGTGAAAGAATAACAAAAAAGATCAGCATTTCTCTGGAACAGCAAACAACATAATGTGAAAGAATTTTTCTTGCATAGCTCACAAAAACATGCTGGACCTATCTGCCTTGGTTCGCTCAAAGAATTTGATTGAAAAAAACTGTTGAGAAAAGCACCTAGACTAGGATTGTAGATCATGTACCATAACATCTTCTGAAATAACTGAAAAATAGTACTGACCTTCCACTAAGTTGTGGTGGAACTAACGTGTTCCCAGGAGCACTCCTGGCACCCCGAGATTGTGCTGATTGAACCCTCGGAAATTTACTGTGTGGGTCTTGAAAAGCAGATCCATTTGATTCTCTTTTCCTTGATGAATTGTCCACCATAGCAGCAGAACCTCTAGATGGAAGAGAGGGGGAAGCAAAAAGAGCTGCAACATCTGGGAGGTCTAATGATGGTGTGGGCAGGAAGACATTACTTGAACTTGTGGATGCTACAATCCTGGATCAAAAATAAAAAAAATCAAGAAGTTAAGAACTCTCTGATAACACATCAAAACCTAGAAAGTAGCGGACAAAAGAGATTACTAGTACTGTACTACATTTAGCATGTATAGCATAACACTTCAGACCATGCAAGTGCAACTGAAAACCAAAATGTCACACGAAAATAGGCCAGGAACGAAGGACGAAGAGAGGGCCAATGAAATGTAAGAAAGAACGTAAATTCATATATGATATGAGTATGACAAGGAAATGAAATGCAGCTCAGCTATCAAGTACTAAGACAAATACATGTGACCGGAACAGATCACAGTTTCATGCAATCAACACTGCATTGACGTGCTGCAAATTGCCTGAAACTTTTTTCAGCTTCACCACATGTAATGGCTAGGAAGTTGCTGATAAAATTTTTGGTGAATAAAGTACAAGTGCATAAGTGACATGGCATATCATTAGAGGAAAGTTACAACAAACAACCTGCCTAAATCAAACCTTCCAGGTTATAATTAGAAAACTGTAAATGCATAGAAATGCTCCCACATATGATCTCCCACAAGGGACAATTTTGAACAAGCAAATACAGCTTGTCAAACCATGACCATAACTTGTCAACTAAAGTTGAGGGCTTGAGGCACTACCACAACAGAGGATCCCAATCAAAAAGGCATTTGTTCAAATGAATCACTGCATTACAAATTCAAGCCTCGATTGTGACTTGTGAGCGCCTGAGCGCAGCCCTTCAATTGTGAGGGAAGCACACCCCTATTAAATTGATGAGTTGTACTTTCGTCAACACATTCAAGGCTTCTCAATGCAAATATCTAAGAAACCTAACATAAACTTTCATTATGGCTCATGGAATTTTAACAGAACGGAATTCTCTACATCAGATAATCATTAACATACTTTCCCCTACAAAACAACACAGGACATCCAATACCATGTTGCCCTGTTAGAGAGATTTTTTTTCTTTCCAAAAAGACAGAGAGATCACGGACAAGGGAACCACAGTTTTGGGAATTAAGTGTAACTGGTTGGACTTCAGAGAAACTTTAGGACACATGCAAGGTGAGAATAACAGGCAGGGACTGTAATGCCATCTTTTATCTCCATTAGTGGGATAAAGAGAGGCCTGGGAAAACCATCATAAGAGGAACCCAGCACCTCACAGAAAACACAACCAATTTTTTGGTGTCATTTGTCAATGCTAAAGTTACAAATTGCTATAATGACATGCTAAAGCAGAATAACAACATAGAACGCTCATCTGGGTTTTGAAGCTACATAATCCGCACCAATAAGTAAAGAAGAAACAAATGAACGCAGCATGGCCGTGCCAGTTCTCATTTCGAATCTAACCTTCACTGACACGTGTGTTTTGCACCTACAAACTACTTGTATTGTTGCAGGATTTGCTAGTGTAATAGTTTGATTCCCAGTAGCTTCAGCTCTAGCATAACAGCGCAGTACAATCCAGTGGCCATCAGTCAAACAAGTACCAAAAAAATCGAGTGGGGGTTCTCTGGAACATCAAGCCGCCTAAATCTACTTGGCAGAAACATAATTCCACATAAGTAATGCCCAAATCCATAGTTTTCCCAACAATTCCCATTCCTACAAGCGAAACCCTAGAGGCAGCATGGGCTTACTGGCTGGGGGCAGGCGGCGGCGCAGGAGGCTGAGGAGCGGCGCCCACCAACGCCGAAGGTGACGGAGGCCTTGGTTGCGGTCCGATAGAGGAGAGGAAAGGTGGAGGAGAGGCCGGGGCGGCGGCGGCGGAAGGCTCGCCGGCGTCTTCCTCGTCGGAGGAGGTGTCGTAGGCGACCAGCGACATCGGGCTCGGGCGTCAGTTGAGCCGGGTAATGGGGGAATCGGATTCTCTACTGTGAGTACGGTGACTGTAGAGTGAAGTCACGAATCTGAGCCGTCCGATCGGGAAAAACGGTTCGATCGGGATTCTCTACTGTGAGTACAATTTACTGTAGCAAAACTGATCTGGACCGTTTTTTCCGATCGGACGGCTCAGATTCGCGACTTCACTCTACAGTCACCGTACTCAACTTCAGAGAATCTCATTTCGGTAATGGGTGCGGTGCTTTGGTTGGTTAGCTTATCGCTGGTTCACGAATCATGACTTTTGCTTAAAATTTTTAAATTTTAAGTTATTTGTGATAGAGATTATGAAGATACTTATGATTTTAGTTGAAACAAATGTTATTTTTTAATATATACTATAATTAATTTATAGATCTCATCTTAAAAATACTTTCTTTAAAAGTTAAGTATTATACTAAAAGCTAAAAATCGTTTTTAGATGCTCCAAAGAACATACCACCACGTCCTGGCCGTGAGAATGTAAAAGCGAGCCCAAACGCCTTGCTGATATGAATGACAGTATTGCAATACATATATCTTACAGTAATTGTTGTACTAAATGGTATGTGCAAAATAATAAAAATGACATAATAATTAATTCATATATATATACACACACATATGTGTGTGTGTTTTTCTTTACTACGCTTTTAGATGTACATAATGTGATAAAAAAGAGAAGTATAGATGATAAATATATCTACCACGTATATATGTTATATTTTTTATTTAGTACAATTTCAGGCTATCAAAAGCCGAGGACAGCTTTTCTTAAAGAAGGGGAGGATAATATGGATACAGACATGCTTAACATTTTTCAGTTAAATATATTATTTGACTAGAAAAAATTATTAAGCTGCATCAAATATTATCAGGTGAACTCTAATTTAATTGGGTCTTTAATTATTATATTTGGAGATATAGAGCTACTACTATATTATGTATTTATATGCAGTTCCATACTCGTTCTATACAAGGATCAGACCCTAGTACTGAGGTTTACAAACTCATAGAAGTTTCAGATCAGCAAGGCAAGTTACAAGTTTTTGATCATATTAAATTCCATGAAATCACATTATTTAATTAATGTATTTTCATTATTGTTAATTGTGAGACGCTAATTTGATTAAAACAAATGTTTAGAATGACATGCTAAATAGTTAAATCCTACCACTGATAAATGTTATGTTTAATTTGAGGTCATATTCACCTTGACAACCTTAGTAATATTTAAATTATTGCATAAATAACGGTATATCATCACACTCAAATTTTGTACTACTAAGAGATTTGGCCGTTAGCCGGTAGGGTTTGTAAAATTGGTACTAAGGTAAGGGTGTGCTGTGGAAAACCACAAAGTGACCAGTTGTAGGGGTGGCCCAGCCCCCCGTGACTGGGTCGTGCAACTAGTCCAATATGTAATAGGCCCAATAGTGTAGAGGAATATACCAGTGTAAATATACCAAGGTACCCTCATCCTTTGTAAATACTAAGGGGTAGAATGAGGATTTCCCATTCTACCCCACTCATATATACAAACCCCCAGGAGGGGCAAAGGGGGGTCATCCTCTCATTATTACCAGCTCCTCACAGATCTAGCTTTCTTCTTCTCCTCCTACTAGTACTCTACGGAGTATAAATAAGACGTAGCGTTGAGCTTGCCTCCGCACGCGCTAGTCTACGGACTCTAAATAAGACGCAGCGGGGGGACGCCTCCGCGCGCACTCTATAGAGTATAAATAAGATGTAACGTCGAGGTCCGCCTCCGCACGCGCCAGTCTACGGACTCTAAATAAGACGTGACGTCGAGGTCCGCCTCCGCACGCAACAGTCTACGGACTATAAATAAGACGTAGCGTCGAGGTCCGCCTCCGCACGCGCCAGTCTACGGACTCTAAATAAGACGTGACGTCGAGGTCCGCCTCTGCACGCGACAGTCTACGAACTATAAATAAGACGCAGCGTTGAGGTACGTCTCCGCACGCACCAGTCTACAGACTCTAAATAAGACGTGACGTCGAGGTCCGCCTCCGCACGCGACAGTCTACGGACTATAAATAAGACGTAGCGTCGAGGTACGCCTCCGCACGCACCAGTCTACGGACTCTAAATAAGACGTAGCGTCGAGGTCTGCCTCCGCACGCACTCTACGGAGTATAAATAAGACGCGGATGTTGTCCCTGCGCACTCTACTGAGTATAAACAAGACGCGGATGTCCCGCGCACGTGTGGGCGTTGCTCCCACACGTACTCTCCGGAGTATAAATAAGACGTGGATGTTGTTCCCACGCACTCTACGGAGTATAAAAATTGTGACACGGCCGAGACACTAGGGAGTGCCTCACTTTAAGTGGCGCGCCATGTGGATGTCGCGCCCTCGCGAGCGTTGCACCAAGGAGTGCGCCACTGTTTTTGAAGGTAGGGGAACGACGCCTTCGCCTCTCTACCTCGGCTTGCGTTAGTCCCTCGGCCTACGCCGCAAGCGCCCGCTCTCCGCAGGCACTGTTTTTGAAGGTAGGGGAACGGCGCCTTCGCCTCTCTACCTCGGCGTGCGTAGTGCCCTCGACCTACGCCGCAAGCGCCTGCTCTCCGCGGGCACTGTTTTTGAAGGTAGGGGAACGGCGGCTCCGCCTCCCTGACTCCGCGCGCGTAGCGCCCTCGGCTTACGTTGCAAGCGCCCGCTCTCCGCGGGCACTGTTTTTGAAGGTAGGGGAACGACGCCTTCGCCTCTCTACCTCGGCGTGCGTAGTCCCTCGGCCTACGCCGCAAGCGCCCGCTCTCCGCGGGTACCGTTTTTGAGAGTAGGGGAATGGTGGTCGTCCGCCTCGTAGACATCGCCTCGGCGAGACGGCACGACATCGGCGAGACGGCACGTCCTCGGCGCTCGACGACACGTCCTCGGCGCCCGACTCCGCCGTCCGCCTCGTAGGCATCGCCTCGGAGGGACGACATGTCCTCAGCGCTCGACGACACGTCTTCGGCGCCCGACTTCGCCGTCCACCTCGTAGGCATCGCCTCAGCGGGACGGCACGTCTTCGGCGCCCGACTTCGCCGTCCGCCTCGTAGGCATCGCCTTGGCGGGACGGCACGTCCTCGGCGCCCGACGACACGTCTTCGGCGCCCGACTTCGCCGTCCGCCTCGTAGGTATCGCCTCGGCGGGACGGCACGTCCTCGGCGCTCGACAGCACGTCCTCGGCGCTCGACGACACGTCTTCGGCGCCCGACTCCGCCGTCCGCCTCGTAGGCATCGCCTCGGCGGGACGTCACGTCCTCGGCAATCGACGACACGTCTTCGGCGCCCGACTTTGCCGTCCGCCTCGTAGGCATCGCCTCGGCGGGACGGCACGTCGTCGGCGCCCGACTTTGCCGTCCGCCTCGTAGGCATCGCCTCGGCGGGACGGCACGTCCTTGCCGCCCGACGACATGTCTTCGGCGCCCGACTTCGCCGTTCGCCTCGTAGGCATCGCCTCGGCGGGACGGCACGTCCTCGGCGCCCGACGACACGGCCGGCGCCGACGCCGCCGTCGCCTCGTAGGCATCGCCCGGTGGGGCGGCGCGTCCGCGGCGCTCGACGACACTTCTTCGGCGCTCGGGTCCGCCGTCCGCCTCGTAGGCATCGCCTCGGCGGGACGGCACGCCCTCGGCGCTCGACGACACGTCTTCGGTACCCGACTTCGCCGTTCGCCTCGTAGGCATCGCCTCGACGGGATGGCACGTCCTCGGCGCTCGACGACACGTCTTCGGCGCTCAGCTTCGCCGTCCGCCTCGTAGGCATCGCCTCGGCGGGACGACGCGGGATTTCAGCGCAGGAGCTCACTGATTTCTTCGTAGGCATTGCCTCGGGGGTCTGTGAGCTACTAGTTGCAGTGTCTCACCACTCGGCACCCTCGCGCTTGCTGTCGGGGAACGGGGGGCTGGGGTGGTTGATCGCGTCAGCTCGTCCATCGGGACCTCAGCGCTTGCTGTCGAGGGAGTACTGTTGTAGGGGTGGCCCAGCCCCCCGTGATTGGGCCGTGCAACTAGTCCAACATGTAATAGGCCCAATAGTGTAGAGGAATATACCAGTGTAAATATATCAAGGTACCCTCATCCTTTGTAAATACTAAGGGGTAGAATGGGGATTTCACATTCTACCCCACTCATATATATAAACCCCCAGGAGGGGCAAAGGGGGGGCCATCCTCTCATTCTTACCAGCTCCTCACAGATCTAGCTCTCCTCTTCTCCTCCTATTAGTCCCCTTCATTCCTGTTTAGCCTGTAGCTACAACATGACCTTTGTCCATGACCTTACCCTAGGGTGGAGGCTGGTTTTGGAAAGGTGGTCATGTTGTTGAGCACAGTTGGAAATGTGGTTAGTGTCTTATGAGAAAACTAAGGACGAGAACCTTATGCTGAGTAAAAGATACAGAAATCGCTCAACCACAGGAGTTGACTTGTCAACCCTGGTTTAGTAGCTGCTCAACTCAATTGAAACTCTATAGGGAGTGGGTGTGTTGATGCTGGGGAGTTAGGTATGCGAAACGGTAAAACCATACCTAACAACGATATAGGTCACTCAGAGCGAGCGGAAGAGTTTAGTGTTAGTGTGTAATCCGTGTCTGAGTGATTCTATCGGGTAGAGCCTATATAAAGAATTGAGCAATGAAACTACCTGGTTTTCTTAACTCTGTCGCGGGAGTTAAGAATTCTTGTGGGTAAAGTTGGGCAATTCTGCAGAGTGAAATTAATGGTATTCGAATACGCCGTGCTTCCAGTTAATGAAGTTGTGTTAATTGGGTGATTCTAGCAACAAGGTATAAGTAGATTTCATAAAAGTTTTAACCTGTGCAATTGTGTAAATAACTGTTGAAACAAACCCTTTTACCTTAAGGAGATCTGTTTTGGTTTTATCTGTGTTATAAATAAAACTATATCCACAAAACTTAATAAGACCAGTATACTCCCATCCTTGAGAATCCCTGCAAATAGTAAATTAGGGTTTACTCTTGTAACTTGTTGGGTACGGTTGTACTCATTACTTGCTAAACAACAACAGAAGACCAATGGAATTAAGAAGGTCCAGCCGAAGACAAGGTTCCCGAAGAGCCCTTCTTTCCAGAGGATGAGTGGTTTTAGGTCTCAGCTGCACTCAAGCCGTCTAGGAGTTTTTTTTTTGTGTTGTATGATAAATTTTGGGTTTGCACGCCCGCTATGGAAAAACTGGTTGTTAAATCTTATGTTGTAATAAAAGTTGACTCTTTTGCTGTAAGCATGTGCTGATGTGGTGCGCACTAATGTACAGTACTCTGCAACTGTTCATTTTTAGATAGTTACGAGGATTACTAGCGCCTTAAAAAATAGAGGCGTTACAGTCTCGCCTATGCACAGTGTGCTCGAGGAACGCAGTTCAACTGGGATTCAACCCCTTCACACTTGGCCAACACATCACTGCTTCTAGTTGCCAGTGTGGATAGACAATATCATATCTACATGAACTCAATATAACTGCAGCAGTTTTTGAGCATAGAACTCAGGATGCGTTCTGGCAGGACGTATGTACATCAGATGAAAGTTCTTGGTCCATGTCAGGCCATGCCGTTTCCTTTGCTTAGAGTTAAGAGTTTAAGAGATTTGTGTTTTGTTAGTAGGTTTCATTTAGATTTTCCATGAAAAAAAATTGGTTAACACTCGAATGAACAGGACCTAGAAAGACAAGATCAACCATCAGCTTTTACTAGGGAACTTATGAGCCAACTGATTCAAATTTCAATTTTGTTTTATTTGACTATTCTTTTCCGAATCTACAGGGAGCTCCCGGCAAGAGACATTCTCCAGGCCCTGAGAGATGAAACCATGAATGACCCTCGTGAAAGGATTGAGATGGCGCAGAGCCATGCATTCTACCGCCCGTCTCTCCTTGGAAAACATAACCTTGTTAATCCTGTATATGATTAGAATATAAACGAAGGTTGGATGAGATCCAATCTGCCATGCTTCATATCATTCTTGATTGAGTTTGGAGGAGGCATCTCTGGGTTGCTGCTGGCCTGTGTGTCTGGATTCCAGGGGCCTTTAGTTTGTGGAGTCGTTTGTGCTTCTTAGATTGTCATGTTGTACAAGAGAGTACTGATTACTGAATCAATAAAAATGTTATAAGCCCCTATTATAAGACCACCCAAATGAAGGTACTTGAGAAAGCTATTTCCTTACTGTAATATAGCCTTTTTTATTTCTGGCCTGCAACATTTGGTTGAATTTTTTCTCTCCCATTGTTGTTGTTTTTCACTTAACATGGAAATGCTAGTACGCTATACTCATGGCAGAAGATCTTTGAACGCCATGAAGCATATCGCTAGAGTCTACAGAAAACACCTAACAAAATCCAGTTCATCTTTTTTTTTGAGATGAAATTCTATTCTCATTCTTTTTCAGCTTCTGACTTTTCTTGATCAAACAAATGAGATAATTTTTTCATCATTTTTTAAAATGATTTATCAGAACAACTTTTTTAAAATAGCTTGTAGCTTACAGTTCATTCATATTAATATTTGTGTTAAAATCAAAACCTCTCAGCTGTAGCCATAACACATATCCTGGAATACGAGTAGTAAGAAAGAGAGGGTAGGTAGGTGCGTGGACAGGTTGTTTGCCCAACAGCTACGGTTTTGCGCTTTCGGTCCAGGATCTGCGCAAACAGGCCCAGAAGAAGCACCCGTGAGCATTAGTAACGGTGAGAAATAGTAACGGATAATCTGTTTTTATCTAATATTTATATTCGAGAAAGTACGAATGTGGTAAATAAAATCTGTATTCATAAATATTTGTATTATAATATTCGTATTCGTATTTGAGAATGTTCATATTCAAATTCGTATTCGATAATATTCATATTCGAGACTATTTGATTTATATTCGATCTGTTTCCTATACTGACTGGTCGACCCAGTAGCTAAGCCTAGTAGTATTCGTATTCGACTGAATTAAGTTGTTGTAGAAGTTATAGAATAATATTCGTATTTGATCAAATTAAATATATATTAAATTTAAATTTATTATAATATTTAATTTGTATTTATATTTAATTTAGAAATATAGATTTATATTCGTATTTGAGGCCACTCGAGCGTAACCGTTCCGTTTTCATCAGTGGTGGATATTTTCTCCCGTCTTCTACTCTCCTCTCCCTTCCACTTCCACCCGGCTCACCAGTCTACGCTCCCACTGCTCCGGCGAAGGCGAAGCGCAGATCACGCGATGGCGGCGTCGCGGCGACTCCTCCCCCTCCCACGGCGGCGCTGGAGCAGCTGAGCAGGACCAAGATGTTCGGTGACCACAACCTCCGCTTCCGCCACCAGAGCGCCACGCTCGGCTGCCCCATGACCTTCTCCGTCTTCCACGCGCGTCCCCGGTGTCCAACCTCCCCGTGCGTGCTCTCCGCTTGCCTTGGATCCTTCCTACTCTCGGAATCCGATGGGGGTTGTCGTGCTACCGTGTGGGTGTGCAGGTGCTGTACTGGCTCTCCGGCCTCACCTGCAACGACGAGAACTTCATCATCAAGTCCGGCGCCCACGGCGTCGCGCTCATCGCCTCCGCCCCCCGACACCTCCCCACGTACGTCAAACCCCTCTAGTCGCGTTCTATTTCTAGGGTTTATGTCTGTCCGCCACATCCAATTTGGAGTGGAATACCAGAATGCTGTGGGAAGTGTGGTCGGAGCACAGTAAGGTTAAGATTTTTTTTTGGCGGAATTTTGGTGGGTTGCGCATTGAGAATTAGAAGATCTCCCGTGAGAGAGATCTTAGGGTGTGTGCATATATCTCTACTTGTCACGGGCTCACGGCAAATGTTTACATTACATTACCCGCTTGGTTTTGTCAAATGCTCTGAGATCAGTCAGGGAAGCTGCGACTAACAAGGAGAAACTGTGAGCGGTGTGAACTTTGCATGTCAAATTTCCATTGAAAATGACCACCGAGACCTCCTTTTTGCATCAGGCCAGAGTTAGTTGTTCTACTTCTTTGATATATTTGATGTGTAACTGGTTCCTACGAGAAGTGCTAGGACAAGAATGATACTTGTTCTAAGTTATTTGTAAGTAAACTTTTGAACTTGCTGGATCTCATTGGATTGTTGTCGAATGAGATAGAAGGGTTACGATCTGTGTGGAGTTAAGGATGTACTCATGTATAAAGTGTTGTATGGAGTATGGACTACAGTGTGTCTATGTGATAATTGGTTTGTGCCAATGGTGGCAGTGCATAGTTCTTTTGATACTCTGCCGATTATTTTTTTGTTGATTAGGCTTATGTTTGTGTTTGCTGAACAGTGAACACTGGTTCTGAAGTGCAAAACTGAAAGGCAGCATGCAGTCATATGTGACGCTAAAACCGACGAAATATTAGTAAATCACACAATGGGGTCTCTTGCACTTATGCGCCTAAGTAGTTTTGGTCTATTTGTTGCTGGATTTGACATGCTGATGCTCATGAACTTTAGCCTACTCACACAATATGACTTCGGCCAAATAATCGTGAGTTTGTGGCTTGAGGTTTTGTGCATGCATTTGCAAATGTTACCAATCAATATACATTCTGTGTTTCGCACAAAAAAAAGTTGTGTGTGTGTTCTATGCACAACTGTGTATCTGTTGCTTGCATTGGGACTCTTGTCTTAACCCAGTTAATGTTTTTGTTTCACCTACTTGTGCTTCCATAGGTTACAGTACTGTGCATTTATGTTTTCTGTAAAGGTGTAGCTTTTGGTATTCTATTCTATGATGATCGGTAGACCTCTAGAAGCTCGACTTCTATTTACATGGAAAAGATTTTCCATCAGCTATTCTGAAAGTGAATAAACTGAGCCTTCATGTAGCTAACAAATAATCATAGCAAGTTCAACAAGTCTCTGCCGCCAGCAGCTTTTGCCCAATGAAATATCATTTGCCCTTGCTAGATTCTTATTTGTGAGGACTTGTATTTCTAAAGATCAATTTCATCAAAACAATGCTGCTGGTCTTGGGAGCATAAGGAACAAGAGTTGGGAGCATAAGGAACAAGAGTAAGCACTAAATTGTTGTCATCTTACTGGCGTGTAATCACATCCACTCAAGCTATTTTGTCTGGTCTTGTTATGGGCCAGGGGACGATGCTAGCAAAAGAGGCCAAAGCAAGATCTCCCTCCTGTCTAGGGCATTTATCAACTGTACCTTTGGTTTCTTGTTTTAGACCTAGTTCAGCAACAAGAGATTCAGCCTACGTATGGGGATAGTTAGTGAATAAATTAAGATCATTCTTGCTTGATTATCATATTCCTGACATCCTTTAATCACCAAAGTATTTGTTTCCTTCTACTAGCAACTAATTTGTGAAATGTTCAATTTGATCTCACCTCGGTTTCTCTTTTTTCACCTTTTTTTCATGGAGAACACAGTTTATATGGATATTAGTCCTTTTGTTGGTTTTATTTTGTTGTTTCAAACCAGTTCTTTTCTGATCACTCTTTTTCTTTGGTTTCTTGCAGGTGGGCTAAATATAGAAGGAGAGGCGGACAGTTGGGATTTTGGTGTTGCTAAGGATTGTAACTAATACAATCTTGTTGTACCATTTGCATGTTATACCACATACAAACTCGGTGACTTCTATTGGAGTCTATAACTTACCGCATGATCTCCCTCTGCCATAAATAAACGGAATCTTAATTTATTCACTCATAACTGTCAGGTATTTCCTTGAAAGCTTTTCAATAGTTGTACAATATTGTAAGATCTGCTCTGCAAACTCTGCTTAGTTATTATTGTGTTTGTTGTAGACAATCCAATTCAACATACTTGGCACTCCTGACTTTTCAACTTTGACTCTTAATTTTATACCATTACATTTATAAAATGCTGTATAAGCACAATATTATGAAAGTATTTCTTGCAACAAATCTAACAATACCATTTTAATATGACCAATCTAAGTATTTAGATAAATATTGTTCATCAAAGATTACGAGGTTTGACTGATCAAAGTCAAGAGTGCTAAGTATTTTGAAATGGAGGGATTAATACTTTTTGTTAATTGCTGTTTAAAATTTACACACATAATTGATATTTTCCACAACTTTATTTTACAGAATGTCTTGTACATTTCCAATAGCCTTTCTATCCAAAGGATTAACCGAGAGTTCTAGGATCAAAATACAGCTTCTAAACTATGCTTGAAAAGAAATCAAAGTTACAAAATGTCTGCCTATAGTTAATAGATTAGTTTTGGTGCCAGACTTACTTGTTAGAACCATGGTTACCAGGAGATAAACTGAGGTCAGTTCTAGGATTCACCTACTCTGAACTATTTGGATTTCAAAATAAGGCTACTTTACCAACACTGAAACTACCACATGCATATCACATATTCGTGCTATATTAGTCCATGAAAGATCCTACCACATGTAATCTCGTGTTGAGTCACTGAGAAAGTAACTGTTTAATCAACATACAGAACACTAGGACTAGTCATTTCCATTTTCGTATTGATTGGGCACAGCTCATCCGGACAGCAGCCTGATTGTCATAGAAAATATGCACTTTATATCAACCACCAATGACCCTTCCAGCAATATTTTATATTCCTAACCATGCAAAACACGATACATATATATCTAGTCATCTAGTGGTTTAGACCTTTTTTTCCCCATTTATCAATTAGTATGATCTGACAACATGGTCGTCCTTTGTTAACCTGCTAATTCAAACACCACCTACTATTTACCTATGTGGATTTGACACTCACAGTTTGACAAAAAGGAATATTATATCATTATGTGGGCAATATCTTTTTTGTCTTGACAACTTGACCTATGTATGATCATGAATTCATGATGATGCAATAACTGAGTACATATTACTGTTTGGTCATGATATTATTTTATTATCGAATTTGTGAAGTTCGTCTATGCTTTCCCAATAAGGAGGCTTCACAAGTTTTAAAGCAATAAGGTAACAATGGAGGCACTGGTTTTCTCCAGTAGAACGTGCAGCTGATTTACATTCTGTCTCAACATTCTCTGGAAGAGTATAGAAGCACCACTTGAAGTTTGTATTGTAGTATGTTGAATGGACTTTCGTCTCTGTGTCCATAGTTAAATGTGCTTAACATTTCTATTTTCACTATTTGTGAGTAGGTGCTGGATTTTATCTAAATGCAACAAATGAAAAGTGGAAAAATTGGTGCATGTATGACTATTGTGAAGGAGCTGCCAAAAGTTTTAAGTGAGAACTTTGAACAGCTAAACACCTGACAGGCCTCAATTTTTGGGCATGGGAGGGCACGGTGCGCTGACAATCCACTTGAAAAACACTGACAAATACAAGGTACTATTTAATGTCATTTGTTAAAAGCCTAAATTTGGAAAGCCCTTTCTGTGAACCCTTTTCAAATTAAGAAGGTTTGCTACTAAGTTTGTGCTCCACTGCTCCTAGGTTGTATACTTTGTAGGAACCTTTGTAGTTGTTGATATCCATAAGAGTTTGCATCAAAATCTCACTTGGCATTGTGTATTTATCTTGCATTTTCAGTCGGTGTCTGCATTTGCTCCAATTGCCAACCCAATAAACTGCCCCTGGGGTCAGAAAGCATTCTCAAACTATTTGGGCACAAGTAAATCAGAGTGGGAGGTAACCCCCTCCCATTCCTCTGTGCGTGCGTGTGTGTGGCGTGCGTGTGTGGCTGTTCACTTGTTTGAACCAGATATATTAAGTACTTAATAGTGCCTGCAACCTGCTTGCTTAAAAAGTGCAACAGGGTTTCACCTCCTATCCTAATTGACCAGGTATGATGTGACCATGGATTGAATAATGCCCCATCTCTGCTTTCAGGCTATTACTATCCCAGCATGTTGTTTTCATTCTATATTGTTGGAAAATGGAAGGAACTATTGCTTGTTTTACATAAAACAATTCTTGCAAGTCATGATTCAAGTGTGGTGATATAGGAACATATGACCGATTCACCCATTGCCATGCAAGTATTTTTACAGGGCAATCAGGCAACTAGTCATCTCCTTGGCCATGCACGATAGTTGGAACAATTCATTGAAAGTACTAGCCAGAAGGACCTCTAGTGAGCTATTTGTGACGAAATGATAGAGTCATCCTCCTAGATGATAGACAAGTGATGGGTTAATTATAATGGGGGTCCCTGGAATAATTTTAAATGAGTTGGTATCTGGAAGACTGAAGCCCATTTTCTTGGTTATGTCTGCAGTGCATGATGGGTACTGGCATTTTGATAGTTTTCTGCACTGCGGATATGATTAGCTCCTTAAGTGATAAGCCTCAACTGGTTAAGTTGATTAGCATTGGTAGAAGTCCACTACATCTTCAGTAAGCAGAGTCTATCAAGGTCATGGTGCAGTATCGCTGTACTTGTAAAAGAAGATCTGTCGTTGTAGCGTCCTTTTGCCTGTCAGGTTGGCAAAAGATTATACTGTGGATTGTGAAATGTGCCGCATTATTCTTGTTGCCTGTCAGGTTGGCAAAAGATTATACTGTGGATTGCGAAATGTGCCGCATTATGTCTTCTTTCAACTCAACCGCCTGTAGGGTTTATTATAAAAGATGATAGGTTTTGATTGAACAAGGTGAAAGTACAGGGCCCTAAAGAGTAGGCGTTGGCTTATTGCACAAGAACTGTTTCTGATAGATTTCAGAGCTTCACTATCATTCATCACCACACAGTGTGTTGCTATTTGCAAAACTGTCTAATTTGTGGTAAGGCTGCTGCATCTTCTGTTCTTAATTTGTTCTATCAGAAATGAAGGTAAAAAGAAGTCAATTCTGTAAAACCACTTATCTGCTACGTTATTTTTGTGAATTTGAGTAGGGAGAGGATGACAAGTTACTGGCTTAACAGCTGCTACCTCGCAACTTTGAGGCGTGCAAGGCTGTGGGAGCTCCCCTGATCCTCTGCAGGCACAACCTGGATACGACCTTTCATTGCCACATTCATCACATCGCTCACCATGCTCAGGTTCTCAAGAGCGCCTGACTGCTAAGTCACCTGCAGTGACGCAATCGAGAGAAATGGGGAGGCAGCGGTGTTGTTTCAACGCGTCTGCTTCCAATCTGTATTATTATCTGTCTATGCTGACATCTTTGCTGTCCTTTGTTAGCCTGAGGTGAACAATATATCCAGCTGCAAATGAGATGAAAGATTTGGTTTTGCAGGCTCTTCCAGTACAATGGGGTCTTGATATTGCATCTTAAGCGTGCCTTCGCTGTCCTTTACTATGTAGAATTATTGACCTGATGCAACGATTTCTGGAGGTAGAATTATTGGATATGCGCTATTGACTCTTCAATACTTGTACAGGGGAGCAAATCATACGATGATAGATTGATAGCGCAGACGAAGACCAGTTTAGCAAGTCGTAGTTTATATCAGTGTCACCCTCGTCGGTATCTTGTTACGTTGCCCCTTCGTGTTGTCCTTGGTTGTTCTTGTGTGGTTACCCTTGTTGCAACATGCATTTGTTTCTTTCCTCGCCATCGCCACAGCTCCAGCTTCTCGGCTGCAGCCATAACGAAGATGCCAACAGGGTCGGTCTCGGTTACTGTCTCGGCAGAAATCTAATTGAAGCTGAAAGCCTAAGATCTAGCTCGATGCAAAATTCAGACAAATCGTTTTGGCATACGTCCATGTGTGAGGTGCTGTGTTTCACACTTGACACATTCAGCACATATTCCCAAATGTGGTCAAGCCTCTGCTGTAGTGCAGCCTGAATGCAATTGGACGCCGCGACCACATCGATCACGGTACCTAAGCAAGATATGTCCGGACAGGTACGGCCAGATTTCGTTCAACGATTCTCGGGACCGAGCTAATTGAGCTACTCGCCCCTCTCCTCTCGCCACGGCTCGCCGGCCTCGCCGTTGTCCATGCTTCTGGACCCCGGTCCTTTCGTGGACCGGGAGCCCCGCATATCTTAGGTTCTTCATCGAGGGAGAACGGTTGGTTAGCGCAGCTATCTATGTAATGTACCGACGTATGCATCGGTGAGATCACAATGGATCGGTTCAGGACAAAGAGTGTAAATACATCTTTAATTTCTTTCCCTGTCAGCGTATCAGATTCAGGGATCTCGTATCACGTGAAGAGGATTTTTTCCACACATCAAGCTCGAGAAAATTGATCATTTGCCACTTTGAACAGTGGGCTTCGCAAATTTGCCACTTTCAAAATTGACTTCTTAAAAATACCATCCAGTATATTTACCTCTTGATTACCATGCCATTTGAGCCATTTAGCTCATTTAATATTTTTGCTCTTTTCGGGACTGGAAAGACAATTATACCCTGCCTTGCATGGGCTTTGATCGGGAGATGAAGCGTCGCCGAAGCAACGATCTCTGCATGCATCCCCGCGTGACCTCCGCGGCCGCATCCCCGGCCGGCCTCCCGCGCCGCCCTCACGCCGGCGGCCTCCCCGCTTTGCCTCCCGGCCGGCCGGCCTCCATGTTGCATCCCGACCGGTCTCCCCGTCGCCGGCGGCCTCGGCGCCGCCCTCGCGCGCGGCTAAACTCTTGACAAGAAGTTGCACAACCGACTCAACTCCAACCTTCTTGGTCTCAATGTAAGTGAGAGAGCATCCTCAAACATCGACAACTCTACAAAAATCCGGATGACCACGGCATAAACTTGTAGCGATGTCATCGACCCACCCAAATTGCGACCAACATAGGTGCCAACTCAAACAACTCGGCCCAAAGCATTTCCACGGTAATCAACAATGCTCGAATCAAGCCTTTGGATCTCTCGATTCTCGTGGCAAGAATGTCGGCATGAGCAATGCAAACAACTGATTGATTGGGACGGCCGTATAACCTCACACACTCCACGAAGCTTATCGTTCGCCACATCCCAATTTGAAGTCCGCCTTGCCGGTGTGATCAAGGGAAGAAGACACCGCTTCTATACTCACCGCAAATGGAGCTTTGATTGGGCTCTTGATGATCCAAGATGTTCAAGCAACAAGCCGAGAGGAAAGGCACCGCCGGGGGTGGTTTCGGTTACAACAAGGGCTCGACGCGGGAACCCAAAGCCTTGCCTAGTGCATAGGCGAGGGCGACAACCCCTCCAATTGACGGCACCAGCAGAAGCACGAAGAAACTATGCGGAAAGTACACTTCATGGACTTGAGTATGTTGATGAAGGGTATAATTGTCTTTTCGATCCACGAAAAGAGCAAAAAAATATTAAATGAGCTAAATGGCTCAAATGGCATGGTAATCAAGAGGTAAATGTACTGGATGGCATTTTTACGAAGTCAATTTTGAAAGTGGCAAATTTGCGAAGCCCACTCTTCAAAGTGGCAAATAATCAATTTTCTCCATCAAGCTCAGATGAGCCTCTTTTTCTACGCTTTTTCCTATGCAATGGCAAGGTGGTCCGTGTATTTGCGTTTGTAGAACTGTTTCTGTGGCTAAAATTATTTCAAAGTTTGTACTAACAAATGATATAACTTAGGATCTATCTATATTTGTTTCTTATTTTGGTTAACCAATACGAACGCTCTAGTTTTTATAAGTCGTTTTTATCACCTGCAAATATTCATTAAACACTATTTTTCGCTTTCACATATTGTAACATACTTTGTATTCTATTACATCACAATTTAGTAAGTCGCATGGTGATTCAAATATTGTACTGCCTTTCATTACATCATCTTTCTTACATAATATACTACTATTCATCAGTCACTACTATTATTCATCAGCCGCAATCAAAATCTATTAGCAAAAGCCAATATGAACAGGCCCATAGATACTTTAGAATATATTTACGTATCTTGTAACCTATTTAGATTTTTAAGATATCGTAAATATTGAAAATAACAATAGAAGTTTGGAAGAAAATATAGCTTAATGTTGGACCAGTATGACAATAGACGGAGATGAATGATGCCTTTAAATTTTTCTCCAAGTGTTCGTCGATTTTCATTCCAACAGCTATAAGAAGCTATGAAGATTAAGAAACCCAAAATACGAAATTCCCAGTGCTACAGTAAATTCAGCTCGGTAAACAGTAAAAACAATATTATTTCAAATCCAAAAATCCATATAGCTTTTGATCCGTATGTCCAAAAGACTTGAAACTTGAAATAGAGCTAGATTATAATCTTAAGAAGCTATCCCAACAAAAAATCTTGAAAAAACTTAAGAGAACTATGACCTTTTGGTTTGTGAAGCTTTGCTGCACTAAAACCGAGCAAAATCACAAATTGAGCAAACTCTCAAATCAAGGCTTTAAATCATTTGAAATTTGGTATGCATCTTTTCTAGGATGTCAGAAATCTATTCCAATCAACGATCAAAAAAATCATTGACAAAATTTTGACTTTTTTTTGTTTGAATGAATGGTGCACTAAAATTGGGCAAAAATAAAAATGGTAAATATGACTTGCTCATGGGTGAATGTTGACCAAGATGCCTCTAGATGTATTTCCACATATCATAATAAGCTAGAACAACCAAGGAATCAAGGCAAAAACAACAAGATCAAGATATCACTCGGAGATGCCAAATCAAGCAAAAACCAGTCAATTTTAAGAATTTGCCAAACATGATATCTAGATAGATGTGAATTAATTTCCAAGATATATCTCTATCACTTAATCATCATTGGTATCCAGTCAGATCAAGAAAGGAAGAGGCAAGATCAAAACCAATCAAAACAAGAGCAAATCAACCAAAACAAGAGAAATTCATGATAGATAAATAAAGTTGATATATTGCTACTTGAGGATGAAGGTTTTATAGCTGCTCTACATAGAAAATAAGGAAGCACATCACAACACTAACACTTCTCAAATCTCAACCTTAAAATACTTAGCTTCAATAAGTAAAGTTAGACTGGTTGGATAGTTAACTTGCAAATCTCCATCCTAACCTGTTAAGTAAAGAAGATAATCAGCCCCATTTAACGCTAATGGATACTATCCACTTAACACAAATGGGGGAAATATGTTAACTCACACACAACATGGACTTGACTCACACACTACACTTATATACTCTTTTCAAAGCACATAAGCCCAAAGTCACAAGTTCTTAGCCTTTGATCCACTTGATCATATTAACCCCTCCTTGACTTAAACCATTTTTCAAGCACTGCTCAAGCGCTGTGGTTTTCATCCAAGCTAGTTTCCGGTATTTTAGTAAATTTACGAAAATACACTTTCTTGATCTGGTCTTCATCTTCCATTGTAATCAATCACCATACTTATCACATGTCGACAAGTCTCTTCTATTCCAGTTTCACTGGACCATACCTCACTTGGACCGACCAAGTCACATAGTGCAACCCGTTGCTCAAACTTCCCTTCAATATTTCCCGCCTTCCTTGTGCCATGCTCGAGCTAAGCCATCTCACCCGGTATCCTTAATTGTTCTGGTCCTCAGCTCCTCCATGGGTGTTGCCCCGATCTTTGCCATTAACCATGGTTGATTCCAAGTGCCCTTGCAGATCCAAAGACTAAAAAATTATTTTCGGACATAAGTTTTTTATAACTTGACCCACGTTAGCTGAAATATACATCATACCATATTTATGCACTGACCTAAGTCAAACCAAATCAACTTATGACTTGAATTTTCCAAAATCATCCATTTGGTCGAAGCAACACAAGCTAGTTGGTCAGACCATTGTCTCCGCAAATTATCCAGAAAAATCTATAAATTTACAAATTCTAAATTTTTTACTTCTCTAAAATGATAATGGTTCATCACAACAAAATTCTGGAACTTATCACATGGTCCTCACTTGAGAAATATAATTTAAGTATAAGCTTTGATGAAAGAAAATCATTAAGCATAATAAGTTGATGTTTTTATAAACGTAACTGCGCTCCATCACATATGAATAATGTAATTGCATATTACTATTTTTTTTCTCTATTAGTTACTCTTTTTAGATATGTATATATGCACATGTACCTCTATTTAATCTAAGTAATACATTAATTATATATGTGGACATGAACTACAAGGGTCTTTAGCCGTACATGATGCAATAGGCCCCCAACAAGAATTGAAGATAACCGCAAAGGGATATTCACAGTCGTGGCTCTTCCAGAACGATATGGATGTTAGTCAACGTACTAGCATTAGCTACATAGTAAAGTGCAGGATATGCAAGACCTCTGAGCACTCAACGAAAGATTGCCCCCAACAAATTGAGCTCCTCTGGTCGCCATTCGGTGTCATGATTTCATGTATCTTTTTGTTTACGAATTAATTCATATTTGTAGCAATTCAAGATGTAATATTTTATGTGGTGGTAATTGGCAATTAATCAATTGATTACTTAAATGATTAACTTCGTAATCTATTATTGCATGTGATTATTTATGCAACCACAACAACGTATGAACTATTTAGTTACATGTTTTAGAAGATTAACGATAACCGCGTACAATAGCCGTGGTTCAAGCATCTCTGGACGTGCGTACTAGTAGAATGTGCTTGACACTACCCACATAGAGTGTTGCAGAGGGGGGCACCTCGGACGTGGCTAGCTGTTGTTGTAGTGACATGTATATGTGCAGCTAGGGTTTGCACAACACCATGTGGGATCATAGGAACTTGCTATGTTGACGACTTTCTTGTTGCCCCTTCCCAAGACCTGCATGACTGCGTCCTCCCTGTGTTTGCATTTTGGCCAAACCGGCGGGAGACAGAAGCTCACCTGGAGATGTGCAAGCACAGGGAGCACAAGGCTCGTGAGAAGGAGCGTGAGAGAAAGCGCGAACTGGCAACCAAGGCCAGCGCGGCCGGCGAGGACTACAACATCAACCTCGCGAGGAAGGGCAAATGGCCACTGTCAACACAGTAGTTTGATCCTCTTCACCCATATGTGTATTATGTTTGGTTCCTTAGCCTGCATGCCATGTCACCCCCTTGTCGGATCAACTGTTATTTTGTTATCATTACGGCGCTCCACCCGTATGGGACCTGGGCGCACCAGCATCAGTCGAGCAAAATTTATAATGCATAAAATTCTTGAAAATAGATGATTAGGATGACTGTGCTGGGAGGCTGCACATAAAATTTCATATTTTTTTGGAGCTCATTTGCTATATGTAACAACTCCTACAAATAATATAATCATGTGAATTTTGAGCAACATTCACACTAGATAAAATTATATAAAAATTATACAATGAAGGAAATTATGTTGGGAGGCTGAACATAAAATTTCATAATTTGTTGAGCTCATTTGCTATATTTAAAAAAATCAAAGAAGTAGTAATATAAAATGATAATTAAGATAGGTAATTAAGCTAACAAATTAGCCATCTTAATTACCTGTCGCATGGTGGCCAGGTGGCATGTTGGGAGGCGCACGATGGCGGCGATAGCGCGCGCCGCCGATAGAGGCGGCGGCGCGCTGCGCATGGTGGCGGGCTCAGCGTCACGTGTCGACTCCATGCCGTTCTTTGCCCATCCGTGCGGCAAAAATGCCATTTTTGCCATTCTCACGCATATACTGACATTTTCGTAAATACGGGTTCACATAGTGCCATACGTGCTCAATGTCCTTTTCTCTCATGTCAGTCGCTCTTCTTCTTCGACGTTGGCCAACTTAACATTGTGGCTTCTTTACTAACCATGATGATCTCCCATCTTCATTGATGCCAGCATGTGTGCTTTAGTTGCTATATAATGATATGGATAATCTTCTCACCATCGCCGGTGACATTGTACCTCTTACCAGCAATAGCATTTTCCTTGATTCTGACACTCATCATTCGTTCTCACGGCCCTTGGCTCCTTGATTCTGAGTTTTCTCTTGAATGGCTCTGGCGAGTAGCAGGACATTGTCCTCGTCGAATAGTTAAGGTGAGCAGCACGACATAGTCCTCATCTCTGTCATTTTCGCCTCGACTCTTCGCTTCTTGTGAGTCAATGTTTTCTTGCAATATAGCTTGACACCATTGCAAGCTTTTGTACTCTCTGCTGACACTATTTATGCTATCATCGTTATAACTTCTATTTTTATTCAAAATGTTAATTATTTTTATTAGTGTTTGTATACAAATCAAAATGCTAATTTTATTTAAATTATTCCAAATTTTAATTATTTAGGAATTTTCCTTTGGATTTCATATGGAAATCAAATTAAAAAATTTTCTTTTATTTTTTTATTCCAAATTTCAATTATGTTTTGTTGGAATTCATATGCAAACCCAATTTCTAATTTTTTTCTTTATTTTTTATTTTGAATTATAGTTATTAGATATTTTACTTTGGACTTCATATCGAAATAAAATTTCCAATTGTATTTTATCGTTTATTCCAAATTTCAGTTTTTTTGTTAGAATTCGTGTACAAATCCAATTGTTTTTTAAAAATTTTATTCTGAGTTATATTTTTTTAGGGATTTTAATTAGGTATTCACATAGAATCAAATTGCTAATTTTATTTTATTTATTATGTTGAAGTTCAGTTTTGTTACTAAAGTTTGTATAAAAACCCAATTACTAATTTTATTTAATTTTTTCTAAGTTTTAGTTATCTAGGGATTTACTATAAAGTTCGACGAAAATCAAATTGGTAATTTTTTATTTTTATTCCTAATTTCAGTTTTTTTTGGAATTTGTATAGACACCTTCCTTCTGTCAGTATCTCCAGCAGCCCCATCTATGTCCGTCCATCTCATCTGACTGGCTGGGTCATCTGGCCATCGATCCTCCATCGCTTTCCGGTCGAGATTGCGTCGAGATCCGGGGATGTGATCGATCCAAGTGATCCAAGTGCGCGAGCCCGGCAGCTCGCGTCTGGGCCATGAGCTACGACTAGGAATCGACAAAGAATGACCGCAGCTACTACTGTGACCGTGCGATCGATGTGTGTTGCAATGCAAAAGCCTAGCTTGCTCACGGGACGCGGCGGTGGATGGTTAGCAACAGATGGGTCCTTCCTCCCTTGGATGGCAGCTGCACTCCGGCGTGGCTCAGAACTGTTCACACAAATAGTTTTAGCTCTCGTTTTTTACGAATTTGTTCTCTAAATATCCCTTTTTACACATCTAATTCTCTCATACTTTATATACTTTGAAGTTATTATATAAAGAAAGTATATCACATGAACAAACTACATGCATGATGCACGGGTTTACTTTCAGTTTTAGCATAGGGCCTCCAAAATCTTAGGTATGGTCCTGAGTGTGTCATTGATCACTGCACGCTTCAGTACTTACTAGTAACCACTATAGGAATTTTTGGACCGATCCCCAGCGTCCAAACAGGCTCTTAGGGTTCCTGCGATCCGTTTGCACGTAGCTACTTAATTAGTTTTAGGGAATTTTTGGCACATATTAGCTCTTTCTAAGAAAAAGGCAAGAGATCAATTGCATTTTATTTTACCAGTTGTAAGTAAGGGGAGAACTGGATTTGATATTGCGATCTCTCGATTGTGCACGACTTTTATGTATGTATGTGCATGTTCTAGTTCCTACTCTTTGTAATTAATTAAAAGAAAAAAGGTATATATTTTCCAAGATATGTTCATGATATACAGATATAGCATCAATATCTAAGAGATATGATGTATCATCGACTGAATTAAAGGTCCCCGCATTTATCACAAATCATAACACATACTTTACAGAAAGAAAGAGGGTAATCAGATCTCTGTAGCAAAACAGAATATGTTTTCGTGGCTTCTTAGGTCACGCGAATCCCTTGGTGCTCAAGGCTCCCGATTATCCGAGACACGATGTGAACCAAATCACCTCCCAAAAGAGAGACTGCCCCACAATCAAACCCTATATTGCTGCTAACCATCAACCCATCCATTCATCTAAAGTAAAAAAAGCAATGGAAAGGAGAATAAACAGCACAATACTACTGCTGTGTGCGTTCAAATGATGGTGAGGATGTTTGTGCAGGTTGCTGGCAGCCCCTGCTGTTCCTCTCTGACAGGGGCAGGCAGCAAGACAAGGGGGCAGGATTGGGGGTGGAATGTAGTGAGATGGAGAGACATGACTGGAGACGGGCCTGGCCTAGCCCTACCTATTCATCCAAGTGATTTCCTTCCTTCTTTTCACCACCTCCCTCCCTAGCTCGCTCCTCTCATTTGCCCCCTACCTAGCTCTTGCACTTTGTCCACCACCACCACTAACAAGGGGAGGTTTTTGGTCTGAAATGCCATCATGCCTTTGTCTCATGGTGATAGGAGTGGTGATGCGGCACTGGGCCCGTTGTCAAGAACTCGTCCCTGCTCACTAGTGAGGTTGACCAGGGATCTTTATTTAGGGCCTTTATTCTTGAACCATTAATAAATTGTGGCTGATCATATCATGCCTTTGTATTATATATGTTGGAGAGATTACCATTAGGTCTACTGACTCTTCTGGTCAATGGTTTTTAGTTTTGATATATGAAATTCTGAATGTTTATGGGTAAAAATCGACATGAATTGGGATTTGGTCCACTCTAGAGTATCTCAATGATGATTTGCATAAATTTTTAAGCACGATGAATGGTGAATAGATATTATTTATTTCTTCATGTGCTTTAATATTAGCGTTACTCTTATTAGAGAGGAAAACATAGAAGCACTCCTCGCTACAAAACCTTTCAAATATACTAGTTGAATGCCCGTGTGTTGCTACGTATTATTAAAATTTATCATACTACATGTTTTAAAACTCACGGGTGGTAAAATTTTTTAGAATATGCATACAAACATGTTCTAAAAGTTTTTAAATCCATCAAGTAAGTCAGAAGTTGTCGATCACACCTCGTGATCATAAGTCGGAAGACATCAATCACACATCATGGTCGTAGGTCGGGAGCCCTCGAGCACACCTCATCATCGTAAGTCGGAAGCCGTCGACCATCACGCGTGATCGTAGGTCGGGAGCTCTCGAGCACACCTCATCATCGTAAGTCGGAAGCTGTCGAACATCACGCGTGATCGTAGGCCAGGAGCGGTCGACCACCGCTGGTAGTCGTAAGTTGGCTGCGGTCGACGATCGATCGTGGTCCTAAATCGGAAGCCTTTGACAATGGCTCATGGTCGTACATCAGAAGCTGACAACCATCGTTTGTGGTCGTAAGTTGGAAGCCATCAAGGATACCTCATGGTCGTAAGTCGGAACACATTGACCAACGCTCGTAGTCGTAAGTCGGAAAACATCGACCACACTTCGTGTTCGTAAGTCAAAACACATCGACCAGTACTCATGGTCGTAAATTAGAAACTATTGATCACACTTTGTGGTCGTAAATTAGAAGCCGTCGACTATCGAGCATGATCGTAGGTCGGGAGCGGTCGACCATCGCTGGTGGTCGTACGTTGGCAGGCCTCTGGTGTGCTTGTGCCCTGTCGCCCGACTGTCGGTGCCAGCCTGCTTGGCACCGACTTCGACCACGACCCCGATTTCGACCACTGCCTTCTTCGACTTTGACCACAGCCCCCTTCAACCACTGTCCCTTTCGACCATGACCTTTCGACGTTGACCACTTCCCCCTTTGACCATGGCACTGAGGAGAAGGAGGAGGCGCGGCATGAGGGATCGGGGGAGAAGGAGGTGGTGGTGGGGAGGCGGGGGGCAAATGCGTTGGGGAGGCGGAGACGAGGGGATGCGACGCTGCTAGGGGAAGTTAGGGGACTGTGACCAGATGCTGTCGTACGGGGAAGAAATTGGTGGCGGCGCTGAGGAGGAGGAGGTGCAACATGAGGGTTCAGGGAGAGAAGGAGACGGCAGTTGCGGGAGGTGGAGTGGTTGCGGGAGGCGGAGGATGTGGGGGAAGAGAAGAGGAGGAGCACAACCCACGCGTCGGCATGACCTTTTCTACGAGGAGTAGAAGAACTACCTATATGCGGATCTAGACGGCTGATATTTGATCGGACGACTGAGAAGAGAGGAGGGAGAACGGACTGGCGACCACCAACTCATATTTTTATAATAGTAAAGATATATAAAAATATTTTTTCTCATAAATGACTCAAACATGTTTTAGATTTGAAACAAAGGAGCCCCAGTGCAAATTTTAGTTCCATCTATCCCTCGTCTCAGCCTAAATCCTTGCTAATATGCTAAGCTGAATGTAAGCATTTTAGGTTATATATATTTCAACAATATTCAGATAGTTACTTAGACAGCCGCACATTGTAAAAGAGAGGAATTTGCCACAAGAGAATCCCTAGGATTCTTGTATATTTATACCCACAAACAGTGTTTACGGATTAGATTACAACTTGCAAAGCAAGGAAGTTTAAAGTGTTCGGGATAACTACAGATAAGCTACAGACTTTTGTTGCCGGGTCATGTACGGTATAAAATTTAGTTAGCAATCGATAGCTCCAAATATTTAGTCCCGTGCGTTGCAGATTCTAACTCTGAATCCCAATAGCGTTGCAGATTCTAATTCCGAATCCCAACTCCTTTCAACACACATAACGTTTCAAGAAAACATTGGTGTATGCTGAGGTGATGTGAACATTTCGAGTTATACTTCAACAATATTCAAATAGTTACCTAGATAGCTTCTTAAGATTTTTTAGAACCAATTCGATCGGTTGCTCCCCCGTCTCTTCCTCTTCCCAGGAAACAGCGCCGCCGCCGGTCTCCTCCCTCCCTCCCCTCTCCTCCCCTTCCGCTGCCCGAGCTCGCCGGCGGGTGTCGCTGAGGCGATGAAGGTGGCGGAGGGGCCCTAAACCATTCACGCCCGAGCTCGCCGGCGGGTGTTCCGCTAGGGTTTCCTCCCGCGCCGCCACCTTCGCGAGGCGCGGCGGCGCGGGAGCGCGCGGCGGCGAGGCGTCTCGGGCGGCGGCGGGTGACGGTGAGCCGGCGGCTGCATGCGGCGACGGCGCTATGCGCGACCGGCGCGCGCAGGCGGCGGCTTCGGGTGGAGGCACGGCGCGGCCGGGCGGGCGGAGCGGCCGGCGGCGGCGCGCGCGCGGCGCGCGAAGGCGGTCGCGGCGGCCGGTGCGGAGGTGAAGCGGCGGCGCGCGCGCGTCTGCGCGGGAGGAGCTGCCGAGCGGCGGTGGCCATGCCTCGGGGTGTGCTCGGGCGTGGTTGCGGTCTTTGGGCCGGCGTGACCAAGACCGCCGTTGGCGACCTCCCTGCGGGCTGCGGCCGGGTGGATCGAGGCCGGCCGATGGGGGTAGGTAGCGGTGACGCCGCCGAGCGAGAAGAGAGGGAAGTCGGCCATTTGGAGTGGTGCGCGTCAGAGGTTGGTCTTTGGCGAGGAGCGAGGGCTCGCGTGTGGTCATGAGGTCTTGTCGGCCGACGGTGACTTTGTCGCCGAGTGGGTTGGGTGCCAGGCGAAAGCCTTCGTCTTGCTGTTGGGCTGACGATGAGATACCTTTGAGGCCGTATTGCTCCTTGGAGGCGTCTGTCTGTCGTTGCACCCCTCCTCTCTCGATGTGGTCCTTGTGGGAGAAATCCCTGTCCATGTTGGACGGGCAGCGGCGGCGTGGCTACGTCGTGTTCCTTCATGAAGGCGTTGTCTTTTCAGTTCCACATGTGGTTCCCAAGTTGGTGGCTTCGTTTTGACATCAAAGTTTCTAAGTAAACGAGGATGCGAAGGACTGCTACTGATCAAGATCAAATTATGAGGCCTGTCATCAAGAGTTTCTAAGTAAACTAGGATGCGAAGGATTGTCCGTGCACAAGGTCAAAGCAAGTTTGAAGCAAGGACTTACAAGTTAGAAGTTTAGTCTTTCTAGCTCTCTTAGTCTTTTGCTATTTATTTTGTGTGTGCCTCAGTTTTGAGGCTTTGAGTATTTGAGTCTAATGACTCCTGTAATCGTTGGCTGTGTATATCCACGTGTGGATATAGAGGCCGGATTTCTATCCATTATCTAAAAAAAAAGATAGCTGAACATAATCTTTCAAGAATTCATTGGTGCGCTCGAGATAATTCCTATGGGCCGGCTCAGAATAGCTCACCGGAGGCAAGTGCAAAGTCAACTGGAACAAAGTGTACAAACCTACACACTTAGAAGGACTCGGCCTCTTAGATCTACAGCATTTCGCCAGAGCTCTGAGATTCAGATGGTTATGGTATGAATGAGGAGTTCAAAACAAACCTTGACAAGAAATAATGCAAATCCCGTGTGATGACCATGATCGCCTACTCTTTGCAGCATCCACTTCCATAATGGTCGGCATGGCAAAACGGTGGCCTTTTGGAACTCGGCTTGGGCACAAGGATTGTGACTGCAAGACATTGCGCCAAACATTTTTTATGCATCCACAAGAAAGAACCGCTCTTTGTAGGCTAAGTAATGGACAATAAATGACTGCAAGACTTGAATTGGCTGACTGGACTCTCAGTGCAGCATACTAGAGCTTGTCGCCATCTCGAGCTATACCTCCGCTATTGCCATTCAGCAAGGGGTCGTTGATGATAAAATTTTGGAAACTCATCCCAAATGAAGAGTACACGACGGCTTCAGCTTACAGAGCTCAATTCTTCGGAGCAATGAGCACCATTCTTCACCTAGTTGGCCATTCAGAATAGGCTCTGGATAGTGGACCGCCTATCCTCGCGAGGGTGGCCAACCCACACAACATGCCCACTTTTGCAGGCACGCACCGGAGTCAGCCATCCACCTTTTGGATGAATGTCGCTATACGACAAGAATTTGGATCTACTTCGTACACTACACTGGCTGTGATTCGATAAACCCAACAACCTGGCAAACCTCCCACTCGACTAGACATTGGTGGGAAGTGGTCGTTCTTAGGTCAGGTGTGCTGCGGAAGGTGTTGGCAACATTGGTGATGTTAGTCACTTGGGAAATTTGGAAAGAGCGGAACTCCCAAGTTTTTTGCTCTTTCTCAATCCTGCCTACCTCTTTGATCGCCAAGATAAAAGAGCATGTGGGAGCTTGGATTCTAGCGGGCACCAATAAGCTAACAGAGCTTTCATCACCTGTGTAACGTGGTTTTTTTACCTTGCTCTCCTAAGTTGGTGGCCTCGGCTCCCCGCCCCTAAACAGACTTTGTTTTCTCTTCCTCTGAATTAATTTAGGGCAGCGTGCTTAACCTGTTTTCAAAAAAGAATTCATTGGTGCGCTGACATGCTTGCACATTTGGTTATCTAGCAAATATTGGAGTTCATGACCCACAACGAGAGCATGTCAGGTTTTAATTGTTCATATTATTAGTGTCTGATTCCATAAGGCCACAGCCTCTAGTGTATAGCAAGGGCTATATGATTCAAGTAAAAGACAGCGCAAGAGATCAAAACTTTAGGAGTGCAGTACATGCTCCTATTGGTGTGAGTAGTACAACCATTTGGACTAAGATGGAGTACATTATTGTCTCAGAGCAAAAGGCTGAGGGCATTTGCTACCCCTTTCCACCCCTCCAGCAATTATATGTCTCCAGAAATGCTCCCTTCCCACCCTTAGAATTGGCCCTGTCACCCTTTTACCCAACTTGCTGTTGGCCCCTACTTTTCTTTACTTGTGTGGGCTTGGACTTTACTTGCAATCTTGCATAGATAGGACTGGATGCTATACTAGAGGCGCCCCACATTTGGACAATACTTCTCACCACACACTGCCTAGATAAAACAAGTAGAGAAAAGGAGTAAATTGCCCACATCACCATCTTTTTATTTAATATTTATTTTTAATAATATTTAAAACTAAACCTCTCTCATACTTATTTCCAAAATGAACCCTCCTTGCAATGTCATCATGTTGGTGACGGTTGCAAGCAGGGTTTTTTTTAAATACGTCTGGGGCTAGCTACTCGATCGTGGTGAACAGCGCTAATGTAGTCAAGGTTAATTTTAAAAATAAGTTTGAGATGGTTTTTTTAAAAGAAGTTAGGTGTAAAAAGGTTTATTTAATAAAAATATTCCATCACTCATCACTAACTAAAGAACAATTTGTCATACCTATGAGCCCTACACCAAATTGTATGCCATGACATGTATGAGCTTTAGTTTAGTGGCAATCTCAGATATTGCACTGCTACCTAAATCTCGTGATGCCATTGCTTTTCCTTCGTAGTTTTTTTTTATGTTTACCATTTTGGCTTTCCTTCTTCTGAGTTAATTTTAATACACGGTAACAATTTGCTTGAAAAATAGTCTTGTACTGGGGTTCATTGAAATGGAAGCATATGTTAATATTCATGGATTGGATTCTACATTGTTCTTGCACTGTCATCCAAGATTTGCAACCTTTTCATATGGTTCACCTTTCTAATTGATTAAACTTTTTTATGTCGTATTGGACCACACAAATATATAAGGGTGGCATTCTCTAACATATATTAGATTATGCTTACATCATACGACTGTGGACATGATTAAAGAGAATAGCTTGAAAATGACACTAAGCAACCTGTAATAAAAGATTAATACTTGCCCTTCTAAAGTACATCATTTCATACATGTCTGTACAAACAAGGCAAACACACTCCAAGATCGAACATGATACTAATACACATATTCAATTAATAGGACTTAAAAACAATGAATAAATAAAAATATGGAAAATATCTAATGCAGACTTATGTTCATGTGTGATCGTACGTGAACTTTCCATGTGGTGCGTTGGATCAGGATGGATGAATCAGATTTGCGGAGGCTTTATAAATTACGCCGCCCTCAAATTTCAATAGTTTCTTTTTCACAAATACCCTCTCAACTGTGTTGGAATTGTTTTTTACAAAGGCTCTGATCACTATACGAGGGATGAAGATCACATGAAGATGTACTGTTTGGTAAATTTGTGCTCCCAATAATTCATCTCCAAGCTTCCTAAAAAGTCATTTTAGCTATATGTGCTAGCTCCTAACAACAGCAATATGAAGTGAAAACATGATTACAGGGAATAACTTTTGCGCTAAACGATCAGATAGAATAATTCGAAAACGACACCAAACAAACACGTTTCATCCAAAGAAAACTAATGGTAGGTGCATGCGCCCTGAAAGATGTACACTACACATTTTTATAATTGTTCTTTCGTGGATATTCGATGGAGTCGTTTATTTAAGCATTTATTATCGCATGGACAGGCGACACGACATGGAGCATGACCCAACAGGTTTGTTTTGAGACAGCATCATCCAACGTGTTTAACACAAGGATAATACAAAATCTAAGCGACGTTGACCTTCCTATAGGGATTATAGAAGAAATGATGAAATGTAAACTTTTTCTAACCTCTAAGGGAGGAATTGTTCCCTTTTGTTTTACTCAGCAGAGATCATATACATCCACGAACATGTACTCTGTCAATTATATATATATATATATATATATATATATATATATATATATATATATATATATATATATATATATATATATATATATATATATATATATATATATATATATATATATATATATATATATATATATATATATATATATATATATATATATATATTCAAAATGGCATCAATTTGAAAAGGAAGTTATGAATTTAGCATGCTGAATTAATCATAGATGAAAAATCTTAATTATGAATAGAAAATCTCAATTATAGAGCCTGGTCACCATGATACCCCTATTATTTGATCTTTTTCGCCTGATATACCGTTTGAGTGGAATGGGCCAACAAAGATTGCTCCCCACCAATAGAGAATAATGTTTTCTTTTTCAGACATCTACCATGCAACTGGTCAGGAGGAATCAGAATAAATTAACCATGAAGGGCGATCACGTAACAATAATTAACACAGAAGAAATGTTGGGCCTCCTGCAGAAGCTAGCAATTAACGATGCATGGTTGAAGCAACAAAATTGGGAAGGGTACAATGCATATCAGTGGATGAAAAGGACTAATTAATCTCTTTGAGAGAGAAGATCCACTGAAGGTGCAGGGAAGAATGATGTCCTGGACTCGATCTTGGCATCGATTTCAACCACGAACAAACACGTGTTTCACAATATTCAAATAACTAGACTAATAATGATTCTTACTAAGCAGAAGATATGAAAACAAGATTGTGTGATACGACCTCTAGAACACTGTACCTAAACATTCGTATTACATGAGCTGTATGTACAGTCCGGTGCGTTCACATCCACAGGTTCGTGTTGGACTTTTAGCCTAAAAACCTGTCGAAAAGAAGTTGAATGGAAACCTAAGGATGACGATTGAATTCTCATTTGGAATGCAAGAATGAGGAATTTATGTATTCCAAATACACCATAATGTAAAGATTAAATCCTTGAATACAAACTTTTCATGGATATTTGACAATATTTGGATATATGAAATTAGCTATCTCAACCTCAAAACAGTGAAAAGCCAAAGTATATTCCATCCGAGCTCTTATTCCATCCAATGGCATAAATTAAAGATTCTAAATCAAACCATCTCTCCATGCATGTGCAGGAGCACATTCCGAGGCAAAGAATTTTTGCCCCCCAAAAATATTTTTAAAAATCGACACAGTGGGGCTCTCACGGCTTGGCCTTTAGGCGACACGATGTCGGGCTAAACACGGTCAGAATTTGGTTCTAATATGTCCGGCACCCGGTCGGCACGTACCAAACTAACCAAATCTCTCACAAAAAAAAAAAAGAAAAAAAAATTAGGATATACTACTCTAAAGTAGCGTGGTTCAAAATGCTACCCTGAAAAGTAACTTCCATCATACACTACTCAGAAAATGTTTAGATTCAAAAAATATCATTTCCTCCTATTCAAAATGCGAATTAATCTCTTTTCCACCTTTTCAAACATGAAAAAAAGACCATCATGCCCCCATTGTCTCGTATGGCAATTTCAACTCCTGATACACCTATAAATTCGCGTTCTTTTCTTTTCTGTTTTTGTCTCTGCAGATTTTGAGTAGCTCAAGGTAGAAATCTGAACACATGTGGACCTCTAAACACCTGAAAATTCCGTTTTTGGTCCCTAAACCAAAAAAATTCCATTTCTGGACCCCTTCCGACCGCGCGTTTCGCGAGATGGCGCCACGTGTCCCGGCCGGCGCGCGACCGCCGCTCCACGCGCGACCGCGCGCCGCCCGCGCTTCGCGCCGCCGCGCGCCCGCGCCGACCGCGTCCGGGACATGTGGCACCAGCTCGCGAACGCGCGGTCGGGAGGGGTCCAGAAACGGAATTTTTTTTATTTAGGGGCCAAAAGTGGAATTTCGGGTGTTTAGGGGTCCAAATGTGTCCAGATTTCCTCAAGGTACAGCTAAGTTGGGCACATGGTTCACAGATTATTCAATGCTGGAGTTCACAAGATTTCTTTTGTTTATTTCTCAATTACATATTACACAATGTTGCAATGCATATTTGCCTCTTTACTTTGATTTCGGAGGAGTAAAGGAAGTCGCCGAATTGTTGATATCACATTCAAGTTGTTTCTGTCACATCTTGGCTTGCTTTGCAATGTCTTTCACTCTTTTTTTTCTAGTAGCAGTAGTTGATGATCTTAATGGATGTAGCTTTTATCGAAATGTTCGGACGTAAAGAAAGTTAAAAGAAGGCGAAAGACATCAGGAAGCGCACTAATACACCTCGGAAGCAAATGTTCGGGCAATAGAGGGCATAACAGTCTTTTCCCTGTGCTTGAAAAGGTAGAAAATGGGTTACTTCATAGGAAATGAGAGGAAATAGCATTTCCTAAATCTGGCTGTGATCATTTAGGCTTCAGCTTCTGGTTTCCGGCTTAATTTTTCACTATTCATAAATTTCGTCTTTTCTGAACTTTTGGCTTTTTGTTGAGCTTTTTTGCCGGTTCTTTTTTCCCGTATGTGTTTGTATTATACGTAATGGGCTAACATATTTTTTAATTTTTTAAATTTAATTATGCTAAATAAGTCTCTCTCAGTTACAGTGTTTTTTCAGTCAGCTACAGTGCTTTTCAACTATAAACCACCAAAAAAGCCCAAATAATCACCACCTAAGTGGTATGTGATGCAAGTCAATTTTTAAAGTGACGTTTCGAACCATGCCAACCTTCGAAGTTTTATATCCTAAATTTTCCCCACAAAAAATGGTCGCAACATGCAACATTACATCGTTGCACTAATTTGACTTTCCAGATGGGAAACCGGCCGCGTGAGCGTACTTTTAACTGTAGATAAAAAAAGTGCCCTATTCATCAAAGATCTCCATAGGCTAGGTAGAGGCGTTGATAGATTGTTTCTCTACTTTTAAATTGCTTTTAGATATGTGCAAATATAATAATATATAATATATCAGAATGAAAAATCTTAATCATGATGGAAAGTTTCAATCATAGAATCTGAACACTATAGTGTCGTTGTTATTTATACTCTCTCTCCCTCTTTCTCTCTCTATATATATCGTTACTAATTGGATCCAAGTCTCGACCGATAGAACAAAAAGAGCCAAAGGTCAGGCCTTCAGGTCTACTTTGATTAATGTTTTTAATCAGCAGCTAGTTATCCCAACAAAGCCTACATGCATGTATTATATGCTTATTAAGATATGGTGTTTGTTGTCAAATATTGGTTGGTTCATACTTAACCAGCAAAAGTTGAGATTACATGGAGGCTAGTAATCTGATCATGCTAGGCTTGCAACTTGACATAAACTTATGGTTACATAGTTAGGTTTAACATGCCACTTTAGTTAACTAGACCTAGATATCGTTCAAGTTTTTTAGTGAGATCCAATGAGGTGCGACATCAAGTAAGATCCTCTCCTACATTATTGTTGGTAGCATATGTACATGGTGATGTCGATTGTCAAAGCTAAGATCTCTAGAAGCCTTAAAAAGTTGAGCTTTTTGGTACTTGTTTGATCGGCACGATCGAGTTGAACATTACATGGGAAATGCGGCCTTATGCATGCATGAAAGCAACGGTTGGCGGCTCGTTTATATCTTTCGCAAAGTTGGCAGAATGGACGGTGCAAACATCGTCATCGAACCAGACTAATCGCCCTAGCTAGACCTTACTAGCTACTCCTAGTTAGGGTGACTAATTTCGTCAAACTGGTTATGCACCTGTTACCATGGACACAGAGCTAGCTTAACTTCCTCTAGATATATAATTAAGAGTAAAGTTCATTACCGGTCCTTAAACTTTTTATGCTGTGTCATCCCGGTCTATAGACTTTCAAAGTGTGTCATCCCGGTCCATAGACTTTCAAAGTGTGTCATTACTGTGGTAACAACCATGGACCGGGATGACACAGCATAAAAAGTTTAAGGACCGGGATGACACAGTCAAGACTCGTAACGAGCTAATTTTAAGACCCAAAGAGTGTTTAGGCACCGGGATGACACACTTTGAAAGTCTATGGACCGGGATAACACAGCATAAAAAGTTTAAGGACCGGTAATGGACTTTACTCTATAATTAACTTGGCTTCTCTAAGGGCATCTGTAGTATATGAAAATAGATTGGTCATAAGTCACCTTAAGGTCGACCTTATACATTACAGGGGTGACCTTAAGCAGGCCATAAGCAAAAAAAGGCTTGAGGCTGGTCCTCAAGCTAAAGACCTGGTCACAAGCATTAAAATACAATTTTTCGTTATCTGCCGAGTGGGACCATCTTAAGACCCATTGGGTTATATACATTAAAGCGTCAACCTTAAAGTTTAAATGGGACCCACCTAAAGACTCCTTGGGTTATATACACTAAGAAGCTAATGAAGATGGATTCAGATATTGGCCTCGTAAGCCACACCCCGTTTAGAGGAGCGGTGGACACACGGCTAGCTAAAATGCAGCCTATCATAGCAGGACAAGACTAGGGTCTAGTTTTTAGTTTATAATTTTTTTAAATAAATAAATAGAATAACTTCTCTGTTATCATTTTAAAATAGTTTATTAGTATCTAATTTATTTATATTAAAATCAAAAACCATCAACTACGATAGAAAAAAATCCACCCTAATATATCCGGTGGTGCACATCCTACCCCACACAGCCGGTACTAGGGAGGGTCTAGTGTTCGTTGGATGGAGCCAGTGCTCTAGCCCCTGCATGCACCCCGGTGGATCGATCTGCCACTGATATAGCGGATTCAGAATATGTTATTTTCTAAACGAAAATTTACAAAAAAAAAGTACGCAGAACATTTAGCTCCCGTGTAACAATCGAGGAACCGGATAGTTATGGAAAATAGTCAAGAAAACTGGTGATGAGTTATAACACCTTAAGTGGTGATCATTTGGGCTTATTTTTGGTGGATTATGGCTGAAAAGCACTGTAGCTAGCTGAAAAAATATTGTAGCTGACAGAGGCTTATTTAGCATAATTAAATTTAAAAAATTAAAAAATATGTTAGCTCATTACGTATAATACAAACAAATACGGGAAAAAAGAACCGGCAAAAAAGCTCAACAAAAAACCAAAAGTTCAGAAAAAGACGAAATGTATGAATAGTGAAAAATAAGCCGGAAGCTAAAAGCTGAAGCCAAAACGATCACATTTACATACATAGTATCACATTTACACCTACGTTATCATTAGCTTTATGTAAAAATTTATTAACCTAGAGGTGCTAATTTGGATATAATAAGCCTTACATGCTGCTAACTCCCGCTAGACTTTTGATCTAGGACTAAACCTATCACCACAACTTTAACTGAGGCAAATAAGCCACCACCAATCGGGCCGGGTGTTACATTAGTCATCTCATGACAATCTATGTAACGTAATAAAGGTTCAAGCACAGTGTACCACTTTCCATGCATGCGCAAGTTGCATGATCGCGTGATGTCAAACGTACGAGCTTACTCTTCAAGTTGAACGTTCATTCGATCGATGCAGAGAAATACGGCTTACATGCATCACAATTCACAAACAATAGGAATACAGAATACTTATCTAAGCTTTTATGGTCGGAATTTATTGTATGCAGAGATTAATCGTCATCAACTGCTCCCACGCGATCGAGCTAGCTAGATCAATTAGCTGCCCTCATGATCATGCACGATTATTCAAAGGCATCGTCACTAAAGCAAACTAGGCTCATGAATTGTCAAACGAGTAGTTAACTTGTACCCTTGTGTTTTTGCATTTCTTGTCAACAAAAGCCAAACTCTAGGTACGTGAAAACATAATATAATTTACTTTCATATATCATACCGCGCGAGGCAGCAGAATTTATGTATCTACTTTAGTTTGCTTATTCTTAAACTCCATGCATGCAGGCGTGGTGTACTTCAAGATTAATTAATGTGTTACTATTAAGTACGTGTACACGATTCAATGTTCAAACTTGCGTAGTCATTGTTGCATGCGTAGATCGTGGGAGTTCATGCCTGCATGTACAGAGACTTTAGTGGTTATTTGAACTGTGTGGTTTATGCCTTTTGGTTTATACTTTTTAATTTTGGTTGTATTTTTTAATTTTAGCTCTTCACGAAAGAGTATAAAGGGAAAGACGTGCATGCATTTGTAACCTAGCTAGTAGTACCTTTTTTATGCCCTTGTAACCTAGCTATATCTACAATTAATACTTTATACACTATACTCGCACACAACTACCAGCAGCTACTAGTATGTATTAATTAGTATCTGTTAGGCCTATGGTTGGGCTTTTTTTGGTAGATTTAGTAGTAGTGTATAAGCATCAACTTCTACATATCGGAGTAGTTTTTAATTTGCTGCCCAGCCCTTTCCATCACATTAATTAAGGGATTAGTCTACCCCTGGCCCCTCGCTAAACTGCAGGATGTGGCTCTTTTGGTTACAAAATTAGGGTGACAAGAAGCGATTTCTAAAACGTGGACCCCACATAGATTGCCAGGGCCCACATAGATATGGATCACATGCTGAGATTTATAGTCGAACCAGCTGATCAAGCAACAAGACTTTTCTAGTCTCTAGAACATGGTGAATTAATCATTCTAACAGTAAACTTGGTAGCAAATTACTAGTGTAATCCATAAACCCTAGACGCAAATTAGTGTAAGGCACAAGAGTAATATGTTTGGGAAATCCACAGTTCGACCCCTTGATATCCCCTCAATTAATATATATATATATATATATATATATATATATATATATATATATATATATATATATATATATATATATATATATATATATATATATAAAAGGCATATGATTAGTCAGACCATGCTAAACCAAGTTTTCTTTTAAAGACATTAGACTAGAACTATCTTTTAGAGACAACTGATTACAAGCGTGCCAACACAAAACTTATCAACACACCCCGTCTCACACAACAGTAAGCTCCCGGCCGGAGCTATAATGTAAGACACCACCCCCACAGTCCCACAAGCTAGCTAGGCACATACATGAAAATGAAGTTCTAATGCAAATCTTGTTAGTTAAGGAAAAGGGACGTCGAGTTAAAGAAGAGCATGTGCTAATTAAGGGTGCTATTAGAAGAGCAATGCTGGATTAAAGAAGAGCAATGCTGGATTAACAGCTAGCACACGTCAAATTAAGGTCACAACTTGCCGGACCTACCATTAATTCTTTCACATAAAATGGGCCGCTAGTTGTTACTGTACACACATTGTTGTGAAAGTAGGTTTTGTTTGCCTCTTTGATTCGTCACCAATTAAATCGCGCAAGATTCACTAGTCATTTGGCATGCGTTATCCATTCAATATATATCGCTATCTGGCTGGTAATTAGCATGTGTGTGTACCTTGTGGAAAAGAAAGGATTTTGTGTCGATTTGGTCCTACCATATATCGGTCTATTCGCTCAATAGTGATTTTATTTGCAAATGATGTGAAAAGTTAGTATCATAATGTTCAAAGATGCCGGCAAACACAGATCAAAGTGAGCAGTGAAACAGTCAACTGTCTACCTAAACACTAGACAATTATCAGGCGGTTCGGCTGCTAGCTAAAGTAAAAGCAAGTTAGGGCATATAGTGAAGCTGCCTTAGAGGCTATTCATATTGGCTACGACTGACTGACGACTTTTGGCTGTAGCTGATAGTTTTTTGAGTCAAAAAATAGAAAAATAAGGGGAAAAAATAAGAAAAATTGAAAAACATTGTTATATCTTTGAAGGCAATATAAAGGAATAAAGTGAAAAAAACAGAAAAAAACCAAAATTTAGAAGCCAAAAAACTGAAATCGTTTAAAACAGCCTACTAGGGATGGCTGTGATGGCATCTAGCTTTTGACTGCACACTTCAGGTTACATTGGTAGCTTATAGGCCATGACGAATTCTGTGAAGCTGCAAGCTATAAGGCCTCTCACCCAATCATTTGGATTATAGTACAGGGATCCTGAGTACTCGCTCCCATACCCCCTCCCATTATTTGAGCATGCATGCACATATGCTACATCAACACAAGAATGGATACACACACACACACACAAGACAATAGAGATATCCGCTTATTGTGAGTAGCATCACTGTCAAACTTTGACCATAAACCAACTTACCGGTTGGTTATTTTCATTCAGTGAATGCTCGGTCGCTCTCTGCCACATATATGGACGTCTTTCGCACTACTGCTCTGATAATTGGTCAAAAGGAGTTAGAAAATAAGAGCAAAGCCACCTATAGCTAACTGACACGACAAGTGATGTGTGTCCATGTTTGCACAACTAGATAATGAAAATAGCAAGCACGTGGTGCCTGATAGGACCCTTCAGAATGATACGCAACTATCCGCAAAGATTATCAACTAAAAATCTCATAGCTATAGCATAGTTCGAAATTGGAGGCTGGTACGTTTGTATCGTCACCAAAAGTTTTGTGTGTTGCCATAGCTCATAGGTCATAGCCCAGAAAAAACAGAACGAGTTCCGGTTAGTGCAGAAAAGCTGGAGAATTCAGGTGGTTGATTATGGCCTATTACTTTTGTCCCAAAGTAGTAAGATGGAACCGTCTCTTTTCTAGGTAGGAGTTATGGGCAAAAGATTTTCTCTTGGGTACTTTGCAAAATCTAACAGTGCATAATTAATCATCAGTGTGTTGTTGCAGTACGTACAAGGATGCCTATTCAGCATTGGTGGATCCATGATGTAAATTCAATTGGCCATTGGGCAAAGCTTCAATCAATAAAGACGTTTTACAACGCCTCCATTACGTTACGTATTATACTGAGAACAAACCTATGCAAGCTAGAAGAAGTAAGCCTATTTAACTCTATAAACTTTTACGTTTGTCTAATTTTCAACTTGAAAGTGTAAATCCAGATGTTTTACCCCCATCAACTGTTAATACCATTTATTTTACTCCCCTGGGGCTGATTCAAGGTGGTTTTAGCTGAGATGACACCTACTTGGCATCTACATGGACAAGTGTATTGACACATAAGCGTTGATTCATGTCTTAGTCAGCTAAAACATCCTAACGAATAAAAAAAATATAAAAATTGATGGACCCACATGTCATCATAAAAAAAATACCTTCCCTCTCATCTTCTTCTTTCTCCTCGCGTTGCTTCACATGTCCACACCTATGCCATCCACTGCCGCTGCGTCGCCGTTCAACTCGCACATCGCTCCTCCCTTTTAAGCCTTAGGCGACACGCACACCTGGACTGCCCCCTCCATAGAGGAGAAGGGCTCAAGGAGCATGAGCTCCTTTGCTCCAGCCATCAAGTTCCGCCAAGCTCGCATGATGGCTCAAGTGAGTCTCACCTTTGAACCCCACATGCTTTGGCTTCACCTCAGGACCCTCTATCCATTCCCCACCTCCATTTCCCCTCTCGTGCATAGGATCATCAGGAATGCCATCGTCTCCTTCAACTCTAGTGGCACACCGCCCGACACCACTGTTACCAACCTCATTGTTTTGACCAATCCGGTGAGCCCCTTCCAAATCCTTTTGCGTCACATCATGTTTCACCACATGATGAGCAAAACCCCTCGGTCAATTTCATGATTCTCCCATACAAAGAGAGAAGCTAGTGGAAGAAAGCCTACAACATGACATATGAGTCCTACCATATTGTTTTGATTTGTTTGATGATTTTGTTGACCGGTTGACATGCCATTTCAAAACTAGCTCACATGTCAAAAAACACTACCACGTCTGCTAAAACTGTCTTCAATTGACCTCAAGGGGGTAAAATAAAAGTATTGATAGTTGAGGGTTGTAAAACATCCAATTTTGCACTTTCAGATTGAAAGTTAGACAATCGTAAGACTTTAAGGGAGTAAAGTAGACTTATTCCAAGCTAGAAATTAGAGGTGGCTAAATGGGTTATGCTAACTATGCCAGCCCAAAGCATGATATTGTTGTCCCGGCTCAGGCACAACACGACCTAGGGCTAAACGGGCCATGCAGCCCGGCCCTACATGGTGTGCCGTGCTTGGGTCACGACCTTGGCCCAGTTGGCCAACTTGACATAGCACGCATAGTACCAAATCATGCTATGCAAGGCCTAGGCATGGGTCAGCTCGCATGGCCCGACAGTGCGGGAGCCCACCCGGGAAGTGGAGGTGGGCTAGGGGTAGCTGACGGATCTAGCGAGTGACGGCGACAGAGGAGACGAGGAGGTGGGCGACAGAGGAAGCGAGGGCCAAGGATAGGTGGGAGGTAGCACGTGTGGCGGAGGAGGGAGTAAGGGACTGAAGAAGGGGCAGAGCATGCACGGGCAGAGCAGAGCGGCGAAGGAGGTGGGCGAGCAGAGCGGCTGAAGGAGGCAAGGGGCGAATGTTGAGCAGAGTGGCAAAGGAGGAGGGGTGGAGGCGACAGAGCGGCACGGCATGGCGACGAAGGGCAGTAGGAGGGGACGGCAGCCAGGAGGGAATGTGAAGCAACTAGCGGCGATAGATCCGATGGAGGCAAATGCGAAGCGACCAGCGGAGGAAAATGAGGAGCAAGGTACAGTAGATCTATTGGAGAGGGACGCAAAGCGATTAACAACAGGCGAGGGAGAGCGTGGGACGGTAGGATCCACCGTGGAGGCAGCAGTACAGAGAAGGAGAGAGAGGAGAACAAGACTGTGGGGGGAGAGAGTGTGTATGAGGCACTGAGGTCATGAGGGAGTGTTGTGCGGGCGATGTGGCCGTGCCATCTATGGCCCATCATGCTACACGGGCCCGAGCTGGTATGGCACGGCTCATGACCTCATTAGGTCATACCTAGGTTCGACGCTGAGCTCATAGGTCGGTATGGCATGACCTGTTTAGTTAACTGGGCTAACCGAGCGGTCCATTTGGCTAGGTATGCTAGAAATACTAGTCCTAACATGTGGACCTACTTAGAACCATTTGGTCGAGATGATTAGTACTATGTATGTAGGTGGCCCTCATTTGAGGATCGCTTAAAGAAAAAACCATTCAATTCTAATAATGACCTGCCAAAAAAAAGGCAAATCTAAGTTAAATGTACAATTGTGATAATTAAGGATTTACCCCCAAACAAATAATACAATTGAGGATTTGACCTCAAGATATCTTAATGACATATGAATTATGGGCCACATGTCAATAAAACATCGAGGACAAATCATCATTCACATCTGTTTGTAATCAAATGCCCCATGTACAATTGACATAAGCACTGTAGCAACTCATCTAACCCGCCATGCTCCTGTTCCAAAAGCACATGATGCCAGAAGTACGCAGCAGATGTATGTATTGGGCCATGGCCCCACAGGTCATGCCTTCCCCAGGAGCTGGCACGTCAGCAGGAGGCCCCACGGACCGAAAGACCATACGGGATGGGAGAAACGTCAAACGGGCCACGTGGGGTGTGGGCCCTCCGAGTCCACCACCGCACGATCCTAAGGCCGGGCCGCACCGGCGATCGCTCTCCGGCCACCTTCGCCGCCAAGTCCGGTGCATGCATGCATGCATGCTTAAACAGCATCTCTCTCTCTCTCTCTCTCTCTCTCTCTCTCTCTCTCTCTCTCTCTCTCTCTCTCAATCTGAGTGCGTGTGACAGTAGTGTGTTGCTCACACATCAGCTGATCAGCTTGCTCTGTCAGTGCGCACATAGAAACAAAAGAAAGAGAGAGCACCTGTACAAAAGCCTTATATAATTGGTACACATGGACTTAATTTTAGACGTCAGATAGGTTGAGTTGACCGGTCCATCGTTCAACAAATCAATGTACAGAGAAATGTTCTTTGCAGTTTTGTATGTAGAGATTTTTGCACTACAGTATGTCGTTCATAGGCCGAGTAGCTTGCATGTATATGTTCAGGTGACTGTTGATGAGGAATTGTGTGGACGGCATTGACACAACGGTGCGTCGCCACAGGGGGGTGTCGTCAAGGTCAAGTGCCAAAAGTGGTCGTTGCCAACACGGTCGATCGATCGTGCATGGTGCCATCCAACCATTATTCTTTGTGTAGTGGTTGGCCCCAGCTTGAAGCCCACGGTGGCCGTGTTCTGGAAGCAGGATGCGGAGGACCCAACATGGCATTGGCTACTGTCAAGAGCTATCTTTTTCCAGAATACGCAGGAAGGCTACGTATCATTGCAATTAACTTTATATGAGAATTACGACTATACGATTGTTGTGACTTGTGCGTCTCGGTAACCGATCAACATTATAATACGTTACAGCAGGTTCCCTAGCAATACGGGAGTAAATCGGGAGCCGTGTCTAGCCATCGCACAGGCACAGCCATTCCGATTCTGAGCCCAGCTTACATAGAGCACAAAAAGGAGGCGCCATTTTTGCCATGCGAGAGGAGAGGAGAGGAGAGGAGAGGCGCCATTTTTGCCATGCGAGAGGAGAGGAGAGGAGAGGAGAGGAGAGGAGAGAAGAATCTGTGTTGTGGAGCATGCCTATTAGGCGGCCGGCTGATCGATTCAATGGTCGAAGTGGTCTCTGCCCTGACGACGACTGATGGGCCTCCCCTTGCCTCGCGTGCTTCGTGTTCGAGTTCGACCAAGCCACTACGGTTGCACTCCTGAGTCCTGATGCGTTGCCGTCTGCGAACGCCCATCGTGTCGGTTTCAGTTTGCGCTTTTCTCATACCAACGTCAGGCTTTCCGGTTCGCACAAGCTATGAGTGTTGGTTTGAGCTAAGCTAGCTAGCTGCCACTTTTTTGTCCATGCTGATTGCTGCCTGATTAATTGCTTTCCATTGCAATGCACTACGTGTGAGCTGGGTTTTGGTTTCCTGTGTGCTCTGGACTCCGAGGTGTCCACAGAAGCTAGCTGGCCGTTGTTGCGTATGTACGTACGTAGCTAGGCTTCCACGTACGTACGCAAGGCCGGAGCAATTACGACAGTCCAAGTCGTACCAGAAAAAGTGGTCGCAAATGTGCACATCCATAGATGTGTGTTGCCATCAAGCAGATGCTATTAGATACGAGAAACTAACTGGTCAGGGCCCCTACGCTTCTTCTATGTTAGCTGATTGCTGATAGGTAACCTTTTAACAGTGGAAATCTGAAATAGTGAGAATGCCAAGTGGGGCAAGCGATCCCATATTTATCATGTGACAGCAGCTTTCAAGTGAGAATGCAGGTTTCTAGAAGAGAAAATTAAATCAACTCACCGGTAATCCATGTCCATACGATTGAGCTAACCAGAGCATGTAATCCCCTTTTTATTTGTATCATCATCATCATCAGATTCTTAGCGAGATGATGATGATGATGATGATGATGCAACAGTGAAGAAGGACGGACGGGTTCCTTGTAGAAGGCGAGGTGGCTTAGCTCCAACAGCATATGAACAAGGCACAAGTGTGTGTAGATGTCGCTGTGGGTTCGGGCGCAGAAAACCGCATGCATGTATGTGACTTCGCGAGCGCAGAACTCCCCGGTGACCCAACAGCAGCTTCGGAGAAGATTGATCTCGCCCTTGTCGCGCAATTTACAAATCCGAAAGCAACGGAGAGGGCACTTTCCTGGTTACTCCTCGCCGGAGGCCGACAACAGCGAAAGCGAGGCCGCACCTCAGAATGCGAGGATTGATCGGAACACGCCTGCAATATCCATGGAGGATATGTAATCTTTGCCATGGCACTGCTCTCTTAGCTAGCTAGCCAACGCATGGTGAAGTGTAGATCGAATCTGGTGTTCTGATAGGTTTGAGTCCACAGAAATAATCCCTTTTTCCCACCCTTGCTGCCCTGTGGCTGTGTTCCGAGTGTCCATTGCCTTAACCGACACATGCTACCTGGCACATACATGCATGCTTAAGATGGAGGCCAGAAAGAGCAAGAAGACCAGGCTCTAAAAAAGAAACCTTTGAACCACTAGATGTCTGCATCCAAATGTGCAAGAGAAGCACCCAGTCCTCTTACGGATTCTACCAAACAGTGCCAGGATTGGTTGACCACACCACTTAACTCTCCCCTCCCCTGCGTGGCCAGCCTCCTTTAAATCTCCCTCCCACTCCTTCCTCCATCTCCACTCCCCTTTGCTTCCTCTCTCTCTCGCTCTCTCTCTCTCTCTGCTCCTGTTGAGGCAAGAACGAACTCACTAGCCCCCCGCCCCCTCTCTCTCTCTGCTCCTGTTGCACCCCAAGAAGACAAGAACGAACTCACTAGCTCTTTCTCTCTCTCGTTCCAAGTTCCAAGTTTCCTACTTGCCCTGCACCAACCTGCCAAACTCCATATACTTTTGGTTAAGTTCGGTTCTTGAATCCTGACCTATAAATCAGGGGGAGCTAGCCATGAAGCCATCACTTATGTACTGCTTCAAGCTGCTCCTGCTGCTGGCGCTCGTCGGGGTCACCATGCACGTGCCCGACACGGACGTGCTCGCCTCCCTCGGGACGCTGCGCCTCGACGGCCATTTCAGCTTCCACGACGTGTCCGCCGCCGCCCGGGACTTTGGCAACCGGTGCAGCCTCCTTCCGGCTGCCGTACTCCACCCGGGCTCGGTGTCCGACATCGCCACGACCGTGAGGCGCGTGTTCATGCTGGGCAAGCACTCGCCGCTCACCGTCGCGGCGCGCGGGCACGGGCACTCCCTCCTGGGCCAGTCCCAGGCCGCCGGGGGGATCGTCATCAAGATGGAGTCCCTCGGTGGCGCCGGGACGCAGGTGCACGACGACGGTCCATCGCCTTACGTCGACGCCCCGGGAGGAGAGCTCTGGATCAACGTCCTTCATGAGACGCTCAAGTACGGCCTGGCGCCCAAGTCGTGGACCGACTATCTCCATCTCACGGTCGGTGGCACGTTGTCGAATGCCGGGGTCAGCGGGCAGGCGTTCCGGCATGGACCGCAGGTCAGCAATGTCAACCAAATGGAGATTGTGACAGGTCTCAGACAAACCCACAAAGCTCCATAAGTAGTAGCTCGAGCTAGGAGCAAAGAGCAAAATAAATACAGTAGCTGATTTCTTTTGTCATAACCACCAAATGCAGGAAGAGGAGATGTTGTCATCTGCTCACCCGAGGAGAACTCTGATCTCTTCTATGGCGCTCTTGGCGGCCTGGGTCAGTTTGGGATCATCACCAGAGCTAGGATTGCTCTTGAGCCTGCTCCAAAGATGGTAATAAGAAAAAAGCAATTCAGTTCTGTTAACTCAATGGAAATATACATATCATTTGGTTCTTTCAATAGCGCAATCATTCATGAATTAACTGGATATACAATGACAGGTAAGGTGGATACGAGTCCTCTACTCGGACTTTGCAAGCTTCACCGAGGACCAGGAGATTCTGATTTCGTCAGACAAGACCTTTGACTACATCGAAGGGTTTGTGATCATAAATAGGACAGGCATCCTCAACAACTGGAGGACGTCGTTCAAGCCACAGGACCCGGTCCAAGCAAACCAGTTCCAATCCGATGGAAGAGTGCTGTACTGCCTTGAGCTGACGAAGAACTTCAACCATGATGAGGCTGACATCATGGAACAGGTGAGTTAATTATTTCTCTTTGCATCAAGATGTTGACGTATCAGGAAATTAACAGGACATTAGGTCCAGGTTGTGTGTGGTTTAACCGGTCGTGTTTCTTGTCTTTACAGGAAGTTGGTGTGCTGTTATCTCGACTCAGATACATATCATCCACTCTTTTCCACACCGATGTCACATACCTAGAGTTCTTGGACAGGGTGCACTCCTCTGAGCTGAAGCTGATGGCTCAAGGCCTCTGGGAAGTTCCACACCCTTGGCTGAATCTTCTAATCCCAAGAAGCACAATCCACAGATTTGCGAGGGAAGTCTTCGGCAAGATCCAGAAAGACAGCAACAATGGTCCCATACTGCTTTACCCAGTGAACAGATCAAAGTAACTAACTTCACCTAAACAGTTACAGCCTCATGTAAGTTACATCTAGTTGCAATTTTGGTAACTCAATGGTTCAACACCTTCGATGCAGGTGGGACAACAGAACGTCGGTAGTCATACCAGATGAAGAAATTTTCTACCTGGTGGGGTTCCTATCTTCAGCACCGTCTTTCTCAGGTCATGGCAGCGTTCAGCATGCAGTGAACCTGAACAACCAAATAGTAGACTTCTGTGACAAGGCCGGTGTTGGCATGAAGCAGTATCTAGCACCTTACACCACACAGCTGCAGTGGAAAGCCCACTTTGGAGCAAGGTGGGAGACATTCGAACGGAGAAAACACACGTATGATCCCCTAGCAATCCTAGCTCCAGGACAGAGAATATTCCCAAAGGCGTCACTACCGATGTCCTTATGACACTCTCTGCTATGAAAAGGCTTTTGTAGAGTATATGTTGTACAAAAATGTAGGTAAAATATCCCTTGTAACAACAAGATCTACGAAAGGTAGCCTGAAGAATATAGCGTAGCAACTAGTAGAAGCGGAAGATACCTCAACACAGACTTCAAAGTAGAGCAGCGTGACCTTAATATGGGTGCAGCCGGTGCAACTTTGGAGGCAATCATTGGAGGATTAGACTGGTCCATGTAACAAGACAAGTCCAGCTGTTGTTACAGCATAGAGAAGGGCTGTGCAATACCGCAATGATAAACTAAACCACTAACCAGTGGAACTCATGTTGAGCTGTTTATGTTCAGTTAACGACAGGGCAGAAAGTAGAATCAGGGCAGACCTTTGATTAGCAAATAATACAGCCTGTTATTATACAGGTATTGATATCTCTTTTCTCGAAAACACAGGAGTGTTAGATTGATCTCTCCCCGATTAGCCCAACGGCTAATCGGGACCTTGATCCGCGCTCGATCGGGGCGCCATTAACTATTGGCTAATGGGCCCCGTCGCTGCGCAATAAATAGAGGTGGGGGCCGGCGGCTCGACTAACGAGGTTCGCCTGAGCCGCAAACCCCACCCGACAAACCCTAGACCGATCTAGAGAGGGACGCGCAGTCAGCGGCGGGAAGCTCCATCGCCGTCCCCGTCGCCGGATCTCCGCCGCCGCCACCGTCCTCCTCTTCCCCGACCGTCGCTGCCCGTGCGCAGACTTCGACGAACCAGCGATGGCCAACCCCTCCTCCAATGCGCCGGGCGGTCGGTACCCCTAACCCTAATCCCCTCTCCCTCTCCTCTTCTCTCTCGAATCCGAACAAGAACACCCTCAGATCTAAACCTAGATGATCATAGGCCCTAACAATGGTATCAGAGCCCTAGTCTAGGCGTAGATCTAGATGGGGAAAGAAATCGACCGCCGTCGGTTGACCGGCGTGTGGAAAAGAAAGAAAGAAAGAGAGGGGAAGGAGGACTCGATCCACCCAAACCCTAACCCTAACCCTAGATCAGAAAAAGATGGAAGGGGATCGGGTCTTACCCGTTGCGCCGCTCGGGGCGCCGCCGGCTGCGAGCCGCCCTATGCGCCGCCTTGCTCCTTGCGGGCGCCGTCGCCGAGCAGCCGCAGGCCACCGTCGACGCGCTAAGGGGCGCCGACACGGAGCCGCTCGACGGCGGCGCGCTCCTCTCGGGAGCGCGCGCGCTGTGAGAGGCCCGGCGGCGTTGGCTTTTTCTTCTCCGGCGGCGTGGACGAAGTCGCCGTCGCCGTCGCCTCTGCGGTTCGCTCGGGTGCGAGGCTGAGAGAGGGGAGAAATGAGCTAGGTTTTGGGGGGAGACCGCGGCGTTCGCGTGTTTTGTTCCGCCGATTTCGCCGCCGCACCGTCGGATGGCGACGGACGGCTGAGATCACGCCGTGGACCCTCGAGCTTCTTTTGGCCCAAAGCGGCAGAGCTTTCGGCCAGCCCCAGTTGCGGCTTTGCGCGGGGAGGGCGAGGCGGCTTTGGCCTTGGGCGGCTGGGCGCGGCGCATGGGATGGGCCAAAATGGCCATTTGAACAGTAACTTCGAAAATGAATTTTATTGTTTTTTCAGAAGCAATTTTGAGTGAATTTCGATGAAATTTGAATCAAATCTCTGTAAATTTTTTGCACCAACATGTTAATTTTTCCAGAGATTAGATGAGTACAGTAATAATACTTTTGAGTAAGAGTTATTTTTAGAATAATTTCTTGTTTCCGCTGCAAAAGTTAATGTTGATTACTCTTTCAATTAAATTCGAACCAACGGGAGAATTTAATTTTTGAGAATTGTTGTGAATTATGATATTGTTATTTTCTGACCAACATTGATAATAACAGTATTATAATTTAAATTGATGATTTTATGCATTATTTCTATTTCTGCCCAACGGTGATGTAGATTTAATGTATAGATAAAATTGTATGTCGTATTTTGACCAACGTTGGAAATAAGGCATATAATTTTGTTGTTATTATGTTTAAATGTTCTCACTGTATATGAATTGTGTTTTCAGGAGGATACTCCTTGATGGGCTACATCAGGGATATCCCGGTTCTCAAAGGAGGCAACTATGGTGAATGGAAGAAAAAGATTGAACTGGCCTTCATCTTGGCTGAGGTGGACTGGGTAGTCACCACACCGTGTCCCACAGAGCCTGTGGCACCGGTGAGGGATGAAAATGAGGCGATCTTTGTAGCGGACTGCAGACAGGAGGGCTATGCTCCCATAAAAATGTCATATGATCTTGATCATAAAAGTGGGTCACCGCCAACAAGAAATATTTGGTGTGATAAAGAACACGATTGAGCACGCAATTGTGGGCTCAATCGCAGAGTGTGACAACATCACAGAGTACCTTGAGAAAATAAAGAGTCGGTTCATGGCTCTTCAAAGACTTATACTACACAGCTGATTAAGCAGCTTGTGACAGAAAGGTACTCTGGTGGTGGCAGTGGCATAAGAGAGCGCATACTAAGGATGAGCAACTTGGCATCCAAGCTTAAACCAATGGATTTGGCTCTCAAGGATGAGTTCCTTATTCATTTGATTTTTGCTTCCTTGCCGAAAGAGTTTGACACCTTTGTTGTCAACTACAACATGCAGCCCGAAAAATGGGACTTAGAAAAGTGCATATCTATGTGTGTGCAAGAGGAGAAAAGAATTAAATCCTCACATGGTGGTTCTATCAACTATGTGAAGGACAACAAGAAGAAGAACTTTAACAGTAACTTCTCCTCAAAGAACAAGGGAAAAGCCCCTGTCCATCAACCTCAACAGAATAATTTTGCAGTAGACAAAGATCAGTGTCTTCACTGCAAGAAGACGGGACACTACAAGAAGAACTGTCCCGATTACTTAAAGATGATAATGGCAAAGAAAGGTGAGAACATTATTACCTTTATAAATGAATCCCTGTATGTGCAATATTCGAAATCTTCTTGGTGAATTGATTCAGGTGCAACTGTTCATATTGTCAATAATTTGCAGGGATTCCGTTCGACGAGGACTACGCAAAGAAAAGAAAGATGTGTTAAAGTCGCAAATGGAGTCCAAGCTGAAGTTGAAGCCGTTGGCGATCTTTCATTAGAGCTAGCTGATAGCTTCACTCTTTTACTTAGAGATGTTCTTTATGTTCCCTCTTTACAGAGAAATTTGATTAGTGTTTCATGTTTGGACAATGATGGTTATGATTGTCATTTTGGAAATGGCAAGTGTGAAATAATGTTTAATAAAGAATGTGTTGGTCTTGCCATCTTACAAAATGAACTTTATTTGTTATCATTATGTGATGATGTGAATGTCGTATGCGATAATGGGAATGTCACGTGCGAGAAAGTGAATGAATCCTCGTCTACGAATGTAAACAGGAAACAAAAGAGAACTCTAGATGCGTCGTCGAAATTATGGCACTGTCGTTTAGGCCATATTTCGAGGGGGAGAATAGAAAGACTAGTTAAGAATGATATTCTTCCTTCATTAGAGTTCTCAGACCTAGAACAATGCAGAGAATGCATTATGGTGCATCATGTTTCTCTCCTTCTAGATCATCCAAGTGATGACAATAGTGAGGGAGTCTAGCTCTTTCCGCTTGGAGTTGGGGACCAACCCTCGAATCAAGGGCCAGAACTCATGCAGCATCTGCGCGGAGAAGTTGTAAGTGTTAGCTAATCTAATTGCATGTCTGTTACTAGTCTGCATGTATGCCATCCATAATGTCCAGAATTGATGCATTGTGTTAAGTTAGTGTAGGTCAGTTTTTTCAGCCATTTAGTAGTTCAGTTTTCAGCCATTTAGTAGTTCAGTTTCTCTTGTTAATTGCTATATAAAGGGAGGAAATAAACATGAAAAGCTGCAGTTCTGGGCAGCGCCAAACTCTTCTTGCGTATGTGTGTTTGATTGCTCAGTTCTAGCGACAATGGCGTGCCGCGGCGTTTTCCGCATGGTGGATAATTGCATCAATACTGCCGAGCCACGCGTACTGGACCCCGACGAGTGGCTTCTCGTTGCGACCGAGGAGCCCACCTCTTTCGACGAGGCAGCCACCGATCCGGCGTGGCGCGCCGCGATGGAAGAGGAGATGGCGGCCATTGAGGACAATGGCACATGGGAGGCAGTGGACCTCCCGGCCGGACACTGCCCGATTGGCCTCAAATGGGTGTTCAAGCTTAAGAAGGATGCGCGGGGGGCGGTGGTTCGGCACAAGGACTTTGATGAGGTGTTGCACCAGTGGTGCGGTTCGAATCTGTACGCACACTGGTAGCGGTGGCAGCGCACGAGGGCTGGGCACTCCACCATCTCGACGTCAAGTCTGCGTTTCTGAACGGTGACCTCACAGAGGAGGTTTACGTCGCTCAATCGCCGGGACTCATGATCGCTGGGCGAGAGCGGCAAGTACTACGGCTGCGCAAAGCACTCTACGGCTTACGACAAGCTCCTCGGGCGTGTAACGCCAAGCTCGACCGCACACTGGTGGCGCTCGGGTTCACGCGCTGCGAAGAAGAGCACGGGGTGTACACATGCGGCAAGGGGCGAGGACGTGTGCTCCTGGGCGTGTATGTTGACGATTTGATCCTCACCGATGCCGACCAAGCTGAGATCGAGTCGTTTAAGGAGGAAATGAAACACTCGTTCAAGATGAGCGACCTCGGGCAGTTGAGCTACTATCTTGGCATTGATGTCAAGCAGCTGCCCGGGAAGATCACCATGAGCCAAGCTGCGTATGCGGCAAAACTCCTGGACAAGGCCGGCATGGTCGGCTGCAATGCCGTGCAAGTGCCCATGGAGGCACGTCTTAAAATGAGTAAGGAGAGCTCCAATCCACCTGTTGATCCCACATTCTACCGTAGTGTGGTTGGCAGCCTCCGGTACTTGGTCCACACCCGGCCGGATATCAGTTTCGCGGTCGGGTACATGAGCAGGTTCATGGCGAACCCGACGACGGAACACCTGAGCGCCATCAAGCATCTACTCCGTTACATCGCTGGTATGCTCCACTTTGGCCTTAGCTACACCAAGGGGGACAACGACATCGAGCTCAAGGGGTACAGCGACGCGGACATGGCCGGCGACGTGGATGATCGCAAGAGCACCTCCGGCATTTTGTTCTGCCTCGGCAACACGCCTGTGTTGTGGTAGTCACAAAAGCAGCCGGTGGTGGCGCTATCGTCGTGCGAGGTCGAGTACATCGCGGCCTCAGCGGCGGCATGCCAGGGAATCTAGCTCAGGCGGCTGATCGGCAACTTCTACGGGCGAGACGTCGGCGCCGCGACAATCTACATCGACAATCAGTCGGCGATTCAATTGTGCAAAAATCTGGTCTTCCATGGCCGAAGCAAACATATAGAGACACGCTTCCACTACATCCGGGAGTGCGTCGAGGGTGGCCAAGTCGCCATCCGCAAAATCCACACCGACGATCAGCTGGCGGACATACTGACCAAATCACTTGGCCGGGTGCGTTTTCTACACCTGCGCTTGAAGCTCGGCGTCGTCGACATCAACCACAACTAGATTAGGGGGAGTAATGTTAGCTAATCTAATTGCATGTCTATTACTAGTCTGCATGTATGCCATCCATAATGTCCAGAATTGATGCATTGTGTTAAGTTAGTGCAGGTCAGTTTTTTCAGCCAATTAGTAGTTCAGTTTTCAGCCATTTAGTAGTTTAGTTTTCAGCCAATTAGTAGTTCAGTTTCTCTTGTTAATTGCTATATAAAGGGAGGAAATAAATATGAAAAGCTGCAGTTCTAGGCAGCGCCAAACTCTTCTTGCGTATGTGTGTTTGATTGCTCAATTCTAGCCAACAGTAAGGAGCACATATTGCCAACCAAAAGAACATGTGTTGCCATATCTGCTTCGCTACAGGACATTGGATGAAGAGGTGGTCGACGGTCTTGGAATCTTGATCGCAGAACAGACATGTCGCCGGTGCTGGAATGTTATGCTGCAAGAGTCTTGCGAAGGTCCAATATTCTTCGTTTGAGGACTAGCCAAGTGAACAACTTGGCTTTGAGGGGAACGACGCTGTTCCACAATTCAAATGCACAAGGGAAAGGACAGAGCCATGAAAGTGGGCTTTGTAGGCTGATTTGGGAGTGTAGATCCCGCTGGAAGTCCAACGCCAATAGATTTTGTCTGGCGGCCCTTCCTGTAAGTGCACTTGGGAAATCTTTGAAAACAGCGCGATGAATTCACGCAAGACTTGTATGGTGAAGGGTCCTTTTATGTCTTTCATCCAGCAATGGTTGTGGAGTGCCTCCTTGACCAGAGTTCTTTGCTTACGAGGTTTGGGAACTTTTGCCTAGATTGTCGGGGCAAGGTCGCGAATTCCTTGTCCTTGAATCCATTTGTCGGTCCAGAATAGAGCTAAGGTACCATCCCCTATAAGCACTGAGGTTTATGCATAGAAGAGGTTTTCAACTACGGAGTCTTCTGGCACTCGAACTGTCTGCCATAGCCATCCTGGATCAATACGCGAGAGCCATTCCCAGCGACAACGGAATGCTAAGCTAGCTAGCTTTAAATCCTGGATATTGAGGCCTCCATATTGCAATAGGCGACAGACTTGCTGCCAGTTCACTAGGCATTTTCCTCTTACAGCCAGGCTACTTCCACACCAGAGAAAGGCTCTACGTTTCTTGTCAATTGCTTTGAATGCCCAGGTCGGAAATTGGAGCTTAAGGAGGGGGTAGATCACCATGGATGATAGGACAGATTTGACAATGATAAGCCTCCCTGCTATTGAGGCCCTGTTTGGATCCCATGGTCTAAAATTTAGTTGTCTAAACTTTTGGACTAAATTTTAGTTGGTTAAACTTTAGCCACTAAACTTTAGTCGAAGGTCATGTTTGGATCCTGTACTAATGGATAGGACTAAAGTTTCAAAAAGATCATACTAGCTCTCCTCGTTTCGTGCGTCAGCCATTAAATGGGAGGTGAGAGACCAACATGTATGGGTAAACACGTCTTTGTGCCTAAGAACCCAAAACTTTAGACCACTTTAGTTCACTTTGGTGGACTAATGGTCTAAAGTGTTTTTTAGGGGTTAGCTAAAGTTTAGATCTAACTTTAGACTACCTGTTTGGAGACTTTAGATCTAAACTTTAGTGACTAAACTTTAGATGGAGGGATCCAAACAGGGCCTGAGAGAAGTTTGTCTTTCCAATTAGGTAAGGAAGTTTGTCTTTTGTCAACATACAGCTGGATATCTCGCCTCCGGAGCTTTCCGGATGACAGTGGTATTCCCAAGTATCTGATGGGGAAGTTTTTGAACTTACATCAGAAAAATTGCTGGGCACTCTGAAGTTTGTCTTGTGTACAGCAGATTGGTGCTATGGATGATTTGAGCATGTTCGGCCTGAGGCCCAAAGCTACTCCAAACAACGACAAAATTTGTCGGATGGCAACGAGGTCTTAGGCCTGTGGAGTAATAAATAACATTACATCGTCCGCATACAGGGAACACTGCCTCAGCAAGGACTGTGATGGCACTAAGATCTGAGCTTGAGCGGCTGAAAGAAGGAACTTGTTTAGCACATCCATTGCAATGACAAACAGCAAGGGCGATAGAGGATCACCCTACCGAAGCTCCCTGCAATGATGAGCTTTTTGGCCCGAAATATCGTTTAGTAGGATTCTAGTTGTGGCCATTGAGAGCAAAAGAGAGAGCCAATCTCCCCATCGAGTGCCGAATCCCCGATTGCGAAGCACTTTTAGCAGGAAAGGCCATGAAAGGGTGTCGAAGGCCTTGGATATATCAAGTTTGAGGAGAATTTTCTTCTCTTTGACGTCTTAACTTCCTGATAGCATCTTGCACGTACTTGAGGTTGTCTTGGATCATGTGCCCCTTGAAGAAAGCACATTGATTGTAATCCACAAGCCGGTCCATGAGCGGCTGCAATCTGATGGCTAGAAGCTTGGTTATCAGTTTGGAGAAACTATGGATCAAGCTGATCGGCCTACAATCCGCTAGCTAAGAAGTGCCTTTCGATTTGGGCAGAAGGATAATTAATGCTGAGTTTAGCCTATGGAATGTGCGGCGATCCGAGGAGAAGAAAGTGTGCACACCAGCCATGATGTCTTGTTTGATAAGAGGCCATGTTTTTTGGTAGAAAAGCCCAGTAAATCTATCTGGACCCAGGGCCTTCTCTGTTGGTAACGCTTTGATTGCTTGGAAAACCTCGGTTTCAGTGAAGGGTTCCTCCAAACTATGCAAATCAAGCTGCTGTTGCCCTATCGCATTGAGGTTGATCGACGTTGTAGCTTGCTCGTCGATTTGCGTCATGGAAACGAAATGTTGGTACAGCAAGGATTCCATTTCTTCATGTGAGTGGTAGGTAGTCCCATCGTGCGAGAGGGAGTTGATTCTATTCTTTTGACTACGAAACCTCACCTGGGAGTGGAAGAATGCTGTGTTAGCGTCACCCTCCTGAAGCCAATTGAGCCACGACCGTTGCCGAATTAGGGTTCTTTTGAGTGAGCACAGGGCAAGAAATCTGTGTTTTAGCAACCTCTTGAGGATGATCTCTTGTCGTGATAATGCACGTATCTCTTGTGCACAATCAAGCTTGGAATTGATCTCTTCGGCCATGAGAATTTGGAGAGAGATGTTCCCAAAAAGGGTATGACACCAACTCTAGAGAGCTTTTGTTGTGGTACGAAGCAGGGCGTCCAATCGATGGAAAGGGGTGGCGGAAGGAACCGGGCTCAACCAACTATTGGCGACAATCTGAGGGAAATTGTGTGATGCCCAATGGTTGTCAAAATGGAACTGACCACCCTGCTTGAGACACGCGTTGGTGACGAGAAGTAACGGCGCGTGATTGGAGCATGTAGTTGCTAACGACGACAGAACACTCTGTCAATCCTCGACATGTTTGGGTTGATACATTCATTACTCCAGGTGAACTCCCTACCATTGAGATGGACGTTGGTCAATTGGAGGCCATTGACCAGTCGACGAAAACGGCTGAGATTAGCACTATGAATATTGGTGTTGCTCTTGTCTTTGAAGGTTAGGATCACATTGAAGTCATCGATGACACACCAAGGGCTTGGACGTGAGGCTCTGTTTTGTCTCAATTCAGCGAGGAATTCTAATTTAGCAGTATCCTCTTGGGGATGTAAACTGAAGTAAGCCACCATGGAGATTGCTCACTGGCTAGTCAAATGAGAAGGGTTACAGAAAAGGTGTTGTTCTGGTTTGCTCACTGGCCCCCGAGTCTCGGAGGCCGGGAGATAAGCGAAATTGGTAAATTGAGAACTGAGCATGGAGAGGATGACCGACGCTGGTAAGATGGCCATCTTGGTCTCCTGGATATAGACCATGTCTACTCTATGATTGTCTACTAACACATGCAAGGCATCCTGTCGACTCTTGGAATTTAGGCCTCGAACATTCCACACCAGAATATTCTAGGGCGTTATATTCTAGGGCGCTCTATCCAGAATGTGGTTAGGTTTAAGCTGGTTTGGACCCTAGGGCGTTATATGTATCTCCTTGGTATTTCCTCACTCGTGATCTTTAGCGGGTGTAGACCGCTGGTGTTGATTCCCATCAAGATACTTGTTGTGAGAGCGAGAGCGGGTCACCTCTGGCAAGGTGTGATCAAGGCCTTGATCACCTCTGGCAAGGTGTGAGGGTTTTTGGTCCACGCTTGAACGTGGAACACAGCTACCGCGAGCGGGTCCTCAGCTCTCTCTTGCGGAGTTGGCCCGACGTTCTCGACCTAGCAAGAAGATAGGAGTATCTCTATCGTGGACAGGGGCGAAGCCAGACGATAAGAGTATTGGGGTCACCTTCATTGCACGATGGTGTCCCCTCCACTGATGAACAGTAATAAACAGTAATTTTCTATAGGATTTGCTAAATTTCATTGGGGTCACTGGACCCCAATGCTCACATGCTGGCTTCGCCCCTGATCGTGGACTTGCACCAGGCATGGGCGGGAAGGCCTTCCAGCTCAATGGATACCCTAAACCGTAGCTGGGAGAACTCCGTGTTGGCCTGCCTCGTCCACAGACTGAACATGAGCCTTCTATCATGGACCAAAATGATGTTGTAGAGAGGGACTGACTACTGAGTCTCTGTCAGCCCCGGTACGGAAGGAGAACGGCAAGGAGTTGCAGTCGAAGTGATGCACTGAGAAGGATTGTTGTGAGTCGTGTTTCAGCCTGTGATGGATGGCCTCCACAGCACTGGCTAGATCAATCGGGTACTCTAAGCTTGCTTGAAAGGCAATGGGCGCGTGGCACAGTCGTTGTTCCTCTGCCGCTATGTCGAGAGACCAGGGAATGTGGTAGATCAGGGGTGTCGGCCGGGCCGCAACCCCCTGGGAAGCAGCGGGAGATGCGCTTCGCAAGGTGAAAGGAGGGGCAGCTGCACTGAGAGAGCCCCTGGCTGGCTGCCCTAGGGCGTGAATGACCTGACAGAGACGTCGAGCAGGCGCCTGCTGGGGCGAGCCACTGCTAGCCGAACCGGTGGACAATGGCGGTAATCTGGGCCTTTTGCGGTCCCTGGCCAAGTGATTGGGGCCCTTGTGGCAGAAGCAGCGCGGCGGTAGGTGGCACTCGGTAGTCGGTATGGCGGTGAGTGGAGGACAAACAATTGAAGCATTTATTCAATAGGAACCCGGGCGGTCCTTTTGTTGGATCAAAAACCCTCACAATCGCTCAAACACATATATGAACGCTCGGTTGGATAAACTCCAGAATCACAAATGAACAACCAAAATGGAGAGCTGGAGATGAGACGTGCATACTTCTGTGCATTCTTCTCATTGCTGAAAACTGCAGCGTTTCTTCCTTATATAATGCAAAATATGACCTTCTAACTACTAGTAACATATGCACTAAATAAATGCCATTACATGCATTAAGCAGCACATGCATGCCGTTACTTGCACTGCCAAGCAGTTTTTACATGCATGCATAATTAGATATTATTAGCTAACATGCGTAGGATTACTAACAATCACCCCCTAATCCCTGTGCACATCCTTGTCGCCAATCAGAGCTCGTTGTTCAGTTAATTTCAAACGCCTCAATGTACTTGGCCTCACAAGATGAAGTCTCATCTCCTGACGCATCTCTAAGGAGTTTTACCTTCTTCTTGTTGACCATGCCACCAGTGACATACCTTACCGACGACTTTGACTTCTTCCTCGGCTCCAATTATCTTTCGCCGATGACGCAACTTGACGGCGACAGAGACTCTCATCAGAGCATACACACATAAGAACTTGGATGCAACTACAAAGACTCACACACACATTACATCATGCACTGACACATCTACGTGCACGAGCACGACACGACTATACGCACGTATGTAACATACCTCCTACGTGCACGACCAAATAAATGACACATGCAACACACCTACTATGCCAAAAGACTTAAAATGCAATCGTGCACTAATACTAGTACATGAACTCAACTAAATTGCACCAAATCAAAATAAAGACTTCTTATTGGATTAAAGCAGCGCTGGCTCGTCCTCTGCACCCACTAGAGCAAGAAGAGCCACCTCTTTCTTCGGCTCGCGGCACTCCCTTGCAAAATGTCCGTAGTCCTGGCAATTGTAGTAACGTACCTTCGCCTTGTCAAAGGCGCTTTTCTTCTTGCCGAAGCCATAACTCTTCTTGGATCGGGCCTCCCACTCGCTCCTTGTCAATAGCAGGTGCTGATCCCCTGCACCTATAGCATGAGACGTCCACCGTTCTTCGTGTGCCTTTAAGCGACTGATCAACTCTTCGATTGTCATTGCCTTGAGGTCACCAAACTGCTCGATTGGGGAGACTACCGGTAGAAACTTGGCGGGAACTGCACGAAGAAATTTTCTTACCGCGTAGCTCTCCTCCATCTTGTCACTGAGCCCTCTGATTTTGTTGACAATTGTTGTCAACCAGATGGCGAAGTCATCGATCGACTCCGACTCCGTCATACGCAGCACTTTAAACTCGGATTTGAGGGTCTGTACCTTAGCTTCCCTCACGCCTCAGCTCCCATGTGCATGGTCTTCAACGCCTCCCATGCGGCTTTGAATGTCTCTCTTTTCAGCCAACAGGAAGAGCATGTCTTTAGGAATACCTTGGTAGATGGCCGCCTACGCCATCTGGTCCTTGCGTTTGTCAGCGTCACCGAGCTCGATGACATCCCATACGCCTTGGGCCTTCATGAATACCTTCAGCTTTATCGCCCACGTCGCGTAGTTACTCCTTGTGAGCACAGGACAGTGAAGCGCCACCGCGGAACTCTCCTTCGTCGGTGCACCTGCTGATGCTGACGTCTCCATGTCGACGATCTCCATACTTCTCTGCATTATTTTGGGCATTCACCAGGCTCTGATACCAAATATTGGATCAAAAACCCTCACAATCACTCAAACACACATATGAACGCTCGGTTGGATAAACTCCAGAATCACAAATGAACAACCAAAATGGAGAGCTGGAGATGAGATGTGCATACTTCTGTGCATTCTTCTCACTGCTGAAAACTGCAGGGTTTTTTCCTTATATAATGCAAAACATGACCTTCTAACTACTAGTAACATATGCACTAAATAAATGCAATTACATGCATTAAGCAGCACATGCATGCCGTTACTTGCACTACCAAGCAGTTTTTACATGCATGCATAATTAGATATTATTAGCTAACATGCACAGGATTACTAACACCTTTGCGCTGAGGTTTGCGCTGATCATGACTATCATGCGGCTCTTCAAGGTGGCCACGGCTGGCCTGGTGATGGGGCCTACGCCTCCAGGCCTGTTGCCAGCCTTCCTCGACTGGAGGAGGAGCAACAGGCAAGGGAGGAGGTTTGGAGGTTCGCTCTCTGGCGTCGAGATCCAAGACATCCTTCATCTTGCTGCACTTCGCAGTCCGTGGTGGGGAGGCTTCACGATGGACGACCTCAATGAAGGATCGGCGAACAGGGGACGACAGGAGGCTGGAAGCCGAGCTTGACGACGTTGGGCCTCTGTCACGCCACCAACGCTCGCGCGCTGTTGGCCTAGGGGCGAGGTCGGGGCCAACAATGACAGACCAGAGGAAGGCCCTCTTGGGGGGCGACGACATGGTTAGGGTGGCCGATGGCCCCAGGACAGGCACCAGCGGGAGAAGGTCGTCAGGCCCGGAGCGGGCGCTAACGGGAGAGATGGAGGAGCTGAAAAATAGAGTAGGTTGTATCTGATATCTCATCACAGTACTACCTGCACAAATGCAGCATGCTAGATTATTTTATGAATCAAGATGGTAAGCCTTCAACTGTTCATGAAAAAAACAGTAAAGTATCATATCAACCATATTTATTTTTAAAAACAATAGTGTAACTTTTCAGAATTCCCTTGAGATGTGCATCCAAAATAAACAGTTTGTTGTGTAAATTTGAATTGGAAATAATAAATTAAGAGTGGGATTGTGAAGTTAAATGTGAGATAATAGATCTTCCAATGAGCAGAATAGCATGTCAACTTTTGTAGGAAATAGAAATAAGCGATAAAAAGAATGGGACAGGGACCAATTTAAAAGTGCAAAGCTCTGCTGACGAGGTAACAGAAAAAGAAATGCCATACAAGCTGGGCAAACCACATAACAAAGTATGCAATGCTCTTGCATTATATAGCAATCAATCACGATCTGATACTGTACCATAATTATCTTGCCAGTAGCATTGAAAAATCCTCTAAAAGAAGTAGCAACGAAAAAACAACTAAGACAATACTTTCGATTTTTGAATGGAATGTACTACATTGACAACATCAGAATTAACAGAGCGCCATTATTTTTACAGTCTGCTCATACAACATCTTAATTATTGACAGTTACGCTCAGTCTTTTCCAGACCTTTATTTTCTGTGATAATTTTTCTATAGGCTGTGAGACTGAGAACTTAACTTTCTTGACAACCCCTTCAAACAGTATTGACAGCTGATCAAATTCAGACAAGTACTCACATTCAGCTACAGCACAATGATAATAAATAAAAACAAATTGCAAGTGAACAGTTCCAGATAGCTAATGGAAGGTGCAAAGCCTAGTTAGTTCCTCGGATTAAATCTTGGAATGAGAAGTGCACAGTTGAGCTAGAATCAAAATAAAAAATTTAACCTACCTACTAGTGGTGCTGCTAACGAAGTGAATATAACAGCACCAGAACAAAGAACTAAGTTTCTAAAAGCATAATGCAACTGTGGTGAATATATGTACTGATCTAATCAATACTACTGACAAAAACCATGTATGCATGGTTCATGTCTAGATGTTACACGTAGCCGACCTAAATCTACCTTTGTCATTTTGTACAAAATCAGACGCAATTTTTGGTGATCCATTTTGACACCTATCAGCAGCAGTATCACCTGTCAACAACTATTGCACAATACATCTTAATTATTGACAGTTACGCTCAGTCTTTTCCAGACCTTTATTTTTCTGTGATAATTTTTCTATAGGCTGTGAGACTGAGAACTTTCTTGACAACCCCTTCAAACAGTAATACAGTATTAACAGCAGATCTAAAATTCAGACAAGTACTCACATTCAGCTACAGCACAATATGTGTATATAAGCCACCAATGCAGCTACACCAAAACATCAGTTCATCACTTCGTGTATTCTCACTACCTAGCAGTGTTAATATAACTCAAACGAACAGGAAAAGAACATCTGAGTCGGTCTTAATATAACTCTTTATCTAATGTCTGCGTACTGGGTTAGAGGCCTGAGTAGTGAGTAGCACCCCCCAGGTCCTGGGTTCGACTCCCAGTGGGAGCGAATTTCAGGCTTGGGGGAAAAAATCCCCTCGCCTGCTACCACACCAAAGCACAGGTCTAAGGCCCCGCCAAGGCGTTGATCCAAAGGATCCGCCGGTAGTCTCACAAGGTCGGGCGATGGTGCCGCTGTGTAAGGGTGGAGCAGGGGTTCGGGGGTTTTCTCGGTCTGCGTGAGAAGACCTTCTTCTTAAGCAATGCCCGGGGGGATTCTTCCCCCCCGCAGGTCGAGTTTTTTATCTAATGTCTTTCTTACTGCCTGCGTACACTGCCTGGCAGTGGTGCATCAAGGAGAGAAGAAAATGTGCTTCCGGACTAAATATTGCAGAAGCAGAGATGCGGCTGCAGTGTCAGACTCCAACCATTCAATTCCAGCTTATTTATTTATCATTGGTTACGAACTTGGGGAAAACTATATGTAATATGTCACGCTTCTAATAGCTGGTGATATGTCAATCATGGCAAAGGATTCGCCGCGGCGATTCTACAGCGCTACCCTCCCCTTACGGCCGCATGTAGCATTTGTACCACGATTTTCCCTATCCTTGTTCTATCAGCAAAATTCGGCACAAACAGTAACCCGAAAGCCCTGTCGCACGCAACGCATGCAATAGATGGGCCATAACGCATACATGATATGGTGCAGTGCACCAAAGGTTGGAAGAAGCTATGCATGGATCAGAACAGTAAGGGGGATGCGAACTGGGGAGGAGATGAGGATGAGGTGGCGGCGGTGCTGGAAGGAGCGCTCACGTTGTGTTGTGAGAGGAGGGGGGAGGAGACGAGAGGTAGACGAGGATCCTTCCGGAGAAAGGCGTCGCGAACAGCGCACGCGCAAAGTTTTTATACGGGCCTCAGCTAAGCTTTTTGGGGGCTTGTGGTCCACGTACATAGTGGAGTGCGTCGTTTTTCCTTTTTACGCTGGAGTTTAGTGAAGCTTATTTTTTTGTGTTCTTAAAAGACTCGGTTTTTCGCATCTTTTTAGGAAAGCTACAGTTTAGTTTTAGTCCCTTGCATGCCTTTATTTCTTTTGCACTCGTGGCAAACTTATGTATCTATCTACACGCAGCATTCCTGTAAAAAAAGAAGAAAAAAATCTACATGCAGCATGGGTCGGGTTTGTGTGTCACTAATAGAACACACGCTGAACAATTAGAGCATATAGTACCCGCTTGTAGTTCGACGGTTACGAACTCTTTTGGAACAACCAACCGATGAAGATTGCCAATTACCATAGTGAGATCGGCAGGCAAATCATTAAAACGTGGATTACCCCGGTCTATCTACTATTAGTAGTATTCACCGGTTCGTTTTTCATGAGAAATATAGCCCATACAACAGCACAAGACCAGATTTTATATATATGAATATGGATATCAAACAATGTCCCTTTTTACATTTGCGCAGAGGGGCTAGCTCTATCATCTTGTCACTATATGGAACCTCCTTGTTGCTGTCTATTCGACGAATGTACGGCGGCGAGGAGAGCAGCTCCGACCCCCGACCCATCCTCCGTCACCCTCAGCGCCACGTTCCGCGCCGCCTCCTCCCCCAAGATCTCCACCAGGGCTTCGTCCAGGTACTCCCTGAACACTGGGTACCCCTGGTACAGCCCGCCCTCGATCGCCACCACCGTCCTCTTCGGCTGCCCTCTCGTCCTCCCGCTCGAGGCCGCGCCGCTGCCGTCCCGCCCGAGTTTTTTCAGTATCCCGACGATGCCAGCTGCGGCTAGACGGGCAGCTCTGCGGGTGACGATGTCGCAGACTTTCACCACAAGCCTTCGTGTTTTCAGAGGGGCGTCGGGGATCTGGAATGGAAATAATCAAATGCATGCCTTGGAAGAACTGGAGTCGGAGCAAAAGCACGAGATTCTTGTACAAGGAGGTGAAGGAACCCTACAGGTATAGGGAGACCAGGGAAAAGCTAACCTTCAGATGTTCTTGAAGTATCCTTCTGACTTCACTCAGATCTGGTGAATCGTCCTTGCGAATTGCAGCCAGAAATGGTGTGCTGGATTGCAAATGGGAATCAGAAAAAACATATTACAGTAATTACTAGTTTTTTTGTGATTAAGCTATTTGTTAGGAATTCATGTGCAGATCAAGACAATTCAGTCAACTGAAATTTTCCCTTAAAAGGATGGGTTTGGAACGCCAAGAGATCCAAGAATTTGAAATATTCCAGTAAAATATGCACAGCTGAGCTGCATGGTTAAGCAGATAAGCACCAGTACATAACATAGGAGCTGCAGAAATCTTACAAGAAATATTTAAAAGAATCCAGCTAATTCAAGAACAAAGAATCAGCTCCGAAGTAATATGCAGTCATTGCTACCCCCAATAATATGCAGAAATAAACTAGCAGGAATCATGAATTACATTCCCTTTTCCACAGCACATAGTAATTTAGAAGAAACAAACATTTCAAATATGAAGATACCTCAAAATGAAAGGGGTTGATAGAATATCGGCAGCATCACCAAAAACATCTGATTCTTGAGCCATTCTATGGAGCACCAGTCTCGCAATTTCCCCAAGGTATATCCCTGAGATCATTTTCTCAAAGCCCTGTATCAATGGTGACACATAATTTTCAGCCTATTAACATACAAAGATGCCACAAGAAATTGAAATTTCACGCAGCTTAGTACCTGATCATTGCGATTTTGCGTCTCGTCATCCAAAGTGATGTCATAAGGAGTTCTTGGCAAATGTGATGACCAGAAATTCCCCCATTCCATGTTTACTACCTGATAAATGCAATGTCTTAGGGTAAGAAACGAGCATCATAGTTCCATTCTCCACATGAAAATTTAATCAGATAAATCAAGCCAATTACACATAAAGCAGAAAAATAAGATACCATGCCTCCAGAGTTCGTAAGAAGACCCTGACACTTAATAATTGCATCAGTGCGTTCAATATAGCAAGCATTCGTGCCAGCTCCGATGATCACAGCAGCCACTGTATCCTCGTCATAATAATGCCCTAGAGCTAATGTCCCCACAGTATCATTCACCTAAGTACAAAAATAACATGAAAGATTATCATTTAAAAGGCACTGGTGTTAATGTACGTACTAATAAATAGACAAGAAGCACAGCAGAACATGCTTGTTAGGATATATGAAGGAGAGTATTTTAGGGTAACTCTGTAACCGAATGAAATATCTTGTATGAAGAGTTTGGTTAACCAAATGAATACTCGGCCATCCTAAAGTACAAAACAAAAGGAGGAAGGCATAGCATCAGGCCAAGACATTTTGCCATTTAAGAATGCTATTATGACCAGGGATACAAATCTCAGTCCCAGAGTAAAACCCGCCCGAAGGCCGGTAACTATAATCGGTCGGTAACTGAAAAAAAACTGGATGAATTTCGAATATTGAAATTTGAATCTGGACTGTTTTAAAACCGGTAACCGAAACGGTTACCGCACAAAAACCGGTAGAAAAACTGGAAAAAACGCTACGAAAACCGGAAAAAGCGAGAGGAAACCAGTTACAGGTAATTAGCAATTGGAATAATACAATATTAATTAGAAAGTGTTTAATGAAGTAACAAGCAAATGATCCCAAGTGCATGTTTGATAGGCATATTCCAATTAGCATGTACTAGCTAGGCTAGTTTGTCTAAAAAAATGTTGGGACTTGGAAATACAATAATTGAAGTATATTTAGCTCATACAATACGTAATCTAACATAAAAAAAGGTCTAAACCAACTTAGAAAGTGCATTATGCAGTCATAAATTTAATTTTAAATTTCAATTTGAAAAACTTCAGACAATTTTTTCTTCCGGTTCCCATCAGTTTTTCCAGTAACCGCCAGTTTTTCCCCTGATTATGACTATACATACATTATAAACCATTGGTGGTGACAGCAGCTTAGTTGTTTAACTTAGTGTTTCACATTTAAACATAACACGCTGCAAAACCAAGTATCTTACAAGATGATTAGTTGCCTTTTAAGGCCCCGTTCCAAACAGCTTATGGCTTCTTAACACGGCTTTTTTCTCTTTTTTCCCCTCTTTTTTTCCTTTTTCCTTTTGATTATCCATGGAGATATAATAGTGTTTTTTATTTTTTTTTTCCTATTTTTATTCATTTTCGTTTAATTGAATGCCTCAAATAAACTAACAGCCGCTACAATATCATTTCAACCAAAAGACACAACATTTTTTAATAGGGCCTAAGTTTCATCACCTACCCCGAAAAGAAATGACACATGCATGGCCATCTAAACCATAAGCAAAAAAAGCAACACTTCCGACACTTTTGTTTGTTTTTACCAAACTTTATTGATTATATCCTCTCTTCCTGCGGCATATTACAGCCCACAAAGACAAATCTTACAAGCAAGCTCACAACTATGAACTAAATATTTTGGATACATAAGCTGCTACAGCTAGGAGATCATCCTTCAGTTCTCCCTTGTTATTTCCTAAACGTTATGCATCATCTTCTGAATCCATTATTTATTGACAATGTATTTGCACAGAAAGAAAGGGTGTCCACAGCAGTGGGCAAGCACTAGATAATAGTGTTTCAAGTCAGCCAAATGTGGTTCTCAATGGAACGAAAGGATAAAAGTAACTATTTTGAGTGTTAAGCCAACAAAAGTTGGGAAAGACCTACCAGTGCAGTGACTCGCACATTTAATCCACACCTAGCAAGTGCTTCATTTAAGCACTGAGCAACATCTTTCCCGACCTGAGGTTCCATGGTTCACATGAGCAAGTGTTTATGAATTAGCATGTCAAACTGAAGCAGAAAAGCAATCATACACCAAAAGTCCAAAACAAAGTAATATGAGCTTCCTTTGAAAAGAAATATAATTGAGTTAGAAAGTTGACAAATGGTGGGCTAATCATAGGCATGTTCTTATGCCCATAACAAATATCTTGCATACTAGAAAGACATGGCAAGTTTACATGCAAGTAACATGCCCATTTTCTATCCATGTAAGAATGTACCTCTATCAAAATAGTTTATCTACTTGGGATCATCTTAGCAAATTTTGGATTCACCTTATGACATAAGAACATTTACAATATTTACCAATATTACAACATTACAAGTTCTATATACTAATTGAATACTATGGAAATCAGATTTGTGGAAGGTTTAACTGTGCCAGAAAATAATTTTGGCTTACCGTGTCTCCAATTGAAAATCCTTTAGTCCACCTAATTAATGACCCTGAAGACACTGAATTTTGTCTAACAGGGAAAGAAAATGTAAAACCAAGTGCACTTTTTTCATCTTTTCCATCTTCTTTTTCAACAAAATTCTTCAGTGTCAAGGCAACAAAGTTGAATAAATCCTGCAATTGACATGGAACTCAAAGACATGTACTCAAAGCATATATTACAAAATGGAAATAATATGATGAAACAAGTACCTCAGTTGTACCCTTGGCCAATTCCTCAGGTATGGGTTGATGTTCAACCTTCTGATTGACGATTACGGACCCCGCACCAACTTCTACTCTCAAGACTCTAAAGTTTGTTCCTCCAAGATCAATGGCATAATATATACCTTCTTCGCTCCTGTTGAAGTGCATGACCAGAGCCAATTTAGTATGGTTGTTCCATAGACAAAATGCAAAAAAAAGGACAAAAAAGCCGTTGGCGCTGCCAATAATTTCTCCATTGAGCATGGTATATGTAAAATTAATGAACCATGGCATCATACGACGGAATGCCAGTAACGAAAAGGTATATTTGAAGTGATAATCTTCAATTGTTGTACGCATTTGGTTTTAAAGAATTATAAATGCCTTGGGAAAACAGCACAATTGTGCTCTTAAACTCCTATGAGAATGTGTGCACCTCCCAAAAATACAATCCTTAAGAAAATGCTCTTTCACTTTCAATAAGTTTTTGGGATATGGTGGCCTGCATTAGACATTTGACGACCTAAAAGTTGTAACCAACCACCCACAGCAACAGATTTGCTCTGAGGCCCAGCAAAATCAAACTGCAATCTTAAAATAGAGATGATGCCAAACAATAGTTACAAGTCACGCAAGAGAGCAGTAGCTGCTGATTCATGCAATGTCAAGACACACAGAGGAGCGACAGCCGCCAATGTACCCAGCTGTGCCTCACCATCTTCATGTGCACTAGTCCTCACCAAACCATCATCGTGCACGTTATTACCACTACGCTTAGCCATGCAGAGCCACCTTCATGCCAGCTGAAAACCACCTCCATGCACGCACCTCTGTTATCATCTGTGCTAGCTGTCAACACGCCTGCTCACACTTTTTTGCTATCCCTGACTCACTGCCTATGCACTATCCTGTACACCGGCAGCCAAGACACCACAGATGGCTCCTCACTGTCATCAGGAGTGAGCTCAATTTTGCAGGCCAGATATGCAGATCGATTATTATAGCGCAATTGTTCTGTTTCCAGGGGGATATGCACCGTAATTAATGTAAGAACTAACAAAAAAAGTGCTATTTTTACAGGGGTCCAATGTTGTGCAGGCAAAAGTGCAATTACAGCAAATATGAGTATCATTTCTTTTTTCTCACTAACCACTACAAACCAAAATGCAAAATATTGACAAAACATACTTTTAATAGAACTCCAACATGGACTAAGGCAATAAGCATTGCCGTGTACTTGAAATTTGGTCAAACTTATGGACTTGGACAGGCTTAAACAGGACAAGAAATTGATGCATGATCGGTAAGGAATCGCAAAAAGAAAGTAAACAATATGTAGCGTTGCTTTCATGTTTTAGATTGGTGCTCAGACTAAGGAGGTTTTTATATATGTTTGCAAGTATGGTTTTTCTCAAGATTAGTTAAGATATGCTTCGCACTTCATAGCACACTACATCTTGCACAAAGCTATGCTACACAGAAGAAATATACTTTGAATCCTTTCCATCTAAAATACGTTACTAAAACGGAATAAAGCGAATCAATACCTACTAAGAAGTCACACTGGCAATGACCAAGAAACATCAAAGAGCTAAAATCCAAACACATGATAGAAACAAAAATACAAAAGGCCAATCAAAACCAATGTGCATCCGTCTGTCATGAAGTTCTAGGTTCTAACAGCATGCCAAGCTTTTGCAAGTGCAACCATCCAAGAAAAGATGGTCGCAATTCAGCAAAAAGTTCAAATTGGATGTGTAACTCAGTTTCTGCTTGGCCTTTTGTACTCAGAGCAGCACAATCAGATGATCCTCCACAGTTTTAACTTCATAGCTGAGGATCCTTGTCCACTAAAACACACATAATTTTCTGCATTGCAACACCCAGTCTACACCAGATATTCTTCCAACTAAGAAGTGCGACCTCCCAAGCAATGATTCCCATCTGACAGAGAACGTCCCAGGCCACATTGCCATTGTGGAATACAACCTGGCCTGTAAACCCAATGCCGGCCACATAAAAGTGTAGGCAGATTCATGTACCAAGATGCCACACTCTGCCCCCATTATGGTGGTCCGGACAACAACCCGCCATGAATGCAAGCGTCAAACCAACAGTGCCTGCCTCAGGCGGCATAAGAGCCACATGACAAATTCTTGGTATCTGGCAGATTAATTGTCTTTGCACCGGAGCAGCGTCAGACATCAGAACTATACAAATCCTTGGAAGAATGGCGATTAAAAAAGGCTAGAGCTTGTAATCTTTCGCGGAGACGAAGCAAGATATGGGCGTCGTTGTTTTGCCTTTCCAAGAAAGATGGCAACATTATGAACTAATGACGTAAATTTGCGAAAATTTCAGAAAGAAAATCGGCGAGATGTGCGCGGCATTATACGGAATCGAATAAAGATAGCGACTTTATGAACATATCAGAAAAAGTAACGGCCCAAATTTGTTTACTGTTCGGATGAACACATCAGAAAAAGCAGCGAACCAAATTTGTTTATCGTTCCGCAATAGGGCCAAACAACAGCACGAAGCAAGAACAACAAAAGGGAGAAACACAACATGTGAAACGATCCAACTTAGTAGCATTCAGACGACTAATCCAAAGAACGACAAGCCCAATGCGGCGTGCATTGGGGGGAAGTAGCAAGAAAATGCGCGTCGTCGTGCGCCGGTGTAAAACAAACCGATCAAAAAAAGCGTCAAGTAAGAAACTGTCTCAAGTAGAGAGCTTAAAAACCACAAGGCAAATATGTGCTCGTAGCATTTCACACGGACACCCAAAAGAAAAGCGTGAAATGCGCATCGCAGGACATCATTCGGAAGGCGAGGAAGCAGGAATCCAATAAAGAAACCACATTTGCATATGCACACCAGATGAACATGGCAACCAAGCAAGAAGGCGAGATGCAAGGGTATGATCCAACTACCAACATGTCAATTAAAGAACAGAAAAAATAAAGCTATTTTTTGTTCTAATTACGAATCACAGAAAAGAGGAACCGAAAGAAAGAAGCGCTACGAATCATCAAGGAATCGCGAGGCCACGAACCAGTGAGGCTAAGGCAGCAGTAAGGAACCGCAGGGTCGTACCCGTTGGGAAGCGCGTCGACGAAGGTGAGCAGCATCTTGAGCTTGCTCCCGCCGTCGGACGCGAGGCCAGCGTGCATCTCAACGACCATGGCGTCGACGACCTGCCGCAGGCGCGCAGGCGACGTGGCGCAGCCCTCCTCGAACTCGCGCAGCAGCGCGACCGCCCGCCGCCACCGCGCCCGCGCCGACGCCCGGCGAGCCACCAGCGCCGCGGCGATCGCGCACGTGGCCGCCGCGCACCCCACGGCCACCCCGAACCCCACCCTCCCCATCCCCGCCCCTCCGGCGCGAGCCGATCACGCCATCCCAGGCGCCTCCTTCTCTCTCTAAAACCACAAATCCACTCCCCACCCCGCGCGCCCAGGACGCGGCGGTCGGCGGCGCGCGCAGGGTGCTCGAAGGAATGGCTAATGGGATGGAACAGAGCAGCGGGGAGTGGAGGGGACTAGTAGTGGGGTTGGGCTGGGGAGCGAGGGGAAAGGAGAAGACGAGGAGGGAAGGGAAGGGGAGGGGAGAGAGAAGGGAGGGGCAGAAATAGAAATAGGGAGAGAAGGGAAGAGCGTGCCTGTGCTTTTTATTGATGCAGGGATTTCTTTCGCTTTCACCCTCTCAGTTTCCCCCTATTAGGCTTGGGTCCTTCTGAGCTTAAAAGTATATTAACTAGCTTTTAAATAGTGTGATTTTTCAAAACATGGTAAATAGAAAAAATTATAGCAAAAATGCACTGAGTTTAGTTGTACTGACTAAAATCGCATACGACTATTTTCCTTTATGTACTGCCTCTCACGAATAGCAAGAATTCAAATATTTAAACCATCAACCCAAAATAACCCACCCGAATTCATTTTCCTTGTTCAACAAATGCTCCCCCATCCCCTCCCCCAGAACTTTGACTTGTTGATCAATGTGTTGTATCCTGAGTAGTACGTTGCATAAGATATTGCAGCAATTTCTTTTTATTTTTGGCCTTTGGATGCTCATTTTTGTAAATCTAGCCTCCTCACTGGGCTCAACAACCATGACAAGTGACATGTGTCTCATCTCGCACTATCGTACCTCACCAGGAGGGCACCAACTTAGGAGACCTGCCGACCGTAGCGGGGCAGGCATATGCATGGTAGCTGGCGGGCCTCACTAAGCTTAGTAGGGGAGCTACCAAGCTTCCCGGGGCTCAGTAGGTGGCCACCCTGCCAAGCATCATGTCTAGGTTTGTTATTTTCTCATGGGAAGAGACGCTACTCGGTATGTTTTTAGTTGATTTCCCTGCCGATCAATATATCATGTTAGCTACTTGACATCAATATTTTTCTATGCTTTCTCTAGAAGATTTTTTTGATATGAATTGAACAAGCGTGCATTGTACTGTGGGAAATACAAGCATCCGTGCACGCCTGCATGCAGCACAGGAGGCCATTGACTGAGCCTGGGAAGCTCGACAGCTCCCCTATTGAGCCAGGGCAGCTCGGTAGGCTAATGGGGCCCGTCAGCTATCGCATGCCACCCTGCCCCACCACACTCAGCTGCCCTCCCCCGCTGCCACCCTCTTGTCAAGCTACGATAGCATGGCAGGATACACATATCGCCTCCTGTAGCTCCTAAGCTCAGGGAGGAGGCTAGATTTGCGAAAACAAGCGCCCGAATACTAAAATTAAAAAAGTCACTATAATGCCATATATGCAATGGTCTCTTGTATCCTGACTCCTGATGTTTAAAATAAAGTTGCAGGGCAAGGCACAGGCAGCTCATGGGTGTCTATGGCTTTGTGTTTGGTATATTATCAATTTGCCATTCTAGCTTTGTTGATGTTAGTGATGATATGTTATGCATGAAAGTTGTGTTGGGAATGTGATTCTTAAGATCTTTGAATGATAGAAATCCAGGTTTTTTCTTTTATATGTGTGGTGTTCGGAAGGAAGGATTTAGAGCATACAAGTTTATCGTTTCATATCTGTATATTCCTTTTTCGCGAAAACACCCAAGTGCATATCTGTATACTCGTTTTTCTGCAAAAACACATGTAGGGCTTGTTTGGTAGAGTTCCAAATTCTGATTTTTTTTTTTTCAGTTTTTGCTCTTGATTCTCCAATAATCCACTCCTCTGAGAATTTGGAGCTGGCTAAACGAGGCATTTGGCAGGAAGTTGGCTTCCAAAACCAAAAAAGAGAAGATTGGAGGCAAAAAGGCTATACTAACCCTGGTTTTAATACTTCAATTCTACTTGTTTCTTACTCCTTTTTGTTTGTACACAACTTTCTAAAAATTATCAGCAAATTGTCACGTGCCATGAATGTTCAAAGCATTTGATACATGATGTTAAGGCTGCAACTGGCCCAAATATTAACCTTTCTCATACCGTATCAACATGAATCATACGAAAAATTTGACAAGTGCAACAAGATTAGCTGCACTCACAACACCCAACATTTTGCTTTTAGATTCAAGCATTTACAAGCTGATAATCATTTGTATGAGCCTAATATTGTTCATGTCCTTGCAATATTTGGTTCAGTTCACATTTATTAGGCTGCTACAAGCATCAAATGCCTGCAATATGCTGCTGTTAGGTACTGCTTATATCAGAAGACTTCAGACTGTAAAGCAATGAACTTCACATTGAGCATTGTTATGGCATACCATATCACTACAGTTCTCACAAGGGGACACTGCTTCGATTTACTTACAATTCTTAAAAATATGCTTCCCAGTTACAACTTCAGAATGATTCTTACAATAACAAGAATTTCAGGCTAACACAAGCTATGGATAACATAATCCATACAACTGTAAACCCCTAAGTTAAATACAAGCTAGGCATACACATCCTTCACGAAACCACCAAGCTAACTCTCGCAACCATCAAGCTTAAGGCAATAGAATATATTGAACTAATCAATCTAGCATTATTGCAACATTTTTTGGACTCCTAACACCCATTTTTGCAAAACTAGCTCTCTCTCCAAGCTCAGAAGGCACGGCAAGTGACACGTGTTATCTGTCGCGCCCCCTAGCTTGGTAGGATGCGAGCCGAGCAGCAAGCCAAGCAAGCGTAGGAGGACGAGCTACCGCGACTGGGCAGCAAGCAAGCAGTAGCGCGCGGGCAGGAGGCCAGTGAAAAACATGTGTGGGAGTAATTAGGTGAATTCCCATGGAAGGCAGAAAAAACATGTGCTTTGATTTAAGATTGCTAAAAAAACGTGTGCTTTTTGTACTAAAAATTCCATTTATGACTGCTACAATGGTTAAAGCATCTAGGCTCCTAAAAATAATTTTTGTAATTAATGACAATAATAATTAAAATGACTAACTTGTTTATTGAGATGTTTAAAAAGTTGAGTCCCGTAGATTGATGATGTCATGGAAAAGACATGCAAAAGTAGTCAAAGAGTGACATGGATTAAGACAAACCTCAAGGCAAAGGTAAATTGTAGTATAAGGACCTTTTTTACAGCCTTTTACCGATCTCGGGGTTTGGATGAAAAGATCGAGTTTAAGATAGATTACGGAGTTAATCATTTAAGTAATCAATTGATTAATTGCCAATTATCATCACATAAAATAGTACATCTTGAATTGCTACAAATATGAATTAATTCAATAAAGAAACAGATACGTAAAATCATGACACCGAATGATGACTAGACGAGCTCAATCTATTGGGAGGGAGAGCAACCCCGTAGTGCCATAAGTTTCTCGGAGTGGATTCGTTAGCATGCTCCTGAATTAGAGAAATGGTCCCTTCTGTATGACACAGATGGTGTGAGCTATGAGATTATCACGACCAACATGTCCAAAGTGTACAACAGTGTCCTCAAAGGCGTGCGTGCGGTGGACTCACACTGTTCGTTATTTCGTTAATAGAGTCACTGTAGACAAGCGACAAATAGACGAAGGCATGGTAAGACTGACATATGTGCAGACGAGGGAGCAGGCAAGGGGGGCGGCACAGACAGAGTGACAAATGTGCACATAAGGGAGCTGGGGAGGGGGGATGGCACGGACAGAGTGACATATGTGTGGACGAGGGAGCGAGCGAGGGAGGACGGCGCGGACAGAGTGGCACATGTGCGAACGAGAGAGCGGTCGAGGAGGGAGGTATGGACAAAGTGACATTAATACAGACGAGAGAGTGGGCAAGGGGGCCAATACTAAACCAGACGACCTTACACATTGATAAGACCAAACGGGGCAGCTTTGTGCAGTGGAGTGATGGTACGCTGGTCCACAAATTATCCGGCGTGCCCTTGTCTCATGGATGCGAATTTGCCCAAACCGAATTGGACTTATAAAGTGTACGCTACGTGGCTTAGCCTATAAGTACTACCCCTTTGACACCATATTTCCTACACAATGGCTAAAACACAACTTCGCTACCATAGAAAACCAATGGCAGGAGATCACCCAACTAGCAAGGGTTGCGACAGCCCGGGACGAACAAGCGGTCCGTACTAGGAGGCCACCCCGCATAAACGATGCCCCCCATACCTCCAACCCCAACCTATACCTGAGCATTCAAACCGAGCATTCGCCGTAGGACCCACCTATGGGGGAGACACCTCCTCTCTGCTGGTGTAGGGACACATGCAAGTTCTTTAATTTCAAGGAACGATTGAGCTTAGGCATGTATTACTGGGGTTGCGGTAACTACGCCTGGGACTATCCTAACAAGCGTTGGGACACAACCCGTTACCAGCAGCTGGTAAGGACGGGTTACAGTGTATTCTCCTACCATTTCTCTTATACGGTATGCACTAACAAGCTATCCACTCTTTCCGCAGTCTTCGGACTAGCTATGCGGGTACCCTAAATGGATCAACTGGGAGATCAACCTGCATGACTAGTGTCAGCTGGACTGCAAGGAGTTGGATGCACAGACGGCACGTGAGAGGATGGAGGAGCGGTGGCGCGCTGAAAATCGAAGCGAGCGTATCCGAGGGAGATGGAAGCTCACATGGAAGCGTGCAGACATAGGGAGTGCGAGACTCATGAGGAGGAACGCAAGAGAAAGTACAAACTGGCGGCCAAGGTTGGCGTGGCCGGTGAGGACTACAATGTCGAATTCGCAAGGAAGGACAAATGACCGCGGTCAATGTAGTAGTTTGACCCTCTTCGTCCGTATGTGTACCATCCTTAGTTCCTTAGCATGCATGCTATGTGACCCCCTTGTCGGACCAACTGTCATTTTTTTGTTATCGTTACGCCATTTATCCAAAATTCTCCTTCGTGTATGAACTCCCTGTTGCATCACAATATCACTTATCTTTGTACTTATGAATTATTGCCACCTCAATCGTACGTACAAAATTCTTCCAAAATTTATCGCATTACAATAATATACGATGATCATAAAATGTTATTGTGAATCTAACAAATTTCATACCCTCGAGAATTTACGAAAATTACAAAATGACCAACCTACCATGTTTGCCCTTTTATTTCCAAAAAAAAAGTTGCAAACAAAACCTGCGTGACGATGTGTCATCCACCAATTGAAAAAAGGTATATTACTATAATTTTAAACAAAAAAATGTTATTTCAAAAAAATCGTGTTACAGCACTCCACCTGCGCAGGACTCGGGCGCGCCAGCATCAGTTGAGAAAAATTTATATTGCATAAAATTCCCAAAAAATTAGACAATTAGGATGACTATGTCAGAAGACTGCACATAAAATATCATAGTTTTTAGAACTCGTTTGTTATATGTAACAACTCCTATAAATATTATAAGCGTATGAATTTTTGAGCAACATTAAGAGTGGATAAAATTGTCAAAAAATTATACAATGAAGCACATTATGTCAGGAGGCTGCACATAAAATTTTGTAATGTTTTGAGCTCATTTGTTATATTTAGAAATTCAAACAAACACTAATACAAAATATGAAATAATGCAGGTAATTAAGTCAGCTGCCGTTAAATATCCAAGCGGCAGGCAGGGAGCCACATGGTAGCCGGGCGGCAGGCGCCTACCGCACGGCCACAGGGCTCCGCTGCTCACATGTCAGCTCCATGCTGCTACCGCCTTGTGACCGGATGGCAGAAGTGTTATTTATGCCATTCTCACGCGTATACTGATATTTTTATAGATACGGATTCAAAACGCGCTAGATGTGCTATTTCTGCCATTCTCACATGTATACTAATATTTTTGAAAATATAACTGTGCCAAAAACTCGAAAATACATATGCCCTACTGATGCCGTGGTGATCAAGTACCATCTCAGATTACAAAAACGAAAACCTTGGCATGTGCCGATTGGGCGGCGGAGCATGCAGAAACGCCCCCGCGCAACCCACAAATCCGCGCGCGGGCAACATGAGCGGCAGGCACGTTCATTTCCAGTCCACTCCTCCACGTGAGCAGGCAGACAGGCGGCAGCGGTGGACCGCGCGCGGGCGGCCAGGCCAGCGAGCGAGCGAAAGTGGTGGGCGTACTTCGGGGGGAGGGGCGGGCGCGGGGAAAAGACGGGAGCGCCCCCGTGCGCGCGGCGAAATTGCTGGCATGGGCGCGGTGGTGGAGTGGAGAGGGGGTGGGGGCGGTGCGGTGCGGTGCGAGGCAAAAGCGAGGGGGTTTGACTTGTGTCGGGGGAGGCGGCGATCGCGACGGCCCGGCCGTTTTGGGCGGCCCCGGGAGTTGGCGCTTATTTACGGTGCTGACACTCTGCTCGCTGCCCCTGACGGGTGGCTCGGCACGGTCAGCGGCGCCACCTTTGACCGGGACCAGGCCGGTGCGGTAGATGGTGGAAATGAATCGCCTGCCTGCTCGCTCGCAGCGCCCATCAGCGTGCACTGCCAAACCCGCGCGCGGCATAAAATTATGGCCCCCTTCTCTTGGTTCTGGACTTTGCCTTTCGAGTTTTGCTTTATCGGATAGTTTGCTAAGACATATCTAGTAGTATTATTTTAGCTACTTCTTAACTATATTAAATAAATAAGATTTTATATAGAGATGAGAAGAGATAATGCTGTCTGTTGTGCAAGAAACAATTTAAACATATAAACCAACATAAATAATAAGAGATTATGAGTCAAAAAGTCTGTCTAAAATCTTAATCTCATATGCCGCCGTTTCCCCCTCTCCTAGCCCTGTGAGGTAGGTCAGTTGCTGCTTAATTTGAGCTTCCGCGACGTACGATCTAGCTCAACGATATAGCCTGAGCACAAACTCAGGATCGGCCGCTGCGCCCCTGTTGTGATTTAAGGAACAGTTTTAGCAGAGTGTTAGTTATGTTATTAATTGGGACAGGTACTGCGTGGCTAGACCCTGCGCATGGCAAGCAACCGCTTTTACATGGTATTTTCTTCGTCCCGTGATATAAGTCTATAGACCATTATACTTATAGACTAAGAAATTGTAACCTGCATGTTTCAAACACATGGCTTCTGCAGAGATAAAATGCTAGAGCGGGAGAAATATTGACTGAAAGGCTAGCAGAATTTTCTTATCTTAAACAGAGCCAATAACTTAAAGCCCAATTTGTAACTTAGGGATTTGAAAGAAATTCTACCGGAATTATACTGATTCATATGAAATTGCTACGCTCTAACCATGCCTGTAATTTTAGCAAATGCCTTGCCCTTTTTTCACCTGACATGGGAACCAGTGTGAAATCGACGAATAGGAATCATATAAGATTAACAAACCAGAAAATGATCCTGGCCAAAAAAAAAATACTGACATGTGCTTGCCATTTCATTCACACATGTTGTTATCGACTACTGTAGCCTCTACAGCATTTTCAAATACAGAGCTTTCGTGTAGCCTCTACAGCATTTTCAAATACAGAGCTTTCGTGTGTTCCTTTTTTCACAGTACATGGATCTGAATGACAACGAAAAAAGCTATAAGTGTTAGGGCCTTTTTGCAAGATAAGTCCCTTTCCTTTAGCTTATGACTTGAATTTGTACGGTACTCAGCTTTTAAACAGAAAGTCTTTTTAAGACAGAGTTTATAAATTAATTGTAGTAGATATTGTTCTGACTTTATTTATATCTACCAAAATCGTATGTAAGTATTTTTCTCTCACAAAAAGATAAATTTTAAAAATTTAAATCAAAAGCTCTTCACTATAGCCCAAAAAATACCACTCTTCCTTGTGTTTTTCTCCTTCAGGTCAATTTCTGAGGAGTCGCCTTCGTAGTCACTTGACGACCACAAATACAACACAATCAGTTAAATACATTTCTACACTTTTCTAACGTGTTCTTAGAAGCGGCCATGGTGCCATCACATGAATGACATAATTGCTTAAATTCGATAGCGGCAGATGATTTTTAGTTTTAGGTTAAAATAATACTATATCCGTTATTAACTTTTGATTAAAACATTTAATGAAAGAAAAACGATATATCTCAATGGACACTACAAAAGAAAAGAGAAAAAAAAGAAAGTCATGTTAAAAAAATAATGTATTTAAAATGAATTTTGATTTCTAAAAACTAGAAAATATAAGACGAAAGCTATTAGAAATGAGGCCTAAATCACGCCCCTATCTTCTGAAACTCCATGCAAGCATGATGCCGCGATATTTACACAAAGACATCTAAGACATGAAGTGGGAGCAGAGTCGCAGACCGCTCGTTTCGGTTTGATCTTTTGACTTCTGGTTTATTTTGCACTATTCATAAATTTCATCTTTTTTTATACTTTTGGCTTCTTTGAACTTTTTTATCGGTTCTTTTTTCTCGTGTTTGTTTGCACTATACATGATAGGCTAACATGTTTTTCTATTTTAATTTTTTTAAAATTTAATTATGCTAAATAAGCCTCCGTCAGTTACAGTATTTTTTCAGCCAGCTACAATGCTTTTTAGCCCTAAGCCACTCAAAAAAAGTCCTTTTGAGTAGGGCCTCATTACATTAAGCAGAGTATGATTAAGGGATAACGAAAACTATTGCAAGCTTACTAAAGAAATTGCACGCGTATACATATGATGGAATAGTAGAAGTTTTTCGTCTGTTTATATCTTTGCCGTTTTCCATCGGAGGCACATGAGAGGAGCCCTGCATGCGTGCTGATGTGGAGTGTTAGAATGGGAAGCAATTATTAGCTCGTATTGTTGTGTTGGTGAAGCTCCGAGACCAGTCATGCCTTGCGAGTAGGAGTGGGAAAAAAAGCTAGTGGGTCCGTTGGCTCGATTTAAAATTGATTTAATTATATTTGTTAATTGGTTAAATATTAAAATGAGTTAATTTCAAATGAATTTGAATTTTGCTCATGCTCATGCTCGGCTCGTTAGCTCGTTTCTAAAAATACTTTTAAATTATATGTAAAATGATATTAAATCAAACTATGTCATTTTTAGAAAAAGCTCGATAAAACGAGGAGTTGGCTCGATATCCACCCCTACTTGCGGGATGCTTATTTAGGCTCAATCTTTTAGCTTTCAACTTCATGATTTTATTTTGTTTTATAGTTTTTTGTTTTTGTTTTTATTTTATTCTTTTGCATTGTACATGATGATATAATCTTTTTATTTTTAAAATTAATTATAATAAAAAAGCTATCAGCAGTATAGTGAGAAAGATATTATAATACTAAAAAAACCTAAAAACTTGAGTTTTAAAATCCCAAATAATCACCCCGTGGAGAATGGATGCTGGCCTTTTCTTGTACCCTGACGTGGGTAATGGCAATGTCCACCTGTTTGGGGATTTTTTTCCCCTATGGAGATTTTCCCCTTGAAATATCGACCCAGATATTTTTCTTAACAAAAAAATTTCAGCTAATAACTTGCAGCGAGAATGAAAAGGTAAGGTGATAATTGAGGGGGGGGGGGTTTATTTTTTTTAGCTTTCGGTTTCAGCTTCTCCGGAAACCGAAAACAGCTTCTTCAAATGGTTTTTCGAAGTCATTTCTACAAATAGATTTCAGAATCTAAAACCATGTGGATTATTTGTGTCAATATTTCTGCCATTATCTTAAAAAACATAAACAAAAATCCTAGTCACAGACAAAAACAACATAACTACCAGCTATAGCCTATAGGCATAGGGGCTTTTATCCTCGCTTCACCAAGATTACCAAACCCAAAGTTGGGATGATTCGCACAAGGTAAAAATATGTAAAACAATACGTAGCTACGTTCTTTACATGCTGTGACACATGACTGAAATATGTATAAAAAAAGTAGTAGAAACCGTATAGTTCGGTGCATATTATGGTTGTCGCAAATGAATATAGGGCAGTAGAGGTTAGGAATCCAATGTAGGTACCTCCGTACTTCATCATAAATCAGTAAATCAAGCTACAACTCATACTCTGTGATGACATTTACGGTTCTTCTTTGCTTTTCTAGGTGGTGATCGGTTCAGCTGAAAAATTTGTGGCTTATGGTTGAAAATATCAGTTGGTGAAAAAAATCAGAAATGATATGAGGCTTATTTAGCATAATTAAATTTAAAAAATTTTAAAAATAAAAAAATATGTTAGCACATTACGTATAATACAAACAAATACGGGAAAAAAAGAACCGGCAAAAAAGCTCAACAAAAAATCAAAAGTTCATAAAAAGACGAAACGTATGAATAGTGAAAAATAAGCCAGAAGCCGAAGCCGAGTTGATGAGGGCCCTATTGACCAGCTGATAGCTTAATGTTGTAACTTTTTTTTAGGGAGAGAGCTTAATGCCGTAATTGAAATCTACTTAAGACAGGAAATGTAGCCAAAAAGCATGTGGATCATGTCAGGATTAACATGTTGACTATTCAACGAATTCCTCGGTCAGCTTTCACAGCCAAGAAAGACCATAGCATCACGCTGTGTTGCATGTATTTTTCAGGAGATCCCAATTTGATTCCAGCTCGGAGATTTGGGGGGACCAATCCCAAAATCATTTTCTAGGCTGTTAGGGTTGGCCGAGGGGCAAAATGGATATTTGGCTGAGTGAGGGGGGCATAACGGGGAAATGGGGCTTTCGAGGGAAGGGGGAGCGAGATAGAATGAGCGGGTGGGCCCGCGCATAGTAAAGTGTGTGGGACACATGGGGAGGGGGACAGCGCGGATACAGTTCTAGACAGGAAACAAAAGGCAAGGTAGTAACGGTCCAACACTGCGTGAACCCGGTCTATAGGCCAGACAAACACGTGCGACAAAATCCAGCGGCTTGACAGTCTTGTGTGCAAAACCTCAGCTGCGAATCAGTGGGAAAATCACGTGAAACACAGTACAAATTGTTGCCAAGCAACCTTCGGCACTATTTTGAACGCATCGATTTCACGCACGAAACAGCTTAGAATCGTTCAGTTCCTATAGAAATGTTGAGAGATTCTAGTATTCTAAATGGGGATTTATATTCTTCAATCATATAATGTTCTTGGCAAGTTATATTGGAAGTTCAAAAGGTTTGCGCTAAATATATCTCAGGTGTTTTCCAGTAGACTTGTTGCAACTAAAAGTCCTAACGTTTTCAGCTAGAATACCACACAATTTTCATGGAAATAGCATAAACACACATTCAGTTGATCCCACCTGTTCTTCATTTGCCAGCTGGTGTACGGCAAGCTGGTTTGCTCTGTGAACTTACGGAGAAGATTTTGCTTGCCCTGTGTGTTCAACCGTGAATACGGCCGGTTCTGTGCCTCTACCTCCTCGGCGTATACTTGCAGGAATACATGCATACTCTCATCGCTCTAGGTAGCCGGGGCCATCTGCAGCCATGGCGGCCAAGTGCAATAGGAAAGGTGGTGGACATGTCGGCTACACCCGTCTCTCCACACAGGGGGAAGTAACAGATAGACGAAAGTACGGGCAAAAGAAAGGGTCAAACCTTAATGAGGGCGGAGTGGTCACCAGGAGGATGTTTTACGCAAGGTGCTAGGCCAACCCGACAGGACCTCGCCCGAGCTTGTGAGTGGTAGCGATGAAGGGGCCGCGTGTATGCGACCAGAGGCATCGCAGATCATGGGCGGTGGAGTCGACCCAACCAAAGATTGCGGATCCGTCACGGGACTCCACGGCCCCTGATCTGCGACTGCTCCACAATGAGGCTGTCGCGGATGGGCATAGGGACGAAGACCCGCTGGTGGGGTGGAAGGGCCCAAGTGGCCGCCGCGGAGGGGGTCGCCACGGTTGGTGGCAGGGGGTGGAGATGGCGTAGTCGCTGGATTATGGGTGCAGGGAGCATCCATGGGTGGGAAAAACGTAGCTACTTGTGGGGGTGGGTGGCGTCGCGTAAATGCCAATTCGGGGCTCCGGAAGAAGCTACATCCATCGATGCGGTGCTCCAACTCCGAGTGGCTTCAGCTGAAAGCCCAACTGAGCGGAACGTAAAGCACTTGCAAATTTTTTCTCAAGATAACAAAATTTACTGCAAAACACTAATCAGTAAGCACGTAACGAGCTCCAGAAATAATGCAGTTGGTACAGCGGTTGGAAAAATCGGGAGGACTTTTCAGGCGTCGGGGGTCCATGGACCGGGCCCAGGGCGGCCGCGGGTGGAGGGGAGCGAACGGCGACGGGAGCTGCGTCTCGGCTGCCCGGCCGTACCAAAATTCCAGCTGTCTTCCGCTCATTCCCAGCTCACCTCTCCTGTCTCCCTCTGCGGCTCTGCGCTGCGCCTTTTGTTTTGCGTTCCTTTTTTTTTCTTGTGCTCGAAAACACGCCCCGAAATCTCACCACCCACGCGCTCCTCGAGATGCCGCTTCCTTCCACATAAGCAAAGCCCCACTTGCCACGCCTCCCCACCATCGACCACCCGAGATCGTGCTCACGAGCCATGCCCACACCCACCAGGCCACCATTGCTGCTTTGCATATTCACATAATCTGATTCCTCACCCAAAGTAGCGTAATCTCATCAACAATTTTCGGAAATGGGTTAGGTGACAATTAGGAATATTTCGCTTTTCATGAGCTTGCTTTTAAGGTTAAAGTGTGTGTGCTATGTCATTTAAGGAGTTGGACAACACATGCCTTAAATAAAGAAACATGTCACTTACGTAAACACATTCGTGTGAATGTTTGTAAAGGGCTTCAACAATATTTATTTTCAATTGTTGAGGTAGGACGTTATCTAGCACATACTACTAGCTCAGAGTGACCAAACGAGTAATCTTATAAGCCACACTCAACCATCTATAAACGCAAAAAAAAAAAGTTAGTGTGCATACAAAATTGCGGCTAATCATTGTGGTTAGACATCTGTGTATGTATACCATTTGTAGCATATAAAAGGCGATCGCTAGACATCCATACAAGAATTTTACAAGCTGTGCTTAATCATGAGCTTGATATCAATAACTATCAAATCTAACATAATAGTGCAAAAGTGCCTGCCTATCATGATTTCAGACAAATAAAGGGTAATAATCTGGTGGTCCATGGTGATTATATTTCCCCAGCAGAATGATTTTCTTATAAGCAGATGGGCCTAAACCTAACATTTTGATGGAATTTTATAGTGTGTCCACCGTGTTATACGCAAATGTAAGCCACTTCCAACCTAATTATGCACAGTAGGTACAAGCACTTCCTTCACAGGCATGAACCAAACAAGTTTTGATCTGGCACGGAAGATAGGCAAACAAAGGAAAGGCTATTGCTGGTCACATCACAAGCAAGAAAAAAGGGCGTTTTTAAGGCAGCAGGCAGGCAGGCAACGTAAAAGAGGAGCGAGCTTTTCCGGGGGACAGTTCCGGGTGGACGGAGTCAGGCGGGTGGAAAAATACCCCCTCGTGATCGCGCGGAAGCCCACGGCCCACTCCCCGCGCCCGGGCCCGGGCCCGTACCACACCACCTCTTCCGTCCGTGCAACCGTTCTCCTCGGATCAACCGTGCGATCATGATCCAACGAAGGGCGGTGGCCGTTACGGGCGCGTCAGGCGGTGAGCTGGCGCACGTGACAGGGGTCGTGGGGTAGTGGAGCGTGGTAGGCAGGCAAGGCAGATTTCTTTGGGTCTCGCTGAGCTGGGGCCGAGCGAGGAGACGGACCCGTGCCAAATTGCCAATGTTGCATGAGGCCTCACGGTCACGGCATGTGATGCCCTAACATCCACCGTTCGGAAGCATCCAATGATCCATGTTTCCTGACCCCTCTTTCCCGTTCTTCCAGCTCCATCGTCTTCCTCGCCGAAGACAGAAAAAGAGCGCAGATTGGGAGCCTGGGATTCGAGCGATTCGCTTTAAGCAAGAACGATTGATGATACCATTGTCAAAAAGGAACGAACGATCGATGATACGGTGGTTGGATTACTTGGATGGATGCATGCGTATAGAGGCTGTTTGGTTGTTTGCATGTGCTTATACAGCTGCATGAGCGTAGCCAGGCTGAGGAGGGAAGCTCCTCAGCCACGTTTCTCCTCAGCCTGGCTCCAGTTAATTTTTTGCATCCACTCGTGCAGGCTCTCTCCTCCATGCAGTCAACCAAACACCATCTCCCTGCATGCGTGGGTGCGAGCCACCCGCATGCAGGCAACCAAACAGCCCCATAAAGAACCGCATCAACCATCATCTCTAAAAATTACTAAATAAATAAAGAACTCTGTGGCAAGGATTTTTCTCCTGAGCTCGCGTTCTTAGGGCATCTGTAGTATATAAAAATAGAGGGTCTTAAGCTACCTTAAGGTCAACCTTATACATAACATGGATGACCTTAAGCAAGCTATAAGCAAAAAAAGCTTAAGGCTGGTCCTCAAGCTAAAGACCTGGCCACAAGCATTAAAATACAAATTTTCTTTATCTGCCAAGTGGGATCGTCTTAAGGCCCCTTGGGTTATATACACTATGGAGTCAGTCTTAAGATTTAGATGGGACCCACCTTAAAGCCCCTTAGGTTATATACACTACATATGCCCTCTTCTTGCGCCCCCCCGGTCAGTGCACAAGCATACGGCTGCCGCGTTACGCTCTGGCGCACCTGGCCTCGCTCGTCGTGCTAACCATGTCCGCATGGGTGGAGAAGTGCCCTCAGCGGATCAAACTTGCGCGGCACCGCGAGCCGAGCTGTTCGTCCTCCCAGATCATCGAGAGCACTGGGTGTTTGTATTGCATGTGTCTCGTTGCTTTTGACTATAATTAATAGTTATTTATCACAAATAAATAATAGAAATTTAAAGAAGTGACTTTTTAAAAAATAGAACTATCATTATATAAAGTGAGGGAGGGATGCATGCACAAGACAGGAGCAAGATAAGTAAGATATGTGATACTTGCGTGTCCCTAGCCTTATCTTTAGAGCGAGATGAGAGCAACAAAAGTGAAAAAACCATTTTAAGAAATCATGTATTTATACTTACACTAAAATTAAAAGTCATCTTTCGTAACAGAAAAAAACCTATCCAAAATAATGGAACTGGAAGATGGGAAAGAGGAGTCGGGGGGTGGGGTAAGGAAACAGGGATGTTAGATGCTCGCGAACGGTGGATGTGGGGCGAACGTCACGCCGTGACTTCCCTTCGTAACGTTAAGAGGATCCGCGTCTGGTTTTACGCGACGTACTATTGCTACTGTCGTTTTACATTTAGCCCCGTGTTTAAGCATTTGTGGTGAACTGCTGAATCATTCTGCTACATTTTACTAAGCAAGGAGTAGCCACTCGACAGCAATCCATTTACACCAAGACTTCAAACATCACAGTGTCTGGCATAGCATAGGTCTGCCTTTTCCCTCTGGGCAACCGTGTACTTACGTTCTGTTCAGAATGCAGATTTCAGTCCTAAGGGGAAAAGATGGTAGTGTCTAAGGGACACTGAGGTGTTTTTTGTGATTTAAATCACTTAGCTTTTTTAGAGATGATGTATATATAGGACAATGGGGATTCGAATATTTTTTATGATTCAGAGCACACATATTTCTTTTGGAGGAGTGCATATATGGGAGAAGGGGGATTCAAGTGTTTTTTGTGATTCAGAGTAATCATATTTTTTTAAAAGAGATGCATACATTGGAGAAAAATTAGAGTGCTTCGAGTCCAAAAAATACTTGAGTACTGTTTAGCACTTCCAAAAAAAGATTTCCAAAAAAACGGCATCCCTCGCCCAAAAATAGGCATGAACGAGCAGGAATATTATGGAGTAGGAAAAATTGCCATTTTTGTGAGCTGTGCGTTTGTGCCTGTTTTGGAGCGTGCAGGTGTTCTAAAAGTTGTCAAATGTGTTGCACACTTTGAGGGAACTTCGAACTTCTCGAAGCAGATACTCCTAGCTACTGGTAAATTTGGAGCCTGACCAATCCTTGCTGGAAACAGAAGAGCTGATCAGATCAGAAGAAAGACAGCCTCATTCATATCGATCGAGTGAAAGGTAGTATAGTAGAACAGAAGAAAAAACTGGAGCACAGTACATCAACTGACAGTACAAAAGTGGCTGGCTATATATCTACACGAATAAGAAGAGTTGTTACCATTATTATTACGTACTCATTTAGTACTAGTAATTAGTATATTCTATTCCAGTTTCTTAAAAAAAATGTACTATATGTATTGACGGTGACAAAAACCATCTTTAATCTTCCATCGTTTTTTTTTTGTTTAAACAGCAGCAACACATTCAAGTGCTGCTGCTAGCCAGCATTGTTTCCAGCGACAAAACCGGTGGTAAATTACAAAACACAAAGCAGCGGTGAAAGTAAAAGCAACTAGCACTGGACTGGACTGCAGGTGAGCTGGCTTGCAGTTGGACTTTGGACAGGGTTAAAATGCATGGATGGATGGATTTTTTTTACTTCTTTTTTTTTAATCATTTGGGTTTAGGCCAACAAGTACACGCCAGCTCTGTGTCCTCTGGCAAATAAGAGGCTTTGTCGGCTTTACAACCGTATCATGGGCAGACACATCGATCACACCCATGCCCGCACAATCCTCACACATGCGCACGCACGCATAAATTCTCGCTAAACCAAGGCCCGTTTGAAACAAAAATTTTCACATAAAAATCATTTTTTTTAGAATTTCTGCATTCCAAATACTCCATACAGGATGTCCTGAGTTAGAGGCCACTCTGAAGTCTGTTGCACACATCTATTGCATTTCGATGAATCGATTGGCACATGAAATTAAACGTGTACACAGTGGACAAATCATAATTCCACTGCTTCGATTTCCCTTTGATTTTTTCTCTCTCTCTACATTCCCAGTAGCAAAAGAGGTGTGGAGGCTACCTATAAAGCAAATGACCCATCGAGCCGTTGTTTTGGTCGGCAAATTTGTAGATGGGAAATCTTCTCGCAAGGACGGTCCATTTAAAATGGGCATATGATCGATCATTATTGACGTCTCGTTCGCGTGAGCTAGTAACGCCCTACCCTGCTGCCGTATGTACACCGCATCAAATCAATTGAAGCCATCAAATCGAGTCATGAAGAGAGCAGTTGGTCGATCGCTTCGATCGATCGAACGGCAGCTGCTGCTCAGAGTAGTTACTGCTACTCGCCTACTCCCTGCAGGCATAAAAAAAAATACCATTCTAGATATTAATACCATCTCTAAAATATAATTTGAATAATTGATTTTTATTATGATATATTTATAAAATATAATAAACTCGTGCTATTATAAAAGTTCTTTCTAAAAATCCATGCATATCATTTTCATGTATTCAACCGGAATATTAAAAGCATATCAATAATCAAAATTTAAAAATTAATTATAAATATTTAAAATAACATATTTTTGTGGCGTGAAGGCTATAATGCACGAGGTCGATGGAGGGCATGCAAATGCAGTAAATGGACGCAGAGTTTTCCAGTCGTACACAGTTCCGTACGTTGTACGTGTAAACGTGCTCAACTGCTCACGCATCTCGCTTTTTTAACTAGATCTAAGCCGTACTATTTCTAGTGGATACTAGCTATAGCTAACCATGCAATGTACGGTTAGTACCGGCTGAAATGTGGTTGCTCGTTGGTGCTCGGTCGATCCGGCCAATCGAATCCAAGGTGAATAATAACCCATTGATTCTCATGTACCTACGACAACCTGCAACAACCAAATAAGGGTCCGATCACATTAGCTTCCGTGCTACATCTAGTATTTAACTAAGCTGTTTCTATTAACTATTGTTATTCATTAGCTATTGTTTTACGTCTTTATATATTGTAATGTAATTTGTATTTTATTTTGGTATAATTCCGTAAGCCATATGACGATTCAAATGTTATAGTGTCTTTCGTTACACCGTTTTTTTTTATATAATATACTACTATTTATCAACCGTTTCTATCGGTCACTACTATTTATCAGTCACAGTTAAAAGACATCAGCAAAATTCAATGTGAAGATACCTAAATTCTACGGCCCATATCTTTGATTAGCCGGGCGTTTTGCTGTTAATAGCTGATCCTAGCGGTAGCTAGCTATGTCCAGATAAATGCCATTCCAGAAGAACGCAGATCGGAGAAGCTCCAACCGTTCGTGCACGGGGGCGCTGTTCATGTGCTAGCTTTGCATGCATGCTCGCTGCCCATGCTGCCTCAGCCTGGCTGCAGGAAAGCACGTTGCGTTGCCGATTTCGTTCATGGCGTCGTGGACTCCTCGTCGATCGACTGCCCTGCCGGCCGGTGGGCAGCTTCTGGCGACGGTTGGACCAATAAGCTAGGCGAGCTGATCTAGCTGCTATGATCCGTGCATATATAATATAGCTAGCTAACTTCTGACTGTTCATGCATGGACGGCCCTAGCTAGATTGGCGCAATTCAGCATGTCTTGCCGCCTGATTTGCTAGGCGACTGGCCCTAGCTACCGGCACGGCGCAGGACATCGATGCATGCATGCCACTGGAAAAAGGCGTGCCGTGGTCAATTATTATTTTCTTTAAGTAACCTTTGGGGCTAAGGTCAGAGCTAGCTAGCTAGTCTTGTCCATGAATATATGTTGGCTTTGTGGGACATTACTGTACCATTATTGGCCATTCTGATTGATTGGTTCGATATCAAATCGATCGAGAGCCATCGATCGATCCGACAAAGATCCATATATATGAACAAGATCAAGATGAATGACAATCTGTTGATCTATCATTAACCTGCATGCCTTGTACTACTAGTCCTGTAGTTGGAACATCTCAGCACACCAGTGAAAGAAAGCCTGCCTGCATGCATGCATATCGATCGACATGTCTATCTTGCATTCTTGCCCATGCGTCTGCTTAAAAATCTGGCCCCTAAGCCACAATAGGCCGGTCGGTCTGGAGCCTCGACAGGCCATATTATGCGTGAAGGTTAGTCCTTATAGTTTTCATCGGATAAATAAATAATATAATTTTTTTATCATCGTTTTAAAACGTTTTTATCAGACTAATATTTTAAAACTAATCATTCAATTTGTCCACATAAATATTTATATTAAAACTAAAAGCTAATCATTATGATCATAAATCACTAATAGCAAGTATCAGCCGTAGCTAAAAGAAGCGAGCCTAAAGCGTCCATCGCTTTGGTACCGTAGCCTTTGCCTTGTCCACATGCTGCTGCTACTATTTGTGCCGTTTGGAGCTTTGCACTGTAGTAGCGGTCAGCCGGTCACTGCTCTTCGAACTATCCAGAACGAACAAGCCTCACCAACCACGCCTCGGGTACGTACAAAACATATATGTACATGTGATGTGCCGAGGAGATTTGTACGTACATACATATACTGCTATGGAGTAGTAGTATGCGTACATGCATGCATGCATGTATATATGCATACATACATACATACATGCGCGCGCGCCAAACTACAAGCGTGTCGTCGGCATATATCATATCGCTCTCTCACGCTACGTTCTCTCTCTAAGCTAGTGTAATGGGATGGGGCCGTGATGCACGCGGCCGGTGATATGATGTACATGTTCCTTAGCTCATATGTATTTGTTTTGTCGTGCAGGATCAAACATCCATAGAAGGATCCGGCTCATACTATCTTTACTATATAAAAGGAGTTGGTGATTGATGCGGTCTCTCCCACCACCATCCCTTTTGACAACAAAAGATAGTCTGACATGTGGGCCCACCCGCCCCACCAACCGCCCGTGCACCTCAACCGCCCGTGCGCCTCCCCCCTTCCCCGAACCGGTGTGCCTCCTCCCCTGATTTCTCCCTCGTCTCCTCCCGCGCCCTCCGCTCCGCCGCCTCCTCTCCTCCCCCGCCCGCCGCCTCCTTCTCCCCACCTCGCGCCGCCGCCTCCTTCCCTCCTCCCACCCCGCGCGCCGCCTCCTTCCCTCCTCCCACCCCGCGCCGCCGCCTCCTCCTCCTCCCACCCCGAGCCGCCGCCTCCTCCTCCTCCCCCCCCCGCCGCCGCCTCCTCCTCCCCACTCCTTCGCCGCCGCCACCACCCGCGCCGACGCCATCATCACCGCCACCGCGACCATCGCGCCTACCTCGCTCGCGGTGGGGTCATCGTCGCTGTCTTCACCGAAGCTCATGGGCCGCCACTACGGTGGCGCCGCCGCACGATTCCGCGGCGCGCGCCGCCCAGATCGCCCGCCTCGGCCGCCGCGCCGCCGCCGGCGCCTCCCGATCTGCGCCGCCGTCTCCCAATGACCCAGCCCAGCGCCGCTTTAACACCCCTCCCAGCCGGGCGCGCCCCAACCCTCCCCTCTCCTCTCGGATCTCGGCCAGCGCCGCCCACTAGGCCCACCTCATCCCGGTTTTTTGTGGCGAAAGGGTCGATCTTGCTACTAGGGTTTGGATTTTGGGGCGGCAACTTCAGGTGGGTTGGGTTTCTTTAGGGGCTAATTTCTTAACTATGTCCGAATTGGGGGTTGGTGGTGTGTTCTTGCACCTCTAGCATTTGTGACTGTCTACTATTGGTGATTCTTTTCAGTTGATCGCTTGTCAAGAAACTTCATGGTCAAGAAGTCGATAGTTTAAGAGCAACCTACATCCGTAGGTTAATCGCTGTACTTATCCAAAGATTCGAGATTAGCTTTATCTGTCTTCATGGAAAATTTGCAAAGGTATGAACAGGCAAAATCATATTAGATGCATAGAAGCATAAAATGTAAATGATTCACCTTGAGTAGATTGATGTAAGCAAATGGCTTTTACGTCATCGCTATATTTGTTAGGCCTTGCTGCAAAACATATTGTTGTGCTGAAACTTATGAACCCTTCCATCACCTGTTTGTAGTTTGTACAACATCGAACTGAAATTGAAAGTGTATAAATGAGTGATATAAATTGTTCGATAATTTCAATACGAAATCGATCATTGCTTCAAATCATCACATGAAAGTCGAGAAGAGCCATTTTATACCGATTTATGTGTAAAATAGAAATATTTACATGGATTTGTTAACCATATCTATTTATTTTCTACAGTAGTCGCTGAAATTCACTTTCTGATTTTGACATGAGTGCAAAACCAGTGCAAATAATCGATGATAAAGGTGGAGAGGTAAAGTACACAAACCATACTCTTGGATCTTGATGAAGTTGGTAGTATGGTTCGTTCTACTATGTCTGCTTTCGACAACAAGGTACTGTTACTACATGTTTTGCAATTTTAACCGTTAACCATGATCCTTAGCAGTTAACGTCTGGTTGCATTTGTAATTGTAATTTAAACATGCTTTGACACCAACAGGTTCAGAATACTTTCTGTGATTTTGAGGAATGCAACATTCTTCATCCATACATGGGTGGCACTATAAAAGAAATAGCTAAGGCCTGTCAGACTCTTGAAGGGAAGGATTCATCTCCAACTGCTGGTATAGTTGGTCTCCAACTGCTGGTATAGTTGGTGCCATTGTCTAAAAACTGCATATACACAGAAATTTGTCTGTATCCTGAATGTGTTTAACAATTATGCCAGTTAAAATGTTGCACGCCCTTCATTTTGAAATGACAAAGCTTTACATTCTACGACTTTGCTCATGGTTGCGAGCAACAATTAAGGAGGTTTTAAAATACGATACTTGGGTTACTTTATCCACCCTTGAGAGAAACAAGTCACTGTATGCAATTTCATGCATGCCCTTGCAGTTCGTGATATATCACAAATTCAGCAATGGACCGGATTGAATCGTAAGGCTGCTTTATTTTTGTTTAACATTATACTTCTTTATCATTGTATTCGGTTTCTTATGCTGCATTATTTCCAAGCCCTGTGAACTTTTTTGCTGTACTTTCTTGCGTATTTGGTCTTTTTTTTATTAATGTTTGCATTTGATGGTTAATTTTCTTATTAATAAGTACTGCTTTTCTGCACTAAATTGATTTATAATCATTGTTTTTGCTAGCACAATATGTTTGCTGATAACAAAGTGGAGGCAATGGAATTCTTATTGCTCCTGCCTTCATTTTTTTGTAATATCAAACTGCATCCTGATCTATGTTTGTTTATGCCAGTATGCTTTTTAATCTGAGGAGCGAGACTGCCAAGTCTTATGACATTTCTCAACAGCTTCAGGAAATCAATGAGTCTGTTAGACTTGCATTTCTAAATTCCTTTCTGGATTTTGCGAGTATGGAGTTGCTTTATAGTTATTGGATTCTTTCAAATTTTGTATCTAATTGTAGCATCATTCTTTATTATTCACAAACTGTGTAAATGTATCAAAGTTATCCGAGAGGTTTGGAGGGAATTAGCTCGAGTAGATCAAATAAAGAAAACAATCATGTCCAAAATGGGTATATAAATGGTATTGACAGAGAAACATCTGCTAGCATGGATGGAGACTTGCACAAAAAGCTGTTGGTTGTTTTGAGTAACATTGGATATTGTAAAGCTGAACTTTCAGATGAACTGTATACCAAATATAGGCACATTTGGTCTCCGATCAGGTACCTGACCAACTTATTTTCTGATAGCATCCTTCAAGTATCTTTTTATCTTTTTATAAAGAAGGCTGGTGTCCTATGAGTAGTAGACTTTGGGTGCTACTAGATGCAAAACGGAGTACATCTGTAGGATCACACCAAATTTTAAAAATCCGTAGCAACGCACGGGCATTCAACTAGTACTGATACATTGCAGTTGTTCTGCGGATTCTCTGACATGGATGCGTTGCTCCTTCGCGTCTCATGCAATTATAGGTAGCTTGTATTGTTTCCTAGGAAGTGCTAAGAGCACTTAAATGTTTTTTAGAATTAAGAGCATTCAAATTTTGAAGCGTTAAATATCTATCTAATGAATCTTCTGTACTCTCTAAAAAAACGAATATGAGTCGTTGGATCTCTATCCAACGGATTCTCCATACCACCCCTCCAAAGAAAATAGGAGTGCTCTGAATCTGAGACATTGGATTTCTGTCCATGCAATATATATTCAATCCTTATTCTGTACTTGGAGTTAATCAATTCGGGAGTTAAAAATTCTCAAAATTAAGATATGGAAAATGCGAAATATATGGTGATAATGAAGAAAAGTTTGGATCGGACACTACTACAAAAAGGATTATCACATACGGTTTTCTAAACCGTATAAATTTATGGGTCAATAATAATTAGAGGCTATCACAGACGGTTTATAAGTTGTCTGTGATAAATACAACACAGACAGTTTATAACTAGAACCGTCTGTGATACTCTAACATCACATACGGCTCGAAGTAAAAACCACCCGTGATATGCTAACATCATAGATAGTTCTAGCTAGCAACCGTCTATGATGGACAAGTAACACAGACGGTTGCAATATAAAAACCGTCTGTGATAGTCCTTCATAGATAGTTTATACCACAAAACTGTTTGTGATAGTTCATATTATACCTAAATTTTTCTTTTTTTGGCTAGCCTCAAGAAATATTAACCATGTTCTTTGAAAACAAGCAAATATAGCAGCACATTCCATTAAAATCCATCATTACAGCATTGTAAGATAATGAGCAGGTTACCCATCTAATACAGCAAGAAGAGGGCAAGAACACATCCTAATCCTACGAACTCAACTCTTAAATATGACAAGAACACATCTCCTAATCCTACGAACCCAACTCTTAAGCATGGCAAGAACACATCTCCTAATTTTACGAACCCAACTCTTAAATATGGTAAGAACATATCTCCTAATTCTACGAAACCATAGCAAAACACATAGAAGAAGGGGAGATCCTAGCAGCGAGCGAGTTGGATGTCCTTGACGCCAACTTGAGCACCGTCTTGGTAGCTAGCTGCTTTCGCGATGCCTTGTAGTGAAGGAGAGACGACGATAGCGTCACCTTTGTGTCACAACAGTGAGACTACACAAGACACTCTTACGACACTTACAACAAGAGTGTGTTGTGCAGTCACCGTGGTGTCGCAACGAAGATGATAGCTCACGACGGTAGTCAGCGTCGTCGAGGAACAAATTAGGAGTGGATGAACTAGTTAGGAGCAGCAGGTAGAACTCACGTATTTCGGAGTAAAAGGGTGAGGGGGAGTAATTAATAAGAGGCGAGAGGTGGGAGGAACCGGTGCCCGCCGTTTGATGCGGAGAGAATGGACGGGTGAGATCAGAATCCTAGAGGAGATGCCACGGATCGGTATCATAGCATTATCAAAAGCAGTTTGTTATACGAACTATCTGTGATAATGCACATATCACAGACGGTTCTTATAAATTAACGTTTGTGAATTATCACAGACAGTGATTAATACAAATCGTTTGTGATGTCTTGAATTATCACAGACAGTTTATACTAACAACCATATGTGATATTTTCACAGACAGTTATTAATAAGAACCGTCTGTGATGTCTTACTTTATCGCAAACGGTTCGTATAAATAACCGTTTGTGAAAATATTATAGACGGTTGTCAGTATAAACTTTCTGTGATAGTTGTAATACAAACAATTTATACTGTGATGTAAATGTTTAGTATAACTTCTTTTATAGTAATGGACATAGCGCCATGGCTAGCTAGCGTCGCAAGCCCGCCCAGTTGGCCATGCCCAGGGTTCATGTCATTTTGAGTTTAAGTAGGGCAGAACTTACATAATAATTTCCTCCTTTACGAGGGTGTCTGCCCAAAAATTATCCAGCAGAGCAGACCCATCTGAAGTTTTTTTTAGGGCCTTCACTCTTCAGCACCTCACGCAGTTATCCGCTAGCCCACACAGCTAATAGAGATACAAGGGCAAAGCACGCAATGACGCAACCACAAGAGTGACAGTCCGCTAACAGCTTGATCGGCTGCATGTACCACTGCTATTATTAACCATTTAAAGTTAACACACAGTTACGTGTACCGACCGGATTAAATTTCCCTACACATGCCTGTACTACTCGTTGCCCTCCTCCGACATGTAGACGTCACGGAGTACGACCTCGTGACGCCAGCGGTTACACCATGCATGGGCACTGCCGTGACGACGGCGCGAGGAAAAAGGGCCCAGCCAGCGAGAGGCCGCTCATTTAATCGCAGCTACTATTTCTGCGCAAGGTACGTAGGGAAGGAAAGCGATCGGTGCTGCACAGGGAAATATAGAATTATTACAACATGGCTACCACGCGTCACATCAGTCGATCGCAACACGTATCGACCGACCGAAGCGACCTGGGCGGGCAGGCAGGCGACGCGATGATCCAAAGGAGGGCGACGTCGATCGGTCAGTTGGCGACGTGTTACGGTCGAACACGTAGCTAGCAGCCACGTCGCCGTCAAGGGAAAAGGAGTCGTTTTGTGTGAAGCGTTACAACCTTTAGCTATTAACATCTTTTTAAATATATAAAATTAATCGTGAAAATAGTGTACGTAGATTTGTTATAAAAAAAATATAGTTTGTTGAATTTTATAATAGAAATAAGTGATCAAGATTTTATTGTAGATACTATATCAATATATAAAATAACTTTCTTTTGTGACCGAAATGAGTACTAGCTAGTACGCATGATGTATCTGAGGCCATGTTTTAATTAATTATACCCACGTCAGTATGTTATTGGCTGGCTCCTAATGCTTTGTTGCTTACTGTCCATGGACCGACGCTACCGATCGGGACGGCTGAATGAGAAGCTTTAATTTTTTTTTCTCTAGCTAGCTAGCTCATGCAGCTTTTTTGGCCCTTCGACATGTAGATAGCTAGCCAGCTCACGCAACTTGATCGATCGACGTCGATGTAAATCTAGATATGCGATCCGATGCTGAATCTGTGATCGATAGCGACGGCCGCCACGCTGGAGCGACAAGCCTACTAGCTCTACAATAGTTGCAGTTTTCGCCAACAGCCGTATTGTATTCCGACAGCCCCGACAAAGAGAGTATTGGTGCTGACAGTACGGGTACAAATAAATTGCCAACGGTGCTATCACAGATTGGTATTGCCGACAGCACTGTCGCTTATATTGGGTAGGTGCAGCTGGTGCACATAATATCGGACATATTTAATCCAATGTCAGGAGGCTTGTCGGCATTAACTAGGGATAATCACGATGGAATATTGAAGATGTATCTCCATTTATTCAATATGTAATCAAATTTATGTTACATCAGCATGACTGAATTTATTAATATAATATACTCAAAGCAAAAAAAAGTTAAGCACATTCTTTAGATAAAAATAAACTAAAGAACGGCAAGATTTAGTTCAAGCAAATATTAAATTTGATCGGTTTATACAAATTTAGACTATAAATTATTGCCAAGCTCTTTTTTTAAGGAATAGCTAGATAGATAGTGTGAAATAAAGGTTCTCGTATACTTGTCTCAAGTATGACACTTCATTGGCACAACCAACCTATGTTTGTGGAGTCAACTGACCCCACAGTTTTTTTTTTGCAAAAATGCTTGATTAGTATTAATACAGATGCTACATGTTGACTCTACATGTTTCAAGACCTGGCTATGCTACTGTGATGCTTTAATTATCCTTGCAAAAAAAGTGTAATACTTTTAATTCTGACAAAAAGTTTAAATATTAAATAAGTAGATGAGTCTTCAAAGCACGTGGAGATTTGATAAACTAATTCATGCATTGTAAATCCAAAATATATTTTGAAGTATTTGAAAAACTAATTCACGCACCACAAATAAAAAATATATTGGCGTACACGAGCATACCTCCGATAAAAGCATCCCATTTCCAAGGCAGGTTAGTTCAATAGGATTAGTTTCCTTTAGCAACGATAAAGCAAAAAATATTTACAAAAGTCAATGTGTTTAGGCAACTTGCTTGTTGTGTGTCGCGGGCACCATCTTCTCGCCAGTTGGACATCCATGCTTCTTGTACTCGTGAAGAAACAAACAATCACTAATTCACTGTTTAAAACAAAAAAAAAGGAAAATAGAGAAACCGCTTCCCACAAACTAATTAACTCTAACAAATCTTATCTCAAAATTTAGGAGAAACCATTAATTAGAAACAAACAACATAAGAGATTGCATACGAACAAACTTTAAGCTTATCCATATTAAATGACTAATTGTCCACAATAGCTGTTTGGGGCAAGTCTTAAGTCAAACAACATCCATGGATACCCCCTGGTTGGTGAGAATACTTTTAGATTGTTTTGAGCATCAACCACCTCTTTGTCGAAGATATCTATGACCAGATACGTGATAGATAAGAGAAATGTGCATCAACATATTTTTCTCCTCTAACAATAATAGCATGATAACTGCACCAGAAGAACACCCCACAAACAATAATCACTCATGTGCAATTGGCTGGCACCGATGAGGCGTCTCTCTGCATCAACTGGCACTCCTTTTATGCTATTTAAGGAGGGTATCAGACGATTGAAAGAGAGAGATTGCAACACATTGCATGTTTGTAATTTTAGACATTCCATTGAAACCGAATACAAAAACACAGGAGCATGATTATTGTTCTCCCATGGGAAGGTCTAAACTTGTCTCCTTTATGTGATCCTATACGTTGAGTCTCCCATATTTTATTTTGTAAGATCAATGGTGATTTGTCGACAACATGGTCGCACCATTGCCAACAGTGCATCTGTGCTACAGCGAAACATAGGCCCAGATATATTCAAATGTCAATCCGACACTACTATTCTCCGACAGTGTTAAACTATCAGCAAAAGAAGATACAAACATGGCTGCCGGCAAAGAATCTCCATCCCCGACAGATTATTGCTGATAGGGAATCTCCAAAAGGCAGCTTTCGGCAAAGCACATCCCTGACAGTTCCTTACTGTTGGACTTAGTGTGATCTGTTCTAGTGTAGTATCTGAAAACGCAAACGGTGCCACGCACGCAGTGAGTCGGAAATCGCCTAATGTTGAATGGTTCGAGCGCCCGATGCTTGCAAAGAAAAGTGAAAAACGCTTCGCAAACAGGCATAGGTCTATTCTTTTTAACTTCTAAAAATTGCTTATCTATTTTTCTACAGTAACTAACTTTTAAACAAAATATTTTTTTAATAAAGTCTGCTAGTTAATTATAGTACATACTTTACTGACTTCAGTTATATCACCAAAAAACTGCATATGAATTTCTATTACTCTATAATTTTTCGCACAAACAACCAAAAATCACAAGTTACAGCCAAAAAATATAAGCCACAGCTAAAAAAAACAGACCCAGAGATGCCTTATTGACATGTGAGCATGTGAAACGTCGCATTTTGCCATTTTCTGCGCAGACGTGATGCTGATCGCGTGAAATGAACGCAATATAGAAAAATGGAATGGTGGAAATGGCGAAAATGTTTAGTTGGTTTCGGCCCATGGCCAATGCAGAAATGGACAGCACTTGGGCTGTCGTTCCGGTTAAGGCCTTAGGCCATAATTTTGACCCATCGATGGATGAGGTTTTTAGTTCAAATTCTCAGCCTACTTCCGTGGATTCCGACCAAAAAATAGACCTCTAAAATAAGCCCAAAGACTAAAAGCTCATTGGCTGTTGTGCACACCTGTTGGCCTGTGGGCTGTGGCCTCTTGGATCCACTAAAAATTCTTTTTGAGTATTTTCGACGCAAGATGGCTGCTAGGTGTGGGTCGATCGTTGGATCCAACAGTTCGCCACACCACCAAGAAGATCGTACGGTTGTATTGCACAGAGTATCGTGTCGCCGTGCCCTCTCTGTCGCTCGCTCGCACTGCTCTGCTCGGCAAAACCTCTCCCATGTGAGCCTTTCCATCCATGGCGCGAGGTCTTGCTGCTCTATCCGTTCCGCCGCGTCTCGGCGCGAGCGCCACACCGGCATCGGGCCGACCGATGCGTGTCACCGCCAGGCTGGTAGGGAGCGGCCGCCGGTGCCACTCCATGGTCGTGCGGGCCGGTGGGCCGCCGAGCACCAACTTGCTCATCCTGGCGTTTGTGCTGTTTAGCTTCTTCATTAGATCTTGTAGAGTTATGCTAAATACCTAGCTTTTAAAATGATCAGATTCTACTTTTCGTAAGAAACAGAGTCTAAAATAAATTAGATAGAAGTAGCCTTGGGTGGATTCTGGTTACGAAAAGCAGAATCTAAAATAAATTAGATAGAAGTAGCCTCGGGTGGATTCTGGTGAAAACCAGTACCCTCATAATAAAAATACCCTTTGAAGTTCATATATTTTACCTACAAAATGCCACTGGTATACCCTGAACGCTCTAGCCGCTCGGCCTCCTCACACGCACTAGCCGCTCGATCTCCTCTCACACTCGCTCATGTCGCCGCCGCCATCCCTTCTCCCCCTCCTCGGCGTAATTGTCGCGGAGTCAGTGGCGGAGTTAGAATTTGATTACGCTTTGGACTTAATGGTGGAATGATCTAGACTATCTAGGCTGGACTATAAAAATATTATTTAAATTGAATTGAATTTATTCGAGCTGTACATTAGATATTTTTTTATACCTCGGGTTGAAGCCTACCCTGCCCGGGGTATGGTTCCGCCCCTGCACGGAGTCGTTGGATCCCTTGCAGCCGCCGTAGTACGGCTCATCCCCTCCTCTCCTCCTCGGTGGTTGTGTCCGCGCCCGATCTGTGGGGGGTGGTGGTATTCGTGATTCGGCGCACGATGGGACCAATTGTGCGTGTGCAACATCTAGGGCTAGACTTTTGGGTGGAATTTCTGGATGTCGCATGCTCCACTTGATTTAGGCTTAGGGTTTTGATAAATATCACCCGGATGTTTTTTGTTCTAAAATCACCCAATTCTTGGAGCGTTGGATCTCATTGAGATTGGTGAGCATCGGATACCCCTAACGGGTTCGTGTTGTCCGGATTCGTGCAGATAACGGGTCCAGTTCCGCTTTCTTTCTGGGTACAATATACATTTCTCTTTTTTTTATTTTTTTGTGTCATCTTTTGGTACAAACCACCGGTGTGTTGTCTCCCACACCGACAGAGAGAGGAGAGCGAGCTTCCCATTGGGGTGTGGGCGTGGCTGATGGAGAAACTAGCGAGGGGCGGAGCCTAGGCATGGCGGAGAGAAAACTAGTGCCTTTTTTTGCTTCCATTCGTTCGCCGGCGGTTAATCGGAGGAGCACCCTCGGCGAGGGAGCTTCTCCTTGGGCGTGGGCGTGGCGGATGGAGAAACCAGCGAGGGGCGGAGCCTAGGCGTGGTAGAGAGAAAAACTAGCGCCCTTTTTGCTGCCATTCGTTCACAGGCAGTTAACCGGAGGAGCATCCCAGCGACGAAGGTTCAAAATCATGGATTCCTTTTTCTCTATCCCCCGCGCGCATCATATCTGTGTGTCGAGCACTTTAAGATGTAGATATGGCTTGTTCATTTGTGATTTGTTCAGGATGGCATAGTTCTAACACTTTCAGCTGGTTCGTAAATGGTACTTGTAAGCTTTTTGTCATTGTTCTCTGAAAATAGAAATCCTTTCTGAGTTGCTACTTACTAGTTTTTCATTGTTTCTGACTCTGATATAATACCCCCTATTTATATATTGTCTTGTACTGATTACTGAAGATTATGCAGTCTTTTACATGAAATCGCTGTGTGTAATGATGCAAAGTTATTAGATTTGCATGTTTTTAGCTTGCTAAATATGAGCCCACTGTATTTGATTTTTTGGCTTGGTCATGAAACTATTGATGTTCTTGCTCTTGCTCTTACAAGAGATTTGAACTGCTTTCAGGGACCCATCCCAGGAGAGCAAACTTTGTCAACCCCAAGCCCTTGCATCAAATGACACGAAGACTAGAAGCGGCCCAACGTAGTCAACATCAGCTGGTGTGTTGACTGACAAGAACAGGAACTACGCTATTCTGGCAGGCACAGTTGCTACCATGAGTGCCATGGGTTGGTATCTCTTGTCAATTCTTAAGAAGTTAGAAGAGGTGGTAGACTAAAGGTTGTCAGTCAGGGTAACCCTGGTTTACTTGCGTGTGGATCTAGGATTTCTTTTTGTCTGTTGTGGTGTGATGCCTTTTTGCATATATGAGAATAAATTTATCATGAAACACAAGAGTAAATTTGTCATTAAACATAAGAGTGTTGTGTTGTGATTAGAAACAAGAGCAAATTTGTCATGAAACATAACCATATTTTTAATCTTTAGCAGATCACTTGTGCAGCTTAGAATGCACAGAAGAGTTTAGTAGATAGTTTAGTGTGGGGAGATTTCAAATTGTTTTCTTTTTGTCTATGCAATTGTTTTATGTTGAAAAGACGATTTCTCTAAGAGATTTAAGTCAACTAAATTGGGTTTGTCATTAGGTGACTGCATTTGCTTGCAGCCTGGCAAAGCATAGGAAATCATCAGTTCTGGAAGCCAAAGATGTGTTGCTGGACCTCTCTCTCATGTGCTACAATCAATTTTCTTCTGTGCTTAGAAAATTCAATATTGATTTCTTGCAGAGAGATTGGCATTTGTCTGTCCCTGTTTCTCAAGGGAGGATAAGAATCCACAAAGAAATCCTGTAAGATTAAGAAGTACTCTGGATTACTTTGTTTTTTGTGAATTTGCCACAATGTTATGGTTCTTTATCTTTAGTACATCTGCATTTGTGCTATGCACTAAGCCCACTAAACATGGCATTATCCTGACTATTGTAGTGAATTTGTTGAGTTTATCTTTGTGGGCTTTCCAACTTATACAATTGATATAAGTTGCATATTTGTTGAGTTCCTTTATCTTAAGTTTAAACATGTTGCAGTTCAGTGCTTATGCAATTGATGGCCCTGTTCAGTTAAGACAGGTTTTGTTAACTTTTCGTTTTTTAATTATTACTTAAAACTATTTTAGTAAGTAATGATTTGTGTATCTGATCAAATATAGCTCAATTGGTGAGAGACAAGCAAACTGGAAGGCCAAAGGGGTTTGGTTTTGTAAAATATTCATCACAAGCAGAGGTAGAGAAGTTATAAAGGCAATGGATGGAAGGGTACATGCTCTGATCACTCACTATCTTTGCTGTAACTTGCAGATGTTAATTGTTGATATGTTGATACAATGAGAATTTCATAAACTATGGATGTTTAACTGTCATCTTTGTCCAAGAGGAAATTATGCTGAAATTGCACGATAGAACACAAATTTGTAGCTGTAATTTACCATCGTTGATATTCATTCGTTCAATCGACATAGATCAAGAAGTCAAACTTCTATCTTTTCTCTTTTGCTCTTGGATTTTCCTACTACCCTCTTCTTTTGTCTCTGACTTGTACTTCTTCCATCGTTTTTCCATGCAGAGTCATCCCGCAAGCACATAGAAGAAAATGTTGTAAATTATAGTGTTGTACATTGCAGTCTTTTTTTAATTCCACATATAGGATTGCCCTCGAAATAGGTATTATTTTAAGGTCTGGTTTTTTTCTTACATACCCATGTGTTTTTGGTTGAGGCTTGCTACTTGATTTATTCTTCCTTTTGGGCTTGCTGACAGGGGGGAGATGAAGCTTTTTGCAATCGTGTATGTCGTGTCCTACCTCTCCATAGTGCTTGCACTCATTTCTTCTCTTCCCTTCTTTGATTTGATCAACTATACTTTTGTACCTTCCCCTAGTCCTGCCTTTAGTCTTTGCCCTTTTGTGGATCTAGCAGCGCAAGCAGTGGTTGTGGCTCTTTTGGTTAATTTTGGTTGTTCTTGATGAGATCGGGTCTTGGCTTCATGAGTTTTTTTCCGGGCAATTACTGGTCTTTTTGTTGGTGAGGTTTCTCTTTTGCGTTATCAGGTGCCTTCTTTATGGCACTTATTTTTGTTTCCATCTTCTCTACCTTATTCATAACATAGTCAAACAAGTCCCACGATTTCGAAGCATCCGATGCTATCGAAACCATTTTCCTTGACAGTATGTTGAATCTAAACAAGCTATCAGCATCTCTTATTTCCGCTGCCATCTGTTCTGGCTCTACTGTGCTTGACTTGCTAAACCCAAATCTCCATCTTTCCAAGAAATATTTATCCAGTAGTTCTGTGATGTTAAGGCTTATGAGGGCCTTTAGTACATACGAGCACAGTATGCCATCCTTCAGGAACATGGCACAGATACAGCTATAGTTTTTCTCAGTTATGTCAATCAACACTACATATGTTCTTCTGTATTCTGGTCTGGGGTGGTTATCTGCCTTATACACCTCATAGGTTTTGTTTTTTTCTCTCTTTCCACCATGTAGAGTGACATTGTGTCCTTGAGTTCATTATGGAACTTGATGAATATTTTTCTATTGTACACCTTCCATGCTTGATCCTCCATCTTGTAACTGGACCAAAGTTGTGGCTTTGTCCTTGATTTGTTATCCTCTTACTCTTCTCTGTCTAGTATTATGTCCAAAATCCTTTCAAACCCTCTGAAGAAACTCAAGATGTTGTGTTGTGGGCCAACATCATCCTTAAATATCTGTTCATGCCTTCACTCCTAGCAGTTGAGTGGATGAAGGGGTAGAACTCTTTCTTGAAAAACACCGGGACTCATCTATGCCTAGATGAAACACAAATAAATTAGAAGACCGTCTGATAAACGTCTATGTATACATGAGTTATATATGTGTGATAGCTTGACCATAAGGTTACACCTGTTTTTCCCATTTGTGTAATTTTTTTTGTTAGCACTCACCATAATGTTTTCCCTGACCATGATCAGGCTTGTTAGCACTCATTTTAGCTTAGAATTAAAGTTTTGTATGACTCAGTAGATTTAAAGCTTATCCTATCACTGCACACAGCTAAGCTAAGATTGCTGGGAGTGATTGGTTTTTGAGTTAACCATCGTAATGTTTTGTTAGTTCGCTAATTCAAATGTTTTGTTAGTTTGCCTAATTTTTTGTTTGCTGAGAGTGGTAGTTTTGTATGTTACTGTTACAATTCTTTTAGAAGCTAAGGTTACTAATCTAATGCTTAACGGCTTCGAAACTTTTGACTCGCCTGTGATACCTTGCCTTTATTTTTGGCATCCATTAGGTAAGTTTTTAGATAGCATAGCAAATATATGATGTGAGCTGTGACTGTTGTAGATGAATCCATATATTTTATATGTATTTTCATAAGAGGGGACCATGATCCATGACTTACAAACTATTTAGTTTGGTTTGTAATCAATGCTAAGATCTTTATTTTGGGACATGTTAGTTTTGTTTGTCATCTCCCAAAAATGTTTTGTTAGGTCACAACAATAGTTCACTAATTGTTATGTTTTAGTGGTCCCATTAGAATAATAGTTTTGTGTAATTGCTTACATTGTTTGTTTTGTTAGCTCCCCAAAATATTTTATTAGCTTACATTGTTTGTTTTGTTAGCTCCCTAAAATATTTTGTGTGATTGCTTACATTGTTTGTTTTGTTAGCTCCCCAAAATATTGTTTGTTTTGTTAGCTTTATGTGCCCACTAATTCTAATGTTTTGTCAGGTAATTCTAGCCCTGCAACCCTGCTGCAGCAGAGAGAGTATGATGGTAATGCATATGTTTGTATTTAAATGCATATGTTTTAAAAAGTGCATGAAACTCAACAAGATGCAAGTGGTCGTGTGGATGTGGACATCTCCTTATCGTTTGCAAGAGTTGCTTGTATGGTTTTGTCTGACCTTGTGTCTTGTGGGGGGATGTAGTCGCTATTGGAGCTCTAGCTGAAACTTCAGTCCACTTCAGTCTTTTTCCTAGAAGTGAGGTTGCTCCCTACTTTGCTTTTCCCTTGTTCTGTAGAAAACTAGTAGGCAGTTTTAGCTAATAGTTACACTGAACCTGAACATGTTTATCAAGATGCTTTCTTACTTTTGCTTCATTGCATTTATGTAAGCTTTTAAGAGAATCAATGAGCCTAAAATTAGGTGCTATGTGTTTCCAGTATAAACGTAATCCATGCAACACATTTGAGGTTCTGTTGTGAAGAATCTCTAATCCTGATCTACAATTTCTGATATCTGAAGAGATATTGCTGCTGTTTTGTATTTCAGCATAGTGAATGTCCTATTCTTGCAAAGAAAATCTTAGAATTACATGGTAATTCTTTCAACTATAGGAGGTATTGACATATGCTACTGCACATTGGTGGTTATCTAACTGCAAAGAATTATGCACTAGATCCTAACGTATCATATTTACCGAGCTATGCTGAGCTGCTAGTGTAGAGTACCTATCCCTAATCCAGTTGTGGAGTTTCTGATATCTAAAGAGAGATTGCTGTTTTTTGTACTCAGCATAGTGAATGCCCTCTTCTTGCAAAGAAAATCTTTAGAATTACATGATAATTCTTTCAGCTATAGGAGGTATTAACATAGATGTTGATGTTACTGCACATTAGTGGTTATCTAACTGCAGCGAAGCTTGTATGTGTTGTTCATTTGTAAGCAGGCACAGAGATCGATCAAATTTGCTAAAATGTATTTCTGGTTGTTTAGGAAAAGAGAACCCATGGAACAGAAGCAAGTTCTAGATCAAATTTGGGAAGAGAGAACACAACGTTATCTCTTCTCTCTTTTTCAGCAACATTGGGGGAAGAAATCAGAAATGGAATTGGGGTATTTACCTCTAAAATCCAGCTGTTCCTCCATGATTCCTCCTTCTGCTCTTGTTCTTTTTTTCCTTTTGATGTTTGATCTCCAGAGCTTGTTCTCTCTCTTTTGCCCCCCTATGCAAGATCAATCTCCACCCTCACGACGCTCTTGGTGCGTGGGCCCCATAACCTAGAGCTTTTACTATTTCTCATGTGGATTGACGTGTAGATCCATACGACACCTGCTTTTTAGGCCTGACTCGTTGCTCTCAATTGCCCCAAAATGTGTGGCCCATCCGGTACCTTCTTTGGGCCAGACGTAGGCTGGGTGAAAATCAACCGCAGAACAAAAACGGGCTGCACGCCCACTCATTTTTGTGGCGGATCCATTACCGCAAAGTTGGATGGCCCATTTTCCTGATTGGAAAACAGGAGGTGAGGTGGGTTTGATCTGAGCTATTTTTTTGATCCAACGGTGAAAAATTTGGATGTTTTTTGAACAAAAAACATCCGGGAGTTCACTAGACAGACCCTTAGGCTTATGTTTGTTTTCTTTTGTTGGAGACGACTAGAAGTTCTTAACCATCATTTCCACCAAACATCTCCTATGTTTTCATATGCAATCTTCCGTGCAAAATGTCTTGATGTTCTATGTATCTTCTTAACCTGTCCGTGCCATTGTGCTTATCGATACTACCACTATGATGCCACGGACACCATGTCGTCAGTAGATTTAGGGCACTCTGATGCTTGAAGGGAGAAATGGTGATTGGTTATAGATGTATTTCATCTAAAACAATGAGATCTCGTCTTCCATTTGACTCAGGGCCCTGTGCTCTTCAGGAGCTCTGTTAAGATTTACAATTGGTCCTGTATCTTTTGCATAGAATCGCGCCTAATTTGTACGCTTTTACAGTTGCAGGTTTTTGTGCTGTTCTTCACCGGTGTCATTGCTACCCTTTTGCTCGACGAGATGGTTTCCTTCAAGATGAATGACCTCAAGAGTATGAAACCAGCACCATTCTTGTCAAATTGTATTTCAACATTTATTCCATTCATTTCTGATGGGAACATCGGTAACTTGTGCTAGGCACTAAATGTGATTTGTTTTATCTCATTCATTTCTACGTCAGACCTTCACATATTTGCAAATTGCAATGACGCCACCAAATGATACAAATGTGGAAAGATCGGTTTCAGACATTCTATTTCTTTTATAAGTCTGGCTTACTAATCATGCATATGGTACATATTCTGGTGCTGTTCCAAGCATCTAATTCATTATACTCTCACAGTGGAACTGTGCCCTGTGTGCCATATCACTTGACCAGTGTTTTATTAGTATTACAATCAATTATGATACATCAGGGATTTTCTCAATCATGTAATGCACTTTGGAGTAGAAGTATCAAACATTTACAACAGATACAATGTGCGATAACATGTGCGATACCCTGGACCAGCCTAGCCTAGCGATTAGTACCGTATAGCTAGTTATAATTGAGCTGGTCCACTATATAAGGGCGTCCGCAATGGTAATAGCTAGTACTAGCTATATAGTCAGCTGACGTGGAGGTGAGAGACAAAAGCAAAGACTATTTTATACTGTTGGACCCACATGCTCCTCTCTCATGTTCTTGGACTACGTGAAATAGATCAGCTATTTGCTCGTCGCTAGTGACTACTCTCTCTCCTACTTTTTCCTTGCCACATCAGATCTAGCTAACTAAATAGCCAGCTGTTGGAGACGCCCTAAACCTGTAGGACGAAGCCATGCTGATTGGGTAAGCCTCCTAGGCAAAGTGCAGACATAAACTTAAGGGTGGCTGTGGATTAGACCTTGGGGCGCTACAAAACAGCATAAACGTGGAATAAATTGCAGCTTACATTGCCATTGGAGCCGTTTGGTTGATGCGAACATGTTAGCTGATCTTGTACCAGAACTTGCCATCCCGACTGCGCTGGGCAGGCCAAGCGTGGCATGCAGCACGGCGAAGGCGATAAAGTGGGATGCTCAGTGGTCAGGGAATCTGGACCCCTCAGGGAGAGCAGCGCTTGGAGTGCATCTCTCGGCCTATGAGAAGAAGCACCTCCCAGCCACCATTGCTGCCGGAGCCAGCAAGAAGCCGAGGAAGATCAAGGTCGTGGTGCTTGGTGTTGCCATTGAGGGCTGATGGTGTCATGTCCTGCTTGCCATTTCTGATAACAAGTAAGTTGTAGTATTTGTTCTTGTCAGTAGAGTAATGTGAGGTTCACGAAAAGTTTACTTAGCGACGTGATTTGTTGGGCAGCATGTAGCAGCAGCAGCAGCAATAGTGTAATTCTGAAGCTATTTTATGAGCAACTTGTGCTTTGATATTTGAGTGAAGATATGTAATAAGATGGACGTTATGTCCGTTATTTATGTGAGATAAGATATGTCAGTTGGATTTGTAGAACTGTATCTTTAACATGTGCTTTGATATTAGTAGTGTAATTAACCAATAATATTAGTTAATTTCTTCATTTTGGTAAGCATTCTAATCGCTACTTTTTTTTTATCATTTTACATTGCCGTCGGTTATATTAACTTATTAATGCTAAAAATTATCGAATATATAACTATTTAGTACAACGTTACTTTAAAATTATATATACTGTTACATGTATGCGTGAAAGGGTGAATTCTAGTCCCTTTCGTTCAAGTTTCTTTCATGGTCACAGCTGGACAAGTCAGCAGTCAGCACACACTGGAATTCCACGAGCCGGACAAGGCGCAGCTTTGTACATGCATGCTTGCGCGCAACTGGTCGACGGCCTCACTCGCGTAGTCGCGCGCGTATGGCTAATTAGGCCGGACCAGATTGTGACCCGCGTTCAATTGGTTCCACGGGCCCGTGAACAAGTTGCATGCGTCCTTGAGCCGGTTGGTCAAGCTGGGCCACTTGGCTATGTAGCTAGTGTGGAAATTGGAAACTGTTCAGAAATGGACTTGGGAACGTGTAACGTGCCACACTGGATGACGCTGGGAACTTGTATATATAGAGGGTGGATGCTTGGTACATGGCATGCAAATTAAGGGAAGCGTAGCAAATATATATAGAGCGAGTTCAAGTAGATTTAGCTAGAGATACTTGTACTTGCGAATAAGCGAAGATGGCAAAGCAAGACGCTCCTTCCATGCTTGCAATGGCACTGGTCCTTGCAGCCTTTGCAGCAATTCCTACAGGTAATACAAACAAGACGTCTCTTCGGTAGTGTGATATGGAGGACTGCTGTACTAGTATATATACATGCCTTGCATACAGAGTATACAATACACACCAGTTAAGCCTTATGGACAAGGTTGATAATGAGAATTCTGATATACCATTTATTTACATGCTCCAATTTTTCATTCCGCTGGGAAATTAAATTGAAGAGAACTAACTCGATCCAGTTGCACGCTTGCATGCATATATTGCTAACAAATTAAACAACGTAGTTCAATCCATTGGCGTGTGCTACGGCGTGATTGGCAACAACCTGCCCTCGGCGAGCGACGTCGTGCAGCTCTACAAATCCAACGGCATCAGCGCGATGCGCATCTACTTCCCGGACAGCAAAGCCCTCCAAGCTCTCAGCGGCACAAACATCGGCCTCATCATGGACGTGGCCAACGAAGACATCAGCGCCCTCGCCTCTGACCCCTCCGCCGCGGCCACCTGGGTCCAGAACAACGTCAGGCCCTACTACCCTGCCGTGAGTATCAAGTACATCGCCGTCGGCAACGAGGTTGGCGGCGGCGCCACGCAGAGCATCCTCCCGGCCATGCGGAACCTCAACGACGCGCTCTCCGCGGCCGGCCTCGGAAGCATCAAGGTGTCCACGGCGGTGAGGTTCGACGTGATCACCAACTCCTTCCCGCCCTCCAACGGCGTGTTCAGATACTCCTACATGACGCCCATCGTTCAGTTCCTGGCGAGCACCGGCGCACCGCTGCTGGCCAACGTGTACCCCTACTTCGCCTACAAGGACGACCCGCAAAACATCAAGCTTAACTACGCCACCTTCCAGCCGGGCACGACGGTGCAAGACCAGAACAACGGGCTGACCTACACGAACCTCTTCGGCGCGATGGTCGACGCGGTGGTCGCCTCGTTGGAGAAGGCCGGGGCGCCGAACGTCAGGATTGTCGTGTCAGAGAGCGGGTGGCCGTCGGCCGGCGGGTTCGGGGCGACGGTGGATAACGCGCGGACGTACAACCAGGGCCTCATCAACCAGGTGGGGCGGGGCACACCGAAGAGGCCCGGGGCGTTGGAGACGTACATATTCGCCATGTTCAACGAGAACCTGAAGCCCGGGGATGAGATCGAGAGGCACTTTGGGCTCTTCAACCCGGACAAGTCGCCGGCGTACTCCATCAGTTACTGAGGGTAGCAGATCGATATGTTGGGTTCGAATAAGCTGCCCTGTAAAATGCAAAATGCATGCAAGGCGCACTTATAATTATGTCAAGAGACGAATAAGAGGGGCCGTGCCAAGATGAGTTGGATAATGTTCCAAAGTTTCCCTCATGTAATGGAGATTTTGGATATTTTTTTTTCTCGTGTGATCGGAGATCTTGAATTATAAAGCAACAAAGCTGCTATTTATTGGCCCTATTTTTTAGATTACGATTTATAGTTTTTGATTATGACTTTTTAATCTAATAAATAGTTATTGTTAAAAGAAATTCAAGTAAAAAATTAACAGGAAAAGCAGAAAACAACGAGATTGCACAATGGAGTGGAGATGAAAATCCAACCAATGATGCGAAACGGACGAGCCACCTGGGCTTGATCTAGTTGGGGGCTAGGGGCTGACGACGGCGGGCGCAGATGGCTGTGTACCTAGGCCTCTGTTGGCATGGTTGGCCTCGTCATGCAGGCTTGTGGGTACATCGACACAAATTTGTGTACCCTGTTGGGCTGTAGTTGGGTACGTGTGTGGAGTCCGGTACTAGGAAGTTGATCACGCTTGCTACTTCAAGGGCCAGTTGTAACGTAGGGATTTCACCGAAAAATACTTCAATTTCAATAGGAACCGAAAAAAAATCTCCTTTGTTTCAGGTAGGGCCGAGTGCCTACGTCCTAGCATCTTCTTTTGAAGCCCTTCGTAACATCTTAATAGCAAAGATGAACATGCTAGATTTTTTCTTGGAACAATCTTGATCGCTGGTTTCACGCTTGCGTAGTTGCCCGTACACATCAAGGGCGCAGCGCGAGCGCACTATGGGATGTGCGACGGGCATGCACTGTGACCGTGGGTGGGCTGTGCGGATTTGTTATCCTTCGTTATTTATCGGGCGTGGGCTCCTCCTCCTTGCCCGTGCATAGGGCTGGAAAATAAGCTCAAGGCTCATGAGCTGCTCGAGCTCGAAGTTAGCTCGGCTCGGCTCGAGCTCGGTTCGTAAATCAGCGAGCCAAGCCAAGTTTTCAGCTCGGTACATTTACGAGCCGAACCCGAGCGGCTCGCGAGCGGCTCGATGGCTTGATCGAGCCAAACATCGTGGCAGGCTGGTAGCCTTAGCCTAGCAGGCCAACGAAAGCCACCTGACCTGATTCCCCGAAGGCCCGAATGCTCCTCTCTGATTTCCTCAATCCACCGAACCGTTTCCTCAGTCATTGACATCCCAAACCGTGTGCTAAGCACTCACTCTGCAAATGAGAGAGAGAGAGAGGGAGAGACGGGAGCGCGGCGGCGGCGGCCTTCGCGGCGCAGGTGCTGCGCGGGCGGTGGTTCATGGTGTACGACTCCTTCCTCATCATGTCGGCGGCGGGCGCCACCTACATCTTCGCCATCTACTCCAAGGACATTAAGGCCACGCTGGGATACACCCAGGAGCAGCTCAACACCGTGGGCTTCTTCAAGGACGTCGGCGCCAACATCGGCATCCACGCCGGCCTCGTCGTCGAGGTCACCCCACCCTGGCTCGTCCTCGCCGCCATGACCCCCACTTCAAGCCATTTTGGCTTGAACTGGCTCGTTCAAGCCATTTTGGATTGAACTGGCTCATTCAAGCCATTTTGGCTTGAACTGCAAAGAGCCTGTTTGTTTTGGGGACCATGCTATGCTACCGCTGTGAAAAGAAAAGGCCAAGAACATGCAGCCAAATCAACAAAACAAGTAAGTTTTCCTCCCAAAACAAGTTTGCAGACAGTTGATAAAGATTGGGAGCCTGGAATCTAAACTGCATAACAACAGAGTGCTAATTAAGGCGATACTAGTATGATACGAGTTCTAGTTAATGGATGGATCATGGATTGGTTGATGGGTGCGGCGGGTGGCGGTCGGCTTGGCCTGCTGCACCGCACCGTAGGCGTTGAGCCAGTTGCCTTGAAGCGGCGGGGACCTCGATGCAGCCGTTGGCGTCGTGCTCCTTAGCTGCGCGGCGGCGATCTCCTTGGCCTTGTCGAGTTTGGCGACGATGAGCTCGTCGATCTCCCTGAGGACGACGCCCGACTCACCCTCCTCAGGAAGTCGATCGACCTCGTCCGGCGGCATCTGGTACGTCGCGTTGCTGTGCTGGCTCGATCGGGCTCGCGAGCTGGCTTGAGCCGCCAGTCAAGCCGAGCCAAGCCTCCCGCGTAGCTCGTTTCCAAAACGAGCCGAGCCGAGCCGAGCCGCATCTTTGACCGAGCTCGGCCGAGCCTGGCTCGAGCCGGCTCGGCTCGGCTCGTTTCCAGCCCTACCCGTGCACACAGGAGTCAGGGGCCATTCACACATCCATCGTCTATCTCCTTTTTTAGCTCCGTTTATTTCGCTTTAAACTTCTAACTTTTAGTTTAATTTTTTTTATTATTTTTAGATTTTATTCTTTTTATTATCTTTTTTAGTTTTTGCCGTTTTTTCTATATTCGTTTGCATTGTTTGTGATGTGTTAACTTATTTTTTATTTTTAGATTTTTTAAATTTATTATGCTAAATAAGATATTATCAGCTACAGTATAATTTTAATTTATTACAATATAATTCTAACTATAAATTAATTTATTTCAGTTCAATCCAGCCGCACCATGTTAATCCTCCTCTTTAAATCGAGCTGCGACTTTTCTTGCTTCCTCTTGGTGATGGAACTGGAACCTAGCAGGTACGCACGCATGCGGACTATCTGTGACGTTACCTCTACTGTACGTACAACTTGCAGTACACAACAGAGTATTATTAGCCCGGAAAGCAAGCCGTACATACTGGAATTCCACGAGCCTTACAAACCACAACTTTCTATGTACATATTCGCGGCGTCTAATTCACACGACTATGGCCACATTTATTTGGCTTAAGTTTTTAAATTTTGATTTATTTTTTACTATTTTTAAATTTCATCCTTTTCATCTTTTTCATTTTTTGCTGGTTCTTTTTTTCCGTATTTGTTTGCATCGTCATGATAGGCTAACTTGTTTTTTCTATTTTTAATTTTTGTAAAATTTAGTTATGTCAAATAAGCCACCATTAGGTACAGTGTAATTTCAGTCAGTTACAGTACAATTTCAGCTATAAACCAACTTATTTCAGCCAAACCGAGCGGCACCTAGAGATGCAATCGGAATGAATATAAATGTATATCGCTTATCATGTATCCTATTTTATATTGTTTTTTTGGAGACAGAGTAGGATACGAATGGTGTTAGATACATATTTTCTCCATTTCATATCGCTTAGAAGTTACCATTGGGCCGGGCTTAACCGTTGTAACATCCTGAAAAATCTTAAATTTAAAATATGAATTTCTTGAATGGTTTTGCAATATATTATATTTGAGTTTGAATTTTTATGGTATTTTTAATGGCATTTGGTAGAGGTTCCAAAAATTTAAGAAGCTCAAAAAGAAACAAACATTAGTAATGTTACAAAAGGAAACGTATAGATAAAAGAGAACAGGAATGGAATTACGAATCTGAATAGATGATCCATAGGGCATGTTTGGGAGAGCTCCATCACTGAAAATGTGGATCTGGAGCAGTAGCTCCACCGTGGATCTGAGATCCCACCATGGAGTGTTTGGCTTGTACAGCAGCTCCAGATCCACGAAATTGAGGTTTTGGTGGGATGGGGTGTGTAACCAGTGGCATTGGTGGGTAATTACCACCCAACTCCACGGTGGAGCACCCCTTGAGGAGCTCCATGAAATCCATGTATCTGGCCCTCAGATCCAGGATTTTCGTGGATCCAGATTTCGCGGAGCTGGAGCGTTTGGGTAAAATTTCGTTGAGTGGAGCTGATAGAGCTCTCCCAAACAGGCCCATAAAATAAAGGGAGAACCTGAGTTAAAACACAAAATCTCATTTTGAAAATAATGACATAAATAGCAATAAAAATGAATGGCTAAAATACAAGCGCTCCTACATATATGCAAAATTAATTAAGCCAGCAAGATAATATTATGTGAGATTATAAACATATACATAAAACAAAATATACAACACACTAAACATATATTATGATGAGTGAAGCAATAAAGGAAATAAAGATATGAAAATAAGAACATCAAATAAAATAAAAGAACTATTATATTTTGTATTTAGGTAATTGAACAAAGACTTGGAATAAAAATTTAGAAATTAGGAACCATAATCTCAAAGAAAAAAATAGAAGTTCAACACACAAATTTAAAAATCCAAATTCAAAGCCTTTCTACCTTTTCTTTCTTCTCTCTATTACATGTGGGCCCCACTCATTTCTCTCTCTCCCCCTTTTTCTTTTCCCTCCTACTCCTCCTCCCTGCCCAGCGGGGCCCCATGCGTGGCGCGCCGGACGCCATACGCCCTGATCAACTCGGCTTCGGCTTCTGGCTTATTTTTCACTATTCATAAGTTTTGTTTTTTTCTGAACTTTTGGCTTTTTGTTGAGCTTTTTTGCCAGTTCTTTTTTTCCCGTATTTGTTTGTATTATACGTAATGGGCTAACATATTTTTTTTAAATTTTTTTAAATTTAATTATGCTAAATAAGCCTCTGTCACTCTGATGCTTTTTTCACCAACTCTGATGTTTTCAGCCATAAGCTATGAGCTTTTCAGCCGAACCGATCACCACCATAATCGCGCGTCTATCTCGAGTTGAGCGCTGCATTGCAGCAGTGCTTGTGTACCTTCTGTACACGGTTAATATCGCCAGGTTGGAAACGAAAACGTAGCGGATGAAATATTTGGTAGCTTTGGTAAACGGAAACAAGGGGACTTTAGAATGACACTGCTAATTTTGATTTTGGAAGATTCTAAAAAAAAGAATATGGGAAGTGCATATTTTGATTTTGGTACGAGTCAATTAAACAATCGGAAAGAATTTCGAGGAATATTAAATATAGAAAATGATAAATAGGGGCGTGTGTGACATCGCAGTACAACTCACACGATGTATACCTGTTGCACATCGTGGACCTACCTGGCTCGTGCTATGCAGATCGACCTCTCCCCGCGCGCGTACGCGTCTGAGTAAACAAACACCCAGCACACGGTCGCAGCAACCAATTCCTGTACAAATTCGCACGCAATAACTAAATATACGCCTATATATACGGCATGCACACAGGACGCCACCATGGACCATGCAGATGCTCAATCAACGTCGACGATGGTGAGCGTCAAAGACATCTAGCTCGTGCGTGCATCTGGGGTGAGAAGGCCTAGGCATAGAGGATGTTTGCTTTTTCTCTATTCTTGTTGTGCACTTGTGCTAGCTAGATGGATAACCTGCTCCTTGTTTTCGGATATTATAATGGTATACTCTAATCCTATTTCATTTCAATTAATTGATTTGCGAAATAGATGTTTTATATTTGTGAAATGTAAATTAGATATATACATGTACATGTTGATCTACTTATTTCAGAGGGTATAGCTAGCATTTCCTGAGGCTAGCCAATAAACAGAAATAGATTTGGGGTAGAAGAGAATAGCACAGACCCTTAAGTTCAGACTGCTCATAAAACCGTCTGTGATGACATTTATAAACCGTCTGTAATATGATTTTGTGTAGTAGTGACAGTACTAGCTAGCTAGTATCATCATGCATGGATCGATCGATGAGAAAAAATTCAGGCGCCGAAGCTTATGGGGTAGACCTTGGCGGTGCTGGGGTAGTAGAGCCCCCAGTGCTGCTCCACGCCGGACACCTTGAGGTTCTCGTTGAACAAGGCGAACACGTACGTCTCGATCGTCCTCGGCCACCGCGGCGTGCCCTTCGACACGTGGTGCACCAGGTTCTGGTTGAACGTCCTCGCATTCTCCACCGACGCCGCCGCGCCGCCCGCCGACGGCCACCCGGTCTCCGACACCACCACCGCTACGTTAGGCCCCCCGAGCTTCTCCACCGCCGTGTACAGCGCGTCCACTATCACGTCGAATAGGTTCTGGTACGCGTACCTCCCGTCCTGCACCACGGTCCCCGGCGCCGTGAACAGCGGGAAGCGGATGTCCATGGAGCGGGTGTTGAAGGTGTAGTCGAAGTAAGGGTACAGGTTGGCGAGGAGAGGGGCGCCGGTTCGTTGCAGGAACGGCACCACGAAGCGCATGAACGACTCCGCCTCGGCGGTGAAATTGCCGGCTGACGGCGGGGTGTGGACGCCGATGGTGCCCTGCGATATGGACGTCGTCACCTTGATGTGGCCCAGGCTGGCCGCGGTGAGCGCGTTGTGGACGTTCTCCATGGCGGGGACGAGGACCTGCGTCTCGCTTCCGGCGACCTCGTTGCCGACGACGAGGTACCGGAAGGCGACCCTCGGGTGGGCCTGGATGTTCTGGCGGACCCACGCGGCTGCGGCGGACTCACTGGAGGCCAGGGTGGGAAGGACGTCGTTGGGCGCGCCGACGACGACGTTGATGCCGCTGCCCGCGAGGGCACCGAGCGCGGCGCTGTCCGGATAGTATAGGCGCACCGAGGTGAAGCCGTTGGCGCGGAGCATGCCGACGACGGTGCTCGGGGACGGCAGGTTGTTGGCGCTCATGCCATAGCACACGCCAACGGACGCCGCTCCTGAAGTAAATTCCATCGACCCAGACATGCAAAAGTTAGTGAGCACAAGTGCACAAGTACGTGGTACTAATTACTCCCTTCGTTTTTATTTGACTTAGAATTAATTTCATCAAACTTTCTAAAATTTAATCAATAATAAATTTAAAACTATTTAGATTGATCATACAAAAATTATATCATTATATTTATTATTAAAAATACTTTCATAATATTATAATTTTATTAATATATTTTAGTATAAAGTTATAAAAAATAGTGATCAAAGCCGTATCTCAAAACCGTAAAAAATAAAAAATGTCAAGTAAAAAGAACAGAGAGGGTACGACACTTGTCAAATTAAAATTAAGATCTCTCTAAAAAAATTAAGATCAATACACACTTGTGGTTTTCTGCAGCATGTATATAGATTAACCGTTCCTCCATTTATACTAACCCAAACCTTCAGCATGTACACAAAAACGTACGTGTGTAGCTTGTAGAGATTGAACAACAAAAAATAAAATCAAGGAAGAAACAATTAATCATCATATATACTCCGTACGTACATCAGCATGCGTGGAAGGATCAATCGATTTTGATTCTTAGTTATCATTTTGTTGTCAACAATTATAATGCTACGGTGCGGTATATATATAGTCGCTATGCATGCGTGAATGTACTAATCTTTTCAATCACAGAAGAGTGACATTTTTGACTTTTTAAAAGTTAACAGTATACTATGTTGACCACTAAATTCTCTTACCATATATTCAAAAAGTTGTAAAAGTGCAATATTATAAAAGTGTTTTCATGAAAAATTCACTCGTATCATTTTTGTACATCTAAACTATATATTTTAAATAATATTTTAATCAAAATTAATAGAGTTTAATTGTACGCATTCTAGGCGTCACTCTTTTGTAACTAGAGGACGTCCTATAAAGAGAGGGAAAATAAAAAGGGAGAAGCATCCACAAGGGGAGATCTGAATGGGCGGGCAAAGAGACGGTTCAAACTTCCTTTTGCCCTCTTGTTTATTTTGGAGGAATAATTTGGTCTTTTGGAAATAGACATTTCACTGAAATGTAGATGTATACCTGAAACTTCCTAATTTGCACTGTTCTTTTCCTTTGATTGTGCTCGTTTGATGGTACATGTAGCATTGTAGCTAACTAATGTTCACTACATTGTTAAAAAAACGCACATAAGGAGTTTGACTGGAGTAGTCTTTTACGTACATTCATACTTCAGACTAATGCTCCGTTTATTTCGATTTGAGCTTCTGACTTATTTTTTACTATTTCTAATTTTTATCTTTTTTATGACTTTTTGGTTTTTTCTGAGTTTTTTGCCGATTCTTTTTTTTCATATTCGTTTGCATTGTCCGTGATTGGCTAACCTATTTTTTCTATTTTTTATTTTTTAAATTTAATTACATAAAATAAGCCACCATCAGGTATAATATAATTTTAGTCATAAGTTACTTTTTTAGTGGAAATAAGCAGGCCGTAAGCACGTCTTTGGTAGCGGAGCACTTCGCCGAAGAAAATGTTAATTAGCACAGCATGCTGTTCTTGACCAATTGAGTACGTTGTCACAGTACGTAACATCCTTATAAATCCGTTCTAGGTCAAATATTGCGATATGTCATATATGTAACCAAACCATTGCACTAGCTACCAGCTATAGTTTGTCCAGGAACAAATATATTAGCTGTATTTTGTTTTTTAAAATATATTAAGGTGGTAGATAGAAATTAAAGGACGACGATAAAATTAATGAATTAAAAGGGTCGGGCGTTGCTAGAATAAAATTAATTAATTAACCTCGCTCGGTTGGGCTGAAAAGCTGTGGCTTATAGCTGAAATTGCACTGTAACTGAAGATGGCTTATTTGGCGTAATTGAATTTAAAAATTTTAAAAATAGAAAAAATATGATAGCTTATTACGGATAACACAAACAAATACGGGAAAAAGAATCGGCAAAATAGCTAAAAAAACCAAAAGTTCAAAAAAAGATGAAATTTATAAATAGTGAAAATGAATCAGAAGCTAAAGCCGAAACGAGCGGGACCAAAGCTTCTGTCCCAACGTCTGCAGCACGACCGTTAGATAGTCCACTTCCTTCGGCAATGACCATCTCGATCGACAGCATGCAAGCTCCGCATAGCGACCTCCGGGCTCGCGTGCGTCACAAGCAAACATTGATCGATCAGTGCAAACAAGAGCCAAATTAAGATACCTTGCATGCAAACAAACCTCTAATTCTGGTCTTATCACTGAATTAATCAATCATTTAACTAGCTGGTATATATGAATGTACTGATCAGTTCACCCCCTTTCTGAAGGTACTCGAAATGTGAGTGACAAAACACGGCCGCCCGGTCATGCACTCATGCATATACATTTCAGCAGCCAAAGCGATGGTACGTACCCAGCCAGAAGCTAGTGCTGGTACACTATAACACATCATGCAATTAATTAATTCTAACAGAGTCTAGCAGGTGGTACTTATAAGCTAGCTTTGAACCCAATAAGACGGTGGTTTAGGCTTTAATACTCGAGGTCATTTCACCAACGGAAAGAACAGAAAATCAACCAAGGAGTGGAAATTGAGGAAAAAACTAAAGAATGGCTCGCAAGAACGGGTAAGAAAATGTTTGCTTGTATTTGCAGATGTGTTTACGTCGACGATAGGTATGCAATGCACTTATGTTCAATTATCACTGTGTGATTTCGTCTGGGATTTGATCGATTTGACAGTTGTGTCTTTAAATAAGTTTCTCGCGTAACGCGTGCTATATACAAACTAGTAATCAACAAATTAATTCATAGGCGATGGCACATTATTTTCTAGGCAACACTCTTCGCATACATAGAGGGACCTAGAGCACGAACTATGCCATTCATTAGAGGTTCCTGCAAAACGCAAAAACGAAACCAAAGCAGAGTATCCAAAAAAAAAACAGGGTAGCCAAGCGTTCATTTGTGTCGAGAGAGAGAGAGAGAGAGAGAGAGAGAGAGAGAGCGCGAGCTTGCAAGGATGGAGGCAAAGACTCCCGAGAAGCAACGCCATGTTGAGCATGGGAGCAGCTGCATCTAGGCCTTGCGTTGCCATTCTCTGGCTAGATCGATCTCCCAAATCGATCAATACTGAAAGCTCTAGAACTGATGATCTCTAAGCTGTTGCTTCTTCAGGCCAACAACATCCTGATGTACTCCGCTTATATAGAAGAGGTGCCGCACGCACGCACGCACGCACGCACACACACACAGAGAGAGAGAGAGAGAGAGAGAGAGAGAGAGAGAGAGAGAGAGAGAGAGAGAGAGTGTGTTTGGCCCAGACCAACATATGGTCTTTCCCGGTCAGAGTTTGCCCGTGTCAATCAATGTAAGGACGACTCCGACAACGACTCGATCGATTGCGTCATAGGTCACACAGTCCGGTACTGAACTGGTAGAAGGTGTTGCACTTGCGCGACCGGTACTTCGTTGTAAAGACCAGGAGTCCAGAAAGAGAGGGCTTCACATACTAAGGCTTTGTTTGAAAGTCTAAAATTTTTAATCTATTCTTATGGATAGTTCAAAATCCTAGTCCATCTATTGGGATGCCCTCTAGTGGGATTGCAATGCACGTTGGTAAGATGTTATATATGAAATCTCATGAAAAATATATTCGTTGGATTTAGAACATGACATGATTGCTACTAATTAGTGCCTACTCAAAAGTGGAACTGCCACTAACTACTAGTGACATTCTCAAAAAGCGTTGAGTTCTGAAAGTTGAAAAAAAAACGGAGCTGAGTTATGCACTACATTGACTTGCTAGGTTTTATATATACCACCTAACAATTTTCAATGTAGAGCAGCACTTGCTCCACTTACATTTGACACATCGTTCTTAATACGTGTTACACATACCATGATACCAGCGGCATCAAGCTATGATGGACATGCATGCTTCATCAGCTATTCATCTGAACCCAACTGTTCAAGTATTTCTTTTGTCTGTCTAATATATTTTTTTCTAGGACTCTGCTTCCAAGTTCCAACCAACATGCTTGGAAAATTGGACATGCATATCCATCCATGGGTAATCAGTTGACTATTATCTTGCTCAGCCATCTTTCAGTGGTTGCAGAAAAAAGGCTATCTAGGAGTTGCTCTTATGCAAAAACCCTTATGTATATAATGTACCGCATGCTTGAGGCCATATTTCAAAGACTAGAAGCCAAAAACTGTTTAGAACGTATTGGTTTTTTAATAACTTTTTCTTTTTCTTTTTTGTATTATTCGTAGAGATATAACAGTGTTTTTATTTTCTCTATTTTCTTTTCATTTTACTTTAATTTAATACCTCAAAAAAGCTAACAGTCGTTACAGTGCCATTTTAATCAAAAGCTAAAGGGGCTATTTTTTTAGACTGCGACTTATTAGTCTAATAAATAGTGATTATTGAAAGAAGCTAAAGCCAAAAACTGACCAAAAAGCTGAAAGAACAAGAATAGCCACAACACTTTGAAAAAGAGTCATAGCTACCGATGATGACATATTGGGTGCACCAAATGCTTTGGCACCCGCTATCTGGTTAACCCTTCGCCAGCGGCTAAATTAAAGGGCTATCTAGAACTGTCAATTTCCCCTTTCTTATAAACACTTTTTGAACCAGACATTAGAACAACCCAAAAAACTTTATCCAGTAAATCGAACTCTAAACGCACGTGATCCGGTGAATATACATGTACTATCCCAAATGATAATAACAAGCATTGATCACCAAACTACGTACTCTCACATAATTCCTTTTTGATGACTTGAATGATCTACTACCTAGCTTGCAGCCGTGTTCCCTATCTTACCCATGAAAAAAAAAATCGGAATTGCTAATTTTCTAGTCTTTTCCCGAAGAATCGATTTCATTTTAAGTATCGGGGAGATTTCATTTTCTTTCATTTTCAATTAATCACCCATCATGGCCTGAACTAACTTTCTTGATGTATCCTTAATTAATTATACATTTCCGAATTGTTCATTTTCTTCTTGGTTCGGATGAGGAGTAGTTAAGGTCATTTTATCTCCATCTAACCTTTAATTACGTGGGCTCAGAGAAGCATCTTGTCAATTGTTTTTTTTTTGGTGCTGTTTGTTAATATATCTATCATGCTTAAAGGGAGAGTTGGAATTTAGGAGGCAGAAGCAATTATGACAAAAAGCTAAAAGCAATGAAAATCAGTACGAGAACAGCAGTATACTTACGGGTGAGAGGAATGGCAATGGATGAGGCGACGAGAAAGAAGAAGACGGCTGCAGCAGCAGAACCCATTTAATCTCTGACCTTAATCTCCCCTGTTTGTTTCTGAATGCAGGGAGGAGGTGCCTCCATTTGAAGATATAGTCATATCTACATGCTAAATTAGGATACACGGCCATGAATACCCGAGGTAACTGTGTGGCTAACCGTGTCACGAGTCATCTCTCTACCAAAAACAGCATGTGTTTTTTCTTATCAGCTGAGCGATAAATTCGGCCGGCCAGAAGAAACAAGTTTACCTTATCCGTATCGTATGAACTATGTCTGTGAGACCGAAGCTACCAGTTGTTCAGGAAAGAGAAGAGAAGGGAGAATAGGCTTATATCTGAAGATTCTGAACTTTAGAGTTCGTCCTGCAGGCTACAGACGTGCTGTACAACCCAACTGTTTTACAAGTGCATGCAAAATATCTGCACAGAAATTGATGAACTTGTAGACTGTTGGACGTAGCCCTTGCACGGTTGCACCCAATTAGTAGCCGTTTTATGGAGAAGCAGACTAGTGCAGCCGGCCCGGACGTCGGGCCAAGCAGAGCGATGGGTTTGTGAACAGAGGGATGTAAATCAAAAACGAGATGCACGTTCTGTCCGCTAGGGTTGACAATGGAGCGGTCGAGATCTTCGAAGGGCAAATGCAGTGGCGAAGCCAGAAAAATTTAGGAGCTTGAACGATAACGAGTGCTCGGAAACTCGGCCATAGATAGAGGTACATCGGCTCAGCCATGATACTCTGCATCCTCCGTGGCTCGTCGCAGACGAGCCCAGGCAGCCCTGGGCAAATGCGGGCCCGTTTTATTAAGAAGAGTGGAAGCGTACAACTGTTCTGCCGAGAAAACGGCAATTAGTACAAGCCGGCCCCATCGTAAGCTGTCGATACCGCGACCTAGACTGTAAATTGACAAGGCCTAGATTGCGCCGGTCAGCCCACTTCTGGGCCTAGAAATTGGCCGCTCAAACTTATTTGGGCCGATGAGAACGCTCGTCCTCCACCCATCTCGGAACAAGGCCTCGATCGCCGATGCGGCCCACGGCTAGGTGGCGTGTTGTATTTTGCACGTCTTTGTCTCCGCCAAAAACTGTTAGTGTGGATTCCTAGAAAGAAGGGTGCGGACCATTACCTCCACCCATCTCACCGTGCTGCTGTGTGGTGTGGGTTTTCTCCCTCAAGTCACGAATTTTAGAATTTGACGTTATCATCCGTGCCAACACGTACTCACGCACGAAACAGAAGTGGGAAATAAGTGCGCATGCATTATGAGTAAATAGGTATTATGAGTTTTGACCTGGACCGAATCGATTCGGAGAGTGCCGTAACGAAGGATTTGCGGTTTTCTTTTTTACTTTTGGTTTTTGATTATTCCAAAGTCAAAAACTAAATTTAGAAATAAGTGATATTTTAAAACAGATTTTTTAAATAACTTCTTAAAAATAAAGATATTTGCATTGTCTATATCGACATCTCCAACATTCGCTGCCGTGTCTACAAAAGTAGACAAAAACTAGCAAGTTAGTGGTACAATTAATTCATGTATGGTCGTCATGCTCCGGGCCGTAGCTAGTGGTACAATTAATTCATGTATGCTCGTCGTGCTCCGGCCGTAGCTAGTGGTTTTCTCCGTTTGAGGTGCAAAAATTAGCCGAATCAACTAGTGGTGCTTTGACTTGTGTAGTGCACGTCTTTTTTTTCCCCATGTAACGTGGCATGTGAGATTGTACGTCGTCTCCTTAATAGAAAGACAATCTCAAATTTAGATACATTCTCAAAGAGATCTGTCAATCATCAGTTCATCGACCCCGCTGTAGGAAATATGCATGCATCAGAAGTTTAGAACTAGTCCTCTTTATTATTCATGATCTCCAGGAAGTTCGTGCCTGCCTTCCATGGGTGCATGCACGTTACATTTATTACTGCATGCAGCTTATTTAGGTTGAAGGTGTGCGTGTGTACGTATATGTAGCTAATTAGAACCGGACCCCGTACGCCGGCGACTTGTCCGGGTTGAAGAGCCCAAAGTGCCTCTCGATCTCATCCCCTGTCTTCTGGTTCTCGTTGAACATGGCGAATATGTACGTCTCCAAAGCCCCGGGCCTCTTCGGTGTGCCCCGCCCCACATGGTTGATGAGGCCCTGGTTGTACTTCCGCGCGTTATCCACCGTCGCCCCGAACCCGCCGGCCGACGGCCACCCGCTCTCCGACACGACAATCCTGACGTTCGGCGCCCCGGCCTTCTCCAACGAGGCGACCACCGCGTCGACCATCGCGTCGAAGAGGTTCGTGTAGGTCAGCCGGTTGTTCGGGTCTTGCACCGTCGTGCCCGGCTGGAAGGTGGCGTAGTTAAGCTTGATGTCTCGCGGGTTGTCTCTGTAGGCGAAGTAGGGGTACACGTTGGCCAGGAGCGGCGCCCCAGTGCTCGCCAAGAACCGCGCGATGTCGTTCATGTAGGACTGCGCGAACACGCCCTTGGAGGGCGGGAAAGAGTTGGCGATCACGTTGAACTTTATCGACGTGGACGCCTTGATGCTTCCGAGGCCGGCGGCAGCGAGGGCACCGTTGAGGTTCCGCATGGCCGGAAGGATGCTCTGCGTGGCGCCGCCTTCAACCTCGTTGCCGACGGCGATGTACTTGATATTCACGGCAGGGTAGTAGGGCCTGACGTTGTTCTGGACCCAGGAGGCCGCGTTCGAGGGGCTCGCGGCGAGCTCGCCGAGCTTGTCGTTGCCGACGTCGAGGATGAGGCCGATGCCCGAGTTGCGCAGGGCGTCGAGGGCCTGCTTGTCGGGGAAGTAGATGCGCATCCCATTGATGCCCTTGGACTTGTAGAGCTGCACGACGTCTCTCCGCGATGGGAGGTTGTTGCCCAGGACGCCGTAGCAGACGCCGATGGATTGCACAGCTGAGGATAAGGCAGAGCCAAGAGTGGCATCCGGCCGTTAGCTATCAGCTCACTACGTGATGAGATGTATACATGTGACTGTGACTATGTGAGCTAGTACGCATCAACGCAAGAAAAGCAAGTGCTACGTGTTATGAACTGGGGGTACATGCATGCATAGCTTACAGCGATGTGTGAGTGAGTTTTCCCCATGAAATACGGAAGGAATGAGCTACTAAATCTTACGTGTCTGAATTTAAAGCCATAAATGTACGTGCTTATGCAGAAGCAAAATGACGAGGACCTGAAATTCCTCTCCTGGCGTGCACGCATGCGAGCTACATGGGGGCATCTTAACTTGTACTACCACCAGAAAATACTAGGTGCCTGGTTAATTTTTTTTCTTTCAAAATCAGCCAACAGTTATTTTTTTAATAATCCATTACAAAATGCCAGCTATAAAATTGCACAAACGAAAGCAGTGGTTCGTTCAAGAACTATATGAGTTCTGCAATATTTTGATTTACTCTAGCTAGTAAACACACACAGCACGTGCATGCAAAACTGAGAAAGGAAACACAGAATGATCAGTACCAGTAGGAACAGAAGCAAATGTTCCAATGATGAGAGCAACTGCAAACATGGAAGCAACTTGCTGTTGCCTAGCCATTGTTCTCTCAGCTATATATGAACCCTTTGGCTACCCCAAATCTATGTGTTGCTTTTGGATGCTATGTACCAATATGCAAGCGCACACCCCCTTATATACAAGTTTCGGTGGCTTGTTTGGTACATCTCCACGTCCACAGGTACGTGCATGCGCACAGCCAGCTAGCTAGCTATACATCATGTGCTACGTTGCACCGTTAGCCAAGCTAATTTGACTCGTAACCACGTAACTGAATTCAGAAGCACGCAGGACATGGTGTGTGTCACTCTCCGGTGCAGCCTAACCCGTCGTTGCCTTCCATTTTCCACAGAAAATAGCGGTCGCTTGAAGCTAAGAAGTCCACGAGTAGTGGAAACTTGCCTCTGTTTTCCCCCGTGTACTTGCGGTGTGCATGCCCTTTCCTGCAGATAGGAAAGAATTATGCATATCCTGCATGGAAATTCTTCTCTCTCAGTAGCGCACCGAATGGTGGAATACTGGTTCGTTTTTTCAACCGTATATCCACTTCACATTAATTTCTTGGGTATGTGTACGGATACAGATATGCAATGTATCTTGACCAATACGTGGAATTTCAGGTCTGGGGTGACAACTGATTGGAGTGGTGGCTTGCACCGTAGTGATTTCCAGCTTGCGTCCACTGTTCTTTTGTCACATTATCTGCGTCATCCGGTCTCTTTTTTTTTTTCAATTTCTAAAATGTTCTTTTCAATTTTTCTATAGTATCTAACATTTAAATGAAATATCTTTTTAAGACAGAAGTATCTAACATTTAAATGAAATATCTTTTTAAGACAGAATCTACAAGTTAATTATAGTACATACTGTAATGACTTCATTTATATTAGCCAAAACCGCACGTAAGTTTCTATTACTCTATACACTCTCTCATAAATAGCCTAAAAATTATAAACCACAATAAAAACCTACAAACAGAAACAAAAAAGAATAGCCTGATCATTCGATCGGTGGAGACATGAAACCATATACGTGGTTAATTCCTTTCAGAACCAAGCAGAGATCAGTTTCACACACATCCAATCGAATTTCTCAGCAAGACGTACCACGAAACCATTAGCATCTCATAAGCCACTGATCAAACTTATTCTAAATGTTTCACGTATCTCATCCAAATTCTGATCTATCTTAGCACAGGATACATATATAATAGATGCAATAAGTCAGACTTCTTAGATGCGGAAGATGTAATGTAAGCAGTTTACTTAGGATGATTTGAACATGAGCGAGTTTTAGAGTGAAGTTTTTCATTAGTTAATTCAGTAATTTTTTTGTCTATGGCACTATTAAGCTTTGAATCTAATAAAACACATTTAGAGTAAGTAAAATACTAGTATTCATGTCCCTAGCTACTAAGCACATAGAAGAATTGTTAGACTTAAGTTGAGCAATTTGATTATTAGCACATTTGAGTAGCTTAGCATGAAAAATATATACTAAGGAACTAGCAAGAAGAATAACTTTTATTTTAATAAGGTTATCCCTAGTGACTACTACTCATCAATAACATAAGTATGTACAATAGTGCTGTGAGTAAAACATGCTTCTATCTTCGCAATTTTATCCAAGGCTATTCTAAGCTAACTAATAACACCAGAATGAATGGTGCTTAGCTTGTCTAACTCAGAGTGCATTACTAGGCAATATTCATAATTATTATCATCAGAAATTAATTATCTAAGCCTAGCAATCTTAGCACTTAAGCTCTCGATCAAGAAATCATGATTCTTCATTTTTTTTTGCATTTCTTAAGCTCACGATAAAGGTGAACTACAGCACAAGATGTCTCATCATATGTGGGCTTTACTTCACTAGGGTCGCTGTAGAGATCATCCTCGCCAGAGATATCATCGGTGCTCACCATGAAACATATACCAATGAAGTCATTTGCCTTCTTCTTGCCTCGCAACTTGTCCTCCTCCTCCTTGGTCCCTGAGTCCATGTCGCTCAAGTCAAGTTGCTCAAGAGCGGACAAGAAAGGACCTCCTCCTCTCTTTCTCATCGTTACATTGTTTAAGACTCTAGTAAATTTGGTGGATTGCAGGGCTAGGTCATCCTCAAGAATCTAATTAAGCTGATCATCACCCATAGCTTTCAAGGCAAACAAAGAGATTAAAAAAGTAGACTCAACTGGGCCACAAGAAGAATTCTTCATGGGATTGGTCACAAGTGCCTCGACTCAAGCTTGTTCTTGTGAGAGTGCAAGTCGATCTCATGAGTCTTTAACCTTGAGTAAACTTTATCCAAGATGAGCTCGCTCATGACAGTAGTGCCATTGATAGAAGTGATTTTCATCTCCTAAACCAATATGTCTAAAATTCTAAGGAGTTGATATGCATTTTTAGAGTCGGAATAGACAACACCAATAGCACCCAAGTGATTAAGGATATTGTGAAAGCAAGCAAAAAAACTCATCCAAAGACTCTCTAGGTCTTATCTCAAACTTTCGGTATTCTTTCTTGAATGGGTTCTAACACATCTCCTTGATAGTTATAGAGCTCTCATGGTAATTAATGAGAGTCTGCTAGATATCATGCGCTGAAGCGAGATGAGACACATGGTCAAACTCAAATCTGCTGAGTCCCTAAATATGGAGATTTCTAACCTTGCTGTTTGCCTCCATATTTGGAAAATTTGCCACAATGCTCTGATAATTAGCAGGGACAACATAGTAACTTTTGACGTTTTCTCAGATGGTATAGCCTTGAGCTTGAATATACGAGCCATCCCCGCCTTCCAATATAGGAAGTCACCCCCATCGAAGATGGGTGGCTCGGTGAAATACCTGTCTGATGTTATAGCTCTTAAAATTGATTAAGATCTATAAGGAAGAGTTTAACCAAACTCTGATACCACCTGTAGGACTAATGACGATAATCAAAGGGGATGAATTATTTTCGAAATTTTTCCTCTTAAGGTATTTAAAACCTTTACTCGAATGACTATGACAGTCACCAAGTTCAGATCACACCAATACGGCTATGTAAACCAAACCTAGAACTAAGAGTCACTAAAATCAACTTCCTTCACAAGCCCAATTAGATTGATGTTGATGAGCCAGTCTGACCACTAGACGGTCCGACCATCGGCCTATAACCGGTTACACTAGTTGGCCGGTCAGACTGCTGGTCCGGGGCCAGTCCAATCGGTCTCCTATTCCCAGTCCTAAAACCTCTTAGGACAAAAGCTCAAATCTCAAGAGGTTGCTCAAATCTCATTCAAAACACATCTAAATTTTGCATGAGACTTGATCAAGGCAACAAGAACCTAATCCAATCAAGAAACACAAGATTCTTGGGCTCGAGTTCACCAAATTGAAGAGAATCGAATCTAGGTTACAAGAACACCAAAAATCATAAATCTCAAATTACTTCTTGTACGTGAGAATCTAAGACACAAGGTCTTCTAGATCTATTCTCACATGTCCTACAAAGATAAACCAAGCAAGAGATTAGGCTCAAACTCCCACGAACCCAAAATCATAAATTTAGCTCAAGAACAAGGGAAGGCAAGAAAGAACACAAGCAAAACATGATTGAGACAAATATTTGATCTATTGCAGTGGAGGATGTGGTTTACATGATCAGAGATGTTTACAAGTTTAGCCAAAGCACTATCCTTTCCTCTCTCAAGATCTTTCTCTCTCTCACACAACTGGAAGGAGACAAGGTAGTAAAGCAAAATCAAACCCTAGAATCCTTGAAGCTACCATATCCTCTCCTCTCCTCTAAATAACTAGCACAACCCTTAATGGGTCCAACCCATTAAGCTTACTGGAGAAACCTGTTAACCCCACTAAGACAGGTTTTAATATTCACGCACACTTCTCAAAGTGCTTATAAGGATCAATTTACTAAAAACCTGAAACCACCTCCTTTGCGCCTCCCTACACCGTGGTTTTGATGTAGGTCTCAAATCTGATTTTGGGTATTTTTTTCAAAACGCGCTGACGAAGCTTTCAGGGAGCTTTCCTTGGCTCCATCTTCATCTTCACCTCAAAACATCTTCACATGCTTTGACACGCAGTTCGTAGTGTCCAATGACTAGCCATTATGTCTTCACGCATTCGAATTCCCCTGAATCGTCTCTACGTGTATTAGTCTCATTACTTGACGCACCACATGCACCAACTCGGCTCTCCATGATCCTTGTATTTTTTGTGCTCCCGCTTGAGTCATGTAGTTTCACCCAGACTTACACGACTGCTCGGACCTCAGCTCCCTCATCTAGTCCTGGTCCATTACTGTCGATTACTATGTCCTCCAAGCCACGTGCATATTCAAAGACCAAGCAACCATATCGAGTACAAGTTCCATGCACTTGACTCATGTTAGTCAAAACCATATATAATACAATACAACACAAAACCCTCATGCCTCCTAAGTCTTGAACCGATCTCAAACCAACTCAGCTCAACTCGCTTTGATCCTTGGTCACAACCATCGGTCTGACTGCACATGCCCAATCCCCAAAACATGCTCTCTGAAAAATAGCAAGCGCCAACTGGAAATCGGTCATACTATCCTTGCGTTTGACAGCTCCCAATTTTCGGTCACACTGGACCACCTGTTAGACCGCCGTTTCAGGCCAGTTGAACTGCTCCCACCGACTGGTCTAACTGTCACACTGCTAGTGAATCTGAATTTTCTGAAACCCTTGCAAAATTCAAATTTAACTTAATCAAAGTATCAATTATTTATCGCAAACCTATATTATCTATAGTACATGGTCTCTTAAATTTGACCCCAAAAAATATCGACGAAGTGATTGTCAACCAGATATTTTGAGAGAATGAGCAGCTCTGTATTACTTATTCAGGTCATTACAAAGGACGCCTGGGAAAAACTCCGGAGCCTCAAGTCGCCAGGATAAACCCGAATTAAGTTCAATCATTTTAGCTAAAGTATGAGCTGCTTCGTTACAACCTCTCTTAACATGTAAGAAAGTGTAAGAAAAAGGGAAGAGACTTGCAATTTGATGTCGCTGGTGATGGCTCCCGTCTGTGATCTATCAGGCTTCAAGTCCTTAAGCTTTTGAATACCCGATAAACAATCTGAAGCAATGATCACGCGATTGAAACTCTGCTCCTTGGCAAAGAGTATGTCATTCTCAACATGTAAGAAAGGGAAAGAGACTTGCAATTTGATGTCGCTGGTGATGGCTCCCATCTGTGATCTGTCAGGCTTTAAGTCCTTAAGCTTTTGAATACCCGACAAACAATCTGAAGCAATGATCGCGCGATTGAAACTCTGCTCCTTGGCAAAGAGTATGTCATTCCGAGGACAACCTGTGAGGATGACTCATAACCTCACCATTTCTGATGTCATTCCAAGCTTCCCAAGTATGTCAGAAAGTAACAGCGAAGACCAAGCTTCTTCAACTGAGGCATTAAGTAGAAAATTCATCCACCATTGATATGGTAGTACCAGTCGCAATATACTAATAACCGTCAGAAAATGTTAAAATTCTAGTGGCGAGTGGATGAGACAGGTATGCAACTCCATCCGTGTACTCTTTTTTTAAAAAAAGATTGGTAGCTTAGTAAATTGTAACGATGGACCTCATGCTGACTCCGAACTCCAAGTCTATTCCTCTATGCCAATCACACGCTTTCTAGGGCTTTTTTTTTTTACTTTTAACTTCTATTTTTAGTTTTTTTTATAGTAACAAACTTTTAAATGAAGTATTTTTTAAAGATAAAATTTACTAGTTAATTGTAATATATACTATACTGATTTCATTTATATCGACAAAAACCGTACATGAGTTTCTATTATTTTGTAATTTCTTGTACAAATAGTTTAAAAATTACAAGCCATAGCTAAAATCCATAAGTCATAAGTCAAAAAGACCAGAAGTCACCGTGTTTGTTCGATCGATCAGGGAACATTTTTCTCTAGGTACCACCATTGCCGTGAGGGCGCTGATATACACTTGGCACATTTAGTCCTAAGTTTCTCCAAACTTTCCAAGCTCGTGAGTTGTGACAACATGTTTCATTTTTTTTACATAGTGCCAAACATGAAAGTAAAATGCCACTTCAAACTTTGCAGCGAAACTTGGCTTACTATATATACCCTGGTAGGCGTGCTACCCAATATTAACTTAAACATAAATTAGAAAAAAAATCAGATCTATTCGTTCTTAAAAATAGACATCTATGATATCTAATATATTACAAATGATTAATATCAAAAATTATCTGTGATATGTTATATATCACTGGCGATTCTTAAATATAGCTGTCTGTGATATATAACATATCACAGATAATTTTTGGTATTAGCCGTCTGTGATATCTTACATATCACAGATGACTAATACCAATAACTGTCTGTGATATGTCAGGTATCATAGATAGTTTTGTATTACAAACTGTCTGTAATAGCTATTTGAATAGCTAAATTATTTTCTATTTTCGATTAGCCTCAGAAATTGCTAACCATACCCTTTGAGCAAGTATATAGCACACGATAATCATTATATATATATATCTCACAAATGAATTAAATAACTAAATGAATTGCTTGATTAAGCACAATTGAGTGACTTACAATTGAATCAAATGTTTGAACATGTAATCATCGTCGTTGGGGGTTGAACTCTCCTATCGGTTGAATGACCTCCGCCATCAAGAATTCAGAGAACTTTCCTCAAACTTCGGCGAGTTTGTCAAGATCCAATGCACTTGAGCTTGATTCGATTTTCACGCCCTGTCGCTAGTAGTAGTAAAGTCATTATATATATATATATATATATATATATATATATATATATATATATATATATATATATATATATATATATATATATATATATATATATTGATAATCACGAAATAATTTCATGCCCCAAAGCCAACCAAACGTAGCCACAAGCACAGAATCCCCAAACCCAACCAAAGAAACCTAGCATTTTATCTCTCGGCCAAAGGCCAGAGAGTCTCATCCAAAAACCAGCAATCTACCCATAGAAGTAAGGAGAAGAGACTCAGAGGAGGAGATACAAGAACGTAGCATGGACCACCGGGGACCCAGAAGGCTGACCGTGAGTACTACAAGGTGACATCTTCGGCAACGACAAGGGACCACCATTCACATCTCCATCTGTGTGAGTACCACACTGAAATCACCCCCAACAACCTTACCACTTCCAGCCCGACACAAGTAGGCGCACCTTCCCTCCCACATCCATTTCCTCATTTCTTTTTAGGTTCCACATCAAAAAGACATTAACACATATGAACGGATGTAACACACATAAGGTAAAAAAAAAATGAAATTTAGGATTCATACCTTTGGGAGGAGAGGTGACGGAGAGGAGAGAACTCATGAACATATTGAACTTTTTTTTTATTCCAACACACATTAACAGATATGGATGGATCTATCACACATGAGGTAAAGAATTAGAATTTGGGATCCATACATTCGGAAGGATAGGCGGCGTCAGGAGAAGATGCAACATGGTCACCATGTCAGGTGAGAAAGGAGAGGATGGAGACATTGGGTTATACAACGACGATGCTAGAGGAGGGGGATGAGGAGACAGAAGGGTGCGCGAGTGAGGAGTAAGGGCGCAAACCCTACCAGAGGCCCTACTTATAAAGGAACTATCATAGACAATTTTATTAAAGAACCATCTGTGCTATTAATATCACAGATGATTCTAATGGAACCATCTATGATGTGGGTAGTATATCACAGATGATTTTATGTGGAAGCATATTACAGACGATTCTATTATAGAACCGTCCATGATACGTATATCACAAATGAATTGTGCCACGAAACCAGTTCCTTCGATGCGCATGGCGCAGATGCCGTTGGATTTGTATAGCGGCACGTCGTCGCTCGGCGAGGGGGGGGGGGCGTTGCCGTTGACCCCGTAGCCCACGCCAGTGGATTGCACGGCTGCCGCATATACAAATGTACGAGCCTATTTGATTGGTGTCTAACCTTGCCATACTTAAGTTTAGACAATGTGTGGCTGCCACAGAAAGTGTGACTAACAAAATCGAAGCCACACTTGTGGCAAAATTTGGCAAGAAACTGAGTCTATGACGTGTAGGGTAGGGTGCTAAGAAAGTGTGGCATGCTATAGTTGCGTCAGTGAACCAAACAGCTACCTAAAAACTGTGGTACGCCTAACTTGTGGCTAGGCAAATTTTAATCATGAACCAAACAGGCTCTACATGTTCTTCAGTGAGCACTAACTTAGGAACGTACTCGTACGAACGGAGGCGAACGCTGCAATGAGCAATGCCGCTGCAAGCACGGGAGCAACGCCTTGCATAGCCATCCTGTTCCACGCCTCCGCGACTATCTTGCACTGGATGTATGTACCAAAAGGCAACACCGCTAACTTTATACTCGTTCCTGAGTGGAACTTTCAGGCAAATCAAACTGATGACCAGGATTGGTTCAAGGTACTACTGGTTACATACAGTTCTACTAGTCACAAACTAGTCATCGACCCGTACAACCGCACAGTCTAGATGTAAGTTATGATATTAAAGAACATGTTGTACTCTAACCATATCAGGATAAATCGCTCCGGACCGTCAACATTTGTTAGTTTTGAATTGATTAAAACTTGTTTCATATTATGAAGGCATACATATAGATTCAATTCTAATATTTCTCATTTAGCTTTATTTATCTCACTCTTCTTTCTCAACATTTATGCAAAACTACCCACCTAAACCATCATTATCACTCGTATATCAGAAAGCACGTAATTTAAGGGACTACAGTCACTTTGTTTTGTGGATTCCTAAAATTTAAAGCTTTCTTCGCCTTTGTGCCTAGTCAAAACAAGCCCAAAAGGGACTGGAGGGAGTATTTTATTTTCATTTTTTATATTTCGAATTTAATACCGAACTTTGAAGCTTTCCTATATTAACTTTGTACTTAGTTCTAATTACAGTTGTGTGCCATTGTTAAACAATGTCTTAATTCATTTTGGACTTACATTTATTACGTATTTAATTTTAGTTAGTTTCAAATTTTTATTTAGGATTCAATTTTAATGGAAATTTTACATATACTGAAAAATAATTTAAAGCCTTAATTTCAATTTATACTGAGCTTATTATGACTTTCTTGTTGATTCGAATTAAATTCATGCTTAATTTTGGTTCTAAGTTTCAACATATTTTAATTTTTACATATCATACAATAATAGTACGTTGTGAGCTCTATGTTCTCCGTGCATGCTACACATACAAACATATCATATAATACTACGTTAGTAGCTATAGGAAAATTGTTGGGCATAGTAGACCGAATTAGAAGACACATTTGGGGCCTGATTGGTTCGTAACTAAATATTACCACACTCTAAGTTAGAAAAGTTTGACCGAGTTAGTCGTCTGTTTGGTTTGTGGCCACACTTATGACAAGATTCATTTTTTATCAACTGGATCCCTCTCGTGCACAGTAACTCAAAACAATATGGTAAGATTCTCTTTTGCCAACTAAAGTGTGGCTTTAATTTTGATGACCTAACCTTAGATGAATTTGGCAAGAAATTATGACACATTTTAGCAACCTTATTATATGAATCAGGCATGCCCTTGATCGCCTCCTGTGGTATAGGAATATTCCATTGTTGCATGCAGGTACACATGGTGTTGTATTTTAAATACATGCATGCCCATTTGCTTTCATATAAGTGAGGGAAAGAGTATTGCATCTTTACACCACGTGAAAGGCAATAGAAGTACGTATACTTATCAGATTCAATACTTCCATCGACAACTGTACGCTCTTTGCTTCGGTTATAAACAAATCATAGCCGTTATATAAGTTATTCACACCATATAGATGGTTAGAATTTTTTTCTTTTCACTGATTTTCCAGATTTTTCTTGATTAATATTATAATTTCTAGCTTTTTTTACCTCCTAGAATTAATGTGGAAGCTTCTAGATGAACATCTTGTTAGCAAACCTGGACCTGGACTTGAAGCATTGGCCCATGGTGAACACCTCATCACTAGGCTATATATAGGGAGGGTTATTGGCTATTTTATACACACATGAAGAAAAAGAAAGTAATAAAGAAAGACCAGGAGTTCTCCCCCTATATCTGTGTTTCCAATCTACTATTTGCATCATCTATATTTAATCATCTCTTTTGCATAGGAGAGAAATCAATTGGATTGGACTCACCAGCGACGGTTCCTCAACACGTTATCAGCACGAATCGCTCCGTGGATTGCAAGGTAATCATTCGCAGATGAAAATTGCATATATCTAGATCACTTTAAATTCTGCAGATCGCAAGGTAAAATTGCATATATCTAGACCGGCCCTGCACAGCCACCACGCAGGATTGCCGTGCTCGCCATCCTCGTGTTCGATGCGCGCGCGCTTGGCCACACGCGCACCCGCGACGGCCGCCACCCGAGCTCGGCCGAGGTCGCCCAGCCCGCAGCCTTCGGCCGCCACTCGCTGCGCGCGCCAAAGACGGGCCGCGCTGCACGCAAGTCGAGGCCGCCCCACCGCTGCACTCACCGCCGCCACTACGGCCCCGCACGGGCCATCGGTCGCCCGCGCCCACCGCCGCCTTCATGCTTTGCAACCGCCACCACTGTGGGGGACACAAAAACCCTAGCCCCATGAGCGGTGATGGGCCGGATGACCTGATTGGGCCGTCGGGCTAAAATCGGGCAAAAAATTGGACGAAAAAGAATAAGAAAAGTAGGGGAAATTTTGGCTAGTGGAAATTTTGCAAAAAGGCCCTTGAGAATTGAAAAATTACATAAAATTTTTTTGAATTGAAAATTGGAATATAAGCCCTCGGAAATTGTAGAATTCACTAAAAATTCATATTTCAGCATAAAAGAGCCTCGAGAATTCAAATTTTGAATTATTTTTCGCATTTGAAGCATGTTTAGCACTGTCATTATTATTTTCTATATTTTCTGTATTTATTTACTATTTTGATTAATCATAATTATTTAAATTGCCTTTAATCACCGAAATTAACAGTAAAATTTATAGAACATGCATAGAAAATTCTGGAGCATTAAAAGAATCTTTTGTACCTTTGTCCAATTTATTTACTTACAGTAAATCTATGCATATTTACCTGTAGTAAACTTATTTATTCCTTTCATGCACATATAGATGACAGGCATCACAAACTGGGAGTTCGAGGAGCTGGTCTAGCATGGCCAAAACTTCTTGACTTGAGCTTCCGATGTCGAGATAGTACTTGGGGACAAGAAGCTCTGCGCTGCCATTGGCATTGGTGCACCGCAAGATGCTAAATCCACCCCTGAAGAAAATGATCAGGCACTTCATTTCCTCATGCACCATCTTTGTCTCACTCTCGAGAATGAGTACATGGTAGAGAAGAACACGCTAGCATTATGGACTACACTCAAGAAGCGGTTCGAGAAGCTAAAGTACACCATTCTTTTTCAGGCAGAGCAAGAGTAGATTCGACTGAGGTTTACTAATTTCAAAATGGTTGGGGAGTACAATTGTGCTCTACACAGAATTTGTACCAATCTTCGACTTTGTGGCAAACAGATCACAGATGTGCAGAAGATTGAGAAGACCCTATCCACCTTCCACCCTAATGCAGTGCAGTCTGCACGCAACTGTCATCAAGATGGCTACAAGGAGTATGATGAATTGATTTATATGATGCAAGTTGCAGAACCTCAGGATGAAGTTCTCCGCAAGAACTTTGTCGCACAACCACTTAGGAGCTCCGCTGGCCGTGAAGCCAACGCTAGAAGCTACAAAGTGCGAAAGCCCATAATGAAGAAAAGGGGAAGGAAGGGTAAGGCGGCCGTAGCCTAGAAAAGCAAGTCGGATGCTCCACGTGAGAATAAGGCAATCAAGCCAAAGTGGGATGGCAAGCCCTATTGTCAACAAGACCAAACTTGCTACAAGTGTGGCAAGTGGAGGCACTGGTCTCGGATCTGTAAAGAGCCACAACACGTCATCCATGCCTTTTAAGCTAGGAAGAAGAATGACAAAGGGCAACATGAAACCCACTTTGCTTCTGTTGAGGGGGAGAGTTCTGAACAGCTGTCTACACCGATGGAGGTTGACTCCATTCCAGCAGCAGTACCCCTGTTGACATTGCAGCTGTCACCGCCATGATTTTTCTGGAAGAGCATATCACCCCGAGAAGATAGCAGCTGAAGTCTCTGACTTCTTAGCAGGGAAATTTAACTTTTTGCCACTCTTAACATTGCCACCTACTCAAATGCCATCCTCTATATTGCAATTAACATTTTGCCACTCTCCAGCCTACGTGGCGCCTAGTCACTGTCATGTCACGCCCGCGCCTCCCGCGCCCGCGCCGCGGCCCGGCCTCCCCGCGCCCGTGCCTCCCCTTCCCCGAGTCCGGCGCCGGGATCCCGCCGTGAAGCGCTGCCTCGAGCCAATTCATTGCGCGTGGGGCATCTCCGTGGCACCCGAGCACATCCCCACCTCGTCGGACCCGCCGCCTCCCAGCCGAGCGCCGCCGTCTTCATCCTCGCCGCTAAGCTCCTCTCGCTGCCGCCCGCCTCGCTCCATCTCGGCCTCGACCGACGCCCAGTGAGCTCCGGATGCCCGTAGATGCTTCACCGTCGAGGAATCGGGCTCCCACCACCGAGCGCGCCGGCGCGGACTCGGGAGGGGAGGCGCGGCGAGTGGGGAGGCGCGGGCGGCGGGCGGCGGCGCGGCGCGGCGCGGGGAGGCGCGGGCGTGACATGGCAGTGACTAGGCGCCACGTAGGCTGGAGAGTGGCAAAATGTTAATTGCAATGTAGAGGATGGCATTTGAGTAAGTGGCAATGTTAAGAGTGGCAAAAAGTTAAATTCCCCCTTCTTAGCAGATTCAGTCTAATGCATAGAATGCATTTAGACTTTAATTATCATTTATTTTATGTGTGGAAAGAATAAGTTGGATTTTTGCATGGATGGTACCCAAACAATTTTATTTTCTCATGATGGTTCGATAATATTGAATAATTCATTCATTTATTCAGTCTATAATGGCATGATATGTTCTAATATTGAAATATTTTATTTATGTGTTGATTGCCTTCTACCACATATTAATAAAGTATTTTATATTAGAACACGTGCGTCGCCCTATGGAGGAAGTGTGCTTAGCCGATAGTGGCACAACGAATAGCATCTTAAGAGAGAAAATTCTTTCAGTCGATTAGTAAAAATGCTGACAGCCTTACAACAATCGCTGGTAGTGATGCTTGTATAATAGGTTCAGGAAAAGCCACAATTATACTGCTAATGGGCACAACTTTGATCATTCAAGAAGCCTTATTGTACCCAGAATCAACTAGAACTCTCCTAAGTTTCAAGGATATTCGCGCTAATGGTTTTCATTTTGAGACTGAAGAAGAGTATGGTAAGTAATACCTACTCATTACGAAACATGAGGCAAATGGAAAAAGGGTATTAGAAAAACTTCATTAGAAACTGGGCTATACTACACTAATATCAAGGCACCTGCAGCCTATACTACTCTGAAAATAATATTTAGATGTCTCTGGCATGATGATTAAGCCACCCAGGTCTTAGGATGATGAGAAATATAATTTTCGAATCATGAAGATTTTGTGTGTCCCGCATGTGCTATCGGTAAATTAATTACTAGACTTTCTACTCTGAAAGTGAAGGATGAAGTCACTGCATTCCTAGAGCGCATCCAAAGAGACATTTACGGTCACATACAACCACTATCAGGGCCATTTAAATATTTTATGGTGCTCATCGATGCTTCCTCGAAATGGTCGCACGTATGTTTATTGTCTACAAGAAACCGTATTTTTGCAAAGCTGATCTCACAGATAATTCGTATTAGAAATATTTTCCCTGATCATCACATAAAGTCTATCAGAATGGACAACGCCAGAGAATTTACTTCAAATGCATTTGATGATTATTGCATGGCAATAGGAATTACAGTTAAGCATTCTGCACCGCATGTCTACACCCAGAATGGACTAGCAGAGGCATTAATCAAGAGAATTAAATTTATCTCTGAACAAAAGAGAGGTGTTTGGGTCTATAAGCCGCACTCCTCCTCATGTGCACCCCGTAGGATATAAGTGTGTATTTGTTTAAAAGAGAAATGAAAGAAATAAAGTTGTAAGATATAAAGTAAGGCTTGTTGCACAAGGTTTCACTCAACATCTAGGAGTTGATTATGAAGAAACATATTCCCCGGTTATGAGTGGAATCACCTTTAGATACTTAATCTCAATGGCAGTAAACCTGAACTTAGAAATAAAATTGATGGATATAGTAACTGCATACCTTTATGAAAACTTAGATTCAGAAATTTATATGAAAGTACCTAAATGTATTCCTGCCCCAAACCAAGACAAAGCAAATAGAAATCTGTACAGTGTGAAACTCAGAAAATCACTGTACGGACTTAAGCAATCAAACTGGATGTGGTATAATCACTTAAGCGACTTTCTATATAAGAAAGGCTACACAAACAATGAAGATTATCCCTGTGTATTTATACGACGGTCCTAGAATGGATTTTTTTTATAATCTCAGCATATGTAGATGATTTGAATATCATCGGGACCATGGAAGACATAAAGGAAGCAAGTTTTTACATGGAGTCAGAATTTGAAATGAAAGATCTGGGTAAAACCAAATATTGCTTAGGCCTGCAGCTCAAGCATGTCCCTGAAGAAATATTAGTACATTAGTCAGTCTACGCCCAGAAGGTGTTAGAAAGGTTCGGCTTTGAGAAGGCATACCCATCGAAAGTACCGATGATCAGGAGATCTTTACAGCAAGATAAGGATCCATACCGACCTAGGGAAGAGAAGGAGGAAGTCCTGGGACTGAAATTTCCATACTTAAGTGTAATAGGAGTACTTATATATTTAGCGAACTTCACTAGACCAAACATTGCATTTGCCATAAACCTATTAGCAAGGTATAGTACAGAACCTACCAAAAGACATTGGCAGGGAATAAAGGATATCTCTCGATACCTCCAAGGAAGTAAGGGCCTCGGGTTATTCTACAGAAAGAACCAAGACCTGAATATAATTGGCTATGCAGATGTAGAGTACCTGTCGGACCCGCATACCGCAAGGTTACAAATAGGCTATGTATTCCTGTGTGGTGGAACTGCAATTTCATGCAAATCGTCTAAGCAAAGTCTTGTAGCAACTTCAATGAACCACTCGAAAATCATAGCGATGTACGAAACCGCACGAGAATGTGCTTGGCTCCGACGAATAATTCACCACATCCAGCAGTCATGTGGGTTGAATATCATGTAAGCTCCCATAATTATCTATGAAGATAATGCAGTTTATCTTGCGCAAGTGCAGACGGGCTACGTAAAGAGTCATCTCGCAAAGCATATCAACCCCAAGTTCTTCTACGCTCATTAATTGCAAAAGATGGACGAAATTAAGGTACTACATACTAAGTCATGTGAGAATCTTGTAAATTTATTCATTAAGTCACTCTCAGCATCTAGTTTTGAAAGATACATACGAGGAATTGGAATAATGAGACTTAGAGAAGTGCAGAATATGGAGAGATTTTTCTCAAGCTCGTTATTAAAGCTTGATCATGAAGATCGAGTACCCAAAGAATAAATTCTAAAGATTAAATAAAATTGTGGATTGTACTATTTTTCTCTTGACAAGTTTTCCTGAAGTTTCTCAGCTAAGGTTTTTAATGAGACAATTCGTGCAACGCAGCATAACATGTATCATATACTCTTTCTTCAAATTTTTTCCACTGGGTTTTATGGAGTTTTTATGAGGTATGAACGTGTCGGATGAGTGCTCAAGTGAGAGTGTGAGGAAATCTGGGCCTGGGTTTAAAGGCTTGGCACACGATGGACAACTCACCACTAGACTATATATAGGGAGGACCATTGGTTATTTTGTACACACATGAAGAAAGAGAAAGCAATAAAAAAGACCACGAGTTCTCTCCCCTATCTCTGTATTTTCAATCTACTATTTGTATCATCTGTATTTGATTATCTCTTTTGTATAGGAGAGAAATTGATCGGACTAAACTCGGCAGCAACTATTCCTCAACACATCTAATTAATATAATCATAAAAGATAGATGGATAGAAGACTAGACAAGGTCGGTTAACTGATCAGAAACCTTGCCGTTTTATGTACGTGTGCATTGCACGTTGCACCTGCACGGAAGGAACAGACAATGAGATTGAAGTCATCACCGCATAAACAGGCTTCACGCTTTCTTTTTTTCCAACCTCGTCGCGAACGCGCGGATGTTGGCCTCTACTAAGCTAAGTCAAAAAAAAAAAGGCGCAAACTTCGAAGACCGTTCGAACGAGATTTTCCAATGCCAACCTTGACTTGTCACTACGATCCGTAACCGTGGCACATGAAGCAATTAATGGACGTTTCATAGAGCGGGTTTTATACGGCTGTTCTTCTCCACCACACACGTAGACATGCAAATTTGGAATTCCACGGTCGCCACAATATATCGTACATGGTGAAATTAGTAAATGAGGCTAATCAAAAGAGTTGTATTGAATTTTCAATATTTGAGGGAATGGCCCGCGGTAAAGTCGATTAACTATGCTACAAGCCTACAAGTTACAGAACAGGCGAAAGAAAATGAAAACACGGTGTTTTGCAGAAGAAATATCCTAGAAATACAAAATATAACAACTACGAAAGCACAGAACAAGTTCGTAGGGCAGAAATCCACTCCACACCTTATGGAATCACAGTAGGTAGGTAGCCTCTCGGCCCTCTCTAATTGATCATCGATCCCTTTAACTGCATTTCACGGAATAAGTAACAAATTAGCCACTTGAATGATGCCCAGGCTGTACACACAACTTTCTTCTGATTTTCCGTATTTACTTTGTATTGGTACTGAATGGGGAAAAAATTTCTTAAGAGAACCAATTTCCAGTGGCCTTCGTTTGTCACCTTTCAAAGAATTGGCTTCTCATGGTATTGCAGATCTCATCTGCCACTGCAGCATTTTCAAGTAGGAATTTCTCAGCTTCTGCCTTGTCTGCCAGGAACTCACCGTTGATCCAATACCCACACCCTTCCTTAACAATAACACAATGAGAAGAAGCCATCTCCAGGATCTCTGATTCGTAGCAGATGCCCTTCCCAAATCTGATGTCGATGCCAGCTTCCTTCAGAGTTGCTGGAGCTAATTTGTTCTTGATGATCTGCACTGATATACCAATGCCAGTAGCCTGAAAAGGCAAAATTTGTGACTAGAGTAAGTTCGACATGTACCTGATGGTCATTTATGCACAAGTTATGAACGCTGCTCACCTTTAGTAGAACAATGTCCATTCGTGTCTAGTGCTATTACTCAAGGGTAAGGGGTGAACAGCAACTAAGAAATACGTAAAGCTATGCATAATACCTGGTCTTCACTATAGCGCAGTTCCCTTCTTGAAGTCCTCATTCTGATTGCAGCATAGAACCCTAACGAGTTGCCACCACATGCCACCTCCTTGTAGAGCCCAGGAAATTGATTTGAGCTCATCTTTGTTCTAACCTGCAAATATGACCAATCAATAGAGCCAAAGAAGTACGGCAGCAACACCGTAGCGGCGTACCACCCTTTGCTAAGAGAAATGCATAGATCTTGAAGGCTTTTGACTAGGGTCATATGCACAAGAATAAGGACTCAAAGTCACAATAAAACTACAAAAGTACCAGCATGAAATGTCATATTGGCATTAGCAGAAAGGGAAAAAAATTCAGGAATTCACTCTGATATGGAGACATGCTGCCATAGTATGAGGCTTTCAGCTACTACTGCCATTGTGTATCTTTCTGACAGTGGTGCAAGTCAGTGATGAGTTTTCACTGACCCAAATAAAAGCACATCAAAGTTCAAACTCATTTCATTTTCAAGCATAACATAGAAAATGCAGGTTTACAAGAACATAACATAGCGTTTTTACCTTGGTGAGCACATAGGGAAATGCTCTTTCACAATTGCAAGAGATTGGTTATAATAGGTTTCTTGTTAGAACAAGAGGTCGAAACAGTACAAGCTAAACAGATTACTCAGTCAACAGTATCTGACAAATTGTGTGGCAACTGGGAACAAGGGTTTCAAGGAATTGAATCGTCATTTGATGGTTATGACTTATACAACAACATCAAGAAACACAAATAATTTCATACCTGATTCACAAAAATAATAAGTGTTTCAGAGCGACTTAATGTGTATTGGATTTTTCGAAGTGCCCGAGTCATCAAACGGGATTGTATGTCTTCAGAATTCATGTGTATTTCACCTTCCAGTTCACATTTGGGAATAAGTGCTGCCACCTGTCATAAATGCAGTAAAAGCAAGGTAAACAAATATAACAAAGCTTAAATGCCAAGTACATAAATTTGGCAAACTTAGAAAAAGTTCACCAAACATCACACATATTTGAAAAATAGAAACTTTATGCCTTAAGTGAAAGAACATGTCATGTCCTGACAGTGCTAAATGCAGCATACTTAAGATGCAGATTAACAATTCTTCCAATTAGAATACACTGCTCTTAAAACATGGGAATTGATAGTCCAACTGTCAGATGAAATAACTACCTATTCATGTTCTTCTTTTGTATTACTAGGAATGCATGATCTTTATAATTCAAGTTGTATAACTGATGCTACTGTAAGTAATCTTCTACTTATAGCAAACAATTTAAAGAGAAAAGAAAGATTACTGAAAATGGCATAGCGGAATGACATACACTATCCACAACAACAACATCAATGGATCCACCGACAAGTGTGTTCACTATGCTTAAAGAATTTTCAGCAGAATCAGGTTGTGCTATTAGGAGTTTTTCAGCGTCTACACCGATGGCTTCTGCAAATGAAGGGTTGAAAGCATTTTCTGCATCAATATAGGCACAATAACCTGCAAATATTCCCAATCACAAATGCCAATAAGATACTCTTCTTAGTAGTAAGAAAAACAATATCAAGTACAATGAACCAAACGGAGAGTACAGTGAAAGCAAATGCATATAATTAAGCATTACGAAGTGAAGTAACACGGTTAGTCACTTAGGGTGGAATAGCTCTCTGAAAGTACTTCATAAGAATGACATTTTAACCAGTTGGATGAAAGTACAATATTGCTACAATTTGTAAAAAAAAGACTCAGCAAATTAGAACAGTGTTTCCATTAAAACAAGATTGGCAGTGTTTACATATGTTTTTAAGTCCACATACACATAGTAACGACATGAGTATACTAACAAACAATCTTTACTAATAAAAGAAATATAGACCTCCATTCTTTTGGGCTTCCTTGACAATATGGAGTGCAAGTGTTGTCTTCCCAGATGCTTCTTTTCCAAATATTTCAACCATTCTACCCTGCCAAACAACTCTAATCAGTAATTTGTTAAACTGGGCAGCTAAAAACAATTTTAACTCACAATGACAAAATGGCAAATCTAAGCGAGATGAGCATGAAGCTGTGCCGGTATCAGAGATGCTTAAGAAAGAATGTCATTCTTAGGTGCACAGTCAAAACACAAATACTAAGCATCAATAAAACAGGACGCTTACCAAGCATGAACAAAAGGACCTTCGACACCCAATTAATCAGTTCAACTCATGCTGAAGATTAGATCAACACATACGGTGGATCAAGATGGGCATCAAAAGATACAAAAGAGTCACAAAATACACTCAGTAACTTTTGGACTTGCTAGTGCTGACAGAAGTAGGAAACTGCCGTATAGTATACAGGACACACAAGGGTCATTTGAACTTTGCTGCTTAGGTGTAATATCACAGGAGAATGATGCAGTACCAAGTGAATACTATATGTAATTATTAAATAAAAATGAAGTATGCTTATATCATTTGAATATTTAGTTATAACCTTTGGTAATCCTCCAATGCCAAGAGCAAGATCAAGCTTAAGAGAACCGGTGGAGATGACAGATGCATGCCTTGTACGGGAGAACCGCTCCAGACATAAATTAGATTCTCTATCAAAATCACTTGCAAGTTGAGAGACGGCAGCATTTAGTGTCGACTCTTTTTCAAGAGATTTTGCGTCATCGAGTGGGGGATCGCATTCGTAGTCTAACTGCATATCAACTGAAAAATTTGTAGAGATTTCTGAGTAATGTCATAACTTGTAAGAAAGAAAGTTAATATGGTTATGGAATGCCGGAGAATAACTATGGTGTAGTAGCTTTGGGGATTATCAGTTTTATACTGCTATACTTTAACCAAATGCTTTGTGCGGACACAATAAAAAGTGACACTTGCACAAAGCGAATGACAAATAGATATGCAATGTGGACAATTTTTTTTTATCTTTGCTCCCCTTTTTTGGGTGTAAAACCGGTACCACACATGGTCGAAAAGTCAGGAGGCCATATTCACCCTTTAAAAGAAGGGAAAACAGGAAATGCTTATGGTAGAAACAGTAGACAGTAAAAACAATTTAGTAAACATAGGGCATACCTGTGGTTGACATCGAACAGCCCCTTGACCAAAACCAATAAAAAGAGTCGCTTTTCCCATTCTAGCAAATCACAGGGAAGAAAAGGTGACCAGTATTATAATAGATCAAAGTATTTTCCATACGTATCATAATATATGAGCAAATGAAATATGTGAACGATATTTATGAAGAAAAACAATAGAATTGAACCGTTCACAGCGTAGTGGAACTTATCGTCTACCCATCGGACAAAATGGATTCACAGTAACCAAGATGAAATACTTCGAATTTGAAACACCAACCTTAGTTTCCAAATTCATGTACAAACCGTAGAAACTGGAAGCCGCGATTACCTCAAAATGCTTAAAAGAGCATTGGAATAGAAATGTGGTACGTACATAGAGCTTATTTTGTCTGCGTTTCACTCTCTTCGTTACTTATGCACATAGCCAGGATCCACGAAAGTGAAATTTGCAGTTACTACTTCCTAGCTACTACACTCATGTTTAAACGCTTGCAGATCCCCTCCATTTAATGCCCACTGTTTCGACCAATCTACTCCAATACAGACATTGTCACTACCACAACTAGTCAACTAGCATACGATGCTTCAGATCCCTGTGAAAGAAAAGAAAAGAAAAAAAAAACTCGCTAGCTAAAAATTACACAAGAAGCCGCAAGCGCTGCAGAGGCAAAGAGCGGTTGAGGGTAAGCAAGCACCTGAAGAAGCGAGCGGTGGAGATGAGAGGAGACGGATGGCGTGAAGTTACGGCAGCCCGCGCCGGACAGGAGGGCGGCAGCTCGTCGGAGGAGAGTGGAGGACGAGGAGAGGAGGCCCATGGCGGCGGCAGGGTGATTTGGGATTGGGAGGGAGCAAGCCGAGTTAGGAGAGGACATGGAATGACTTTACGGTGGGCCGCTCCATCTGGAAAAGGTTAGCGAGGATGGGGCGCGTGCGCGTCGTCTCAGCCTGATCTGTCGTGCGAGGCCTTTGGGCCGAAGTTACATCTAGTCGTGACTCGTGAGCCCTGGTTGTCCGCACTCTAGCCCACTCTACCCAAGGCACCTACCGCCGTTAACCGCGCGCCTAGAAGTAGGAGCCGGCTCTACCCCCAATTCTTTGGTCCGCGTCAAACAATTTCAACTTTTAATTTTATCCCTTTTTAGCGTTTTGTTTTCTTAGTTTTTTTGTTTTTTCGTTTATTTCTTTATTTTTGGATGTGCAATGTCGCTTAGAATCAACTATAGTCAACAATGAGAATTGAGGTTACGCTCATAGATTAGCCAAGGACTAGAACAATCAAAGATGCTAGATAAGATGGATGAGTTAGTATAGAGAACATGGCAAATGTTGAAGGAAATTCTGATTGGCTCCTAAATCATAACAATGCTGCCCATGGCTGGTCTGTGCGCATCGGGTACCGATCATCCAACGCCACTCCATCTGCAAAAGTAAGCGAGGGCTGAACCTCCTAGACTAAGCTGCACACCGCTCACCTAGCCGTGAGACCTTTCTAAACGGCCTTTTGAGTTCATAACCATATACGTCTTTACTATCCGCTGCCATCTTAAAAAATATAGATAAAAACTATAATACATAATCAAAAGGCAAAAATCATAACTCAAAAGAATATGACCTAAACATGTCTATAACGTACGCACATTACCAACTCGTACAAAAAAAAATATCAAGGAGATTCAGGTCATGAAACTGAAACGGAGCTGCTGATCTGGGCCCGAGACGCCCTTACGCGTCAACGTTTGTGACGGGCCCTTCGAACCAGAACCGAGCGCGCAACACCCACGCGCCGATGCTGAGCAGCAGCACGCCCCCAACGGCCTCCGGCAAGGTTTCCTCGGCGACCGGGTAAGCCACCAGCAGCGAGAAGAGCACCGTGACGGTCGCCACCCAAACAACACCGACCCAGCCGATGAGGACTCCGTACTTGCCGAGGTGGAAAGGCCCGGGCACGAACGATTTCCGAGCCGTCGTTACGCGGGAAAAGACGGGCAGCGCGTACGCAATGTACGTCCCTAGAGTTGAGATGGACACCATCGCTTGTAACGCCACCTGGCTCCGCGGCGACTGCCAAGACAAGGAAGAAGCACACGCACCATGTGCCTTGTTGAGAACGCATGCTGCTGAATTATGAGAGCAACATGAAAAACAGCAGTAATGCAGCTCGCTGTTTGAGCCATGATGAATGCCACGGCGACAACGAGCCAGACGACGTTTGACTAGTACAATGCACCAACATACGTACAACCGGTCTTTGACTAGTACATGTGTTATTACAGGTGTACGTGTGCAAATACAAATATGCAAGCATACATGCATTCATTACACGTATACATCCATAAATACAAACATACAAGTATACGTACGTTCATTACATGCACACACACAAACGTACAAACATACAAGCATAGATGCGGTCCTACGTACAACAGGAGCGCCTAGAAGTGTTTGTCACATGGACTAGATGTGAGGTCCATGGAAAATTATGTCACGTGACTAGAACGTCCGCTATCGCATCACATAGCCGATCCATTCTACATCCTCAGACAGAACTACACTCATATCCGAAGTGATGTCTACTCCAAAGCCAACATACTCTAGAGCCAAGTGGGGATTTGTTGAAATCTTGGTCAGCCGACAAAGTGTCTATTATGGAGTTGTGCAATGCCATAGTGGCAAAAATTATCTTCTTTTGGGTCTCCGCGTCGAAGCTAGAGATGTGTTGCAGGATGTGCCATTTCAACTTCCACACACTGAACACACGCTCAATGACGTTGCACAATGAGGAATGCAAGTAGTTGAACATCTCCTTACACCCATGTGGCTGATCGCCATTCGTGAACTCAGCTATGTGGTACTGACTGTTCTTGAATGGCACTAGAAACCCTTTTCTGTTTGGATGCCCTGACTCGACCAAGTAGTACTTCCCTACATTGTGAATAACATAAAGCGTGCATGAGATGGACATACACAAAAACCATATATTTCTGTAATCACTACCACAGTTAGATTTATACCAGCGGGAGGATGCAGAGAAACACATGGCTATAACCAATAAGCATGTCTAGGAGGATGCGCTTGTCGTACGCTGACCCGGGTCATCCGGTAACTACAAAGGTGAACCTCATGTCGAAGTCGCATATGGCTATTACATTCTGGCTTGTATAACTATGCCGGTTAATGTACATGACTCACATGTTTGCACGCACTGTGCCCTAAATGTGCGCCCCGTTGACGGCACATATAGCTCCAGAGAAGTGTGGGTGAAACCTGGGATCCCTCAATCTGTCATGCATAGTACTAAAAGTTTGTTCCATTGGCTTCGTATTGCCCACTGACATTGCGTATAAGCAGCCCAGCACATGATGGAACTTCAGGATGACATGATTTTAAGTGTGCAAACATATTACACACCTAGCTATTAGATTGTGGTGCCCCCACAGTCCATAAGAAAATCCCCAACGCTTCCCTAGAGGTCATGCCAGGCGACGCTTACAACCCATAATGATTGAAAAGTGCGTCTTGCAATATGTGGAAATAGACGATGATAGGGCCATCTCGGAAAAACACCGAATCAGGGCCATTTCGAGCTCAAGGGGTAGGATGTTATCGTTGTTACTACCATCCTCTTCGTGACCCGACATGTTCGTTCTGCACAAACAGCACAACACCTGTCAACTAGAGAGTTGCGAACAAACTTGAGGTACTAATAAGCTAAACTAACAATATCCATCTGACCAGAACAGATAGATAGATTGCAATAAACTAATGCACATCGAATTAGAGATAAAATGTACAACAGAATTCATGTCCAACAACAAATGACTATACGGCAACAGAATTCATGTTCAACCACATATGATGGCACAACAATTTGACATGAACACACCGCAAACATTTAAAACTAGTATGAACTCAATATGCATACGTAGTCTTTTACATAGACTCAACATGCACAAACAACCAGTGCATAGGTAGTTGACACACTTACTTGCTTAGAACGAACATTCCCTTATAGGAGTCCGGTGCCACTGTGGGCCTAGTAGACGACCACATCCTACGTAGCCAACCAACATGACCCTCAGGTGCGCGTAGCATCAAAAAAACATCCATATACTTCCTCTCTGTGAGCAACGTACAAGCATAGAAGTGTTCATCCATGCCCTTGAGGTATCCATCAGCAATAACCAAATCAAGCAACTGGGTTACTTTAGTGCGAGCCCTGTCCTGGTCAGCCATGGCAGCGGTGGCATGACTGGTCATCGATTTCTTGTACATGTCACATATGCGCTTCATGCACCCATCGGTCATGCTGCCGCGGGACTTCTTTGAGTCGGGGGACCCACTTGGTTGCCTGCTTTTGCAAGGAGTTTGTGGAACTGAAGAGATGTGGTGCTACAATCAACATGCTCACTCCAAGAACCACCACATGCTCGTTCATGCAAAGAGAATCGTGGAATATCACCTCTACCAAGTTTTTATGAAGCATTGATGAATTTTTGAACTTGATGCAACCCCTCATTACTTGTAATGTGGAAAACACTTCCATTACTGTAACCAAAGGAGAATGATGAAATGAAGACAAGATTAAAATTCTCAAGGGTCATTATCTTGTTTTGTTTCTCCCACCAGTCATTGTAGGCAACGATTGACTCGGTACAAGGGTTTATTCCCAACCCGGAAGCATTCAGTTTTTGGGTTTTCCACTGCGCGTACTCGTGTTTCAATGCGTCCAAGTGGTTCTTAAATTGCTTTTTCGTGTACTCCCTACCAATGTGCTCTTCAAATTTCCTTGTAAGGTTCATGCAGCCGCGCCTATTTAGACATCCCATGGGACGGTTGTTGGCCTCCACCTCTCGACATATTTCAAGCATGGCGATTTGGATGACATCATCCCAAATGACAGCGGGAGAGCGTGCCTTATCTATCTATTTGAAAGCAGATAAAGTGAAAAGGAAAGACCGGCGGCCATGAGACCGCAACAAGGAACGGACACCAGCAGAATTGGGGCAAAGTCACATGAAATAATGGAAATGGGAGGGTAGTCACAAGTGTAGATAGCTGTTACCTTCGGCGGGACTAGGAGTATTTCGGCAACTGGTATGGGGAAGACGGGCACCTCGCTCTCAATTCCGGTGGGAGTGACGGCACCCTCGGGCGCTACGGCTACTTCGAGGTGACCCAACAAGGTTGAAAGAGCTGGATGTGGCATGCCACCATGGCTTGCTACTTCGGACGATGAGAGCACATTGGAGGCCGACTTCAATGCTGGCACAGATGAGGCGTCTGAAGAGGAGGCGAAGGAGTAAGGGGCGTCTAGCGAGGAGGGCAGCTCAGATGCCGATGCCGACGCTGACCAAGAAGCAGGTGTCAGTGCAATAAAGGAAGTGGGTCCCGGTAGATCTGGGGAAATGAGGCGGAGCATGGTTGGGGGACGGGAAGGACGGATAGATGCCGGGGGATGGGGATGACACGACTGGAGGACACGGTGAGGGGGGACCAGGCCCCGCTAGATCTAGGGGAGGTGGGGCGTGGATGGGGGACGAGAAGGGGCAGTGGACGGCGGCGGGAGATAGGGGGCATGACTGGGGGGATGCTATGAGAAGGGACCAGGCAGAGGTAGAGGAGAGGTAGATGATGGCGAAGAGACGGCGAGGGATGGGAGCTGCAAGGTTGGGAGGATGCGGTGGGGGGACAGGCCGGGTGCAGATCGATCGATGAAGGCGTCAATGGGGGATGAGCGAGGCACCGTGTGGAGTTGGTGGCAGCGGGCGAGAATGTGGGATGGGGGCACTTGGTGGATTGGAGAATGAGGGGCTGAGCGATTGTACAAGCGGCTTATACAAGCACTTGCTGAAGGGCTTATACAAGCACTTGCTGAAGCACTATATTGGATCCGGCTTCTGATTTCTCTAGCCCGAAGTCAAAGCCAAAAACCGGTTCAAGCGCCATCGTAGCCGCCTCCACTGGCTCCTCCTGTGCTAAGCAAGGTGATCACTTCCGGCGAGAAGTCCACGCTCGTGGTAGCAGCACCCTACGACATTTAAAGCTAGAGACGTGCAGCATGCAATGACAGGCAACTTAGGGCCTGTTTGGGACTGCTCTGCTCCAGTTTTTTCAGCTCTGCTCCACCAACTCCACCATGGAGCAGCTCCACTGTGGAGTTCCTGGAGCAGGTGGTCCTGTTTGGCATGCAGCTAGCTCCACCTGCACTGTGAGATTTCCCTGAGAAAGGTCCAATGCGCCCCTGAATGATGTTTGATGTATGTTTTGATGTCTGCGGAGCATATGTAACTGAATTTTTTTTGTTGCCAATTGAAATATGATGTAAAATATTATAATCGCAATTAATTTATTCGAGAAAACCAAAAAACAAATATTTTTATCCTTTTGTCTCATAAATTGCAACGTGCATGATAGATAATTAACAAAGTCCATCATTCGAATACAAATAATTGTCCATAGATAACTAGAGAGTAGTTTAAATCAAAATGACTACAAAAGCGACTTTATGATCTCATCATGTTCAGTTGTTCATAACTCAAAACTGAAACCCTTCAACATACTCCAGCTCATCTATACGTGACCATAGACATCAATATCTCATCAATCGATAATGTTAGGAAGCAAGATCGTTCTTGCCTGCTATACAACGAATTCACCGGCAACATTTTAACTACAATTGCTAAACAATTGGAATGTCACAAATAGAACGCTACAAGTACAAACATCAAGTTCGTCAAAACAGTTGGAGCTCAGCAATCTGAACACCCCATGTATTCGTTGCTCTGATCTCATCTGATTCCCAGAAAGTTTCAGTCACCCCTTCGTGACATGAAACTGACCCAATTCAGGTTCAGAGAGGCCTAGTCCGGCGGCCACAAGCCCGGCCGCAGAGGAGCGCGTTCTTCGGGCTTGATTGAAGGTTGAAGGTGTTCTACAGATAGTGCAAACTTATCACAATAAGCTTAAGTTAAAAGGACTGAAAACACAGAAGTTTCAGCCAGCAGGGCATGTAGACAGTACTCAAAACACATCCAAAAATGCCTCAAGCAAGAAGTCTACTCATGACCTGCTTGTGCTGACATCCTGTGCTGTAACTAGAACAATCCTTCTCCTGCATTCAAAGGTTATTGTTACTATAATTTGCGTGGTAAGCACTAAAACACAGAAACACATCTAATACGCAAATAATAGTGAATCCCATGCATGAATATATAATTCTCAACCAATATAAGTGAAAGCAACATTTTTATAAACAGCATAAGCACCTAGCTGCTCATTATGAACAGCTATTCGATGCCACTGAGCTGGCGTCGGCAAATTCTCAGCCCCTACTACCCTCTGATCAAACATGCCACCAGTTCCAACAGTAAATATAGTTACTGTACGTCCATTTCTTAAAATTTTCTGCACAGGCACTTGTCCAACTTTTCCACATATTATAGCCTAGCAAGAATGGAACATATTTTCATGAATAAAACCTAACATGAGTAAACTAGTTGCTGCGAGGACTATCTATCGTGCATGGTCACTAAGTTTCAGGAAATTCACCCAAAATTCCCGTCGACATTAACAATTCCAACAGCCGCATGATACCGCTAGACTTTTCTGATGCCCACATCAGCTACTAGTGACTCTTAACTCGAAAAAAATCGACATACGAAACCTAATTTTCCGGGGGAAAGGGGGCAGTGAAGTACTTGGATAGGATTTGGGCGTCGAGATCTTTGCGGATGTTGAAGGCGGATCCGTAGATGGCTTCCGTCCCGAACCTCTTCTTGTCCGCCCAGAACTTGGCCTCCTGCGCGCGCGTCCCCCAAGTACTCGGATTCAGCGTTAGGGTTTCCAGGGCATGGAACAAATCGAGAGGAAAGGGTGACGAGTAGGGACGGTACCGATTGGATGGTGGCCTGGAGCGGGTGCGGCGGTGCGAGGTCTCCCTTGACTCCGGCGTTGACGCCGAAGCGGAGGGCGTCGTGGTTCTCGCCGATCTCCTTCTTCATGCCGCCGCTCGCTGTGGGGGGGCGGAGAGGAAGAGGGCGGCGCGGGTCTCCGGTGGGGCGAAGAGGAGCGCGCGGGTGGGTGGGGGAGGACAGGAGCCGCGCGGTGGGTGGGGAGGAGAGGAAAAGAAACGAATCGTACGGAGGAAAAAGTAATGGCAGTGGTGCGTAATTTTCTCCCAACTTTATAAGGAGATACAAAACTTCAGTTTCTGGAGTATCCCTTGAGGAGCTCCAGAAAAAATATGGAGTAGGCCTTCAACTCCACCTTTTTCTTGGAGCAGAGTTCTTGGAGTTAGACCTATTTGGCTAGACAAGTTTGGAATAGAGTTGAAAAAACTGGAGCGGAGCAGTCCCAAACATGCCTTTATTGCTCGAGAAGTACAGTCCAATGATGCCAATTGCCAAAAAGACGATCCAACATCCAAGTTGACTAGCTAGCGTACCTGTCCCACGATGTTGAACCTGTAGAACAGATACATATATAAGACAAAATTCAGACATTGAACCTGTAAACAAAATTCAGACATTGAACCTGTAAACAAAATTCAGACTTCCGGCTTTTAGTAGATTGTTGTTCCTCTTCTTTTTGTGCTGACAAGGAACCAAGTGATCGCTCCTCTTATGCGTTCCCCTTGCTGTATATCATCAAATGGCGTGATAGACACGCCGTTTTGAATACACGTATCATCTTATTTTCTAAAAATTAGAGAATTGTTCTAGTCCTGGCTCATGAAATATGATTGAATGCCATTTATTTAGGGGAGGTAAAAATAGAAATGAAAGGAAATGGTCGTACTTGGCCACGCAGCGGGGCAGCCGGGGCTGCCCGTGCGTTTCTCGCCAATGCCATCTTTACCCTTTGGCTGTAAATAAGCTGAGCTCGAGCGAGCCTGGCCTTTCAAACTTAAGCTCGGCAGAAACTCAAACCGAGCTCGAGTTAGAGTCTGAGTCTGAGTCTGAACTTGAGCTCGAGCTCGGCTTTGTTTAAGCTCGAGCTCGGCTTGTTGAAACTTGATAACAACTAAAATAATTTATTATGTACTAATTTTTAATAATAAAAAGTTCAAGTTCGAGTTCGGCTCGAGTAAGCTTAATAATAGTCAAAATAATTCAAATATACACTAATTTTCAACAATAAGAAAAGCTCGAGCTCGAATTCAGCTCAGGTAAACTCGGTAAGAGTTAACAGTGGCGGAGGATGGGAAAAAAATGAGGTGGGGCGGATCGAAAGCAATACCATTCAAGCTCCTCCAACCTCGCTAACGCCGGAGTTTGCGCTGCGCCGCGTCGCCGCCGCCCGCCACGGTTACGCCATCGCCGCGATGCTGCCGCCGCCGCCACGCCCGCGCCGCCGGCCACGCCATCGCCAGCCATGGCAAAGACCAGCCGCCACCGCGCCACCGGTGCTCGCCGCCGCCGCCGCGCTGTGGTCCAGCCGCCCAGGAGGCAGGAACAGGAGCGATCTAGGGTTTACATTTACATTGACTAGCTAGTAGCTATTGGGCCATTGGATACTGGATAGGGGGGTATATGGGGGCCTGCTGCAAAAAATCAAGGTATGGCCCAAGCCTTACCTTACTCTATCGGGCCCTCCGCCACTGAGAGTTAATATGTATCACTATTTAAGCTCGAATCAAGACTCACGAGCTATTCGAGTTTAATTCGGTGAAGCTCACGAACTCGAGATCAAGCTCGAGTTCGGCTCATTTAAAGTTCGAGCTGAGCTCGAATCGAGTCTAGAACAAGTCAAGCTTAAATAGCTCATGAGTTTCGAACTTTTTTACAGCCTTAGCCATCTAGCATAGTTGCTGCTTGCACCCGCCCATGCTACTCTTTTTAAGGGTACAAAACACGCGCACACATGATTTACACCTTACTCACATCACAAGTACATATGTGTGCATATCTTCTAACACACACTTAAAAATTTTATGAAGGCATCAAAACCTTATGGAGTACGAGTGTGTGCTTTTTCAGTGAACGCGCACGCCGTGTATGCCCATTTATTTGATGAAAACAAGCATTGAAACTAGATTTCGAATGCTAGCGGATGAAAGCATACCACAACACACTACTAGGTGAGCTAGGCCCACCTATCGAAAGTAGGCAACCAACTTTGCATCCGTCGGTGCCAACACCACCGCTCGACCTCCGCCGTTTCCACTCCACGCGCTGCCGCTGGACATCCGCCGTTGCCGCTTCCTGCACCGGCCTCACGCTTACGCCATCCCTGCACCTCGCGTCATCGCCGAAGCCGTCCCCATGCATCCGCTCGATCTCTATCGTCGCCACGCTGCCCACGCCATCGCCGAAGCCATCCCCTCCACCACCAGCCGTAGAAGTCATTGTCATCGCCTCGATCTTTGTGGCAGCAATGATAGGGGCATGGACGGCGGTAGGGCAAGTGGTGTTGTCAGCATGGGTGAGTGATGGTGGTGGGATCCATAAGAGATAGAGAGGTTAAGGGAGAGTATTTTTATTTTCTTTCTACTTTTTATTAAGGCATGGGTTCCACTTCAATAGGAGCCGGATCAATACTGTGGAAGTATAAGTGAATTATCTGTCTTTTCTCATCAAATTTTTTGGTGAACTGGTTGGCACATGCAACTCAATATGGTATCAGAACCAAGAGGTATTGAATTCAAGACCTGGTTGGTGCAATTAAAAAAATAATTGCAACTCACTTCTATTCCACGTTTTAAATCTATAGGAGCCTACATGTGATGGGAAATGTTAAAATATAAATGAATTGACTTAAGAGGGAGTGTTAAGTATAAATGAATTGCTCGTCTTTTCTTATTAATTTAAATTTTTAGGTGAATTGATCGATGCATGCAACTCAATAAATACAATGGGGGAGAAAACTACTATGTGCTATGTATGCTAAGGTGATATTTTATTGAAACTGCATCGATACCACCTATTAATTAAAGATGTCTTTACAACGTCGACCTAAATTTCTAGGTGTACGTCGACATTGGTGACGGGCCCTTTGAACCAGAACCGAGCATGGAACACCCATGTGGCGACGCTGAGCAGCAGCACGCCCCCGACGGCGACCGGCGTGTAGTTGAAGTTGTCCTCCGCGACCGGGTACGCCACCGGCAGCGAGAAGAGTACGGTGACGATGGCCACCCAGAGGACGGCGACCCAGCCGACGACAATCCCATACCGTCCGAGGTGGAACGGCCCAGGAACGAACGATGTCCGTGCTGTCGTCACACGGAAGAAGATTGGCAGCGCGTAGGCGATGTACAGCCCTAGAGTCGCGATCGACACCATTGCTTGGAACGCCACCTGGCTCCCCAGCGACTGCCAACGCAAGAAGCACGAAACGATGTGATGAGTCATCGTGTCATGATGCATGTTACGGCTTGCTGTTTAGAGAGATCAGAGATGTATTAGAGGAACGACACACACGTACCGTAAGAGACATTACGAAGGCCACGACCACAGAGAGCCAGACGACGTTCAAGGGCACCTCGTGCTTGTTCACCCGGTACCATACGCGCGAAAACGGCATCGCCCCGTCCCGGGAGAAGGCATACCCCATCCTGTAGTACAGTAGCAGAGAGACGATGGTTTAGCCTGGAGATTACCTTGTCAACTTAGAGGAAAAACAATCTATGTGACTTGATAAATTGTTTTACCTTGAATTGCTGGTGACGCACGCGGCGCCGCAGAGGAAGATGGCGACTGCGACGACTCCCAAGCAGACGAGCCCTCCAACCCCGCTGCCGTATCTCCGATGGAAGGTGGTGTACAGAGCTTGCGCAATGGCGTATCCGCCGGCGTCGTTGTCGCGGCTCAGGAGGTACGGTATGTTCGTCACTACTGATGTCAGGGCCACCAGGTAAATCCATCCGAACATGGTCGAAAGAGCAGCGGAAGTGATGATCCCAATTGGGCCACTCCGGTCAGCCTTCTTTGTTTCTTCAGTCTGCATAACGCATATGCAAGGACGACGTCAGATTAGTTGCCAGTGTCAATCTTTACATCAACAAAAATGACATCAAAATTTGGGTTGTGTTGTGTAAATTGTATCTGTCATGCAAATATAAGTTACTAACAAAGAAATGTGGGAACATGAGCACCAGATTAATTTACCATGTGAGCACAGCTATCATAGCCTATCAGAGAGTACTGGCTCATCAGCAACCCCACAGCCAGAATATAAGCCTTGTCGTGGATCCCCATACCATTGTCTGTGTTGAAGTGGGTAAAGATGAACTCGACGCTCGCCCTTTCCTTGGCAACAGCCGGAATCAAGATTGCCAGCACAAACACACCTACCATTGTTCAGACATGACAAATTAAAGAAAAATCAAGCGATCACCACTACAGTTTTGCAGATGTTTAAAGAACAAATGATCAAACCGCACCTGCAGCATTCCAGAAAGCCCCAAGTTGGATAAACGAGGACAGCCACTGGATAGGGAGGCTGTTGATTAGCCCATGCAGAATCAGGATGAAACCGTAGATGGCCAAGACGACATACTTGGATGCCATGTAGCCGCCGCCATTGGCTCCTCCCGTGCTAAGCAAGATGATCGCTTGGATAAGCTGGGCCAACGAGAAGTCTACGCTCGTGGTACCAGCCCACTAGGACAGTTCAAACAAGAGACTGGACTGTCAGAAATGTGTGAAGTAGTTTACTGTATTTTTACAGAAGTGTCACGGACGATTTGAGCTCTAAACACGCCATTATTTTACAGAAGTAAATATAAATAAGACCGGGAACAGTGCCTGGCCGGCTTATGGAAAGAATTCAACATGCCACAGGGCTGCTAGATTGACTACCAGCTAGTAATAGATAGTATAGATCGATATTAAAAATTACTAGCATACTTGAAGCTGCAGCAAAATAGCCTATTCTCATGGATCCTATGAAGTTCGAGCGTACCTGTCCCACGATGTTGAACCTGTAAAACAGAACAAAAGAGACGAACTTAGACCTGCAAGATGAGTGGCAAACTCGTCCTTTGCTGTATGAAAGTAACGTACAGAAAGTACGTGTTTTTTAGAAAAGATAATTAATGGTCGTGTTTGGAGAGAGTGTTGAGCAAACTACCAAAAATGACAAATCATATATAATCCATATCAATGATCAGAAAATTCCGAACACAACAACATGTCCAAATCAATTATCTGATGACATGAAACTAGGCATGAACGCCAATAGCCAAGAGTGAATATGGTTACTAGTGCATACCAGCCAGTGACCCAGGAAGCAAGGGAAGCCCATTTTTTGCCGGCCAGCTTGGCGCTCCAGTAGTAGAGCCCCCCGGAGGTCGGGTACGCCGAGCAGATCTCAGCCATGGACAAGGCGACGCAGCCGTTGAGCACCGCCACCACCAGCCACCCGAGCGTCATGGACGCCGGGCCGCCGTACCGCAGCCCCGTGTTGTACGTCGACGTCACGCCCGTCAGCACGGAGATGATGGAGAACGAGAAGGCAAAGTTCGAAACAACACTGCAGGCCAAAAGAATCCACACATAAAACACTCCAAAGAGAAGAAAAAACACGAAGAAACTGCATGCAAAGGCTGATGATGAAACCACAGCACGTACGAGAGGCCGCGCTTGAGCTCCTGCTTGTAGCCCAGCTGGTGCAGCCGGACTTGGTCTGGATCGGCCGGATCATCGATCACGGCCACCACGACGGAGCGAGACACGGCCATCGCGCGTTACGTCTATACGTTACTTCCTCCTCTCCGGTTTACAGGGTCATCTGCGGCGCTTAGTAGTGGTAAGCTTCTTATTTAAAGTGGTCCTTGATGCACAAGGAGTCAAGAGAGGGAGTGGAAACTACACACGGTTGCCGCAGTCGGGCATCTACAATACTCAGGATTCCCTTTCGTACGATTCGGCATTTTTGACTGAATGGGATATATTTTATGATCGCAATTGACATGTAGCGTAGCCATGTTACTTACAGTAGTGCCACATATCACTAGCAGGCGTTTTTTGTTTAAAATGAGGAAGCTGTAACATCAAGCAGCAATGACTTGATAGCGCGTAGAATTATTCTTGGATGCAACGAAGTCGTATGACTCTGATTCGCGCGGTGGGTGAGGGAGAGAGACGTTTTCAGTCGACCTGATCTTGCTCTTTGCTGTATATCACACTACTACTACATAATCGCAGATTCAGCTAAAACAAAAGCACAGTACTTTGCAAGTTGTAAACACTACCGAAGAAAGCACAGCTCGACAATCTCCCTTGAGGAAACCGACTCATATCGATCGGAACCTGTTTTCATGATGTATAATTTAACCACGGGCTCATACTACATACATGACAAATAAGTGAACATTAATTTCACACTAACAGATAAGTATTGCAGACATCCTAAGATTTGTTTTCACAAGTTCTTTCAGACAACTCATGTTGATGCTCTTCTTTGCTGCAGGAATGGAGTACTTTGTAAGTGCTAATGCTTTCATAATGTAAAATTTATTTACAGTCTCATACTATACATGGCAAATAAGTGAAGACTAATGTTACACTAACAAAGATGGGAGACCGAAAAGTTACAATAATTATTGAACCAGCAATCTTAACACTGCAGTAGCGCGGAGATTGGAGCATCTTATTATGCAAAAGAATGGTAATATCTGCATCAATAATTTAAGACTGCTCATTTTTGTGGTGGCAAAGATGCAAATGAAATCCAAGAACCATCTTCGCAGCAGTGACGAAGCCACGGTAGATGCATGGGGTACAGCTGCACCCCCAATATTTTTGCACAAAAATCTGGTATATACCTCTTAATACATAAAGTATAAACTACATACTAATATACTCCTTAATACAATACCTATTAGGTCCAACAAGTCAAGCCTAACAGGCCAACAACACAACAGCCAATGCACATCTCAGTAGCTCCCAGCGCCAGAGAATCTATCGATCCCCTCATCCCCAACCGACCACCCAATGGCCCAAATTCCCCAATCGGCCAAATCTCCATCTTCTGGCTTCACTCTTTAGGTTTGTGCCCCAGGTAGTAGCCGCCGCCTGTCCAGCTAGCCAACCGCCACCAACCACCCACCGACCATGGACCACCCTCGTCTTCTCCCCAGCCACGGCCGTCTCACCCAGTTGCCTTCGCTGGCTTGCTCCCTCCCGGTCGTCTACGCCATGTTGCGTTACTGCATCACTGCCGAACCGACGAACTCAGCAACCCCAGCTGGCTAGCCCGGTAGCCCCGTGTTGTGTTGCCATGCCACTATGGCCACTGGCCCCTTGTGTGGCAGTGTCTAGTGAGTGACTAAGTCCTGATTTGTTTTACATCTTAGATAGCCTTCTATATCATGATGTTGCATTTGTTCATGCCTGTTTAGCATTTTTGGTTTATGTGTACATGCTTATACTTGTACCCATATTAGCATATGTTTTTATAGCTTTTCTTTGTCATTTGCTATGTATATATGGTTGGTGATTCATTGAGATGCATATATATCATGAGCTTATTTATTTTTGCTTTAGCATGAAAATTAGTATGTATGACATCTTTGGTAGCTTTAGATTATGCTTTTGTATGTATGATTAAATCTTTACCGTGCTAACTTTATCATGCTTTTGTATGTATGATTAAATCTTTACCGTGCTAGCTTAATTTGCAAACTTGAACTAAAATTCACAAGTGATATCAATTATTGCAATTGGTATATTTAAATTTACAATGTTTAATCTTTTAACTAGTTTGCTCTCTAGTGATTCCTTTATAATATATGTCATGTCAAAAAATACTCTCTTGAATCTAGAATCTGAATTGAACTTTAGATTGAGCTATGATAGTTCTTTATTGAAACATGAGTTAGTGTTAGCTCTTTATTCTTGAACTAAGTTCAAAAAAATAAAAAATGAATAATCTCTTTTGTGCAAAAAAACTGATCTCACCAATTATTTCTCATAAGACGACTTTCCATTGCACTAGGTATGAACAGGGGGAGTTTTAGATGACCAAGACCACCTCTTTAAGCCTCTTGCTTGGGTTGGTCCCATATGGCTTGAGATCCAGCACATGGCTAAGAAAAAAATTGTGAAAAATGAATTTTGAAAAAATGCCAAATGTGCTAAATTTGCTCAATTCCAAGTGCTTGAACAAAATGATCCAATATTGAACTTGTAGTACTCTAATTGATTCAATTTGAGCTTATTTGTTCCATTTAGCCTTCTTGACATGGCTTAACTCATACTTGGATACCTTTAGATAAACTTACTAATTTTGAAGTTTTGCTTATCTTGAAATTAATTTGAATGCTTTAAATTATGCTATCTTGCCTAGATTTATTATATATGCCTCATCATGATCTAGATAGCTTTGTGTGCATTTTATGGCTTCAAATGGTATCCTTTGGGCTTGAACCTCACTTTGAATAATTTTCAAAACTCTTTAGGTTTTGCGTTTTCATGCATGCATACATGCTCTCTCTTATGCTCTAAATAGTATCATGCATATTTTAAGGTGGAGCTTTACCCCTTGATGTCTATATTGCCAAAAGGGGGAGAATGATTGAGCAAAAGGCATTATGTGGTGAAAAATTGTATAAAGGAGGAGAATATATATTTTTAGTGATTTAAGTGGTATTAGTTGCAAAACTTGCTAATTGAAACCTAAAAATGCCAAAATGAGATATATGAGTGAGGGAGAGCTTTATTACACATCATTTGCTTTCTTTTGCATTTTTGGTTCGTCCTCTTGCTATGAAAATGGTCATGGTGAGCAATTGACTTTTTTCTTTGAACCATGAGCAAGATTGAGCTTTTGTGGGGTTTTAGGTGTGATTTAGAGTATTTGTGGAAAACTTGTTTTTTCTTGGTGTTGCTCTATTCCACACTTTGCCAACATAGTCATGATTTCTTCTTTCTCTTTCAAATGGGCCATGTATGATTTTTGCAACTTTTTTGTTTTTGTCTTCAAAAACAAATTCAATTTCTTGTTTTTTGGTGTTTTTCAATATACTCATCAAGAGGAAGATTGCGAGACCATGTGGAGGACACCCTATGGTTTTGATGAGTAATTGACTTTTAATAAAGAGAGTTTGTGGAGTTTGAGTTTGATTTTTAAGAATTTGCAATTTTTCAGTTGTTTTGTGTTGCCAGCGGTCTGACTGGCCTAGGGCTGGCGGTCAAACTGGTTGTGGGAAGCAACAGTCAAACCGGCTTTTGGTTGGCGATCTGATCAACTGAGAAGTTGTTTGAACATGCGTTTGTTTGAGCTAAGTTGTCTGAGTGTGGGCATGATATGGGTGTCGTTGCTTATGTGCACATGGGTTTATTGTTTGGTCCCAGGTTATAATCGTTATTTTGGTTATATACATTTTGCATGGTGCATTATATGGATTAATTGTGTCAATTGATGAATTGATGACTTTGTGTATTGTGAGGTGCTACGTGACGGTTTGCTTATTTGTGTTGGTTGTAGGACTTCGGAGCTAGGTCATGGTGAGGCGTAGGAGGACCGGGACTAGTCACAAGGTGGTGCTGAGGTCTAGAACGGTTAGGGAGATGCCGAAGATGACCGAGGCCCTATGTAGTTAAGGAAGCCGGGTGTTGTCATGCGCAAGGAGAAGCATGTGGTGCGCCAAGTGATTTGAGTCGTTTGCAAGCGAGGATGGTTTGGTGGGATCCAGACGCGTGAGAGGCTTGGCGGCGGGTCATTGGGGCCACGTGAAAGATGGTGAAGTATGAGTGATGCTTCGTGGCAAAGGAAATGGGAAGCTTCATGAAACGCGCTAGAGGGGCATTTTGGTAAATTGCTCAATACCAAAAAAGTGATGTTGTGTGAAACTGCGGCGTTGGCCTAAATGGTTTAGGTCTTGTATGTGCTGAAAATGTAAAGTGGATCAAGTGTTGATTCACTAATGAGTTAATGGTTGTAAGCCGCTTTGAGAAGCGTACATGAGAGAGTAAAACCCAATGTTAGGTAGGGTTAATGGGTCATCGTCGATTTGGTCTAATGGGTAGATTCAGTAGGTTTTGGTTCAGGTTGTGAGGCTATATAAGGGGAGGAGAGGCAAGGGTTAGGGTTTGAAAAGATTGGCTAAACCTTTGTGTGACTAGCTCCTCCTCTCTCCCGTGTGAGATTAGGGTTCCTTGGATTAAAGCCATGTGTATGTGTGTTCTAGGCTTAGAGCTCTACTATCCTGAGGGATTAGCTATAAAACATACATCTCCAAGCAAGCAATACATCAATTTTGATCAGCTCCATGGATCCATCATGGTTTGATTGATTTGCTCTTGATTTGGTTGATTTTGATCTCTTCTCTTCCCTTTTCTTGATCTTACTGTGCCAATGATGTGTAAGAAATGGAGACAACCTCTGAGAATTTATCTCCACCTACCTAGGCACTTTGATAGCAAGTTTATCAAGAAAACTCGGTTTTGCTTGATTTGGCCTCAAATTATGATTTCTTGATTCGAGGGTTTTTGATGTGATTTCTTTCGTGTTCTTGCTTGTTGGGACATGTGGGAATATATCTAGACCTATCTTGGTCATCGTCTATCCACGATCAAGTTGTTTTCATCGATTTTAATTTTTGGCTCGTTTTCGGTGTACCTTTTCTTCAAACTAAAAAATATCTCAACTTTGGTCATGATTTTCATTATGGTTATTAGAATGGGTTCATGATAATCTAGAGAAGATTCCTACAAAATTTCATATCATTTAGATCTACATATCAAAAGTTCTATCGATTTTCAGATTTAAAATCGAGCTAAAAACACTTTTCATTCCTGACCAGCACTGTAGCAATGGTCTGACCAGCACTGTAGCAACGATCTAACTAGAGTTACTGTTGATTTTCCTGATTTTATTGTTCATAGTGGTCAGACCGCTATGACGGATGTTAGACCGCTAGAGGGAGTTTAGAGCGCCTCCTTCATGAAGGTCAGAACGTCGGGGGTTGTTAAATTGTGTTTTGCTTGATTTTGATCAGATCTTTTCCTTGTAATTATTTGTATCTGATCTTCATTGCTTCCATAGCTATTTGAGTGAAAAGTTTTGCTTTTGCTCAAAAAAAAGATTGGAAAGCTTCATAATTAATTTAGGTTCCTATTCACCCCCTCTAGTCGTCATACTCTATCCTACACGAATTCAGATTTAATCCAACTTTCTTTGCAACGTAATATGTTTATTAATGACATGCATCGAGATACAAGGTTTTGATAAGTGAAGAATCTCAGTGAGCTCTCTATTAAACTTGTTGCGACAAAGAAGCATGATTAATATAAATTTATTTATTTGCTGTTCAAATTGATGTTGATCCTTCTTGTGGCTACTGCAAGTGTAATGAGGGTATTATCAACAATGAATCATGTGAAGAACAAGCTAAGAAATAGCATGGATGAACAATACTTGAATGATTATTTAGTTACATACGTTGAGCGTGAGTTTTTTCTATTAGTTAGTGATAATGCTATCATCAATCACTTTCAAAGTATGAAGGAACGCCATATCAAATTGCAATTTTCTAAAAATATTGTGTGATGTTGGCTGTAGTGCGAACATGTAATTTGTCGCATTTAAAATTGTGTACTATGTCATTTGAATTTGTGTTAGATCGTATGTATCTTAAGTTCGCACTCTATAATCAAAATCCTGGTTCCGCCACTACTCCGTAGCACAAGAGTTCTTCAACTCTACAAATAGGAGGTAAGAAAACAGGGGTGTTAGCAATCAGGTAACACACTAAGTAAACCTATATATTAAAATATTAGAGGAGAAAAAAATCCCAGAAAACAAGCATATCTAGATGGTAAAAAGTCAAAACAAACATATCTAGAGAATAGATTGATGTACAAGAGCATTGAACAATACCAGATTACAAGAGCACTACACTTCTGGAATGCACTATGTAAAGAGTGTGTGTAAGTGTGCTCTACTTCCAAACAGGAGGATTAGCCAATTGCTCACAACTTCCTAGTCACAATTTATACCTGACTTTACTTTTCATTTTTTTTCAATTAATTCAACAATGAGAACTAGCCGATTGCTCTTGCAATTGTGCGACTAGTTTCATCATTAATTTTGTTACGCACATTCCTAAAAAACCTGGTAAACCTATATCATTATAATTTGGACTAAAAAAGTGGTTTATAGAAACCGAAACGGTCTGATGGGGAAAAACTGGTCAACGCATTGCACAAAATAGAAAGATCAGCTGCACTAGATGGCAACGATGCGAGGATGTCCACGAATTGTATCTGCCCTTTTGAGATTAAATTTTTGGAGCTGTACATGTGATTCATGACACATACAAAAATTCTTCCCAAGTATTCTTTTTTCTAACTACTTAAGTACTAAATCCGAGCAAGATAATAGGGTGTACAAATTAATTAATATAATTCATCATTGGCAAATGACTGAAGGCCAAGGTGATATCCAATTCAGACCAAGTTCCACACCTAGTCAAAAGGTGATGTACAAATCCAAGCAAGCTAATGAACCCAGTTACGTGAATTTCAAGCTCGATTGAAAAAAAAAACAAAGCTGTAATAAAATGCAAGATCTTTCTGTGCCTTTTTTTTTTCAAGGATTAGCTGGAACTAATTGTATTATATACCTGAATAGCGGACCATCGATAAAGTAGGGCAAGCCAGAAATTTTTATATTATAAGTAAAAAAATAAACTGAAAAGAGACTTACCACCCATGGCAAATGCGGCTTCATCGACCAACTAGCGGTTGTTTTCTAGCAAAACATAATTCATGTATTCCTACAAGCACAGCAGGATATCATATCACCAGCTCGGTAAGTTTAGAATATATAATTTGTCATCAATATGAAATCGAACAATACACTTATAAACACCTCCGCTCAGATTCAAAGACCGCCGAGGATATAAATGGACACAACGAGAATCACACACGAATGAATGAATAGATGTATTTCATATAGGTGTATAGGGTTACAAAACGACCTCCCCTCTCTACTTATAAGGGATCCTATTTATAGAGGGGAAGGCAAGTAAAGTTACAAGTCCGCCCTTAGAGTCTAACTTACTCCCAAGAGTATTTTTGTCCTTCATGCCATGTGGATCATGCCGCGTCCGGGGGACTCCAGAGTCGGTCCGCGGATTTCGCTCAGGGTTACTTCCAGACCACGCTCAGGGTTGCCTCTAGACCTTGTCCGAGGCCAGGCCGGCCTCCGAACTCCGTCCAAGGCCAGGTCGGCCTCTAGCCTTCGTCCTGGTATGGCCTCCGGACCCCGTCCAGGGTTGACCTCTGGACTTCATCTTGGAATGGCCTCTGAACCTCACCTGGGGTGGCCTGGACCTTGTCCGGGTGGACTCTGGATCTTGGTCATAGTCGGTCTCTGGTCTTTGTCATGGCCTCCGGGACCCTATCTGGGGTGGCCCCCAGACAAAGTCCAGGGTTGGCCTGCAAGCCTCAGCCGAGGTATTTTTTCCAATATGTGACATCACGCCGAAGTTATCGTGAGCCCGAATTAGCGCTGGACCCTCCCTCGACATAATTCAAGCTCCATTGCTACTAGTATTATTACTAGCAAATATCTATATGTGAAAAGTAAATCATGTACTCCCAAGCCGTTGATGCAGACGATAAGAGTTGCCCAAGATGGTAGGAAGCACCATGGAGGAGACACATAGACCCCGTGCCTCACGGAAGAGGGTGTGGTCTCTGATGCTCGTTACCGGGATAAAACTTCCTGCAATAAGGTCGGCAAGTCTGTACTCTGTAGACTACCATGCGTGCGCGAGAAGTGCCCTCGTAGCCCACTAGCATGATCTCTGAATCACATTCTACCAGGTAGACAGGGTAGGAGATTTTGGCATTCGGGCACATGGCGATCATCGCCGGCGGTTCCCCCGGTTGCAGTGGGTCAGTCTGGAAAATCTCTGCTCTGTGAAGGTGAACCTTCGTAGTGTACAGCTTGCCTTGGAAAGAATGTTTTCAGCATGGGCACCAACTTCCAGTTTGAGAGTCCACTGCCGGCCGGCCGCCGGCGGTGGCATAGGCTACACGGTGTAACTGGTCGAGCGCGAGCATGACGGTGATGACCCCAGCGGGGGTGAAGCCGTGACGGTAACCCCGGCACAAACTTTCCAAAGAAACCCGAGCATGCGGTCCTCGCCCCCGTAGTAGCGCCACGGTTCGGCGGAGTATTGGTCCATCTGCGGCCCGAGGGTGTCGAGGCGAGGGAGCTCGGCGACGTCGCCGATAAAGGGGTGGAGGGCGGACGGCGGTGTTGTGGTCCCGGTGCAGGAGGAGGAGGCCGTCGACCGAGTCGAGGACGATGTGGTCGTCGAAGAGCGGGAGGTGGACGCGGGCGAAGGCGCCAGTGGTGAGGTTGAGGAAGCGGACGTACCCGCGGAGGTCAGGGTGGCCGGGGTAGAGGCCGTGGCTGGCCCTCGGGCAGCAGCATCCAGCGGCGTGGGTGGAAGCGCGGGTCGACGATGCCGCGGCCGCGCGGGCAGACGGTGCTGGAGAACCGGTGGGAGCAGACGGCGCGGAAGCGGACGTAGTCCTGCAGGTCGCCGGCCAGCACCCGCCACCCGATCAGCTGTACCAGATCTTGGTTCAGCGACGCCCATGGTTTTTTTTCGCCAGCTTCCGCACTTGCGCAGCGGCGGCGACGGTGGCACAGGGCGCGATGCGGCAGCTCTTTTCGCTGCACGAAATCATGGAACGGGGCCGCCGCGTCCGGGGGCGTTTCGGCCACGTCGGCGGCGACGTTCCGAATCGCCGAATAGCGAGCAGATGATCTGACTGACGAATTAAAAGAGCAAAAATCTCCTCCTGGAAAATCTGTGCTTCCGAACCTCAATCGCCCTAGCCCATACCTACATCGGAGAGAGGCCAACTGGCCAAGGCTTTTTTTTTCCCTCCCTAATTCCTTATCATTTGTGGTTTGATGGAAATTGGTGGGAGGGAACGCGAATTTAGATGACTGGGTTACAAATGTGAGATCTGGACCTGGCCGCATACCTAGGTCCAGCCGGGTTTTTACTCCCCGGGCCACAGGTCCACATGGGCGGAACACAACCAAGCCCACGGAGCAACGGAGCAACAACCTTATAAGTGGTACTGGGCCTTCTCCCCCCAAAAGACTAGTCCAATGGGTGGGGGGCTCCCCCACACTTATAAGTTGTGCTTTCTCCTCTTCCACAACCAATGTGGGATTATTCCCAACAATCTCCCCCTCACACATTGGTTGGACACATCTACAATCATGAGGTCCAAGGAGGTGTTAGGCACCTAGGCTCTGATACCAAATGTGAGATCTGGACCTGGCCGCATACCTAGGTCCAGTAGGGTTTTACTCCCGGCCACAGTCCACATGGGCGGAACACAACCAAGCCCACGAGCAACTGAGCAACAACCTTATAAGTGGTATTGGGCCTTCTCCCCCCAAAAGACTAGTCCTATGGGTGGGGGCTCCCCCACACTTATAAGTTGTGCTTTCTCCTCTTCCACAACCAATGTGGGATTATTCCCAACAACAAAATTGTCCGCCGCCCTTGCTAATCTCTCAAATCTCTAGCTCTTGCTTCAAATGAAAAATGCATACACAGGATGAGACAGATTTTGGTGTTTGCAGTACACAACACAAGTGCAGCTTTTCTTTGTATATTAGACTCATATTTAAAGGATGGTTACAATCTGCATGAACTAATGCTACTAACGGACGCATGAACTAATGCATGGTCTGCACTACTAACGGACGCATGAACTAATGCATGGTCGTCGCATTCGCAATTAACACAGGAAACGGAAACGAAACAACTCCACTACTAACTGAAACTGAAAACAGTAATGCCATAATGGCTAACTAAGTAACTGGCGCAGGATTATTTCTCTAACAAATCTCCCCCTAATCCTAACGCCTTGTGACAGTCTCCTTGATGCCAATCCTCCTGGTGTCGATGTACTTTGGCGAGCAGCCGCGCCAGGTTATGTCGCACTCCGCCTCAGCGAAACTACTTGGTTTCTCGGCAGCGAGGAGGTAGAGCTCGTTTGATTCAAGCTCCACCGGCTCAGAGGTGGCGTTGATGTTGGCGATGCTGCGGTAACGCCGTGAAGCACCGAAATCATTATCGAGGTTCGGGTCCGTCGTGGGGGGCGACACGAATTCCACTTGTGGACTCGGCGGCTCGGAGGGAGGCGCTGCTGATTCTGACGGCAACGCACCGGAAGATGGTGGGCTTGGTGAAGCAGTGTTGGCGTCGACGGGCCGCACCTCATAATGGACCATGAATGAATCAATCGATGTGCCCGTACCTGACTTATGCTCCCCCAGTTCCACTTCCTCATTTCGTCGAACACCACGTCACGTGTGACCCACACGCGCTTGGCGGCGGGGTCGTAGACGCGGTAGGACTTGCTGCCGGGCTCATAGCCGAGGAACACCATGGCCTTGCTACGATCCTCCAACTTCTTCATGTGCGGCTTCACCACCTTCACGTGCGCCACGCACCCGAACGTGCGAAGATGATGCACGGCAGGTGTTTGACCATGCCACGCCTCGTATGGAGTTTTGTCGGGGACGCTCTTCGTGGGCGATCGGTTGAGGATGTAGACCGCCGTCGTCACTGCTTCCCCCCAGAATTCGCCGGGCATGTCCTTTGCCTTCATCATGCACCGCGCCATGGCCACCACCATCTGGTTGCGGCATTCCACTACACCGTTCTGTTGCGGTGAGTAGGGTGCGGTGAGGTGGCGCCCAATCCCTTGCTTGGCGCAGTAGAGGCCGAACTCCACGGAGGTGAATTCACCGCCGCGGTCAGTGCGAAGAACACGCAGCTTGCGGACGGTCTCTACCTCGATGCTGGCCTTGAAGCGCTTGATGGCTGCAGGAGCATCACTTTTCACCGCCAGCAGAAAGAGCCACATGTAGCGGGTTAGATCATCAATCAACAACAGGAAGTACCTCTTGCCGCCATGGGTTGCCGGCGTGATGGGCCCGCATATATCGCCGTGGACAAGATCGAGGCGTTCCGACGCGCGGTACACCGCCGCGGTGGGGAACGGTGTTCGCTTCTGCTTGCTGATCAGGCAGCCGTCGCAAACCTGATTTATGCGCTCAAGCTCCAGTAGGCCTCGCGCCATCCCGCGCCGAGCGAGCATGCGAAGCGAATCAAAGTTGAGGTGGCCGAAACGCGCATGCCATGTCCAAGCCTCCTCCTTGCCCCTCGCCGTGAGGCAAATGGGCCGTGCAATGTTGACGTTGAGCACATAGAGACGTCCGGTGCTTCGCCGAACCCGGCATAGCAGCCGGTGTTGAGTGTTGCGCAGTGTGAGGATGCCATTCTCGATCTCCGTCTTGCAGCGAGATTCGTCCAGTTGGGCGAGGCTGACAATGTTGTTGCGGAGGCACGGGATGTAGTAGACACCGGTGAGCGCGCAGTGATCACCGTTCTTGCAGGCAAAGAGCACAGTGCTGCACCCCTCGATGCGGACTCGCGAGGCGTCGCCGAACTTGACGGAACCGCGCATGCTAGTGTCGAGTTCGGAGAATGCGTTCCGTGCGCCCGTCATATGATTCGATGCGCCGGTGTCTAGGATCCTTTTTGGATCAATTGGTTCTCCCTCGTCGCGGAGAGTGACAAGGGCACGCTCCTCATTTATAATGAGTTTGGCGCCTGCTGGTTCGATGTTGATGGTGGGAGAGAGATCACAGACCTGAGCCATTAACAACGTGGGCTCGTCTTCGCCCTCAGCCTGCTCTGGTTCGGCTTGGAGAAGATTCACCTGAGCCAACCTCTCACGATCCCGCTTTGCCTTTCGGCAGTCCTTGGCCCAGTGGCCGAGTTTGCCACAATAACGACATTTGTCCTTGGAGATGTCGTGACACGCGGCCTGGAATGGCCCAGACTTTGGTTCCCCGTCTCCCCCGTCATGCTCGCGGTTGCGCCGGCCACGCTGGCGTGAGCGCGACATGTTCCCGCTGTTGGTAGCGGTGCGAGAGGCGGACAGGCCGGTCTCCTTGGTGTTGTACGACGACCATTCTTTCTCCGTGAGTAGAACCTGGTCTCCTTCCTCATCGTCCGACTCTCCACGGTCCTCGACGGCATGGAGCCGGCCGGTGAGGTCCTCAATGGACAGAGTGCTGAGGTCAACCAAGGTTTCAATAGACAAGGCGATTTGGCGATACCTGCGGGGAACAACACGTAGAAGCTTGCGGACCACCTTCTCCTCCGACAACTCCTCCCCAAGGAGGCGAAGGTCGCTGACGACACCCTGGAGCCGGAGACTGAAGTCCTCCACGTGCTCGCCATTTTTGAATCGCATGGACTCAAATGTCCGCGTAGCTTCGCGCTTTGATTCACGCACTCGATCCGCCCCAACCTCATCGCCTTGAGGGCGCCCGCACTTCTTTGGCGTTGTCCTTCTCGCGAGCGACGGAGCATTTCAAGGCACCGCGCAGATCGCCGAAAGGGCCCTGGCGATCTTCTGGTATGGCACATCACCGGTGTCGACGGCGCCCCACGTGCCTTGAGCTGCGGGTTGACTTCGCATCAACACCGCCCAATCGAGTAATTTGAGCGTGTGAGCGTGGGGTAGGAGATGGAGCCACTGCTCTCCTTCATGACCCACTGGACAACGAGTTCACGCTGGCCGCCATCGCGTCGATGCGGGCGGCGCGTCGGTGGGGACGGCGAGCGTCCACGGCCGTGTCGCTGCGGTGTACGGGAGTGGCCTACGGCAAAGGCAGGGGCCGACATTTTGCTCTGATACCAATTGTCAGCCGCCCTTGCTAATCTCTCAAATCTCTAGCTCTTGCTTCAAATGAAAAATGCATACACAAGATGAGACAGATTTTGGTGCTGCGTACACAACACAAGCTGCAGCTTTTCTTTGTATATTAGACTCATATTTAAAGGATGGTTACAATCTGCATGAACTAATGCTACTAACGGACGCATGAACTAATGCATGGCTGCACTACTAACGGACGCATGAACTAATGCATGGTTGTCTGCATTACGCAATTAACACAGGAAACGGAAACGAAACAACTCCACTACTAACTGAAACTGAAAACAGTAATGCCATAATGGCTAACTAAGTAACTGGCGTAGGATTATTTCTCCAATAAATCTCTTGTTTGGTTGCTGGGCAACGGAGTTTAGGTCGCCTTTTATTTTATTTATATAATATAGATTTTTAATATGATTTAGTTTTTTTCGTATATTTAGATTAAAACTTGAATATATATTATGATATAACATTTGAAGTATATTTAATAAAAATATAGATTAATACTTATAGATTTATTAATAAAATCACACTATAATTTTTATATTTATATTTAACTTTTTTTTTAATCTCTATCGGCCCCTTGAGGGATGAGACTCCCATGGAGGCGGGGATAAGAGAGGATTAGGCCCTGTTCGGCTAGAGAGGGTGGGGGTCAGCTCATTGCCACCCCTAGTCCAACTCCCACCATTTTAAACCAAAAAGAGAGCGATGAGGATTAGGAGGTAGCTGCTTCTTAATAGAAAGTGGATATATCCTACCCTTCATCACGACTCATCTTTAGATGATTTAACAGCTACAAATTAATTCTTCGTAATGCGAAATAGGAGATTTGAGACAAAAGCAAACTCTCATATCCAATCATCCTACAAACTGCCTCCTCTCAACTCCCGTTCCCCTTCCTAATGGTTGCCAAAATCCATAGTTTCATAATCGAAAATGAGTCCGTCGCCGACTCTCCGCATCCGTCCTTGCCTCCCACCCAACAACCGAGCCGTCGGACTGAAGCAAACTGCTGCGGCCGCGGGGGCAACCTGAAGGCCTCAGGGAAGTTTTGCTGTGTTCGTCGCTGAGTATACTACTACTATACTTCGTCGTATCTCTTCTTTACAATACTTCGTGTGTCTTATCTATGTTGCCTTTTTCATACATACCAGGTATGTTGATTTCATACATACCAAAATATACTGAACTATGTTACCCTCTCCATGCAGTGATGCAATGAATGTGCCATACAGACACCCGTGTGTGATATGCACCAGAGGCTAGCTCAGCAATAGCGGAACCTGGACTTGTGGAGTCTAACGCACAGTTAGAATTGCCAGATGGCGCGCCAACTCCCCGAGTGCCACTAACGAAAACGAATAACACAACTTACATAATCACATTAGTAGGTGTAAATTAAGAGTAGATGAATACACACGTAATGCAGGATGAGGTTTTGATTTCGACTTACAACTTTTAGCTACATTTAGCTACAGCTTATAGCTTTTTAAGTTATTTGTAAGAGAAAATACGAAGTAATAAAAACTCACGTGTGATTTTAGCCAATATAAATGAAGTCGCTATCATGTATCTAACTTATAAACCTCATTTTGAAAAGACTCACGTCTAAAATCTAGTTACTGTAGAAAAACTGAAAAGTAGCTTTTAAAAAAAAAAAGGACCGGAGTCATTCATGCGCAGAACAATCGTTTACAGGTTTTGTAAAAGATTGGTATTACATATAGTACTTCCATAAAGCCTCGATCTCTTAGCATCAATGTGAATTTCGGCACAGAAAGTGCATGATATGCATTTCTGTGGCAAAAACTACAACATGAATAAATAGATATATTCCACACACACCCGCTTAAGATTAGCATAGCACTTGCGGTGCAACTTGGCATTCTGAAAGCAGTATTTCTTTTCCTCATTTCCACTATTCCCCATAGAGGTAAACTAAAACAGGACTTTAACAGTAACAAAGGCGCACGCAGCAGGCTGCAGGCTCAGTAAGGTCGGTATCGCCAATCTGTTCTTGATCTGCTACTTCCGCTCGGACCATAACCGTACTGGAAGATGACAAGCATTTGTTAGAGGATGTGCCACATACGATTTTAAAAAAGAAAAAAGGTGACGGACACAAAAAAAAAACCAAAAATTTAAACCTCTGTTTTCAAGGAAACTACTCGAGTAAGTTAATTTATATAAGCCTATTATGCACCATGAGCACACAAACAGATTTGTGCACTTACATCATAATCTAGACTGCCACATAACCTGCCATAAGATCGCATCGAACCATAAGCTCCATAAAGATCCATGGGTTCCATGTAACCACCACTCGAGTCACCCTCAAGTGGTGCAGCTGTGTCTATTGCGACCTGAAATATTGGAACAATATTATTAGCAACATTTTTGCCCAAAAGAAAAGCCAAGGTCAATACTATCATTTTTCCAGTACATGCAAGGGTAGCAATGATAAGGAAACAGTGAAACACCCACAGCCTTACCTCATGTCCCATAATCTCATGGCTTCTGCGAGCCACCCGATCTGCCACACCCTCATCAGCGAAGGTGACGAAACCAAATCCTCGGTGGCCACTTCTTTTAGGGTCCTATAAGGGAACTAGAAAAGTTAAGAACATAAAATGTAATTCCAGTACAAGCAATGACAGTCATAACCTTACCTTTGGAATATACACATCTACAATTCGGCCAAATCTGCCAAAGTAATGCCTTAGGTCATCCATGTTTGCTTCTTGTGGAAGCCTGCCAACAAATATCTTTTTGCCCATTCCTTGGGAGGATCCATAGTATCCTCCTAGTAAACACAAATCAAATAGAAAAATACTTAATTCACCAAACAAAGTTGCTTTTATGTCAAATCTGAGACACGTTTTTATAACGGAAGACTTACTTCCATAAGCTGATCCTGGATGGTCGTACAGTGTTGGTGCACCCAAAGCTGCATACCTGGTAGCAGCTGAAATGTATGCATTATATGCACCATAGCCACCCTGAGATGTCCTGCTTGGAGGGTATCTGACATCTTCGTCCTGATGCAGACAGGTTTTCAGGTGGTAACAAATACTTAACTAAATACAAGATATGCCACAAGAGAGATAGCCTCGTAGAAGATAGTAATGGGATTCAACCACCACCGAGCTCTGTTCCAGAATAGAGTAAGGTACCTTTGGAGTTGCACGGTCAACAACTACAGTTGTACCATCCAGCTCATGCGGCTCTTGCATGATGCTGTCCACAGAGTCTGTTAAATTACAGTTAACATGATAATAAGGTAGTTATACAAATTCAGATTGAGCTGATGAGAAGACAATTTATGAATAATTAAGACAAAACATTGATCATGCAGACGAAAAGAACACAAACATAAGAGCAAAACGATTAGCTCAGGAGGATGAGCATTAGACTAGCTAGTAACTACTATGTTAAAGAGTGAGCAAAAGACAACTATAATAATATAACACGGTGCAAGAACTCTTTACAATTAGATCTATCCAAAATACTAATCTATCAAAATGTCAAGCACATAAAAGAAACAATCAGAAAAATAGAAGAAGCGGGACAGACCAACAGTTGTCTACAAGTGCAATTGGCTAACTATATCACAACACATTCTTTGCTATAAGAACAAACTGTGACAAGATAAATGAAAGCATTGTGAATAGTTGGAATTGCTAAGTCGTCTGCTGGGTCGACACCTAATTGTTACACAGATGACCCTGCTTTGACATGTGCATGGGTTTATTACTTTACCATTGCTACTAGTAACATATGCATGTCTTGGATGCCAAACAAAGATACATGACTTGGGAAAATATTTAATGGAGATCTCACAGCGTTATTTAACAAGTATCTGAATAATTTTTTAACAAAGAAGATTTTGATTAAAATTTGGAAGTAAATAAATCAAATTTGCTCCCTTTCTTATTGCAAGCATATAAAAATAGGTGAACTGAGTGTAAGCCCACATATCAAGACGGATATGCATTTATGAATGTGTTATTGATTGCATATAATTTCACATTTCTGATATGCATTCATGACTGCAGAATGTGGTATCATGGAAGTCATCACTCATCAGTCATTAGAATGATAGTGCACTGACCTATCTCTGTGTCTACCACAAGCACAACTAAATTGGTGAACAAAAATGTGCATGAACATCAGACTTAAGTGAAGCATACACGTGACAATGATTTAATGTTTATTTGCCAGTACTCTAAAGGACATATTTTACTGTATAATGCCAAATACAAGAAGGCGGCTACAACATAACTTCTTTTATCATTCCATTTATGTTAAAATTGATGTCCCCCACTCCCCTCACATGACCAAATAAACTTCATGCCTACATGAATGCTGGAAGATGTCTGTAAACATACCTGCACTCTGAAAAGTGATAAACCCAATTCCGCGATGACCTTTTGAACCATGTTCCTACACAGGACATAGGAGGGGGAATGCTCATTTTAGTAAAATCTTATTATCTCAACCTGTAGTTTATTTCCACTCTTGCAATAGTACATCACCATTGAATGCAGTAAATAACAATGCTTTAGTAGCACCAGAGCATATACTCGTGCAAAATGAACTTACGTGCAATTCTGCAGTAGGAATTTTATGCTGATTGTAATTGCAAGAACTATCTTATTCAAAATGCTGAGGATGTGCTGATATAAATCCAATCCTCATCTTCCCTTGCGCTGTCTAGACTAATATAAGAAGCATGACTCACCAGTAAGGCTATGTGAGATCAAGGAATCCTAAAAGTTACTTATATAAGTCAGCAACCAAGTAACTTCATTCAGTGTCATCTCAAGCACTAGTTTAGGCCCTCACTCCTATACACAATATATTTGTGCTTAAGATTGCATGTCAAATCTTCTAAGAACAGAAGCAAATCTAGCTTGTATTAGATAGGGTGTCCCTCACTTGTATAGACCATAAATTACACCATTACAGAAGATACCCTAAGTCATATTTTCGAGAAATTCATCAACAGACCAGGGAGCAACTAGCATGGATGCCTTATGAAATGACACTTCACTATATGTAGGATACTAATTGAAATGTAAAATCAGTTCCAGCTTTTCTAACCTTTGGCATGTACAGATCGGTAATTTCCCCAAAGGCTTCAAAGTGTCTGTTAAGACAACATACTAGTTTAGACAAGCTCGTATATTAATCAACTAGTAAGTAAATCGACAATGAAGAAAAAACAGTGAAGCTATAGCTCACCTACGAAACATTAACTCATCCACAGATTGTGGAATTCGAGCAACGAATATCCTAGTAGCTTTTTTTGTTCCCTGTGATTTCATTTCTTCCTGTGTTCAGAGAAAATTACACCATAATCAATTACAGCTTGACACCAATCAACTGCAGAGCATATGGATATTAGATGAAAAAAAGTATTTGCATGCTATTTACCTTGGGAGTTGCTATCTTCACTTCTAGAGTTCGGTTCCCAAGAACATGCTCACAGTCAAGAACATTCTGAAACAGTATTGTAGAATGATTTAAAAGCAACAAATTGCAAATTACCCAATAAGCTTAGAGCTGCGAAAAGGTGTTACTAAATCACTTCCTAATCACACAAGCAGCGAGCACCTATTTAACATTCGGATGTTGAAATTTGAAAATGAAACTATATCATGGCCGACACATATGGACCCTAGTAAAAGGTGGCTATGTAAGACTTGTTATGGAATATCATTCCTGAAGAAAATGTCAGCTGTCCACGAGTAAAATGCCACCTTGCCAATGGTTTGAGAGACAAGGTACAGTCACTGAAGTCAAAACAGAAAGAATGGGTCTTTTTCTTCTTTTACTACCTTTGCATCATCAGCTGATGAGAACGTTACGTAACCAAACCCACGAGATCGACCAGATGAGCGTTCCTGTTATTTTCAACAAGCAATAAACAAGGCAGTAAATCAGTACAGCAATCAGCATACAATGACCAAATCATGCAATGAGCTGATGAACACAGCGCAACGATAAGTAGTTGTGAAACATAATCATCATTAAATTGACAAGATGTGTTGTACATCTATGTTAGAAAAGTATAACTCTATTTTTCCTTGAAAATGCACAAAACATTAAAAAAAATAAATCTCCAATGAAATATGTGAAAGAAAAATAGCACATAGCCATGTCTATTCCAAACAAAACTCATTCTTGCGAGGAATAAAATGTGTAAGAAATTGACAACCAGACACTTCTAAAACTCCAATATTGTAAAATTAAGGAAAAGAAAACACAAAGAATGGCATGTGATATTTAATCTGAAAGTGAAATTATTCCAAACCTTCATTACAACGCAATCATCTAGGGGTCCAAACTTGGCCATGTACTCTCTTAATCCTTCGGTATCCACATCCCAGGGGATTCCAAGAACCTAAGCACATTATGACACATCCTCAGTATTCATCAACAGAGGCATTCATGTAAAGAATCTTACTAAACAAGAAAGGTTAGCCTCTCACCACAAGCTTTGTGGCCATTATACCACTGGCTCCAGATCAAAACCACACAAAATCTTCAGCTCTCTAGTCCTTTTGAAGGTTCCCAAGAATCACCAAGGTATTGCCTTATAAAGAGGTGTGATGAAGAGGCAAGCACACAACTTTAAGCTTCTTAGACACGCTTGATGTCTAACTGGCAACCTTGGGTTTCATAGTTGATATGATTTGGTAAAAGTGGCTCTGACCAAAAAAACATTCATATTCAAACTATTAGCACTAGTATTTTACCACCCAAAATACACCAATGGCAAAGTAGCATTTTAAATGATATCTGGAATTCTGGATAAATAGTATCCCTCTATCTATAATAAACGGTGAAAGTAAAATAAACTACCCCAAGCTTCAATAGGACCTCTTGGAATAGTAAAATTGATGCTTGTGATATCGTAGAAAGGTATGTTACAACAGCTGCCAACTCATTCAAAAGCTAAAGGGCATAGGATCATAGAGCAACTTAGTATGTTAAACCAAAACTACCCCAATGCATTGGTCAAGAAACATCGTATGAATTTTAAGTGGAATACAGTTCAGGGTTCCCCTCTGTCCCACTCGGCTCATGCCAAATTCCAAATTTACATATCCCTATACAGTAAGTTCCTACGGCCTACCAGGGTTCTATTCTAATATTATGTTCCTCTCATCTTCACCAAATGATTTCCGAGGTTACAATTACAAAACCAGCAACGAATTATCCAAAAAAAGCCTTTACCCCTCAAAATTAACAGAACAAATAATTCTAAACAACCGGAAACGTAACCTAGCAGTCACGAGCTCGGGAGCTCGCAAATAAACCTTGGCAACCAAAATTCCCCAAATTCCGACGGGAAGGAATCGCCTTTCCGGATCTAAACGCCCACGAACCTTCAGACCCATATCTCGTCAACGAGAGCGGGGGTGGGGAATGAGAGGGGAAGGGACGGAGGGGTGCGTACCACGCCGAAAACGATGAGGCAGCGGCAGACGTCCTCGTGGAGGTGGAATCGCCGGGTGAGGGAGGAGGAGAGGATTTGGGGGGAGGTTAGGGTTCGTCGAGAGGCACGGGTCGTAATTTTCCCAAGCAACTTGGTTTTCCTTGTGCTCTGAGAGTTTTTCTGTACGGGTTGGGCAAGCACGGGTAAATGTTGTGCTATATTTGCTACTGTTGTCTAAATTAGTTATGTCTAATAGATTGAACCATAGTCTAGTACTATAGGCACGACCTACGATATGACAAGGCACGACAGCCGACGGGCTAAGCCGGTATGGCACGAAGTCGTGGGCCATCGCCTCAGCATACTATGCTGGCATCGCATGGCATGAACAATATCATGCCCGACATGGTACGGCACGAACCACTCGTCACGCATCAACACAATGAGACCCATATGGCACGCATAGCACGTGGGCACGGCCCATTCGGCGCCGCACGATAGTCGAAAGTTAGGCACGAGCATGGCATGATAGGTACAACCCATTTGGCATGTTTAGCATGATAATGGTGGTTTTTTCAAAAACTATAGATATTTTGTGTGACTGTCTATCAGTTTAAAACACGAAAAAAATTAAAAAAAATCTTAAATTTTTCTATAAATAGGCAGCATAAACCCTTCTCATCAACCCATACTCAAACCATCATTCTCCTCTCTTCACTCTCTTGTGAAATTTCCAAAGTTTTTTGTGGTAATTTGGCAAAATTTAGAATAATTTTGCCAAAATTCTGAAAATTCAAAACCCGGTGTGCAATCAGGTAAAGAGGTAAAAATACTAATTTTCATGTTCTTATTCCTCTTTATTGTGATATAAAATAGGTAATAGTTTAATTTTGTATTTCTATTTTGCAGTTTTCTACATTTCGAAATTTCTTCATAAAACATTTTGACGAATTTGCTGCGAGTGAGTATGGAATTGATCCAAAAGATCTTGTATTGTTCGAGACGGCTTCACCTCCACCTTAAAAGGCCAAGGCCGCTACCACCGAGCAGACGATGGCTACACCATCGTCAGGCTCTACCAGTGCCTCTGCATCAGCAAGCACTGGAGCAAAGAGGTTCAGACCCAGTACGTCATACGTGTGGAAAGATTTTGACAAGGTCATGAAGCAATTACCGTCCGGAGATTAGGTAAGAGTTGCTATTTGCAAAATATGCCATCATAAATTGTCTGCAGAGTCTATAGGTGCACATACATGCACAGAGATTATTTTAGTGATCGTGTTAGGAAAAATTATCTTAGTGTAATCGCTTATTACATAAATAATAACTGGGTATTAAAAAATAGAATCATAGGTTTTAAATTAATTGACATAGCACATACGGGTGAGAATATAGCAAAATATATTATCAAAGTCGTGGAAGATTTTAGTCTTACAAACAAAGTTTTTGTAAATACCCTGAACAATGAACAATGAAAAAGACACAATAAATTATAGAAATATAATACTAAGTTTTTATTCATGTTAAAATGACTGCCTTGTTAAAAACTTTATCAAGTAAAAGCTCAACTCAAGAAAACCTTGGCAAAGAAAAAAGAGTAAGACATGTAGCTCAACGTTACAGGTGAAAAAACATAAAAAAAAATACAATGTATACATGCATGCTCAAAGAATCGTCGGTGGCGTCATCGGTGTCCTAACTGCCTTTCCCGTCGTCTAGGTACAAATTGTTGAACACGTGTTCCAACTCCGTATCCACCACATAGTATTGGGCTCGCGCATCAGTCTATTCCAAATCTTTCACTATGAGAAATACTTTCACCAACTAACTCGTAAGTCTTGTTCGTCTCTCCTTCAATATTTTTTCAGAAAAACTGAAATGTAGACTTAGAAGAAACTATCGAGATAGGAACGATTAACACATTTCGTACTAATATGGATAGCACCAGACATATTAGCTTGTGCTCACGCCACTAGTCCAAAATGTTGAAGTCCTTTGTGTCGTGAGGCACAGGATCGCTGTCCAGAAAGATTGTAGTTCCTCACAGGCCCTGGCATGAATTGCCCCACCTATCCCTACGGACAACTGTGAACGAACATCTGTAAAATAGTTATAATAATTTATCCCTACGAAATCACCTATAATTGAAAGAATATTAGTGAATCATTCAATTTTAACTCTTGGATCTAAAATAAATTGTTGTGGTGCGTACTCCTGTATAGTACTTCGCAACTGTTCAGTCTTGGATAGTTGCGGGGATTACTAACGCCTTCAAAAATGTGGGTGTTACAAGACCCTCAAGGTCCGACGCATGTCTAACCTCAAGTGCCTTGAGTCCATATGCGCCCACAATGACGCCATCAATGCCATCATTGGCGACGGTGGCATCATTTACTCCACCTTCGCCAACGGTCGCATCAAGGCCTATGAGAAAGGCAAGGGCTCGCATTTCCTCCAGGACATCCTCATATCCCACGACGGCATGTCATGGAACGCCGTCGTGGTGAGCACTGACGCTGGGAGGAGGGGGCGGCGTGTGTACACTGTTAGGTCGGACAGGCACGTGGTTGGGTGGGACCGGCTCAGCAGGGGTGGCTGGTGGAGCCTCATGTGCGACGTCAAGGCGCAAGACATGGACGTGTTGGGCTTGTGCGTGGCCGGCGACCTGGTGTGCACGAACTCCGCCGACAAAATTATCGACTTGTGGCGCCGGCAGGCGAGCGGCGCTCTCACCAAAGTGGGCACCATCAGAGGCCACTAAGGCCCTGTCAAATGTATCCAGGCTTCCTAGTGTGGGGTGAGTAATGGCTGCATGGTGTGTAGCGGAGGGACAAGGGCTTTGTTCTTCTTCTTCTTCTTCTTCTTCTTCTTCTTTTGCTTTTCAGCAGTTTTTGACTTTTGGCTCAGTAATTACTATTTATTTATTAGATTAATAAGTCATAACCGAAAAACAGGAAGAGGGTCGGAGTTTGGTGGGTGCCGAATGGTTGGAATGGCAATGAGTAGCAGCAGCAGCGAGAAAAAGACATGAATGATAGGAAGAATTGTGTGTTCTTGAGGTGAAGTGTGCTTTGGCTAGGAAAAAAGGTTGTATAGTGGACTGGAGGACTTGTTTGTTTGAGATTGCTGTGGTTTAGGTTGAAGTTTTGGATTGTTTGGCAGCAGTACTGTTTTGAGTTGGTGACCATTATAGAGGATTCAAGGAGACATAAAAGTAGTCATAGATTGGGTGTAAATGGGCGTATAATATAGCACTATACTCTGATTTCCATATAGGTTTTGATCGAATGGCAAAGGTTAATAATGCTTACTATGATGTTCCTTTTTAAAAAAAATTTTGAAAGAAACCTTATTACGCGCGCGATGTATGTATGGTTTATGTTGATACACTTCTAAGGTGAATGAGCGAAATGGATGGTTGTGCCATTGCAATAACAGATTTAAGTCTCCGCTCCAAGCAACTTCTGCTTCTAAAACGTTGGCTTTTTAATTCTGTTTTTTCAATTTTTTGGTTTTTTTTTGTTTTCTTGTTTCCCCTTATTCCTTTGTATTACCTATGGTGATATAATTTTTTATTTTTAAAATTTAATTATTTTAAAAAACTAACCACCGCTATAATATAAAAAAATCAAAAATAAGAAGCTAATGCTGATTGGAGCACTACCTTAATTCACCCAGCATTGTTGCTACTGTGCCGCCCCGAATGATGTTTCCTCTTCGAACAGTTTCATCTCGATACTAAACTTCTTGATCTGTAGTTTTTGAGAAAACGAGTCTTGTCCGACAATGAAAATCAATCTCTGCCATCTAGTGGTTATTCGATGATCCATGCCGTGTCGTAAGACATAGGAGACTACTGTTGATTGGAGGAGGCACTTGATGACTAATTGGATCCTTGCCTGTTTGGGCTGGAAAAATGGGGGAATTGGATCATATATCCTCCCTTTAGTTGGGAAATTCAGGATTTACTTTTCGTATCTTAATGACATGTAGGGTCATCATAAGTCACTGACACATGGGCTAAGAGGATAAATCCTAAATTTCTATCTAAATGGAGGGTATACGATCAATTGGGGGGGGGGGGGGATGCTGCTAGTGTTTGGGCGGGCTGAACTGAAGAATGCTGTGATGGGCTGGATTGACTTGAGCACGACATAAGTAGCGGAGCGTACCTTTTCTCAAAAAAAAAAAAAAGTAGCGGAGCGTACCCATCTACATATGCACTCTGCCTCTCCATTCCGAACCTACCTCGCTGTCTGTCCCTCCCCAGCATCTTGTCCCAGTGTTGACATTTAACCAAGTCCTCGAGATGGAGGACGAGATAAATCTGGGAGCCGAAGAAGAAGACCTCGCCGGCGACGGCTTCGAGCCGACGGAGGACGAGCTGGTGCTCCACTTCCTCCGCCCGCAGCTCCGCGGGTTCGCGCCGCGCGTGGCGGGCGCCGTGGTGGAGACCGACCCCTGCGGCGCCGCGCCGTGGGAGCTCCTCGCGCGGCACGGCCGGCGCGACCGGGGCTACTTCTTCGCGGCGCGAGGCCGCAAGAAGCCCTTCGTGCAGCGGTCCGTGGCCGGCGGCGGCGCCTGGATGCACAGCTCGACCAAGAACGGCAGGTCCGTCACCGACCTCGGCGTCGTGGTGCGGTGGTGCAGGGTCAAGTTCTGCTTCTACCTGCGCGGCGAGACGGGGCAGAGGAGCACCGGGTGGGTCATGGACGAGTACGAGATCACCGACCCGCGGTGCTACCGCCGCGCCGACGACGGCGAGGAGGACGAGTACTGGGTGCTCTGCCACGTCAGGAAGAGCACGAGGACCGTCGCGACCACTAATTCCCCAGGCGGGCGCGGCACGTCGGCGCAGGTCAAAGCACGGAGGCGCGGGCTCGCCGCATTACGCCGGACATCTGGTGACGACGAACTCGATCGGGAGTGAATCCACAGGGCGTGTGAGAGCACTAGTTGATGGCCTTGGATTCGATTACTACTTCGATTTTTGGATCGATGGTTAAACAAAAAAAAAAGCTGTTTCTTGTTTTTCATCACCCATCTGCCGGTCTATGTGTTGGGTAGTGAAATAAAAAGAGATATTTAAGATAGAGATATGCACTGTAATTTAGTTGGTGCAGTGAGTGAGTGCGTTGCCTCTTTCTGACAAGATGCAGCTGGAGTTCAGCTCGTTGGTGTCTCTCTTTCATGTCCTTAATTGTTGGTTTCTCCGTTGTGGTTTGACAACTCCGCTGTTCCGCTAATGATGTTGCCTCCTTATCACGTGAAAAAAGATGACCCCGCATTTGGCCCGTTTGGAACGTGTCGTCGATACCTAGATTCTATTCATAGATTAGAGAAAATGTATAAGAACTCTATCTGTCTATGTCATTCTGTGAGTCGTTTTTTTTTTGCGTATAGCACCCTCACTCTCTTTGGCAGCATCTACTAATTCAAAATTTAATTTAAAAGCCATATTTCGACCTAGACACTTTTGAGATGCTTCTAATAATCAACGAATAGCAAATGCTTTTCCTTGTTTAGATCCTATTTCAATTGGAACTTTCCGCGTTGATCCTTTTTTACGAGACTAGACTGTAAATTTAAAAGTATCCCTGGTCGGATGAGGAGGCCATCGAGAATGCGGAGGGAATACTGGAAAAGCACATGAATGACAAGTGTATTCAATATGAATGTCTAAAGTTACAAAATGATCTCCTCCCTTCCCCTTACAATGGGTCCTATTCATAGAGTGGGAGGAGGAGACAAGTAAAGTTATAAATTTGCCCTCAAGGTCCAGCTTACTCCTAAGGGTATTTTCATCCTTCCCGTTAAGTGGGTCCCGCGGCATCCAAGGGACTTCGGGGAAGGTCTGCATACCTCACTCAACGTTGCTCCCAAACCCCGTCTAAGATTGACCTCTGGACCCCGCCTAAGTTTGGCCTCCGGGGTCAGACTCCACCTGAGGTTAGCCTCCAGACTTTGTCTTGGGTCAGCCCCCAGACCTCATCCGAGGCTAGCCTCCGGACTCCGTCTTAGGTGGACTCCGGATCTTGGCCAAGGTCGTTCTTGGGCTCCATCTTGGTTTCCCGGACCACGTCCAGGGTGACAAGGACTCCAGACTCTGTCTGCGGTAAGTTCGTGGACCTCGTTCGAGGTAGATTCTCCGTTGTGTGTTGTCACGCCGAAGTTGTAGTAGGCCCAAGGTAGCGCAAGCACCCTCCCTTAACAGTAGCCCCTTGTCGATTCGGATGGTCAACCGCCCGCTCGGGTCAACGCATCGACTTACAAAAGGGTCAACATGTGGCATCAGATCAATGGTCCCACTAGTAGTCTGCAATGCATTCCGACAACATATTAAAATACCTTAGTCCTCACACGAACTTTCGAGTTGGGTTCCCTTGGTGTTCATTAAAGAACTGTTGCTCTCCTTGGCCGATTTTAGGTTGTATCAGGGAGGTAACCATCGCACAATAGGATGTTGGGTCGTAAACAACTATGGAGTCAAGTATCGACAGCTTAGATATCAAGGTTTAGGTTTTACCAGAGTCTATTTAAGTTAAATAGAGCTGATAATGGGCTTCACAGCTCAAAATGGTCAAAACGAGTATATACGTCTAATAGGTTCTAATGAACAGTAAAGGCTTGAACCATTTGGGTTTAGGTTTGGAATGGTGTTTAGGTTGTTTTAGGATTTTATCGGTGTCTAATCTAGCCAAACAAAGTTGAAAATGGCATTTGTGGGGTCAAAGTGGATATAAATATGCTATTGGGCTTGTCGATGAACACTAATAGGTTCTACACTATTCACTTCGAGTTAGATTCAGAACAGTAATGGGTTCCAACAGTGTTTGGGTCGGGTTTTAAGGAGAATGGATCAAGTTTGTATGAACAATACTAGCTGCAGTATTGGGTCGGGTTTCAAATGGGAAATGGATTGGTTGAGTGAAGAATAGTGCCACATAGTATTGGGTCGGCCCGATTTGGATTTCTGGCCATTGGGCTAAACTGGCCTAGCCCACATAGCACAGTGCCATTTGTCTTCAACCGTGGTGCTACTGTTCATAGAACAGAGCAAGCACAACGGTGGTGGCAATTTGGCATCGACGAAGCTCGCCAATGGCGGGAGAAGGTACAGACGGGCTCTGCTAGACACGGTGCTTCCATTTTTGGCTTTTAGGGAGCTCGAAGGGTAGTGGTTTCGGCCAATGGAGGGCGGTGGTTCTTCGGGTGTCTTCATGACACGGCGGCGGTTGGTTGGCTTTCCGGTGAAATGGCCCAGGCTTTGAGTATCTGTGGGCTACAGTAAAGAGAACGACAGTGACCAATCGAGCTAGGGAGGCTCCTATTGGGCTGTCCACATGCAACCCCATTCACATGGCGTGGCTCATGGTGCCAACGGCCGAGGAGAGGAGGGAGGGACTAGCATGGTTAGTGGCGAGTTCGGAAGGATCTAGAGATGCTACGGTAGCCGGTCAGAGCAAAATATTGGCCTCGGGAGCTCATCGGTTCAGGGGAGATTGTCGGCGGCGACGTGGTGGTCATGAGAGTGCTTCCGGGGAGGAATTGAGAGTCATGTGATTTGATCCGGGCGGTCAATTAGGCTCTAAACCCAAGGCATGGCGATGGGAGCAGTGGAGGGTCGTGATGGTGCTGACGCGTGGGAGCTGCGGCGACAGCCAAGTCGCGTCGATGGGCAGAGCTGGTGGGCAAGTTGGCATGGCAAGGACTATGGCTCCCTGGCGCGAAGGCATGTGCTGACGAAGATGGGATGGAGTGGCGTGTGCATCGACCGATGAGGGCTCCAATTTGCGGCAGAGCTCAGCGGTCAACATGGCGCTGCAAGAGAGGCAGGGCAAGGACGGCGCCGAGGCAATGGCCCTTCAATGCGCGGTCTACAGCGCTGGCTTGCTGCGTGGGTGAGGACACCGAGGTGGCGACGGCTGGCGACGGTGAATGCGGGCAAGCGGCCAGGTGGACTTGGCGATACAGGGGAGAAGACAGGTTGAAGAAAGGTGCCAACCAGGAGAGAAAATGGAAAGCAGGTATCCAAGGGAGCTTGCCAAAAAGGAAAAGAAAACCAAATTCAAACGAGATTTGAAAAAAAAACCAAAATTTTGCAAATTTTCGGTTTGTGACAGATTTAGAGATGACGACGAATTTATGTATTCACGGGGCTTGATGTAAGTCCCCCTAGGCCCTAGCAGATTTTGTTTATTATAGCAACAATGTGCCTTGATGCTTTCCTTTTGTCTACCTTCTTTGTAGAAATGTGGGCTAAGGAAGCTGATATATCTGGTTGAAGGTGATCCAAACCCTTTAGATGCATCAGAGAGCATTAAAACAGCGTATGCACACTGCTCATGCACCTGTGCGACCATGTTATCCCTGAATTGTAGTACCTTTTCTTGTTGCTTTACATTTTACTGTTCCTTCCTTAATAATGTATAATATCTAGATTTGCAAGTTAATAAATTGGATATTTAGGACGTCAGTTGTACGCCCTTTTAACTGCGCCGTGCCTTTTTATTTTCAGCTGCTACACCACTGAAATTCTTGAAGGATTTGATGTTCAGAGAACCACTGGATATGCTGATACTGAAAGGACATATGGCTTCCTCACACATTCGATAACTGAATACTACAGCACAAACTTCTCTATTGGTGCTAACACTTCTCGCGTTTTCCCGACCTATGACGAGTTTGAGAAAAAGTGTTGTGGCCTTGAGAAGATAACTGTGAGCGATGTATTTGCCCTTCAACTTATGCAGGTAACTGTGAGCAATAAAAGGCACCTTCATCGAAGTCAGATGGCTAGTTCATTTCATGCCATAGTTTGATGCAAGAATTATCCTTATTGATCACGCATTCAATGTAGGTACCACAAGTGACAGAAGAAGCTGCACTTGCTGTTATAGAGCTCTACCCAACTCTCTTCTCACTTGCTCGGGCATACTCTTGCTTGTCAGTCCTCTTTTCCTTTCAATTTTTACGATGTTCATTAGCTGTACCCTTTTAATGTTCTTTTAGTTTACAACACTCAGAAGTCAGAACAATGTGAGTAGTGCATGCCATATCCCTTGCTGCTCTTGTACTATTATGCCTCTCACAAAATGCTTTAACATTTCTGTGAAACTAAAACTTATATTCTTGTAATATTAAGGACGGATGATACCCGTGCCCAAGAGGAGATGTTGAAGAACAAGAGCAAGATGGTAAACACAGGGGCTAGCAGAAACATCTTCAAGCTTGTCTGGGGTGAAGGATGAAATATTCATACATGCTTTCTAACTAACTGGTTTAATTGTCTTTCGTCACCATCTTGATGATTTTTATGCCACCTATTTTGAAGCTCCCTTATTCTCAGAGATTTGTTTGCAAGACGTTGATGTTCTGAAGGAAAAAAAAAAGGTGTCGTTTTTTTGTGTTGTGTGTGCCATGGTGCCTTCGAACACTGAAAGTTTCAGAATATGTGATCACTTAAGAAAGGTCTTAGCATAGGTTCACCTCCCATGTAGATTACTTCACTATTGTAGACTTCCAGGTTGTACTATATGGAATTATCGTGGAATGAGGTGGTATTGCGTTTCATACATCTCTTTACTCGGTTGGATTATACGTTGTCTCATGTTATCTCGGCCTTGTTCGCGTGGAAATCGACAAGATAATATGAGATTTGCACCTACGGACTCATGGTCTCATCCATGTGCTGAGAGCAATCCTCGGTGTTTGGCCATCTTTGGTTAGGTTTCTCCCTCCTATCATGTTCGGTTTACTTTGGGTTACTTTTGATGTAAGTGTGAATACCCCCTCTGTTCTTTTTTATTTGTCTTCCTAGAATCTGTGCTATTAAGCTTTTTAAAATTTGACTGCTAATAGATTTAAAAAGATATAGATTTGTTATATAAAAATTATATCATCAGATTTGTCATTAAAAATATTTTTATAGTATTATAATTTTATTAGTATATTTTAATGTGAAGTTATAAAAAATAATGATTAAAATATTATCTTGAAGACCTAAAAAATAAAAAGACGTTGAGTAAAAAAAAGAACAAGTAGTATTACGGAGAGGTGCCTTGACCTTTGTTCCCAGAAAATCGTACCAGAGGAGAAAATTGTAGGCCCGGGAACTCACATGGATTTGGCCGCGAACGGGACGTAACGTCATCGCCTGTTGCTGTGGTGGCCGCGCGTGCATCCGAGCCAGGTTTCATACTCTCCCTCTCAACGAATTGTCAGCAGCGCGTAAGCACTTTTTAAACCGGTTTTACCTTCCAACATACGGCACTATTCTTTTCAATCTAACCAGCAGTAACAATTAATCAGATCAAGAATGCATATAAGTTAACACACCATCTCCTATTGTAGTACTGACCAGGGGTGTTCAAACCTGGTTTTAGCAAAACCCGTAGACGGGGTCAAATACCCTATCTGGCATTAGCCAGGTTTCACGGTCTTGGAAAACCGCTGTTGAACACCCCTAGTACTGACTGGAGTTACTGTATTAAGAGTAGTAGAGCAAAACGGCAGAGGTAGGGACATGGGTGGGAGGGGGGATAGAATATCGCACGCCATAGCGCTTTGGCGAATGGTGATTAGCAGAACAAACCCTCACGTCACATGTAACGTCTTAGAGTTCAAACCGGCTCAGATTTAACCACATTTTAGATAGGCCACGCACACGTAGCAGCTCGCTTACGCTTTCGTCCTCGCTTCGCACAAAACGGTTAATCGGGGTTGCTACCATTGGAACTCCTAGATTTATATGTAAGTGATTCTCAAGGTAAACTAGTAAGGTGGGACTAACCCAGAAATTCATGTGCACACACACATGAGCCGAGATGTCACATCACGTGACGCCATGGACGAACGGATGATCCATGCCATGCGGTGGCGCCACACCGGGAGTCCAGCCCAAGACAAACAACGCAGCAGGAAGAGGAGGACGGGTCCAAACAAACAGACGCCTCCACGCAGCCCCCTGCCTGCTCCGCTTTCCCTTGTCGCTCCCGCCTGCGCTGTACCAAAAGCTCCCCCGAGACAAGGAGGCGCCCTCCCCTTGCCCGTAGTTTTCGCACTGGGGGACTTGGCATCCAAGTCCGAGAAGCCCCTCTGGTTTTCAGTTGGGCGCTTGCCTTTGGTCCTATCCTCTTGTTGCATCGTTTTTGTCGCGCGTGTGCGCCCGTCGCGTTAGCGTCCAAGCCGCGGGTAGCTGCCCGCGTCGCGTTGGAATTGTTGGGTTCGAAAACGACCTCGCGAAGACCCGCCCAGGTGGAGGCATGCGGGAAGGGGTCCAAGTGCACTTGATAGCGTGCGCTGTGGCTAACTGATGGCTCGTGAGGGCGTGGGGCGGGAATTAAAGGCACGGTTAGCCGGGTGTGATGCGTCCAAACAATCCGTTTGGGGACACCGGGAAGACGACGCCTAAAAGCGCACTACGCGACAGGCCGCAAGCAGCAAGCATACTCATTGAAACCGAGCCGGAACAGCGGTTTGACCAAAAAACCATCATGGGAGCCTGATCCAGCCTGGTTGGTCCTGCTATAGGATCGGGCATGCAATTAGAACATGAACAATGCACGTGTTTAGAGAGATACTTAGCAATAAAATACTGATTTTTCTTGCCACATAGGATAGATAAGGTGCTTATTTTGAAGCATCAATGCTTAAATAAGCATCGGTACTTAGTAGGTGCTTATGTGTATAACTATATCTATTAATAGATAATATAGCATCAAGCACATATGGAAGAGATGCTTGCATATTCTCTCTCTTTAAGCATTCATATATAAACATCTTGCATTGTACATGCCCTTAAACCAACGTGTTAAGCCGGTAAAACTTGGTTGAACAGGGTGGTTTTGACTAAAACCAAAGGAAAAACCAGCGCAATCAAATCAGGTCTACCAAGTCAACGAGAATGATAGCTCAAAAATTACGTGGTTGGCATGATTCGAATGTAAGACCTCTTCATTGGAGCGCTAGAGTCACGTTAGCCAACCCACCCTCAGATGCTGCATTGCAGGGACATGTTAGATGTATGTGTGTATATAAAACAGGAGCATTATAGTGTCCAGACTCTATTGAGACTTTTCATCTATGATTAATTTAGCATGCTAAATCAATAACTTTCTTTTTAACTTGATGTTTTTTGAATTAATGAATGTTAACGAATTTGCTTGATATATTATATATCATTATACTTGTACGTATCTAAAAGCAATCCAAAGATAAAGATACTTTATATTCAGACACCACAGTGTTCTAGTAAAGTACCAGTTGGACTAGTGAACCGTAACTATGTCTATGAGCGCAAGTGCTCGCTCTGTCCTTGGCTCGGACAAAACCTTCTCACAGCGCATGCACGCCCGCCACACCACTATCCCGCGGTTCCCGTTCGGCTACTCGCTCGCCTCTGTTCATATCTATTTTCTTCTCTCCCCTTGTTTTTGTTTACTATCTAATAATCTTGTTTGCGTAGCTCTTGTTCTCCTCTCCTTTCTTTCGTACGCGGCCCGTCCTGTTCTCACCGGCGGATGGAAGTGGGGAGCCATCGATAAGTTCAAATTTGTGACTAAGAAGTACTTTGAATCCATCAGTCGTGCCATCCTATTACTAAGTAGCCTAGGTGCTTCATCAAAAACAACTTATGACTAAGAAGTATTTCTTCTGTCTAAGTTTATAAGGTATTTTTTTTCTTAACACATAGATCAAAGAGATATTAAAAATAATTAAGTTATCTCTAATTATTATTTTTAAGTACTATATTCAATACATGTATATAGAGAATATCAAGTAAAACTGGATATTTAGTATAGCTATATAGGAAACATCATACTAATTTTGTATTAAAATATGAAAAAATACGTTATATATTTGTGAACAAAACTATTCAAAAAGAATACATTCTATAAATTTAGACGGAGGGAGTATAACTTTATTGAAAATCTCGTCCGTCATTGCCGTTGCTGTGTCATTTAGTTAGTTTAAAATGGCCATTCCACATCCTCTTTACTTTATTAATCTAGCTTTATGACTAATGATGGTACTAGTGCTACTAAAACTGTAGTATAAATGCATAATCACTACTACAGAAATCCTAATAGTAGACGGCCAATCACAGACGGTTTGACAAAACCGTCTGTGACTAACACTAACACAGACGGTTTTAATTAGGACACCGCTGCGTGTTGGCGCGTCGGAGAAAACGAGTATCACGAGCGGTTCTTAACTATGAACCGCTCGTTATAATGTAGTATCACGACGGCTCGTATTAAAAACCGTCGTGATGATCTCAGATTATCACGCAGCGATTTTTAATTAAAAACCGTCGTGATAAATCGTTATCACTGACGGTTATGAATTAAAACCGTCGTGATAATTCTGACGGTTTTTATTAAGAACCGCTCGTGATAATGGTAGGCATTTATTGCGTTGCTCGATCGCATCTGTCTTCATTTCGATCCTAGACGGTTTTTAAACATAAACCGTCTATGATACTCCTTTTTCCGCCACAAACACCACAGACGGCCTCCAAATTAAAAGTCCGACAAACAGAGATTCCTGATTTTAATTCAAGACAGATTTAATTCATTACAAAAGTTCGACAAACAGAGATTCCTGATTTTAATTAAAGGCAAATTTAATTTATTACAAATCTAAGAGAAAAGAGATTCCTGATTTTAATCTTCTGGCTTCATATGCTTCTTCTTCAACTTCGAGTTGGAGGATCACCACTGAGTTCTTGAATGTCGTGAAGATTATCCTTACCCTCTCCGCTTCCTCCTCTAGCTGGGCAAATCATTAGCATGGCCCATAATCTCAAAGAGGATGGCATGATAAACTTCAACAGAATCGGCCGAGTCCGCTTGATCGGAAAGGTTATCTAGCACACTCGCGCTCGCAAGAGTTTCCTCCGCTTTGTGGACATTGTAGAGAAGAACAAGGCCGAGGCGCTTCCTTTCGTGATCGAGAACGAGACACCTCCGTCGACGGCGGATGATGAGGTCTAGTTGACTGACGATATTGGAAGCGAGTCGAGGAAGGAGAGCGGGCGTGAGCGGAGGAGATGCTCAGACGTAAATTGTTGGCCGCTGTGTAAGGTTGCGGCCGAACAACTCATGATGGATAGATGAGAGGAAGGAGATGAACAAAATTTTAGATGTCATTGTTGAGAAATGTGGTGATTATCGAAGAATATGAGGGAGAGGACAGTACGTTTAGATCGAAGAAATGGAATAGTGCGTGCAAATATAAGCATTATCACAAACGGTTCGTATACCCAAACATTAATGATATAGACGCTTCGTATAACGATCGACAGACGTTAATGGAAACACGCGCGAAACACAAAGCGTTCTGGCAATCGAAACACGAAGCGTTCTGGCAATCGAAACACGAAGCGTTCTGGCAATGGATCGAAATTTTGAAGCTTATGGCAGACGGTTTTTTTTTATAAAAAACCGTCTGTGATAATTGTTATCACAGACGGTTTTTAGTTAAAAACCTTCTGTGCTAATGATTATCACAGACGTCTTTGATAATGACCAGGGCATTTATCATACGCTCGGATCGCATCTGTCTTCATTTCAATCCAGATCTAGCCACTGCTGCGCACTTTTTCACTCGGGAGGAAACTAGGCGATTTCAGGCCTGTTAATTTGGTGGGGGAAGAGGCAAAGATTGAGCTTTGAATTAAGATTCAGACTTTCCTGGTTGCTGTAGATATGGTTAGTAATGAAATTTATTTTTTCTTTAATTGCATTACAATTTAGGTCTAAGTAATCCATGAGTGGTTATTGAAGATGGTTAATTTGCAAAATTGTTGGTTATATAATAGTTGCTGTGTTCGTAATATGAATTGAGCTAGCAAATTAAGTTTGAATATAATAAATGTGGCCGGTATATACGTAGTTATAATTAGTTAATCTAGATTTTAATACTAAGTTGTTATATATGTACGTAACGTAGGACCGAAGCTGGATGTATGCCGCGAGCCGTGTGAGTGAAGAGTACATTAATGGCGTTTCGCTTTTATAAGAGCCGAGGAGGATATGTTGAATAAGGGGGTGGAATATATGTGCTGTCCATGCACTGACTGCGAGAATTTGAAGATGTTTAAGAACCGAGGGCAAATTGAAGCGCACTTGATTCGGAGGGGTTTCAAAAAGGATTATACGTGTTGGACAAGTCATGGCGAAGTGAATGATCATATGCCGCCGGATGACATCACCGGTGAAGTGAATGATATGCCCCCGGATGACATCGCCGGTGAAGTGAATGACATGCCGCCGGCTAATGTCGATTGTGGCTCGGATTCGGATAGGTCGCATGATGATAATCTGGATCAGATGCTTCGCGATGTAGAAGAGAACTATGATGAGAGAGAGTATGTTAAATTCCGTGGCTTGATGGAGGACTCGAGAAACCTTTGTACACGGCTGCAAGTACACGAGGTTGTCGCCGTGCTTGAACCGTTGAAATTGAAGGCAAGCAACGGTTGGTCCGACAAGAGTTTCACTGCGCTGCTAGGTCTTTTAGCGGACATGCTTCCGAGGGAAATGAGTTGCCTAAAACCACGTATAAAGCGAAGAAGGTTCTTTGTCCGTTGGGAATGGAAGTAGAAAGAATACATGCATGCCCGAACGACTATATCCTCTACCGTAAAGAGTATGCAAACATGCATGTATGTCCGGTGTGCAACGCATCCCGATACAAACGTAACAATCAATCAGATGATGGCGAGGGAACAGAGGCGAAGAAAGGACCTTCGCTAAGGTGGCATGGTATTTTCCTATAATTCCCGCTTGAAAAGGTTTTTGTAAATCCAAAGGAGGCAAAGCGCTGCGTTGGCACTCTGAGGAGCGCAAGAAGGATGGAATGATAAGACACCTTGCCGATTCCGCGCATGGAGAAACATCGATAGGAGGTTTGCGAGTTCGGTGCAGAACCAAGGAATATAAGGTTTGGACCGAGTACAGATGGAATGAATCCTTTCAGAGCATGAGCAATGACATAGCACATGGCCCGTGAATCTCTGCATCTATAACCTTCCTCCTTGGTTGTGTATGAAGCGAAAGTACATTTTGTTGTCGATACTTATCCAAGGGCCAAAACAACCGGGAATGATATCGATGTGTTCCTAGTAACCGTTGGTGGAAGATCTAAAAATCTTGTGGAACGAAGGGGTACATGTATGGGATGCATACAAACGAGAGAACTTCACTCTGCGCTCCTTATTGTTCTCGCACCATAAATGATTATCCCGCCCTTGGTAACCTATCGGGCCATAGTACAAAAGGTGCCAAAGCTTGTACTCACTGCTTAGATGGTACCGAGAGTGTGTGGTGAGACACTCACGCAAAACCGTCTACATGCGTCACCGCTGGTTCCTCGGAGGGCTCACCCATACCGCAAGATGAAGAAACAATTTGACGGAGAGAAGGAAGACGGTTCAGCTCCAAGGCATTTAAGGGGACACAAGGTTTATGATATGGTTAAGGATTTAGATGTTGTCCTCGGAAAGGGACGAAATTGAGGGCTCATGAGAAGAACACCGGAAGAAGAGATCAATATTGTGGGACTTACCTTATTGGGAGTACCTAGATGTTCGACCTTGCATCGACGTCATGCACATAGAAAAGAATGTGTGCGGCAGCTTGATTGGTCTCTTCTTGAACATCCGTGATAAAACAAAGGGCGGTGTCAACGCACGGCTTGACTTGGTCGACATAGACATCGGCCCGAGTTAGCACCGACATGCATCGATAATGGACGAACGTATCTTCCCCGCGTGTTACACTCGCCCAAGGTGAGAAAACAGAAGCGTGCGGTGCTTGCATGGTGTCAAAGTTCCGTCCGTTACTCCGGCAATGTGAAGAAACTTGTTTCGATGCAAGATTTGAAGTTAAATGGCATGAAGTCTCATGATTGTCATGTGTCGATGACACGATGCTCCCTATTGCAATTAGAAATATTTTGCCGATCAAAGTCCGAGAGACAATCATGAGGCTATGTTATTTCTTTAACACAATTGCTCGTAAGGTCATCGATCCCGAAGGACTAGATGCTCTGCAGACGAGGTGGTGATGACTCTATGTCACCTTGAAATGTATTTTCCTCCTTCGTTTTCGATATCATGGTCCATCTCATTGTTCACGTTGTGTGGGAGATAAAAATGTGCGGGCCCGTATTCCTACATAGCATGTACCCATTTGAGAGGTTCATGGAATTCAAGTCCTACGACGGAATCGTTCTCTACGGATGGCGACATCGTCGAAGGTTATGCAAGCGAAGAGGTCATTGAGTTTTGTGTCGATTATATGGCTCGATTCAACCGATATGTGTCCTCAATCTCGTCATGAGGGGAGGTCAAGGGTCTCGGAACTATCGGAAGGAAAGCAATCACTCGGATATGGACACGTATACACAAGCCCATTTCACGGTGTTGCAACACATGACCAAGTGACGCTTATGTGGACCAGCACAAGGATGTGCTTCGCAATGAATCCGAGCGGCGGATGTTTGGATCATGAGGCAACACAACCGTCAGTTCAACCAATGGTTGAAGGAGCAAATCGCTAGGAGCTCGCCGAGTGAGACGCCGACATGGTTGGCAAAAGGGCCGACATTTACTGATTGTGACATGGCAAGGATATGACATCAATGGGTACACATTCTATACGCGATCTCAAGATGTCAAGAGCACTAACGAACAGCGGTGTCCGCATAGATGCATTCAAGATCGATGGGTCGAGAAACTCGTACTATGACTTCATAGAAGAGATTTGGGAGCTCGACTATGTGGTTTTCAAGATCCCTTATTTTCGCCGCTGGGTGCATCTCCCACAGTGAAGGTTGACAAATGCGGTGTCACGACCGTGGACCTCCAACGTGTCGGTACAAAGACGAACCATTCGTACTCGCCAATCAAGTTGTTCAAGTTTTCTATGTAACCGACCCGGCAAATAAGAAACGCCATGTAGTTGTTCATGGAAAAAGGAGAATTGTCTGAGTGGAGAATGTAGTGGACGAGGAGGAATACAATCAATTTGACGAGTTACCTCCTTTTGGAAATGACATATGGTCGACGATGAACAACGTGACGAAACTAGTTACGCACGCATTGATCATGATGAAGGGCTAATTTTAAAGGAAATAAGCAAGTACAATAAGAATGTATATGTGAAAATGTGTGACAATTTTGAGATGTATATGTGAAAATGTGTGATGTAGTCAATTTTGAGATGTATATGTGAAAATATGTGATGTAGTCAATTTTGAGATGTATATGTGAAAATGTGTGATGTAGTCAATTTTGAGATGTATATGTGAAAATGTATATGTGTGATGTATTTGAGAATGACAAAATGTATCAACTGGTTGGTGTTGTATATGAATGCACCTGTTTGGTAGTTGATATGAATGCATTGTGTAGTTATTGGTGTTGTCTTAATTGCAACAATGGCAAAGGCAGATTATCACAAAGCGGTTCTAAATTTAGAACCGTCGTGGTAGTTTATTATCACGCAGCGGTTCAAGTTTAGAACCGCTGCGTGATAGTAAACTATCGAGCAGTTCTAAATTTAGAACCGTCAGTGATATGTTATCCTGACGGTTCTAAGTTTAGAACCAGTGTGATAATCGCCTACATATACCCTCTCACTAGGGTTTTCGTGTGCGCTGTAGTTATTCGATTAGATCTAAATCCCGAGCCCGTCGCCGCCGCCGCCTCCCGAGCCCTCGCCGCTGCCTCCCCAGCCCTCGCCGTCCGCCTCCCGGACGAAGACGTCGCCGCAGCCTCCTCCTCCTCCGCCGCCGCCTCCCGAGCCCGCCGCCTCCTCCACCTCCTCCGTCGCCGCCTCCGAGCCCGCCGCCGCCGCCTCCCTCCGCGCCTCCTCCTCCTCCTCCGTTGTCGCCTCCTCCACCTCCTCCGCCGCCGCCTCCTCCTCTCGCCGCCACCTCCTCCTCGTCCGCCGTCCCTAAGGTCACCAAAACCCTAAGGTTGATGCTTGATGTTGTTATGCTTTATGCTTGATACATTGGTACATAGTACATATTTAGGTTGATGCTTCATTGTTAGTGTTATGGTTGATGCTTATGTTAGTGTTTAGGTTGATGCCATCTGTTAATTTGCTATTTGGTACATACTACATTGGTACATTGTTTATCGCAGCTTGCTTAGTTTACATTGGTACATATTACATTGATGCTTGATGCTTCATATCTTTGTTATGCTTGATGCTTGATGTCTTTGTTATGCTTTATGCTTGATACATTGGTACATAGTACATATTTATGCTTGATCTTGTAGTTGCTTAGTTTACATTGGTACATATTACATTGCTTGTTGTGTTAGTATATAGTATATAGTATATAGTATAGGCACATAACCCCCCTTCCCTCTACTCCTCTCCTCTCTTCCTAACATTGAGCATCATGTTTCACTTTTCTTGCTTCCTCATCTTATCATGTGCAACCCTACAATTTGAGAGCACCAATCAAGGAAGAGTATTGCAAAGATACATTGACCATTTGGGTGGAAAGAAATACATTGTGTCGTCGGGCTCATGATTGCCAATTCAAGCATAGCATAGCATCCGAGGCACATCCGAGGCCTGCAGCTGTGTCTTCATCCGAGGCACATCCGAGGCTGCGGTGTGTCTTGAAGACACAGCAGCAGCAGCTCTGATGTGCCTCTGATGCTATGCTATGCTTCGAATTGGCGTCATGCGCTGACTTAAACAGCTTGATCTTTCCACCCAAATGCTCCATGTATCTAGACATCACCCCTACAATTTGAGAGAACACATTAAGCAATCAAGGACCACTCTAGTGTATATGCCACATAGACCTTCAAGGGGCATGAAGCAAGTGACACACTCTAGTGTATCGAGTTCAATGAACCGGATACACTAGTTTGTGTCATTTGCTTCATAGAACTTTGTTTAGAGACCTTGTAGTAATAGTATTTGGTTTATAGTATTAGCAACTAAAGTAGGTGTTAGGATAGACACTTTGTTTAGAGACCTTGTAGTAATAGTATTACAAAATTCAAGAAAATTTTAGTACTGAAGTTCAAAAAAGAAATTCCCAGATTCTTGGTGGCGGCTGACATAGCCGACTTCTTGGTGGCGACTATCCATCTGCTTCTTCCACTCCTTCTCTTCATCTCGGATCTCGGATCACGCACGCGCGAGAGCGATGATTAAGTTAGATGAATCATCGCCGCGTGCGTGATCGAGAGACCAAAGATGAAGAGAAGGAGGAAGAAGCAGATGGATAGTCGCCACCAAGAAGTCGCTATGTCGGCCACTGATCACGAAGAACTGAATGTCTTTTTGCACTTTGTAATAAAATTGACTTGAATTTTTGGAAAAAGAAGGACTTCATACATTGGTACATTGGTAAGATAGGCACATCACCCCTCTCTATGTCCATATCACCCCTCCCTTCTCCCCCTCCCCTCTACTCCTCTCTTGTCGTCCAATTCAATATGATCACTTTCTCATCTTATCTTAATAGACCCACAAAATGAGTAACATGTCACCCGCGTATTCTTCAGCATCATCGCCGGAGGCGTCCGCTCCAACATCAAGACGCCAAGGAAGAGGGCTATCAAAGAAGCTCGAGGGCGGCTGCACCATCACATGCGGTGAATGCATCCGGGGTCCCTATCCTTCCTCAAAAGCAAGAAACGATTCGAACCATGGTCGGAGTAGTTGCACGAGAATGAATTGAGATCACATACAATTCGTGGAAGAACGTGCTCGACACTCGGAAATGTGAGTCGTGGACCGAAATTTTGGCATCGCTCGAGTTCCCGAAGAACACACGACGCCGTGCAACAACAAACCTACAAAGCGGCGTGCAAAGCATGGAAGAACTTCAAGAGCACGCTTGTCGAAATACGTGGAGACGGAGGAAACGCTGTTCATAAATACCCATTCTCGGAACCACAATGGGAAGAGTTCAAGGCGATGAAAACGACCAAGATTTCAAAAGTACAAGTGTGGCGCACAAGGCCCTCGTGCAAAAATACACACCCTCGCTGCACTTGGCACACTGGGTATGCGGGTAAAATCCCGCAGATGGACGAAGGAGGATGAGTGGCAACGCACAGACATCGCCCGCCATTTTCCAATATCCGGATGACCGCGCTCGAAATTGGATTAGAGCAAGGTCATCTACAACGACATCGAGGGACGCCACCTTTCAAACCTGCGCACAGCAAGTGACCGAGCGCTGGTAAGATATCGATCGAACTACGTAGCTTGTAATTACTCCACAACTTCGCATTTAATTGAAATGACATGTGCTCTTGCAGAAGAGCCGAGTTTTCAATCTACCCGGATCATTCCAGGAACAAGGAGAATGATATGCTCTCCGTGGCCCCGGAAACAAGGAGCACCCGGCCGCACGAGAGGCCTTGGGCTTTACGTTCCTTGGAAACATGGTTTCCAAGATGACTCGACATGTATCGGCGCAGAAGAGAAACAAAGCGAGCGTGACGCATGCCTACGAGAAGATATCAAGGAATCTCTTAGAGATGAGCCATTAGCTCGGATGGTGATGTAATCAGAGATGAGGTGCGGAAGCAGACGAAAGTCGCAGCCGCCACCGCCGCTCTGTGCTAGCTAGCCCGCACAACCGTCCGAGTAGCTGCGCGTCCAATCGACGCAAACCCACCCAAATTTCCGTGGGACGACATCCGGTAATAATTATTACCTCTCGAATGCTTGCTCCATTGGTAGGCCTATTCGAGTAGCTAATTTTGTATCGTTATGTAGGAGCCTACGACGTGCAAGCTCCAAGTGAGATATGGCTCCATTCCTTTGTACGCTGCTTGGGGCCAAGCATATTCGTCTGGTATCGGGGCCATGGTGCACGGTCAAGCTTTAGCGCCAGGCTTCGCAAAAGTTAATGTGGATGGTGTGTATGCCAATTTTGAGTTGGTCCCGCTACCGAAGCCCCCCAATGACAAGATCGTGAATCTAGGACAGGCCATTGGAACATTCATCCAGTGGCCCAAAACCGACATATCCCTGGAGGCTTCTTCACCGGTGGTAGGACCAAAAGTGCAGTGCGAACCACAGCAAGTTGCACTGGTGCCATCTCCACACGGGCAATGCGAACCACGACTACCGCACGGTGCTATCTCCACGGGTGCTATTCTCGCCAGAGCAACTTGCACCGTCTATACCATTACAGTCGACTAGCATAAAGTCGACCGACAATCGAGGCAGTGGCCAGAGCAAATCAAAGACGAAGGATGATGACGATATCCCGTCTATGCCATTGGCCCACAAATTCGTGCTAGGTCACCGATGGTAGTCCAGAAGAGCTCCAAAACTAGGACTTGGTTGCCAAAGATTCCACCTTTGGTATATGGAACAATCCAATAAGCTAGAGGCGAACGGCGCTCGGTATCATCACAAATTCAAGCCGAACATTTCTTGCACGGCGGGATCGTGTCTTCGCGGTGACCTTTGACGATATATTTGAACTTTTCACGCCAACGCCTCGACGCCTCACTCGCTCGATCTTTCGACGCCGTAAGTCTGCACAATCACGATCTCTGCTCACGTAATACCGATATATGTCACAATTTGTTGCTTTCCGTGTTATATATATATAGATTCATGCCGACCAAGCTAGATCATCCAAATCACGAATTGGTTTCCTGGACCCACGCTTGGTCGCCATTGATACCATCATCGAGAATGCATCCTTCGTCGAGGACTATATTACAAAAGCACTGCTGGCTCACCAAGATAAGGAATTTGTTCTTATGCCATACAATGAGAAATTCCATTGGATTTTAATTGTAATTATACCAAAATGGAACAAGGCTATATACCTTGATTCTCTAAGTAAGAACAAATCTAAGTACACAGCTATTGCCCAAATACTCGATAGGTACGTACATTGTACATTGTACTCTTTCTTTCCTTCCGAATAACTAAGCTAACTTTTTCGAATAACGAAGGTTGTTCACCACATACGTTCAACAAACACATGACTCGACGACAGGGTGTAAGATCGAGGAGGCCGACTAGAGGGGGGGTGAATAGGCGGTTTAAAAATTCTCTACAAATTAATACTAATCAATTCAAGAGCTTTCCTATTTGCCTAAACCAAGTATATAACGCGGAAGCGAAATTCAATTTGGTTTAGCTCAAATAGCGCCTGAGTCAAGCAAGAACGCCTAAGTGCACTAATAATTCTAATCTATGTCAAAGTTTACAATTCTAGATATACAAGCAATCAATTTAATTCTATGAATGTAAATTGCTTGAATATAAATATAGCACAAGAAAACAAACCACAAATAACACAATCACTTTTTACCGTGGTGTTCGGAGACTTGCCGGTCTCCCCTAGTCCACGTTGAGGTTAGCCCGAACGAATCGGACCGGCTCCACGAATTAAGCCAAACACCTCCAATCCACTAGTGGTAGCTCTTTCCCGCTCCGGTAGGTGAGCTCCGACCTTCACAACTTCGCCGGTCTTCTCACAAGCTTCTTGAGAAGATCACCGCGCACGACGCCCAACGCCGTCTAGGAGTCGGCAAACTCCAAGAGTAACAAGCCAAGTCCCTCACTTGACTCTCACCACGTGCAACGAATGCACAAGCTCAATTGGACACTAAGTCCACCTCTAGATGCAACACATGCACTCTAGATCACCTCTCCTCTCTCACAAAGTGCAACACATGCACAAATGAGTGGAGAGACTCACTCTAGCTCAAGAACACAAGAATGGGTCAAGCAACAACATCTCCAACCGGCCACAAGGGGGTATTTATACCCCACACACAAAAACTAGCCGTTGGAGCAAAGAGAGGCTGAAATAAGCCTGAGGGCCGGTACTACCGCAGTTAAAACGGCCGGAACTACCGCCCTCCCAACGGTCACAAAAAAACTAGCCGTTGGAGCCAAATCCGGAACTACCGGAGTACAAATCGCGGAACTACCGGTTTTTCGAGGCTAAGTCATTCAAAATCGCTCTCTGAAAAAACATTCCGCTCGAACGGAACTACGGACTCGCGGAACTACCGGAAAATCGGAACTACCGCAGTACAAATCGCGGTACTTCGCAAAATCCGGAACTACCGCAGTACAAATCGCGGTACTTCCGTTTTCCGGTTTTTCAGCACGCAGCGACACTCGAAAACGGTCATAACTTTTGACTCGATGTCGGAATTGAGTGATCTTGGACTCTATGGAAAGCTTATTCAGAGGGCTACACAACCCATCTATTTACATGATCTCAAACACATTAGATCAATGCAGAAATCACAAGACATCCAAAGAGTCACAAGGAGTAGGTACATGAACTTCTCACATTTGCAAAACACATTCGCAAACCTAAGTCACATACCACAAGGATCACAACATGATTTCCAACAAGTTGCAAAACATATTTGCACACTTTTGAAATCATGACGCAAAGATCAAATATGAGCTACAACTATTTGCAAAACACATTCGCAAATATAAGCTTCATACACAAGGAATGGAAACATGGACTTCGAGCACTTGCAAAACACATTTGCAATGCATAGTCCCATGTTATTAGAGTTCAATACATGAGCTTCACCATTTGCAAAACACATTCGCAAATGCAAGCATCATGTCAAGATGAGCTAGAGCAAGTGAGGTTTGAGCTATCAACACATGATGAGACTCAAACTAGTAGACATGACCCCTCTTAATAGTACGGCAACCTATACTAGCAATCCGGTCTTCCAACCAAACACCAAGACCGTAAAAGACTAGAAACACATTCTTAGCCCTAGCTAGTCATACCTTTGCCTTGGGTCATCGTCTCGATATGCATCAACTCATGATGCTTTCTTTTCATCAACACCATCAACTCATGATGGTCTTCACTTGATCAACACATGATCAATCTTTGACATGCTTCAACACATGAAGCATCTTCTTCTCGATGGCCTTTAACACATGAAGCCTTCGCCTTGATAGCCTTCAACACATGAAGCTACCTCTTCTTCATCAACTTTGACTTGATGACCTTCAACTCATGAAGTCATCCCAAGTCATCTTCATTTGTGGAACCTAACCTATTCATCCAACTCATGGAAACCGTTAGTCCACAAATCAATCGCCATCAATTACCAAACTTCACCATTAACACATAATGGAGGGACAAGATTCAACAATCTTCCTTGTTGGTAATTCATGACAATCTCAACAAATCATGAGATATAAAATGATTGATTTGCGAGTATACAACTTGTACACAACAAATGTATACTCTAAGATAAGCTTTAAACAAAGCTTACTTATCCGGTTGTCAATAATCGTTCATCCATTAACACATGATGGAGAAGCTAGATGACAACCCGATTACTCATGAGTATATATGAACTACACAAGTTATATATATACTCAAGAATGTATTTCAAAGTAAAGATCCCAAATATGCATATTGAAAGAAGCATGGATCAATACTTGTGAAACTCCAAAATATATAGAGAGCTCCCCCTAAATGTGTGCATACAAGTGTATATAGTGAAGACATATGCACATATTCATTTTAGACTAATTGAGGATTTCAATCTATATTTTGGATCTAAGGAATGCATTTGTAAATGAGAAAACGATTTCGAATGCATACCTCTTTGATTTCACCTTTTCATCCAAATGAGACTAACCAAAGATAAACTCAAATAGACATGTTAGTCTCATAAATTCATTTATCATTTTCACCAAAACATTATAAAGTATATGTCATTAATATCATAATGTCATATTGGCATTTGTCATTAACACCAAAACCAACTTAAATGGAGCTTGATCTTTCAATCTCCCCCTTTTTGGTGATTGATGACAAATCCATTTATGATAATAGCATAAGAGTGAAAATGACTAAATGGTAAACAATTAATCATATGAGAGTAGGTGAAAGCATTATCAACATTTAGACTAAAGAAATTTTAGTTTCTCCTCTCTTAACATTATTCAATTTCTATCACATTTCTCCCCCATTAGCAATAGCATTTCTAATTTTCTAATATGCAAAGCTATTGTTTCTCCCCCATTTGGCATTATCACAAGTTTAATTTCTCTTCCCTATCATCGATTTGCTATTATCACAAATTTCTCCCCCATTTGGCATTAAGCACCAAAAAGAGACAATTAACACCAAATGCATTGACTATTGTACAAATAAGGGAAGAGTACAAGTTAAGCCATGAAAGGAGATATTTTAGCATGAGGAGCTTGATACCAATTGTATTGTTATTATGAGGAGCTTGGTGCCAATTTGATTTAACTAAGTATGGTCATGAAGAAATATGAAACTAAATGCAAGTGACCAATCGATACCACTTAAAATAACTGAAGATATTTGAAACACATTCAAATAATTTTACTCATGAATGCTCCTTGAAGATTTGTGAAGTGTTCTTCTTTTGGAATTTGATACCACTTGATATGATTCCAATTGTATATAAAGCACTTGTAGCATTTGGATCATTTCCAGATTTTGCATTCCAAGTGGCCTTCAAAAGCTCCCTGAAAAACTGACTTATAGATGTCCAATAAATCTGAGAAAATTTGTCAGTATAGATGAATGTCTGCGAATCAAAAGTCATAATTATAGCTTCCTCAGATTATGAGCCTAATTAAAGATACAAAAATCATAAATCAGCTCAACACATGAGTTTTCAGAAAAACTGAGTCTGAAATTCAGACTTTTGCATTCCACTTAAGCTTCTAGAGAGAGATGAAACATTGATCACATGCTCTTTATAAATTCTTAAATAATTTGAAAATGAAGAGCAACTATAGAGGATCAATTTTCATTATTATGACTTCCTCTAAATCTGAACCCATTTGAAGATATAAAAATCACAAATCGGCTCAGAATCATGGAAGATCTGAAAATTTTCAGCATTTTGCAATGAGAGAAAAAGTCACAACTTTTGCAAATTAACTTGAAATGATTTCAAACTTTGCAGTTTTGAACTTGATGCTATTTGTGACCTTTTCCAACAGGAATTTTTGAAAAAGACTTTTCCAATCAAAGGATATGCTAAAAATCGCTTTGAGAGCGAGAGAATGAGTTGATTTTGCATCTTAAGCTTAAAATCCAAACAAATTGGATTTTCATGGAGTATTTTGCTTTGATAGCTTCATATGAGTTATAAATACTATTTCAAGCCAAGATACACAAAGAAATCTTGCTCAAATAGCAAAACTCATTATATGCAAGAATAGGTCATTTTGGGTCAAATGAAGTTTTTGAATGAGATTCAAATGAATATAACTTTTTAATGATTGGTCTTTTGCAAAAGCTTTGAACTAGAGAAATGTTTGAAATGACCAACCATACGAGTTTGGCATTAACCACTTTTCCAAAAACTCAATAGATTTTGATATAAGGAAATATGTCATTTAATACAAAAACAAGATCATATAAGATCCTTTTTGGGTCAAATCTTCTTTTTGATTTCTAAAATAGAAATTTTTACTCAAAAGCCTTTGAAATCATTTGAAATACATAATTAAGTACTTTTATTTAGTTTTTCACAACTTTTAGCCTTTTAAACAAGATTTTGGATTTGACTAAAGAGGCTCTTTTGAAAAGATAATCTTGCATATCATTTGATTATTACTCCATGAATAGCCAAAGAGAATGAAACACATTCATTCCAAGAACCATAAATCATTTTTGGGCAAATAAGTGAAATAATTTTCCCAATAGTAATATTTTACCCTTTTTGCTTTAGTAAGCACAAAGTATTACATATGTTTTTCACAAAGAAAACTCCTCCTTACACAAAGGTCTCTTCTTGGCAATTTCTTTTCCTTTGACACACAAAGGGTTCTCCTCTTCTTGATTTTCTTCTCTTTTCTTATCTCTTCCTCCTTTGATTAACAAGGATTCTTCTTAAGTCATCTAGCACAAGGATTAATGGGTACCACTTGTAAACCACTTGTCCATAATTTTTACCGCTTGAGATGACATTCGAAGTCACTTGTGAGAATATACCACTTGTAAAGGCGGATACCACTTGGAAGACGATGATATCATAGGTGAGTGATACCACTTGATTTTCTAAAAGGAAGAGATGCCAATTTGAAAGAGTAGATACCACTTGAAAGATATCATCACTTGGAACTCAATGATATCATATATGTGAAGAGCTTGGTTAAGAAATATTTGCTTGCCAAGATGAAAGAGATATCAATCTAAAAGATATAAATTGGAGGATTAAGGATGTCACTTAATTTTCACAACTAAGAGATACCACTTGAAGAAAATGGATGATTTCACTTGATAAGATTGGAGTGAAGTACATGTCGATGTCAAGATGACTAAAAGTCTACCACTCTTTTGAGGTAATGCCACTTTATGAAAAGCAAAGGATTAATGTGGCATGTGAGGTCAAGAAATACATGAGGGTAGCTAGCAAGGATAAAATTGATCATCTTGACTTTGAGGAGCAAGAGCAAATGGTCGAGGAAATTGGGAATCAATTTTGAATCAAATCACCACTCTCCGTAAATACGGTAGTACCGCAGATTTCACCGCCAGTAGTTCGATATTCGGAAGTACCGCAGAATAACCGCCAGTAGTTCGATTTTTCTCGTGAGTTTGCCAAGAATTTTGATTTTTGAGGAGATGTTTGATATAGTGTTGTATATTGCTCCAAAGTTTTTCACAAAGAAGCATAAACCACTTGTGGAGCATTTCCAACTATAAGCCAAGATTAAAAACTCTTTTAACATAGCTTTTAGCAAATTAATCTTTCAATTTTCAAAAACAAACTCATTTTCAATAAATCCTTCAAGATTGCAAAAATGAGCATTTGGGGTATATTAAGCATTCAATTGTATGTATGAGTTGTTAATACCCTTGTAAGCCAATATATGTCAATAGTTTTAGCTCAAATGGTAAAACTCACTTAAGTGCTAGATTGTGACCGCATAGGTCAACTTAAGTTTTAAGCGAGTTTCAAATCCAAATAACTTTTGATTGGTTGGCTTTTGGGAAACTTTTGAATACAAATAATGTTTGAAATAGCCAACTTTATGTTTTTGGTATTGAATACATTTTAAAATTCCTTTTAAAATTGATTTTGAGGAATTTTTAGTTTAAAACCAAAACAAGATACTAACTAGGTAGTTTTGGGTTGGAAACTCATTTTACTTCAAATAAGTTTTCCAAAGCCAAAACCTTTTGTAAAACCTTTGAAAAGCATTTGTATACATTTTCCAACTAGTTTTTCAAAGATATATTAATAATTTTGAAATTTTGACCTTTTGGCTAAATGGCTCAATTTTGAAAAACAATTCTAGCACTTAATTAATATGGGCACACATAGGGATGTGATATACATGAATATGATTTAGCACTCTCCTTAATGTGCCACTCATATCTTGCTCATAATTTACAATAATGAAATTTTAGCACAAGAGCAAGAACACCCTTTTAAATGATTTTCATGCAATGCAACCTACACAAGGCTAGGGCTATACAAATTCAAATGTAGATACTTGTTACCGAGATAGCATTGGTTCATGGTGTGGCAAGATCATCCTCAAACTTGGCTTCGTTTTGCCCATGGTGGAATTCACCTCTTCATGAATGAGCCAATCCCCCAATGCCTCTTCAAGTACCTATTAAGCATTGAAACGCATTTTGGTACCCAAAACTTGGTTGGGTCCATGAATGTTAGCCACAATATATTTGGGCACCCAAATGGCCCTAACATTAAATTTTTGTGAACTAACATTCCTAGCAAACACATTGCCATTTCTATCTTTCCTAAGCAAATATTGCTCATTGAATAAAGAGGGCTTAGGAATGGTACCTTTGGGACAATCCTTACTTACATGTCCCTTTTTCCGACAATTGTAGCAAGTTTGGCAATTATTTCCCCTTCTTATCTTCTTGCCTTGCTCATTGCCGGTTTGCCTCTTCTTTGATGGATTTTTCTTGTTTTCCACCTTATTGGGACACTTGAGGCTAAGTGACCCGTTTCATTGCAACCATGGCACTTGACATTCTTCGTATGTCTTGCATTGTGCCTTGTTTTGCTATTCTCCTTCTTCTTGGAGATGAAACCAATACCGCTCTTGTCATTAGATTTTCTTTGACTACCCAATATCTTGTCAAGAGAGGCCTTCCCTTTGTAGCTTTTCTCCAAGTCATTTTTCAAACTTATGACTTGTGCCTTGAGCTCATTATTCTCCTCTACAAGGTTAGTCTCACAATGCATAGAGGAGGTAGAAGCATCTAATTTTGAGCAACAAGGTAAATCTAGCAAATCATCACATGAAGTAGAAACACTAATTTTAGATGAGTTGCTAGAGCTAGAAGCTACACATGGCATATCATCTATTAAATCCTCACATGAAGTGGAAGCATTGATTTTAGATGAAATGCTAGAGCTAGGAATTACACATGGTATATCGTCTAGCAAATTACATGTAATTCCTATATTCATGCTAGGTTTAGTATATTCCTTGAATAGAAGAGACTCATGTTCTTCTTTTAGCACATTATAATTATTTTGAAGAGAAACATATTCTTTCTTCAAAACTTTAAATTTAGCCTTTTCTTTCCCAAGGAATTCATTAAGCTCTTCTAGCATATCCATCAACTCATCATAAGAAGGTGCATCATCATCATCATCGAAATTTACCTTCTTTTTACCTTTTGCCATGAAGCATCGAGTTGATGTGGAGGAATGGTGGACTCTTCATCGTCGGAGCTAGAAGTTGAGCATTCTTCTCCGACATCCACTCTTGTATGCAATCTTCATCACTTGATGTGGACATCTCATATTTGTCTTGAATTTTAGTCCACATGTCATGAGCGCTATTGAGATTGCATATTTCATTGAACACCTCTACACTCAAAGCACTAAATAAAGCGTTAGTTGCTTGAGCGTCGAGATGTAGACATTTCTCTTCCTCAATGGTTGGAGCTAGAGGATCCAATGGAGCAGAAAAGCCAACATCTACAATCCGCCATATTTTTGGGCTCATGGCCTTAAAATAACATGTCATGGATTTTCCAACTATCATAATTTGTGCCATCAAATAGAGGTGTGTCATCTAGGTGCACAATTCCACTAGTCGCCATCCTTTATACTCTCTAGGCGGTTAAGCCTAATAAATGAGAGACCAAGCTCTGATACCACTTGTAAGATCGAGGAGGCCGACTAGAGGGGGGGTGAATAGGCGGTTTAAAAATTCTCTACAAATTAATACTAATCAATTCAAGAGCTTTCCTATTTGCCTAAACCAAGTATATAACGCGGAAGCGAAATTCAATTTGGTTTAGCTCAAATAGCGCCTGAGTCAAGCAAGAACGCCTAAGTGCACTAATAATTCTAATCTATGTCAAAGTTTACAATTCTAGATATACAAGCAATCAATTTAATTCTATGAATGTAAATTGCTTGAATATAAATATAGCACAAGAAAACAAACCACAAATAACACAATCACTTTTACCGTGGTGTTCGGAGACTTGCTTGGTCTCCCTAGTCCACGTTGAGGTTAGCCCGAACGAATCGGACCGGCTCCACGAATTAAGCCGAAACACCTCCAATCCACTAGTGGTAGCTCTTTCCCGCTCCGGTAGGTGAGCTCCGACCTTCACAACTTCGCGGGTCTTCTCACAAGCTTCTTGAGAAGATCACGCGCACGACGCCCAACGCCGTCTAGGAGTCGGCAAACTCCAAGAGTAACAAGCCAAGTCCTCACTTGACTCTCACCACGTGCAACGAATGCACAAGCTCAATTGGACACTAAGTCCACCTCTAGATGCAACACATGCACTCTAGATCACCTCTCTCTCTCACAAAGTGCAACACATGCACAAATGAGTGGAGAGACTCACTCTAGCTCAAGAACACAAGAATGGGTCAAGCAACAACATCTCCAACCGCCACAAGGGGTATTTATACCCCACACACAAAAACTAGCCGTTGGAGCAAAGAGAGGCTGAAATAAGCTCGAGGGCGGTACTACCGCAGTTAAAACGGCCGGAACTACCGCCTCCCAACGGTCACAAAAACTAGCCGTTGGAGCCAACCGAACTACCGGAGTACAAATCGCGAACTACCGGTTTTTCGAGGCTAAGTCATTCAAAAATCGCTCTGAAAAAACATTCCGCTCGAACCGGAACTACGGACTCGCGGAACTACCGGAAAATCGGAACTACCGCAGTACAAATCGCGGTACTTCCGCAAAATCCGGAACTACCGCAGTACAAATCGCGGTACTTCCGTTTTCCGGTTTTCAGCACGCATTTACACTCGGAAAACGGTCATAACTTTTGACTCCGATGTCGGAATTGAGTGATCTTGGACTCTATGGAAAGCTTATTCAGAGGGCTACACAACCCATCTATTTACATGATCTCAAACACATTAGATCAATGCAGAAATCACAAGACATCCAAAGAGTCACAAGGAGTAGGTACATGAACTTCTCACATTTGCAAAACACATTCGCAAACCTAAGTCACATACCACAAGGATCACAACATGATTTCCAACAAGTTGCAAAACATATTTGCACACTTTTGAAATCATGACGCAAAGATCAAATATGAGCTACAACTATTTGCAAAACACATTCGCAAATATAAGCTTCATACACAAGGAATGGAAACATGGACTTCGAGCACTTGCAAAACACATTTGCAATGCATAGTCCCATGTTATTAGAGTTCAATACATGAGCTTCACCATTTGCAAAACACATTCGCAAATGCAAGCATCATGTCAAGATGAGCTAGAGCAAGTGAGGTTTGAGCTATCAACACATGATGAGACTCAAACTAGTAGACATGACCCCTCTTAATAGTACGGCAACCTATACTAGCAATCCGGTCTTCCAACCAAACACCAAGACCGGTAAAAGACTAGAAACACATTCTTAGCCCTAGCTAGTCATACCTTTGCCTTGGGTCATCGTCTCGATATGCATCAACTCATGATGCTTTCTTTTCATCAACACCATCAACTCATGATGGTCTTCACTTGATCAACACATGATCAATCTTTGACATGCTTCAACACATGAAGCATCTTCTTCTCGATGGCCTTTAACACATGAAGCCTTCGCCTTGATAGCCTTCAACACATGAAGCTACCTCTTCTTCATCAACTTTGACTTGATGACCTTCAACTCATGAAGTCATCCCAAGTCATCTTCATTTGTGGAACCTAACCTATTCATCCAACTCATGGAAACCGTTAGTCCACAAATCAATCGCCATCAATTACCAAACTTCACCATTAACACATAATGGAGGGACAAGATTCAACAATCTTCCCTTGTTGGTAATTCATGACAATCTCAACAAATCATGAGATATAAAATGATTGATTTGCGAGTATACAACTTGTACACAACAAATGTATACTCTAAGATAAGCTTTAAACAAAGCTTACTTATCCGGTTGTCAATAATCGTTCATCCATTAACACATGATGGAGAAGCTAGATGACAACCCGATTACTCATGAGTATATATGAACTACACAAGTTATATATATACTCAAGAATGTATTTCAAAGTAAAGATCCCAAATATGCATATTGAAAGAAGCATGGATCAATACTTGTGAAACTCCAAAATATATAGAGAGCTCCCCCTAAATGTGTGCATACAAGTGTATATAGTGAAGACATATGCACATATTCATTTTAGACTAATTGAGGATTTCAATCTATATTTTGGATCTAAGGAATGCATTTGTAAATGAGAAAACGATTTCGAATGCATACCTCTTTGATTTCACCTTTTCATCCAAATGAGACTAACCAAAGATAAACTCAAATAGACATGTTAGTCTCATAAATTCATTTATCATTTTCACCAAAACATTATAAAGTATATGTCATTAATATCATAATGTCATATTGGCATTTGTCATTAACACCAAAACCAACTTAAATGGAGCTTGATCTTTCACAGGGGCCAAGGCCTTGAAACATGATCGCAAGTTTCGGGTATTCGCTAGCTACACATTAATTAATCATATACAACACATAGTAGTAATGCCACTTGATTTAACACATTATATTTTTTGCAGTGCCACCAGCAGCAACCGGGCAACACGTGTGGATACTACGTGTGCCACCATATGAGACTACTCCTCGATTCCACCAAGATCACCAATTCTAAGGTTTGTCAATCTTCCCACATTTATTTCATACATGTCAAGTTTTATATATGCGCGCTCATATTCCTATCGACAGTGCGCCCATCTCTACATCTGCATTGACACACCGGATTTTGCAAAAATTCGAGGAGAGCTCATTTGGTTTTGTGGACAAAGTCGTAAGATCGGATGGAGAGTTCCACCGCCCGAATGATTTTTATTGTAATTCTAAGTGCAAATACATGTAGATCTTTTACAATTGTGTATTTGTTAATGGATATTTTATTTCAATTCAATGAATTGATTTGCGAAATGGATGCTTTATGTTTGTGAAATGAAGTGCGTTGTCAATTGGATGTTTTATGTCCGTGAAATGAATTGAGATGTGAAATGTATCGAAATGAAATGAGATGTGTGAATTGTATATGTTTTATGTCCGTGTTTAGCTTGTTTCAGAGGGCATGGCTAGCATTTTTCGAGGCTAGCCAATAAATGTAAATATATTTAGGGTTGAAGGGAATATCACGAGCGGTTGGGAGTTAAAACCGCTCGTGATAGCCGATAATCACGCACGGTTGGGAGTTAAAACCGCTCGTGATAGCTGATAATCACTGCACGGTTTTGAGTTTAAAACCGCTCGTGATAGCTGATAATCACGACGGTTGGGAGTTAAAACCGTCGTGATAGTTGATAATCACGCGGTTTTAACTCGCAATCGTCGCGATTATCACTATCACTGACGGTTTTTAACTCAAAACCGTCTGTGATATTCGATAATCGCGACGGTTCAAAACCGCTCGTGATGACCTTCGATTATCACTGACCCATAAATACAGACGGTTCACAAAACCGTCTGTGATGACGATTTTGAACCGTCTGTGATGACATTTTCTGTAGTAGTGAATGTTCTCATAAGTATTGACAGATATTTTAACTAGTTAGTAAATAGAAAGGTTTTTTAAGTAAAAGTAAATATAAAGGTCATAGGGACCTGTTGGAGCTAAAAGGACCATAAGGTTGCAGCAATGAACTAAGGATCAATATTAGCAGGGTATTACCAAGGAGAATTGTTGTATAAGGGCTTGTTTGGATAGCAAAGGGAGATTTCCCTGGGAAGATAAATCCTCGGCGGGATTTTTGTGGCCACATAGCATCCCCGTGGAAAACAATCTCCAAGGAGAATAATTCCTATGATCGGAAAAGTTGGGTGTAAACTCCCCTTATCGAAAAGTAATTCAAGAATAAATTAAAAAATATAGGGAAAATAAAAAGTGTCAGACAAATTAAGGAGAAAAGACACCATGGGAGCGGAATCCAGTGGTGAGGCATGAACGATCTGGACATCGAAAGGTGATGGAGGCAAAGGAGGCGGCGTCTCATGATGAGGCGTGTCCGATCTAGACTTTGGAGGGGCCCATCGTGGCAGAGCAGACGCGGCGGTGCCGGTGACGAGGTGCAACTGATCTGGAAGTCGGAGGGGTTGATGAAGGCTGAGGCAACAGCGCCCGACGATAAGGCACCGCCAATCTAGACTTCGATGGTGGCGATGGAGGTGGAGGCAGTGAAGCGACACATGCTTTATTCTCAGAGACAATGGGGAGATGGCAGTGTGGGTGGCACTCGGTGGTTGCCGTGGTGGATCCGTAGAGACAAACAGCGGGCGAGACGGTGGAGAGAGGCTATGTGTGAAGGTTTGGCACTTGTGAGGGAGGAAGCCAAAGGACGGCGGTACTGTTGCGAAACATGTTTGAACTGAGTGCTTGAGGACAGGGAGAAAAATAATCACTTGATGAGGCATTGATTTTTTTTCCCAGGAACAGGCTGGGATGGGCCAAAATTTCCCCGTGGGAGGAGTCATCCAAGTGGACCTCCGAGTCAGGCCAGGAAAAATTGGCACGAGTATATTGTTTCTCGTGATTGAGGTGGGATCCCGACGGAATTTTAGGCTTTCAAACAAGCCATAAATGAGATCGCAGTACATACCAAGACATTTGGTAATATATAGTACATTTTGCATTTTAATACTAGTATCGGACCACTAAACTGATTTTTTTAAATTCTTGTATGATTCGTCAATCTTTTTCTTGGTTTCTTGTCACTAAAGTCTTCATTTTTGAAGTTTATTAGCATATCTTTCAACCAATTTACGTCCTCCGTTTCCTTATATTTTTGTGAACACTAGTACACAATGAAATAAAAAGATCTCCGTCACTCATGAACCACGTTACCAACTAGCCAGACTCTTAATGCAGTTCGTACAACGCATATTTGTTGGTTTCCTGTCATGAGTTGTCAATATCGCTGTTGCATTGATAAAACGACAAATTAGTATGATATCGTCACTACAGATTTTAGTGCCACACTTTCGAAATCCTAACCACAAGATCAAAGATACATCTGTTGTTTTCTTTTAAAAAAAATCGTAAAATAAAATTGTATCGCGCCGTCACAATTGGAACGGTAGCTTCATACCTTGTCTTTCCTGAGAAAGATCCAAGAACTTTGGTTTCAACGAAACGATAAGTAGACCCTGCATGCCACCCGCACAAAGGACAAAGTTTTGCTTCAAAAATTCAAGTCGGTATTCATTAAGCCCATGACAAAATCAGACACCTCACATGAACACGACTTTCCTGAGGAACGACAGCTCAAATTCCCGTGCAAATCAATGTAAGACCAAGGGATCGATTCAATGTGAAGTTTGGCGAATGTAGAAATTAGAAATCCACTCAGGAAGAAGATTCCTAGAAGAACCATGACGAGCTTATATTTATGTCTTCTCTCTAGAAAAGGAAAATGCAACACCCAGCCTTTTGTGCTGTTTGTCAAAAGGATTAGCTGCGGCATTTGATATGAAATTACCTAGCAGGCTCCTCTTTCGAGCTATTGAATTCTTTGATTGCGGAACGGCCCGTAGCAATGGGCATTTGATTCGCTGGTCAATTCAGGACACGCATTTTCTATAGGAAACTTCTTTCCACATTTCCCATCACAAGTGCATATTGTCACACGCGGTTTATATCTTTGGCGTTTACTGATTGTAATTCTAAATCAATGCAAAATTGTGCTACTGGCGACTATATTCTATTTTAGAATAATTCAATCAACTGTTTTATCTGACCGGTAAAATGGTCAGCTTTTCGTGCAATCCATAATGCTATAAATGGCTTCGACTTTTCACTTCCGTCATTTGAAATATATTGGTTTCTTAATTTCAATTATTTTTTAATTATTTTGTATTATTCGTAGAGATATAACCGTACTTTTTTTCTTATTTTTTAATTAAATAATTTAGAAAAAAAAACTAACAGCCGTCAGCCGGAAGCCTGAAACCCGCAGCCGCAACCGATTGGAGCAGACTTTTCCATTTATGTTTTCCGATCAATTGATAGTCTAACTGGTAAAACAGGCAGTCAGCATAGCTTCCCGTACAATCTCTAAGCTACTCTCTGTTTTATATCTTCCGTTAAATAAAGGTGATGCTCGGTTGGGCTGAAATAAGCTGATTTATGACTGAAATTGTATTGTAACTGATTAAAATTATACTGTAACTGATGTTGGTTTATTTGACGTAACTAAATTTAAAATTTTAAAAATAGAAAAAACAGGTTATCCAATCACGGACAACACAAATAAATACGAAAAAAGAAACGGCAAAAAGCTAAATAGCTAGAAAAAGATAAAATTTAGGAATAATAAAAAATAAGCTAGAAAGTAGAAGCTTAAACCAAAATAAATGAGGCCAAATGATCTGACCAACTCTTCTTGCATTCAAAAAGGTTTCCCCTGTCCACTGGCTAAGCTAGCTCCTTGCTACCCCGCTTTTGAGCCATTTCTTCCGGTTCACCCGCTCACCAATCTCCCATGGGTTGTGAACTTGTGAATTCGTTCGCACGCAACAACTTCACACATTACCAATCTGTCTGTCGGTGTGTCTGTCGGTGTGCTGGTGCAGCAACGCACTTGCTCCTTCTACTTAAATCTTTTCTGGTTCCTAGGTAGTAGATCTTGGTACCAACACGCGACGCCTTTTGAGTTGGCCTATTCAAGAACTCACAGCGTACATGGGTCCGTTTGATAACGGGTCTATTCTTTCTTTTCTACAGTTTATTAGTCTAAATAATGATTATTAAGAGAAGCTAAAAATAAAAAATAACTGAAAAAAAAACAGGGCCAACATTAACTAGTGTAGCATACATGATGGCTGCTGGATTTTCTTGAAAGGGTAGTAGGGTACAAGGAACTAAGCTCATACCCCGTTCACACCGTGCGTATACAATAAATATGGAAGCAGTTCTAGATTAATCAATAATTATATTAGTGCTCGGAAATATAAAAACATCGCATTGATCAATAAATATGGAAGCAGTTCAATAACTCTTCTTGCATCCAAAAAGGTTTCCACTTTCCACTAGCTAAGCTAGCTCCTTGCTACCCCGCTTTTGATCCATTTCTTCCGGTGCACCCGCTCACCAATCTCCCACGCGTTGTGAATTCGTTCGCAAGCAACCACTTCACGCATTATCAATCGGTCTGTCGGTGTGCAGGTGCATTGCAGGAACGCACCTGCTGCTCCTACTTACATCTTTTCTGGTTCCTAGGTACCAACACGAGATGCCTTTTGAGTTGGCCTATTCAAGAACTCACAGCGTACATGGGTCCGTTGGATAACCGGTCTATTCTTATTCTTCTTCTTCTTCTTCTACGATCTATTAGTCTAAATAATAATTACTAAGAGAAGTCAAAAATAAAAAACAACTGAAAAACAAAAAAACCAGGGCCAGCATTAACTAGTGTAGCATGCATGATGGCTGCTGGATTTTATTGAAAGGGTACAAGGAACTAAGCTCATACCCCGTTCACACCGTGTGTGTACAATAAATATGGATGCAGTTCTAGATTAATCAATAATTATATTAGTGCTAGGAAATATAAAAACATAGCATTAACTTACATATACTTTGAGGATCTTGCTTGAACTACTAGTAATATTCTAGTTATACCAGATCTCGTATAAGGTATCCACCCATATGGTTCATATTCAAGACCATCTCCTTTCCACTCGGTATAGAAACTCCTCTCGGCAGGCCTCATCCACACTAAGTGAAATCCCAAGCTAGCTAACCTTTAAACAAAGGAAAATAATGGTAAGAGTGAGTACAGAGTACTCAGCAAGCATTAATAACAAAATGCACTTTATGATCATAAGCCAACATTTTCTGGAATCCATTCTCATCTCATATCATCTTGAAAATAAAATATTTTTAGATTGAGAAAAAATTTCATATTGTTAATTTAGAAATTTACTGAACACTCATATAACCAGATAAAACCTCCATTGGTTCCTGTAGCCTTCAGTCAAGGAGATAGGTATGAATTTATGATTTATATAGCACTGCGTAAGCCTGTACTACTTTACTCATAGTCACCCTGATTTTTGCAGTAAATGGATCTTCGTATTTTCTTAGATACGATGCCTAAATTAGAGCACATAACTTTTACATTTATCTCAGTATATTATACCTCTACCTGACTACTCATAATTGCTGGCCTGAGGTGGTTTCTCACCATCTCCTGGCATCCTCCCAATTATGAGCTAGTCATTGGTCGGGTTGGACGCATCTTCACCTGACACTCCACATCGCTAAATATATGCATTGGGCATATCCTTTATGGCCCAAAGTCCAATTGAGATCTCGCCCGATTTTCTTCCTAGATAAATCTATATACTCAGTTGTGGAGTACATAATAATTTTGATAGGGTTACTGATTCTACTCGTCCTTTACAGAACAATGGTTGATACGACCGATATGGTCTATTACACAAGTGAAGTTTGTAAGCCGTTAGATTTTACCCCTATACAAAGGGTCCAAATCTTGCTTGTTGTCACCTTCTCGCAGCACCCTCTGCCCACCGTTTACTTATCTTGTAGGTCAATTGCTCTATCAGTTGAGCCTGCTATACTTTTTTCATTTTTTTCACATAGGGTTCATCCATATTAAAACAATATTTTCATTTGATGCGGGGTGACAATAATTTAATAGGTGATTACTTGTTTTACTGAAAATAGTCTGATCACATGTTCAAAAGTATGCTTGCTTGCTAGTTGATCGTAGGTCTCGATCTCAGGTTCTCTCAGGTGAAACTCTTCTTCTGGACTCGGTTCTTTTTCCTGCATTTAACACGTATGCTACGGTTTAATGTATGAATACAAAAGATAAATTATGTCAATGCATTCCCATGCGATCCCCTAGGTCGATTTAGCCGGTCATGGAAATTTACAATTCAATGCTATTTATATCGCCGTGTGAAATTAGTTTACTAATGACAATTATTTCTGATTAATATCTAATCATGGTTATGAACTGAGTTTTGCAAATACTACTTAAAATATTAAGCATGCAACTAAACGTGCAACAAAGTACTCAATACAACTATACGTGGATAAATGCCCTCTACTCTCTCTCTCTACTCCCGGCCGATTGGGCTCACCCAATAACTCCATGCGTCGACTCTTTCTCTCTCTCTCTCTCGTCAACACTCCCTTACACCACCACCTCTCTGCCGATGCTACTGCTCTCTCCTGTGCTGGCTCCCTAGGCTGGCGGGCTGTTGGCATCACGCTGTTGCCTCCCTCCCTAGACTCCTCCTTATCCATCGAATGCGGCTTCCCTATTCTGGTCTTAGTGTTCCCATCCGTATTCCCTCCACGTGGCAAGCATTCGTTGGCTGTGTACTTCCCAAAGTTAATGCTGACAATTACCCACCAATTCGTTACGGACAAGTTTTCAATTGCTTCTGCATTTCTTATTGCACTACCTTCCCACGTTGATATACTCCATACACTGGCTTGGTCCATGTTTCAAGAAGCAAAAACACACAGCCAACAAATGCTTGCCACGTGGAGGGAATACGGATGGGAACACCAAGACCGGAATAGGGAAGCTGCATTCTTATCCATCGCACGTGCTGGGCTACCTCTTGGCCACCTCCTACCCAGCAGTCGCCCTTGCCCGGTTCGACCGCCTTCGGCTACTTGGCTCCTTCCCAGCTTACCATCGGTCGAATCCAACTCTTGGCACTATGGATCTGATATCGACTGCCAAGATCCAAGCTTTTCCCTTTACTAAAATTTTCCCTTTCTGATTTACTTTTAGTTCTTGAATTTCTACCCCGATTTATTTTTTGATTTGAGTTCTTTTTGGACAGGGATGGGGAGGAGGTGGTGATGGTTGTCGATCCAGTTGGCTTGCCGTGGCGGGGCCTGAGGTTCTCACACGTCGGGGAGTGTGGTGGCCGTCAGGTGAGTACGATGACTAGCAGTGGCACGTTGTCACCGTGGTTGGCTCTCCTCTAGTATCCTCTACTCCCTTCCCTAGCTTCTCTTCCTTCTATTCTAGCTTACTTCTATGTATGCAATGGATTTAGTGAGATATTTGCAAATGGTGATGCATGTGGTGTGGTCCCCGTGATAGTGATGGGAAGATCGAAAATGGGTTGTGGGGCTACCTTGTTGGATGATGTTGGGCTCGATTTGGGAAGAATTGAGGTTTGGCCTTCTCGGCTGCTTGCTTGGCTCGGTTGTGTTCCTATTGGCTGATGGTTGGTTCAGCTGTCGCCTCCTCCTAGGGTTGTCATCCCCTTTTGCTTGCTCCTCCTCCTCCTGGCGCCTTCTTCTCCTCTGGCTTGGCTGCCGAGCTCCACCTCGCCTTCTTCCTCTTGGTTGGCTTAGTGGAAATGGTTTGGATCTGGGTAATGGGGGTTTGCCACTGTTGTTCGGTTGTGGTGAGGACTACTGCTATCGTGGGTAAAAGTGAGCTTTCTCTCTCTCTTTCTCTTCCTTTGGTTGCCCTCTCGCCCTTACCCTTTCCCCTGTGTCACCTCTATGTTGTGACCGTGCTAGGGCTTTTACTGTGTTCACTATGCAGAGAAGGGTTGGTTTTTGGGTATTGGCTAGCTAGCAATGAAATTGGGAATTTGGAATGAATTTAGGTTTGTTTCTAATGCCGGATGATGAAACCCTACGGTTGTGAGAGGTACCGACTGGCTCCAGATGGACTGGTATCTCGATGAGCGAAACACCCATTTCATATAACCTAATGAGGGTTTTGATAGCAATCTGGCTTTCATTTTTTTTTGTTTGGTCTTTTTTTTGGTATCCTAATATTTTCTATTTTTGGTATCTTAATATTTTCTTTTCTTGCAATTAATATTTTAGGTCATTCTGTAATTTCTGGTTAATTTCAAATGTGTAAGAAATAGGCTCAATTGTAAATTTAATTATTGTATTCGCTACGTGTATGAAAATGAGTGTAATAATATTGAATCTAATGTATGTTGTAATTTATATATCTTTACTTTATCGTCTTTTAATCAATTGAATTGGTGTATGATTTTAATAATTGAAATGGCTATTAAGTCTCGTTAATTACGTGGTTACTTTCGGCTTACCTCGTGATGTTAACAGCTACCGCTAGTTTAGAAACGCGGGACGTTAGATGCCAACTTAGAGCAAGTCCAATAATGGTCTTATAGCCAAGTTAGTCAGCATTTTTGCTGATGTGGAGGAGAGAAGAGAGGAGAGAGATGAGAGCTTGACTCTCATGCAAGCAACAAGCTGGGCACGGGAGCCTATGCAGTGGTGGGCTCAGATAATAAATGTATGTGAGGAGGAATAGGAAAGAGAATGTGAGATATGATACCACATAATAATAAAAAATCTTTTGTAGACAAATAAAAGATAAATTATTGTATAACTTGACTCTTATAACTTGGCTTATAGCCAAACACTTGACTCTATTATTGAACTTGCTCTTAGGGGTTTTCTTCTTTACAAGTTCAGGCAAAGAATATGTTGCATGTGAAAGAAAGAGAGAAGTAAAAGACAAAACAAAATTTGCTTGAATCTCTGTGCAAACATTCTGATAGCCACTTATTGAACGCAGCGAAAATATGGAGCTAGCACTGTCGTTCTCCTCCAGCATTATTATTTCACGCGATTTAATTTCTATTGGTTCTGACTTTTCCCGTCTGACTTTTGTGATGACTTTGGTGTAATGTGTCCTGAACATGGAGGTCGCATTCGCAGTCTGGTACGGCTCCAAAAATCTCCTCCCGTGTTTTGTTTCCGTGGAACCAGACATGGCAATTGACACGTACAGAAACATTTTGTGTTGAAAATTTATCGACAGGGACGAACTTGAATTATTCGGTCCAAGGCCTGAGACTTGCCGGACATGCAGAAAACAATTATTTTTCTTGTGTTGTTGTGGACAAGTTGTATATTCATTCTTTTGTGAGGGTTTGGACAATGTACAGTTCCCTAAAAAAAAGCATTTTTACATATCAGTCGAAAGAAAACAGCACCCACCCTAACGAATTAAAGGAGTTAATGGGATAATTTACACCCAACAATCCTCACGACAGATACTAACTCCTTAATTTGTGCAGCTTCTCTTATAGCTTTGCTGAATATCACATACATGGCGATCGATGTGTTTTAAGGGCTTGTTCTTTAAATCACAAACTGACGGTTTTTGATTTTTGCTATAGTATCTAACTTTCAAACGGAGTATTTTCTTTAAGACATGGTTTACAAGTTAAACGATCTACACGTTAAAAACCCAAAATCTGTACCAGCCAAAATCGTAAGTGAGTATCTGTATTTTCATAATATGTACCGTAAACAGCCAAAATTTAAAAATTTCAAACAAAAGCCGCAGCAAAAAAGAATATGCCCTAATTATCTTCACCACCCCTGTGTGGATTAAAAAAATATTTTTGCTGAAGAGAAAAATAACATCACATCACATGGACTAGCCTGCACTGCAGTTCTGATCTAAATTGTACCACCCTCCAAGGCTTGATTAATGCTAGTACAGGGTAGATAGATACAATGAGATAAACCCAGCAGTCAAAACCATAGAAAAATCAGCCACCACCTAGCCTGGGGGCATGGCATATGCAATACAAAGGTGGTTCTTTTAGTAATTGGTTGATAATTTATGATTGTAATAGATGATTTTTTTTATTATAATATGAGCGTTCGTACAGACGAATTGAATATCGATAAGTCATTTCGAGAAGACTGTCTCGATAAATCGTTTCAAAAAAAACAAAAAACCATCCTATTTATTTATTTAAAAATAATAAACCATAAACCATAAATCCAGAAAAAAAAAACAACTCAAGCCGACTGCATCCTTCCAAACCTCCCAAACAAACAAGCAAAAACACTTTTCAGAATGGTACAAAGATCACGGAATCCTACAGCTGTTGCCGCCGGAGCCATCCGCGCGCGCGTCCACCGCAAGTACCTAGTGTGAAACTGCGACTTCTCGTTCGCATGCACCACACGTACGGCGAGGCATGCAGCCACAGGTCAGGGTACCTCGTGCAGACTGCAGAGGCAGAGCAAGCCGTCCATCCTCGGGGAATCAACTCCTCTAACGTAACTTTCCTCTTACATCATTACATGTAAACCTCCTCACCGCGTGATCCTACGCGTCAGTGACAGGAAGTTACGTAAGAGGATCTCATTTGCATCCTCGGCTGCATTTGCTTGCTTGAAACGAACGCGCTGCATGCAGCTATCCGCCCCTCATTCCAATGCGCGCCGGCCGCCGGGCCGCCGGCCTCCTGCGTTCGCCTTGCCATTGCCGGCACGCGAGGAAATCAGAGGAAACCGGCATGCAGTGTGTCTCCTTGTTCAGTCAGGTTCAGACGTACAGTAGATCGAGCTGCATTTTGCGCGTCGCGCGCGCTTAATGCGCTGTTCACAAGGACGGACGGCGCGCGGGATACCATGCGTACACGGCATGCATGTACTACATGCAACTCTGCTTGCGCTGTATGCGTGGATGTACGTAGGATATATTTCAGTTATCGCCGGTTTCTGTGTCTTTAATGAGATTACGCTAGAACAGAACAAATAAAAGTGAATATCCTAATGACTCGGCAGTTTTGTCTGTCTAGTTTGCTTTTTTTTTTAATAGTTCTAAGGGCAAGTTTAATAGAAGAGGTGGCTGTCACCTCTAAGACTAGTCAAATAAGCAAAAAAAAGTACAAGTGGCTCATGGTGAAGGTAGCTAATACAATAAGTTGAGTAGATGTTATCTCTACTAAAGCACTCAAATATTTAATATTTCGCTAGAGGCGACCCTAACCCTTATTGTACTTGCTCTAAGAACTAGCATCGCCTCCAAGTCCTCGTATGATGTGCTAAAGGCCACCTCTTGTATGAGGGACAGCTTGCCTCTCTCTCCTCTTGTCTCTCTCTTCCAATTAGGATTGTGCTGACGTGAATTTCGCTAGAGGCGATCTAGTCAGTATTATTGTACTTGCTCCAATTCGTACATTAAGCAACTTTTCTAAAAGAGTGGAAGATAGTATTACCTTTTCTAAAACCCGCCAACCGGAGTTAAGACTGTATGCATGCATGCATGTAGAAACCGCTCCATAAAGCAAGGTCGATGAACGACCAGAGTCGTGGAAACTAGTAAAATTACACAAGCAACTAGTCACATGGCAACGCAGGGCTGGTAGAGATCGATATGTTCGTACCTGGTCATATATTGATGTTTTGGTCAAAAGAAATTTACCGGCGAGAAGATCGAGTACAAGCGCTCGCAGAACACTTGCATGATCGAACAAGGCAGCGGGTGAGCTGGGCAGCTAGCGGATGAGCATGCCACATCCAGGGCCGAAAGGGGCAACGTATGCAACGTCCGGGCGCACAGAATCTGAGGCGGCCGAAAAGGAGCGGTCACGGCCGGCCGGCCGGCCGGCCACCGCGCGCGCAGCGAACAGACGAGACGGACGCACGAAAACGCTCGTCTCACGTACCATCGAGCGTGCCGAGGGCGAGACTTCACTTGGCAATTGAGATTGGAGAGAGAGGACACGATGGGGCTCGCTCGGCAAGGTGGGGGCGCGCGCCGGCCCCACCGGTTGAGTGAGCACAACACAAGCGTCCACTTCTCCCTTGTCGTCGCGTCTTTTAATGGCCGGGAGTGGAGATAGCACCACCGGACGCCGCACGCCACGCCAACGCGCTACGCGACGAGCCTTGTCTTGACGGGGGCGCACTGCCTTGCAATCGCATGCGTCTCTTTGGATTTGGATTTTGGACGCAGCCGCAGATGGATGGCGCCTCGCTTGGACGCACTCGCATCATGCATGCTCCTGCTTGGCCTTGCGTTGCAGTCTTGCAGATAGGCAGTGCCCACTCCCAACCGGCGCCTGCTGCCTCTTGTTCAGTGTTTCAAACGCATCGCCAATTTGTTTATTATTAGGCTTCGTTCAATCTGGTTTTTCAGTGACTTTTGTCATTCAATTATTGTTTTTTTAAAAAAAAATATATTGTACTGATTATTAGCTTTTTGTAAGTAATTTAATTAAAAATAAAAAATATCATTATATCTCAACAAACAATACAAAGAAAAAAGAAAACGAAAACCGAAATTAAAAAACCAACATATTCGGTGCGGCTTCAGAAACCAAAGTTAGAATAACGGGGCCTAATTATGACGGGTGGGCCCAAATTCTGCCACGTATAGATACTTGTATGGTGCTGCATGCGTCTAAAGTATGTCTACCTCCAGCGTTGATTTTTCAGTCAGACAATCTTTGTACTGAGCTTCCATACGGTTTTTCACTAGAGACAAACAAGAAGCCAGATCACACTACTATTTGCTCGACCAGCAGCCTCATTTCCCGTATAAAAAGATTTATACATACATACATACGGAGCTTGCTTTTTTTTTTCCCCAGCTAGCCAGTGGGTTTTAGATTTGTTTTCTGAAACCACCAAGAGAAAGAGAGAGAAGAAAGGCGGAAAGAAAGGGAGCAAGAAAGGACAAGGGGATCGAGTGCGAGGAAGAAGTGGGCGTTTTTGTTTTGTTATGGCGTCTTCGTCGCGTTGCGGAGCTGGAGGAATAACGAGGCCGATCACGCCATGCTCCTTATTCTTCCTCTCGCCACGTCACGACAAGAGTCGTGGGGTTTACTAATCTATTGTGCCAAAAGCTATGTCGTATGGTACAAATGGAGTACCACTTTTATCAACAAAAAAAATGGAGTACCACTCTTGCACATACAGCCCTGTCCTCTCCCAAAATAGCAAAAGCCGTGCCCTCGCGCTAGTGGCAGTGCTCTCATCAAAGCAAAACAAGTCAAGGACTGTGCAAGACATGTTACATAGTACTCACCAAAAGCCACATGTCTAAGCGCCCATTTCCACTTGAACTTCTGATTTTTAATTTACTTTTTACTATTTTTAAATTGTCTTTTTTTGACTTTTAGTTTTTTTACCCATTTTTTTCGTATTCGTTTGTATTGTTCGTGATAGGCTAATCTATTTTTTATTTTTTAAAATTTAGTTATGCCAAATAAAGTATCATTAGGTACAATATAATTTCTGCCAGTTATAGTGCAATTTCAGTCATAAGCCAGCTTATTTCAGCCCAACCGAGTGTCACCTAAGTCTCGCTTTAAACAGGTTCAAAATTTGATTTATTTTGGTTTTTTACTTATTTAAACCACAAGCCACTTGGAATGCATCGGTTTCAAATTTTAGCTTTTTTTGCTTTTTGCTTTTTTCCCTTATTACTTTGCATTGTCCGTGACGATATAATAGTTTTTATTTTTACTTAGAAAAAGCTAACAGTAATTACACTGCAATTTTAACTATAAGCCAAAAGTCACAGCCAGAAGCTTAAGCCACGAGCTAGTTGAAATGGGACCTAAAATTGGTTTTTTTTTCATATTAACTATTTTATTTATCAATGGTTATAAACATTACCATATATCTGCAAATGATCAGATTCATATAATAGCATATTCTTTAAATTGAAACCGCTTGAAAATTTTAATCCTTCAGAGTATCAATTTCAATATAACAATTGCGAGGCATTCTTGCAAATGTGTCTGTACATTTCTTTGCAATAAGTATTCAAAATTGCTATATATCATTCGAATTTCTAACATCATGATTTGCTTGGAGATTTACTCTCTAGTAGGCGAAATCATCTTCTACGGCGAGCTCATCCTATTCTTCTCGTCGCCACCATTGTCTCACGCCGCCGCGGGGTTAGGATTTAGGATTCAATGGAGCCCCCGAACTTAGAGAGAGGTTGAGGATTGGGGAGGATCGACGGGGCACCGCCACCCGTAGGCTTGGTGGCCGGCGGTAGGCGAGGTCATGAGGGGAAGACGATGAGACATGAGTTGTGATTACAGGTGGTGCGAGGTGGTCGAGGAAATTGATCTGATGGTAGTTCGAAGACAGGGAAGAAGGGATGGTGGCGGTGGGGGAGGAGGAGGTCACGAGCGGCACCAATAGCAGCATCGAGAGGTGGCAACTATGGGGATGGAGGTCGTGGGGTAGCGACACCAATGAGGCGGCAGGGGGTGGCGTGAGCATGAGAGTCATGAGGCAGCTCAATAGGGGATAGGGTTGAGATTAGGGTTGGTTGTGTAACCCTACATCTAAGAACAATAGTCAAACTCTTATTAGCATGCTGAATTTGGTTATACATGTTATGCTTTTATTGAGATCAGCATTCAGGTGCAATGACTTAAATTGTTTGCATGTATATATGCTGATTTTAGACTCCTACATGATATATTTGATGGGTGTATGTTTCAATGACTTAAATAGTTCACATAGTTATATGTTGATTAAGTCATCTATATGCTTTTTATATCATATTTGTGTCTTTATTAAATTTACGATAATTTAATTTAAATACACATTTATACCATAATATTTACAACATTCGGTGCAAAGGAAGAGAACGGCTAATGAATTAGCTCCAAGTTGCTAACTATACGCTAGCTCGAGTCCGTCCACCTAGATTAAGGGAGAATAGAAGGGGGAGGGTGCACTTCTCCAAACAAATTCCCTTCATTTCATTGCATAGTTTGCATTGCTCTCGGGGAGTCTCGTCCAGGATAAGCCGGTGTGGGCTTCCACGTGCGTCTTTGGTTGTGCCCAGCAGGAGCCGAAGAGGGTCAAGTCAAATTTTTGGTCTCCATTGATCCGATTTGGCCTCCATTTGATTCGAAACCAATTTTTAATAAGACCATATTGACTCTCTAGTTGAATTTTTGAAACCAATCTTTGACCAAAATATGAGCAGCTAATTTGCTAACCAAATTTTGATTCGAACAAACTTTGGTAAAACTTGCGAGGTGAAATTTGTCAATTGTCATTAAACCAAGCAGGTCCAAACAAGCGCGATGGAGACAAAAGCCTCCGCTTTTTGTCGCCAACGCACACGCTCCGAAAAGTCCAAAAACACACATCCCCCTGCCTGCTTTGCCTTGCACAATTGCTTTGCAGCCTCTGCTACACAACCCACGTCCCCCTGCCTTCCTCCACTTCTTCCCTTGTACAGCTAGCTCTCCTGCTGCTCTCTGTATCGATCTTTTCATCCCCCCCCCCCCCCTCTCTATCTCTAGTCTCCTCTCCTCTCCTCTCCATCTCTGTCTGCCACTGTATTTGCATCTCTTGCACGAGGAAATAGGCGAAGGTGACACAGCACTGCTCCTGGCTCCTTGAGGTGAGCATTTCCTTCTTCTGTTTTGTTCTTTTCTGGTTTCGAGCGAGGCTGCTCATTTTGGTTCTCTCTCTCTCTAGTAGTCTCTGGTGGCCCCTTGTAAATAACTCCTACTTCATACAATAAAGTTCACTGATGCATGCATGCCTGATGAGTGCAGAAATAAATGGTGGTGGTCCTTTCTACCCCCCTCGATCCCTGCTCTGAGAAAATCTGACCGGGGAATTGTAATTTTGTTTCTTGAGCTGTTGCTGCTTGTTGCAATCTCCTTGGCCTTTTGGCCCTTGTTCTTCTCTGCTTGTTCTCTTCTGTGATCATCATCGTTTCGTTTCGTTTCATTGCCCAATCTATCCAGTATCTAAAGCTGATTAGTACTGCATTAATGGATTTCTTGCTCAGCCTCTGCTTCCTCTCTTTGCACGCAGGCGCCGCCTTTTGCAGGTCTCCTTCCTCCTCCTGCTCCCACTTTACCGCTCGGCGCTGCGTGGGTGGTGTCAGACGCAAAAACCTCAAGAACCTCAAATGCGCCTCTGCCTGCGGCATACCATTTCGGCCGTATAAATCATCCATACGACGAGAGAGAGGCTTGCTTTAGTAGCGAGTATATCAAGAAGAAGCAGCAGCGCTGGCGAGGCTGATGGTACAGGACGAAGGCTCCTCGTCGTCGGTGACATCATCCCCGCTGCAGAACTTCTCCAACATGCCGCTCCACCCAGCCGCCGCCGCGGCCTCCCAGACGCCGCCCTGGATGCTGCGGGAGCTGCGCTCCGACGAGCGCGGCCTCTGCCTCATCCACCTCCTCCTCAACTGCGCCGCCTCGGCGGCGGCAGGGCGGCTCGACGCCGCCAACGCCGCGCTCGAGCACATCGCCTCGCTCGCATCGCCCGACGGCGACGCCATGCAGCGCGTGGCGGCGGCGTTCGCGGAGGCGCTCGCGCGGCGCGCGCTCCGCGCGTGGCCGGGGCTGTGCCGGGCTCTGCTCCTGCCTCGCGCGGCTCCCACGCCGGCGGAGGTCGCCGCCGCGAGGCGGCACTTCCTCGACCTCTGCCCCTTCCTCCGCCTCGCCGGCGCAGCCGCCAACCAGTCGATCCTGGAGGCAATGGAGTCCGAGAAGATCGTGCACGTCATCGACCTCGGCGGCGCGGACGCCACCCAATGGCTCGAGCTCCTCCACCTCCTCGCCGCGCGCCCGGAGGGCCCGCCCCACCTCCGCCTCACCGCCGTCCACGAGCACAAGGACATCCTCACCCAGACGGCCATGGTCCTCACGAAGGAAGCCGAGCGCCTGGACGTGCCCTTCCAGTTCAACCCCGTGGTCTCACGCGTCGATGCCCTCGACGGTGAGTCCCTCCGCGTGAAGACCGGCGAGGCGCTGGCCATCAGCTCCAGCCTCCAGCTGCACCGCCTCCTGGCCTCCGACGACGACTCTGCCGCGGCCGCTGCATGCGGGGACAAAGACAGGCGGAGCCCGGAGTCCGGGCTGTCCCCGTCGACGTCCCGCGCGGACGCGTTCTTGGGCGCGCTGTGGGGGCTGTCGCCGAAGGTGATGGTGGTGACGGAGCAGGAAGCGAGCCACAATGCGCCCGGGCTGACGGAGCGGTTCGTGGAGGCGCTCAACTACTACGCGGCGCTGTTCGACTGCCTGGAGGTGGGCGCGGCGCGCGGGTCGGTGGAGCGCACGCGCGTTGAGCGGTGGCTGCTCGGGGAGGAGATCAAGAACATCGTGGCGTGCGACGGCGCCGAGCGGCGGGAGCGGCACGAGCGGCTGGAGCGGTGGGCGCGGCGGATGGAGGGTGCCGGGTTCGGGCGCGTCCCCCTCAGCTACTACGCGCTGCTTCAGGCGCGGCGGGTGGCGCAGGGGCTCGGCTGCGACGGCTTCAAGGTCCGCGAGGAGAAGGGCACCTTCTTCCTCTGCTGGCAAGACCGCGCCCTCTTCTCCGTCTCCGCGTGGCGCGGCCGCGGGTTCGACTGACCAACAGCCGGATTTTTGCCAAGGAGGCACAGATTTACTACCCATGGATGCATGGCGGTTAGGTGTTTCACCTTCACCTTCACCTCGCGTCGCGTTGCGTTGGGTTTTCGCTGTTCAGTTTCGTGTTTGTTTAGATTTGCTTCAGGTGAGTCTGATGTGTTGTTTTGTTCATACTGTCTCTCTCCGTTTCGGTCGGTTGAAATGCATAAATCTTCCAAGGAATGAAGTGAAGGAACCACTTATTTTTCCTATATTTGATCATCTGCTGATTGATTGGATTGTTTGGTGTCTTTCTTTCGTTTCAACCATCATCAGGATGGCAGCTTGCATTTGCTAAACCTAAACGTGAGTTTCTTACGAGCCACGTAAAGGTTAATGAGCGAGCCTGATAAGTGGAGAGGCATCTCGTCTCTCTGACTTTGGGCGTTGGATTTTCATGTCATGGAAAGCATGGGCCGCCACCCCTGTCACGACGCTTTGAAAATCTCCATGGAATCCAACCATTTCAACTTTCCTGTAAAATTCAACCTGTTGGAAAGATACGGCCAAAGTTCACCTTGTCGGAACTTTCACGGAATTGCAACCGTGGCAGCTCCACCGAGTTTCTTCTCCGTTTCCAACCCTAAAAGCATTTCTATAGCGAAAAAGAATGGCTCACGCACACGCACCCATTGCATCATGCGTGATGTTTCAGAGAAAAGAACCGGAATAACGGAGAGGCAACATGGTGTCAGTCTAGTCTTACGATTGCAAGCACGTCAGATCAAAAAATTCTGGTGTCCCGGTTTCAATTTTTTTTTGGTGGTATCAAGCGTCCAAGCTTCACAAATTATTCTCGAGGCTAAATCCATCAAACTTTTTCGAGCTTATCTGGTACAATTATCACTTTCATTTCAAAGACTAGCTACATTTTCCAAGCAGTGCCCTGCAGGTCGGCAAGTGTATCCTATCATATTCCTGCTCATCTCATCAAAGCAACCTTTTGAGTTGGACACTATCCCACTGTAACCACTCGAATATCAATCAAGAGGATTCGTATCGTCTGCCTTTGCTCCCAACGGCAAAGGATGCCGTAGCTCCCACCCAGACCCTCTGGCTATGGCTTCGTTCTTTTGCACTTTTGGAGTGATTTTTTACCTCAGTTTCTCTCGAAGTCCAAACAAACTGAACAGTAAAAATAATTAACCACATTCTAAAATATCAGGGCATATGAGTTGGGAGCAAAGGCAGACAATACTAATCCCAATCAACAGCACAATAGCATCTATTCTTGGCACAATACTAATCCCAATCAACAGCACAATAGCACAATAGCTCTTCAGGAAGTCCAACAGCTGGCGGTCGAATCATTCGTCTGCAGCCAAAGCTATTGCCATTTTTTGCGAAAACAAGACTCGGAATACAGTTATGCCTTCCTTTTTCGACATATTGCGATGATTCCCTCCGCAAAAATTCAACCTTTCACTGTGTTTTCTTGAATTTTTTTAATAAATAATTCATATTTTATTCAAAATAACAGAAATATACCTGTGCAAACATTTTTTTTATAGAAATGAGTTCCAGTCGCCGAATCGTTAGGCAATTAGAACCTATCGTCCAACAGCTACGTGACAAGCAAGTAATCCGCTGGTCGTTGGGCGACAGGATGCAATCGCTAAATAGTTTGGCGACTGCAAGCTGTCACCAGCAACTGGACAACTACGATTGCAATTGCTCGGCTGTGCAGCAACTACAAACAAGCCATAGTTTAGGTTAATCTATTTGTTATTTTCGTAGATTATGAATGGTAGATAATCTGTTGGATTTGCAATAAGAGTTTGCGATAGTTGTATGTTGTTATAGTGCAAGAAATTTTGTAAATTTTTTTCTAAAAAAATGATTGAAATAACAACGATCGGTAAGTACGAAGGTAAGTGATATTGCGATGTAACCAGGAATTCGTACACGGAGGAGAACTTGTTTGTTAATGTTGATGGATGACTTGCTATGCAAACAATTGAATGCGAAAAGACTAGAAAATATGCTCATCCGAATTAAAATAGATTTTATAGTACAGTTGGGAGTAACACAGCGCGTAGGGTTTGATTACATGCATAACAAAGGGCATCCTGTATGATGCAACAAACTGAACTGCTCCTAAGATACATACGTGCCTTTTTGGAATGGAAGTAAATTCGACATTCACGAAAGTACTTAGTGCGGGACGGCCCGACCTACTAAATGTACCAAGGTCATTTTCTCTTCCTTACGAGCTCGACGTTGAACTCCTCGATGGCCTCTTTTGCCTTGGCCGCTGTTTCCCTTTTTTTCTCGTGCTCCCTCTCGCGAGCCTTGTGCTCTGTGCTTATGCACACCTCGACATGAGTTTTCGTCTCTCGATGTATGAGCTCTGTTTTCTGCAGTGTTCTCTCTGTTGCTCTGGTTTTCCAAAAATATTTTCAACCCTAGTTTTCATAGCTCAGTATCTATCGGAGAAAAGGGTTAAGCGAATACTTACGGAGAATTTGAAGGCACAATTCACCCCCTCTATTGCCTGTCTGGTTCTACAAGTGGTATCAGAGTTTGATTAGCTCTTTTCAATAGATCTTAACCGGTCTTAGGAGTCATGGCAACAGACAAGTATTCCACCAAGTACATGAACAACAAATGTACAACTAGCACTACCCCCTGCAACAGCATCCACAACCCACTCCGTCGCCACCCTGGCCCCCTCTGTCCCCGTGTCTGCGTCCGCGTCCTCCCGTATGGCCCCGCTTAGTTGTCTTCCTTAGTACCGGGTGTCGGCGCTCCAACAAGGTAAGATGGTTAGGAGACTGTCGCACATGTCCCAAAGCCGAAGGAGTGGATTGCAGTGCCGTTTGTGTGGCCACCAGTGCATTGCTGAGTACACTTCTAGAGAGAACCTCCGGGAGTGTGGCTTGAGGTTCGGAGCCCGTCGCCTGGCAGACCCAGTTTGAGAAGTATTGGTCTGTGTCGTCTTGGCCTGGGGAGACCCCCACATCCATCATCTGTGGGTATAAGATCTATAGTGCAAATATTGTTAGTTCGTTAAATAAAGGAATAGGAGAAAACCAAAAAGAGGCAAAGCGTACCCTCGGCTAGCGCCATAGCATGGTTAAAGCCGTCTGAAGGGACGTACGACACACCATATGCGCCTTGTGTGGGGAAGTCAGAGAAGTACGGAGGACGCCCAAACTGCTGCACTGGTGGTGTAGGGGGCCGTGCCTAGGCTGACCCCCGGCCTCGTCAGAGTGAGGTGGTGTAGAACGTGGCCATGTAGAACCCCCCAGCAGTACCAAGCCGGATGGGGAGGCCCTGATGGATTCACCGTGTGTGCACCGGTGAAAGCGTGCAGACCTCCGGTAGTATAGTGTGGACAACAGGGTGACGACACGTGCACCCATGGCCTGCACACGATAGAAAGCCTGTGCCACCTCCTCCTGTGTCATCTCCACACCACTGACGATCCTATCCACTATGGTGTGAGAATCCCTCCAAATCGCAGCACTGACGTCAGCTTGCAAGGAAAACACGAAAAAGGTAAATCCTATTAGTGGGATTGCCAGAAGTGAACATTTACAAATTTGATGTAACGTACCGCGATGTAAGGACATATGTCACTTTTGCGTGCACACGATGGAGCAGGCGAGGCTGACCGATATGGCTAGACTAACATTTGTGCGAATGAGAGAACGGGTGAGGGGGCGGTATGTCAAGCCGACACATGTCCGAAGTAAGGACCGGACAGCGGCATACAGTATGGACAGACTGGCAATTCGGAGCACATAAAATTTCTAAAAAATTACACAATAACTATGAGTCTGTTGGAAGGCTTCACATAAAATTTCGTAATTTTGGAGCTCGTTTGCTATATGTAAAAACTCGTACAAATATCAAAATTGTATGAATTTTTGACCAAGATTCACAACGAATAAAATTATCCAAAAATTACACTATAAAGTATGTTATGTCGGAAGCTTGTACGTAAATTTTTGTAATTTTTGTAATTCATTTGATATATTCAAGAATCCAAACAAAAACTAAATAAAAAATTAGGGCAGGTAATAAAGCCGGCTAATTAGCTGACTTAATCACCTCATCGCCTTCTTGTTGACGGCAGTGTGCTCGCTGTCCCCCCATCAGCGATGAGGATGCTCGCTGTCTCGCTGGCGGGCGTCAGCGCCTCCGCCGCCGCTCGCCACTGTCGTGTTTCATCGTCCCTCCACCGGCGGCAGTTGCTCGCCGTCTGCTGGTGGGGCATCAGACGCCTCCATTGGCGTCTTTGCCGCTTTCGATCGTGTGGACGGTAAAAGCAATATTTTTGCAAATACGCTCGGTATACCACTAGTTTTATAAATGGGAATTTGGTGTTTCTGCCCCTGTTCTCGACTGCAAATGTGATTTTACCCCTACTTTTTTAACTTTGTGATTTTGCCCTTGCGATTTTGAAATGAAGACTCCGTTTACCCCTGTTTTGTGAGACCGTTAAGACTGGAGGATTTTAAGCCCCGAAAAAAAAAGATGTCCACACGAAAAGACAAGAATGCCCATGCGCAAAATATACTGGAGCTCCCACCCACGAATACCCCTGTCTCTCGGGTTTGGCCTCCCAGCGCGAAAAGGGTAGGGTTTGGGCGGCGCGCGCTGGCGGCCCCCAGCGCAGCTGGCGCGCGGCGGCCTCGAGCGGCACGGCCGCCCCTGCGCGCGCGTGGCGGCCTCGTGAGCGGCCGGTGGGCCATTCGGTTGCTTTGGTATTCCCAATATGTGGGCCTTCTTCTTCCTTCCGATCCGAGCGGAAAGGAGTAGTGGGGCTTGAGCCAGCGGCGGCGGCGGCGATATGCAGTTCCTCCGAGGCGGCGGCGGCGTGATGGCATGGGAGGTGGTGCGAGGCACTTCTCGCGAAGCGGGCGGTGGATGTGCGCGGATCAACCCCAAGGTGCCCAGGAGGAGGCCGTCGCCATCTCGGCGCCTCCTCCAGATCCTCACCGACCACGGGCCACTCACCGTCGGCAACACGGAACCACGCTAAGGTACAAATACCTATACTACGCATCATTTGTATACATGTAGGGAACCTCAAATCAAATCGTTGGAACTCGCTAGCTATGTGCACATTCTGCGTGATTAAAAGAGGGCAACTTGTTGTTTCCAAGCCACAAGTTGCGGTAAGGGCATATGAGCTTGCCCTCTGCGTCTGCTTCTTTCTTTCATCCAATGATCCTTATACCATTAAATTGATACTTTCTTTTTCCTTTTGGTACTCTTCTTCTTTGCAATTAGGTATGGAAAAAGAAACAGAGAGTAGATCGTATTACTCTTCTTCCTTGGCATTGGGCCGCCCACCTCTCAGTAACATTGCGTAATCCACTCTAGTATCTTGGGAATCAAGCTTAGCCCGAGTTTCGTGAGTTCCTACCGCGACTTTTCGTGCTATATTCTACGCTTGTAGCTCGCTCAACAGGTTGAAGTGCTGATTTCATATGCAAGATGTGTGCTCGATTGCTTGGCATAAACTCATACAAGATTGTCACTAGAGTATCTGCCAATATGTCTGTACGACAAGTCTGGATTGTTTTGGTAATGTTCAGTCAGCTCGTAATTAAACGCATGGCATGTCATGCATTTTTCAACTCGATTGTTATGTCACAATGTTTGCATAGTACTAGGGAATTTATGCAATCAATATTGACTCAGCATTATTTTGGTCATTGTGCTAGGTGAGGCATACAATTGATTCTTGAGCCTTGATACCTATGTTTAGGTGCATAGTGTGGTTTTGCATGTCAGTTTGTTTATGTGTCTTTATTGATCAAAGCATCCGAAATGGTTTTTAAATTGTCCTTGCCCTTACGGACACTTGCAAAGACAAACCACAAACAATGGTCCAAACTCCCAATCTCTCTTGCTAGCTAATATGCTCCACTATTCGATCGCTTGCTTGCTTATTTCTTCGCACTTGGGAACATTGGCAACTGCTTATCCGTTCTCCTATGCCGCATAGTAGTACTTTCAAATGTCCCAAAGGCGGTTTAGGACTTGTTTATTTATCGATTTAGACTTACCCTTATTTGAATTTAGTTCACTTAATTGCACAAAGTAACACATGATTTTGAGGTCATGTATCGCTATCTATTGCTTCTCAGAGCTTGCACTCATGCGGCATATTTTACAACAGATGTCGTATCAATGGCACGAACAAGAAGACCCACATGAAGATCTTGCTGAAATGGTCGACAGAAGAAGGGCCGTCAAGTCATCTGTGTGCATGATGGCAAGACAAAGAAGTTTCTATATTCCCATTCTTTGACAATCCCGAGACATCCAAGAACCATCTGAGCCGCAGAAGGCTTGTGCACAAGGTGGGAAACATACAAGAGGGCAACCCAAGAAGCGGTGTCGCACTTTACACCGATTTGCCACTCTCCAGGGCTCATGTTGTGCTTTCGGGATTTTGCTGTTGGTTTATTTCAGCACAGAGCTTATCTTGATCCGAGGGGAGGAGGGTCAGGAGACGACAACAATGAGACAATGTAATTCATAAACGCATTGCTGTCCACTACAGTTTTTTTTTTGAAATTATAGCATTTCTAACTGTATTAACTTGTTTTCACTCTCTCCATATGATGTGGAAGTGATGCTGCTACAGGAAGGGAAAGGGGAAGAGGTTCAGGAAGGGTAAGGAGAGGAGGAGGAACTGCTGGGAGACTTGCCAGTTTGTTAGGTCTTAATGGTTGAATGTGATGTTTGCCAATAGAGATCTAAAAACCCAATGCTAGTTGCTACTTTTGTTTGACATGTCATGCGGACCTGTATGTTGCCATGTCATATGGATATATTGGTATGTCATCTAGACATTAATGTGATATGTACATGTATGGCATGATATCTCATGGTTATCCGTAATCTCTTGATGTTTACATGCAAGTTGTGTGATAAAAAAATTGTGTTTCTTTGAATTTTGGCATAAATGCTGTCGAAATTTTGCAAAATTTGACAAATTTTGTCCAGATTTATATTAATAAAACGAATGCATAAATTTGTGTCTAATTCTGTTGACAACATTTCTACCAAATATGTCAAAACTTCAATTTCGAAATAGGGGTAAAATCACAAAGTTCTCTAACAAAACAGGAGTAAAATCACATGGGCAAACTTGTCTATTCGTGCAAAAGTTAACACCATTAACAGGCTTTAACGGAATAGGGGCATACTCTCCCTTCAGTTCAAAAACACAGGGGTAAAATCACAAAGTTTAAAAAATGAGGGCAAAATCACCATTTCACTTGAAAACGAGGGCATGAACGCTTAAGCCGTGTGAAATAGTGTTAAATATGGCTTTGTCTCCCCAACTTGCGCTGCATGTAATCGATTACAGTATTTTTTTTGAGTTCTTTTCCTGTTCGTAATGGTATGTGTGTGCGCGCGTCTAGTCTAGTTATAATCACAGATAAAAAAGAAAGAGAAGGGGAGATTTTTTTTATCCGAAAAGAGAATATATAAGAGTAACAAATAGTAGAAGAACAGCCCAAACGGCCAAACCCATAGCACGGCCCTGAGGAATTCATATCTTAGGCCCTGTTTGGATCCTTTGGGCTAACAACTAGTTGCTAAACTTTAGCCCTTGAGAATCCAAACAGGAGGGCTAATGGGTGGGCTAAAGTTTAGCCAAAGCACCAACTAGTTGTTAGCCAACTAGTCCATCAAACCCAGCTAATGAGGGTTAAAGGACCAGCCGGATGGAAAAAGACGTTGATACCCACGCTAACCCTCCCAAACCACCATGCATAGGGGTATAACAGACTTTGCACTGAGATAGTAGCACTTATTAGTCCTTGGATCCAAACAGGACTGGGCTAATCTTTAGCCAGCTAACAACTAGTCCTAACTAACAACTAGTCCTAACTAACAACTAGTCCTAGTCCATCCAAACAGGCCCTTACATGGACCGAGCTAACTCCGGCCCGGACAGAACCGTGGGCTGGCCGGCCGCGACGCCGCGTGGTGCCGACGTACCTCCGGCGGCCATGGCGCTCGCATCGGGCTCCCGCGGCGGCGGGAGCGACTTCTCCGTGGTGGTGCTGGGGACCGACTTCGCGGTGGACGCCCGCGCGGCGCTCCTTTCCCCCGCCGACCGCGAGGAGTGGCACGACTGCCTCCCCGACCTCGACGAGCTCCAGGTCGTCCGCGTGCAGGGAACCGACAGGGCCGGCCGGTGCGTCATCGGCGTCGTCGGCAAGTTCTTCCCTGGTGCGCAAAATGCCTCCTTTTATCGCCCATCTTACTTCCTGTCCTCATCTCTGGGGCTTTATCGATTGGAAATTGGGGATCCTTGATGCGCGTCACTTTTTTGGTGTGATACAATCAATGAAGATCTTTGCGGGTAGTTCGTAGCTGCACTTGATAAATAAATAAATATATATGAAGAGGAAATATTTGCTATACTTGGGGTTTGAGTATATCTAACAAAGATCTGATGAATTGTGTTGCAGTTTCGTACGCACGAGCTTCTGTTTTTTCTCTCGAGTAATTAACCTTTATCGTGGGAATTAAGTGGGAAATCTTGAAAAGATTGGGTTGGAGTCTTGGGGAGAGACAGTTCATGGTCCTTCATTTGGATGGAATTAGCTCTTGACAAAGGTTCTTATTAAGCACTTGGCAGCTGTTGATATGTTGGAACTTGGGTAGTGCACAGATTTGCTTAAGGCTGGACCTTGGATTTGTATGTACACTCAAGCTCCTTTGCTACTAGGGGATGGTTTCTTACTATATTTCTCTAAAAACCTCTTAACTTCAGGTTGGATCATCGATTCGGTACAACAATTAGCTTACATAAAACTAGTAAATAATCGTGCACACACAATGTAGATTTTTGCTGGCCGCATCCAACTTTAGAATAATGCCGCCAAACTGGCCAGCCAGGGTATTGTTATTCCTCTTATGAGTATTGTGCCTGTAACCTATTTTATGCGACTGGTTTGAATGGACAGACAGATTGCAGAGAAACTATCAACACCCATTCAGTGTTCTATTCTTTATCCGCGGTCTTCAGTATTGATTATTAATATTGGTGGGAAGCTACAATACTGCAACATTATAATGTTCGGCCAACAAGCATTATGTTGAACTCATATTATCTCAGTCTGTTGGTTCACTCGGAATCAGGCCAGCCTTTTCTCACTCCTAATGCAGCCTAAATTGCACTCAGTTGTCAGTAACAATTTCCTGACTTTTATTAATTGTTTCTACTTTCTTGTATGTTGTAATAGAAAATCAAGTATGTTAGTCGACTGGAGTATCTCAGGGGGGATATAAAAAGGGGGAAGTTGAAATTCCAGATTTTGCTATTTATCATGGTAAGGTTCTTGAACACCGACCATTGACAGACTATGGAATAGAACCTGATCCTCTCTACATCTTGCTGATGTACCTGCTGTGGGGTACTCGCTTGGAAGGTACGAGGACAAGTGCTCTCCTGAAGATCGATGGTATTCTGGCAATTACATGTGATATTTTCTGTAGCTGAAGGTTTGAAAGCTCAATGAATAATAGGACTATGGTAATGTATGTCATGTTGCTGTGAAAATCTTGTCCATAAGGTCCTGCCTCAACATTGTAGGCGTGTCACGATACATATATTTGTAACCCAACTTCATACCCATTTCAAGGCTACTCGGCAGATGCTACAAACACGACTGTAGGCTGCGAAAATCTGTACGGTCAAAGACGATGGCTTTATGCTGTTTTGAGTCTCAATATAGATGAATGTGCAAGTTGGTTTCCGCGTTTGGCTACAATTTTTACCATTCTTGGGATGTCAAGAGGTTATTCCAATGTTCCAGGCGGATTTATTTGACATCATGCTCCAAACACATACATAAAAAATAACAATTGCTACTGAATCCAAAACCAGCCAGAGTAAATATAATCTAACACTGTACGGATCTTGTGCTACTAATTCCAACGAGTTATTTAGAGAGATTACAAATAATCAAAACTGGTTGAGAGCATGAGATTCCAATCTCATTAACCGTGTCTTCACCCTTTATTTAGGGCAATTGTGGGTACACCTATAGGCCAGCAGAGTAACAACTAACAAGAGGATTAACTTTGTGACAGTTCACGGCATCTCTTTGTGGCGGCAACAACAGCATTTATTAGTGTCCCACGAAACGCACCCTTCTCGAGCTCTTGTATCCCAGATATGGTAGTTCCTGCCGGGGAAGTGACCTGATCCTTCAGTTGAGCTGGATGTTTTCCAGTCTGGCTTACCATGGTTGAAGCACCTAGAACCTAATAGCAGATAACACAGCAAAAGGGTTATGAGAAAGTGTAGACGACAGATAAATTGCATTATTGCACACCAAAGAAAAACAATAGAGAACAAAAAATAATTGTTCATATGGCAGATTACAGTGAATCAAAATGCACAAAGGAACTATACAAGATATTCCAGCTTAATAAAGCAAAATAAATATGAGCTTAATTTCCCACATTTGTTTTACACATCTCCTGGAGACAATGACCTAAAGAATAGATCAACAGCATATGTAAACAGAATCTAGCAAAAACACTCACTGTCTGCGATGCAAGACCAAGAGCAAGATCCCGAGGAAGCCCAGCAGCAACTCCACCATCAGCCATGGCCTCTATTGCTAAGAAAATGTAGGCTGGACCACTACCACTGTATTCAAATAGATGGAAACACATGTTAATTCTCGAAATGATCACACCCTATTTTCAGTATAGCTTCCTTAAAATTTCATATAGAATCTATTACACACCTCAACCCAGTTACAGCATCAAAATATTTCTCTTCAGCTGTCCAAACTTTTCCAATGGCAGTAAATAAACTTCTTACACGATTTTCATCACTCTCCGTAGCCATCTCTCCCAAACACATCACTAAGCAGATGCAACAACATCAGCAATTAATACTCCCTCTTCTTGGAGCAGAGAAACATACAGTTTCAATTATGTAAAAAATGGCATGGGACTGTCTAGTTATACCACCTCCATTTAGTTAATTTTACTAGCACTACAAAATGCCTACCCTGAATCAAAAATATCACAGAATGAATGGTAGTCCTTTATTCTGGAAGGAACCAAAGTAGAGAAGAGTCCATTAAATAAGTAGATGGTCAAGAGAAAACAAAGCAGAGCAACCTTACAAGAATTTTGAAGTAAAATCTTTCAACTCATAAAAGAAAATGAGCTTAGGACGATATCTTGTTAGGTGACCCTTGGTATCTCACACAAACACTAAACATTTAAGAGATAAAGTCAACACTTTTCCTGAGAATATTGCATAGCCAAATTTGTTATAACCATAGACATTAAGCATAACAGTGGAGCTACTTCATGACATATACTGCCTATCCCTTAAGAATAGGAAGATATGATTTGATTAGATTCCAATCTCTTATAGATGGAATTAGTTATTTGTTCCCAATCTGCTTATGCCGGCTATATAAGGCTAAGCATTTGTCATCTATTTGGATTAAGCAAGAAGATGAATTAGTCTCAAGTCTCAAATTTCTCTCCCTAGTCTAGTTTCTCTCTACCCCAATAGGTGCCCTCTCCTCTAAGCATCGTTCTTCCTTCAAACCGTCGCTGTCAGTCTTTTCCGCGGTGTTTATACCTTGTTATGTACTAGGTACATAACATCATTAAAGAGAGATCACTGCATAATTCTAGTCGACTGCTAACTTGATAAGAAAGACTAGTAGATTATACCAATATTCTGTGTGTTATGGTTGATGGATTAAAAGTCATAAGTATACAGTAAAAGAGTTAGTATATGTTACCTGATGCTGCTTGTCCAACAGCTGAAGGGGTGTTTGGCATTACTCTAATAATTCGTCGCTGACCAGACCAAACCTGGAATTAAAAGAGCAAAAAAAAAGACATAGTATTCCAACATAACATGCAATATGTCGACATAAAGAAAATAACAGTGTTGTAAGTGGTAGTCTTATTGATAAAATGGTGCATAGCTCAACTTCAATATTTTGATGGAGGGTAATTTTACAGTTTTCTATAGTTTTAGTAACAGTGGTTCTTTGCATACAAAATGATCCGATGAAGAGAGAAGGTGAATTATTATAAATTTATTTGGAGCTACGGGAAGTATCTGGCCACAATTGATCTAAAATGGACCTAAAAAATAGTTAAATGTATCTTATCTTTGTAGTGTTGTGTTGGAAAATTCTGGTCTTGGTTTTGTTAGGACCAACAAAGGCGGAAAAATCCATGTCTGGATTTAAAACTGTAGGCAACAGAGCCTCACAAATCTAAAGACAAAAAGGAGTTGGCATGAAGCAATATGCTCTCCCCTGAACTATCCATACAACGAAACATGGCATCAGTTGGCTTCTTCTACATTGGAATATAGATACGGCAATATGTCACACAGCACATACTCTACTAGGCTCTTAAGTCATGAGTTAAGAAAGTTAAGTAAAGTATAAATGCGCACTGACCTGTAAATCTTTCATTTTGATGCCAGCAGCAATGGACACTAGAAGCTTTTCTTCTGACAACAAGGGCTTCAGCTCAACCAGAACCTGCTTTACTGCAATTTGATGTGTGTATAATCACAAAAGCATTCAAAACAGAAGCCCCAAATATTACCTCTACATCACTCTATCGCCTAGCAAATATCTCGAGAACAAACATTTGCGAGAAACATCACTGAATGTTTTCTGGAGCCTTAAAACCCCAATAAAAAGTCATCTTTTGTAAAAGGAGGTAAAAGCAGGGCTGGGATGCTACTTACCAATCTGAGGCTTCACAGAGATGACGATCACATCACTGTCATCCACTACCTACCACAAGAAAAACATCACATAAAATTTATAGTGTGATAAAATCATGGATAAATAGACTTGAGCCGAGGGAGGAGAAGATGAGAAACCTGAGCGTTGGAGTCGAAGATGTGAGCGCCGAGAGAGGCGAAGGCCGCGCCGCGCTCGGGGCGGCGGTGGGGCGCGGTGCGGATGGCTGAGGCAGGGAGGACGCCCGACGCCGCCACGCCGCGGGCGATGCTCTCAGCCAGGTTTCCCGCGCCGATGAACCCCAACCGGAACACGTCGCCCTTCGCCGCCGCAGGGGTTGGCACGGGTTGAGGCGACGCCGCCATTGCGAGGAAGCTGAAGAGGCGGAGGATGGCACCGCTGGCGGTGAAGAGGATAAGAACTGCAAAGGGATGGGGCGGTGGTCAAGGAGGAAGTGGCGGCCGTGGGAGTTACTGTTAGGGAGGAGGCGGAACTTAGGGTTAGGGGGGCGCGGCGTACCTTCACGTGAGGCGAGAAGGGAGGAATGGTCGCCGAGATCGCTGGTCGTCGCCGGTCAATCGCTGTGGTAGCCGCCCTCTCCTCTCCCTCGACCCGACGCGAGGACTCGGAGATTTTGGTTAGTCTGGGCTGATCTGTAATTCTGGACGATGGCAGGGGTTTTATGGGTAAAAACGGATTTGGAATTTGGATGGCTAAGAGCAACTCCTACAGCCTGGTTAAATACATCTGTAAAACCCATTATAGCTATTATGCTCAAAAAAAAGCAGTCCAACAGTCTCGCTATGTCATTTGCTATTTTTCCTCGCTCGGTATCCCGTTCTTCTCGCTGCCCATCTTTCCCGAGCGAGAATTGCTTGCTATCTGCGGCGCCAATCCCCTCCCGCGCGCGATTTTCTTCTCCGCGCGCCAGACTCCCGCGCAGCGGCGGAGTGCTCGTAGGGCAAGCCAGGGCTTGATTTTTGCCTCTTCACCTCCGCAGCCGCTCCGCTCCCGCCGCCCGCCGCCCTCGCCGCTCCGCTCCACCCGCCGCCGCCGCCTCGCGCGCCTCCGCTCGCCTCCACCTCGCGGCCTCGCCCTCTCTCGCCGCCTCGCCCGCCCGCCGCCGCCTCCTCACTCCGCCCACCTGCCGCCGCCTCGCCGCGCCTCGCGCGCGCCGCCACCCGCCGCCTCGCCTCGCCTCGCTCCCCGCCTCCTCCCCGCCGCCTCGCCTCCGCTCCCCGCCGCCCGCCCGCCTCGCGCCGCCTCGCGCCCGCCGCGCCGCCTCCCCTCGCGGCCTCGCTCTCGCGCGCCTCGCTCCACCGCCGCCTCGCCGAACCAGCCAAGAGGAAGGGGCAGCCACCATGTCGCAGCGCCATCGAAGGATCCGCTGTCCTCGAGCCCACGCCACGGGACCCCAATTTTCTGCGCTCTACCGTTGCCCATCTTCCGTGCGCGGTGGGGAACAACAGCGATTAGCGTCGTTGCCTTGGTTAGAAAATGTGGGGTACCGGGCCGCGGCGTCGAGTCCTTCCTCCCAATGCCGCCGCCACACGATCGCCCCTTGTCCGCATGAACTCGTGAGTTCAAATACCCAGATGCAATATTTATATTTAATAGTCAGGCCAATTCCAAATTTACATGTGAGCTGAGATGCAATTTGTGAATAGCTATCTATTGCGAGCAATTTGTGAATCGAGGGTTGTTGGTGTAGAATCTTAGGTTGGCTTGATCTGTCTGTGTACATCATCTAGTGCAGCCAGTAGCAGCAGAAACGGTGAATCAATCCTTTCAGTTTCTCGATCGAAACGGTGAATCAATGCCATATATGCACTTGATTTTCTTTGTACAGAGACAGAGTGCATCTATATAATTCATTTCTTTTTGCTATATTTGGGGAGTTATTCAGATCTGAACTTATTTTAGATTCTTAAGAGCTAGTTTTAGATTCGAACGGTGAATCAATACTTATTTTGGTATATCGCTTTGGTCCAATTACCATGACCTCTCCGATGACATAGTCTTCACTAGTTTGTGGGTTTTGAATTTTGGCTTCATGGATACTAGTGGATTTGGCTTCGCTCTATTGTGTACTTATTCCATGTTGGGCAGTCTTTAAATTGTTTATTAAATGTGTTAAAGTCTTGTAATTCATGTTGTACAGATGTTGTTAATTAAGCATCTTCTCGATGTTGGATAGTATACTTGTTAAATGATATAAGAATGCCCGATTTAGTCCGGAAAGATTTGTTGTATTCAAGTACTAGGATTTTCTCAGTAAATTTAAGTTGCATGTCTATTCCTTTAGCTGGTGGAGGACTACACATTGCGAGTGGCTCAGTTTTGTTTGCTTGGGTGCATAAAAACGAGAAATGTGCATATAAGTTAAATATACTTAACTTGAAGTATCGTAAATGGCCTCTTATATCCGGCCCTTTGAATTGAGGTGCATCTCTTAATTTCTACTCAATTGTGATGCAAAATATTTTAAGAGTATATCATTCATTTAATCATGTACATTTTAAGAAATCTTTCATTTGAGTTTCTTTGAAAGAATGTTGCTGAAACGCTGACCGCACATTGAATCGCACATTGGGTGAATTGTAGATTTCAGTGTATGATCTTGATTGTCCATGTGTTATGTTTTCACAGGCGCCATGGATTCAGAAAGATCTTTTATTGACATGATTACAAGGGGTTGTAATCCTGCTGCTTTGTCTGATAATGTCCCACCTCCTAATGAAAAACCAGCAAGTGATGATGCCCCAACAAGTGTGAAAGGGAATCAGAAAAGGACCAAGAATTTCAGCGTCGAGGAGGACGAAATGTTGGTCTCTGCATGGCTAAATGTGAGTTTGGATCCGGTGCACGGAGTTGATCAATCACGTTCGACATATTGGAAAAGAATATATGATTATTTTCATGGCAACAAGACATTTGATTTCGATCGAACGCAAAGCTCCCTAATGAGCCGATGGTCCGTATTCAACATGATGTGAACATATTTCTTGGTTGTGTTTCAAAGATAGAGGCTAGGAATCAAAGTGGCTTATCTATCGATGATAAGGTTAGATAACATACCTTGCCTTCCAATTGTATATGATGTTTGTCTATCTCATACAGTCTCTATGTTTTTTCAATTTGCAGCAAGCAAACGCATTAAGAATGTTCAAGGTGAGGACAAGCAAAGACCGAATTTCCGTACATGCATTCTTTGGAAAATATTGAAAGACCAGCCCAAGTGGATGAATAGGAGCAATCGAGTGGAACTCGAAACTAGCAAGCAAAAAGCAAAAGACCACGGCGAATTCAAGTCCGCAATTTGCACAATTAGTTGATACTACTAATGGTGATGATAGTCGCCGCAATGCCTACACCGACAGACCTACAGGGAAGAAGAAGGCGAAAGACAAATTACGACAACGTTCAAAGATCGAAGCATTGGATTATCTGTTGGCAAAGAAGAAAGAGGCCGACACGGAGAAGGATTTGAAGAAAGAGGAGAGGTGCAAAAAGCCTTCGCATTGCGGGAAGAAAGGATCGAATTGAGGAAGAAAGGATCGAATTGAGAAAGAGAAATTTGAGTTCAAGAGGAACCTCAAGAAGAGAGAATTATGAATGTCGATATGAGTACCATGTCCACCAAACAACAAATGTTCTATGACCAGCTCCGAATGACATACTTGCAAGGTTTGTTTCGCCGATTGATTCTCGCACGGTCTTGCGATGACGTTTGGTGCCGATCGATCCTTGCGGTTTCGACATCCGTTGGGTGGTTTTGCGGGAGGAAGGCTAAGCCCTCATGGATGTGGAGCAAATCATCAAGTAGGTGTCGTTTGCTTGGCTTATTACTTTCTTCTATGTCATAAATGTAATCAGATGGGCCTTTAGATTTCTGGTTTTGCTTAGTTTTAACTATCCATTGTGTTACTTGATACGCCAATTCTACCAGTTTTCTCTGAAACATAATCTGCATTAGTATCGGTGATGTCAACAACTCGAATTGTTGCAACTCTAACCCAAAAGGCAAATGTAATAATAGGGAAGGAAAAGTGGTGATGTGTTGGTTGTTTTGCAAGTAAATAAGGATGTCTATTTTTATTTGAATCGAGCAAAGCTGAATTCGATAAGCATTTTGTATGTTATTTGGCCAATCTAAGATCTTTGTGGCAAGTATATATTTGGTTTAACTAGTGGTTTGGAGGGTGCAATGTTTTGATAGTTCTTCGAATTTTTCATATTGTTTCTTCAAACAATTGTCCTTTATTTTGAAAATTAGTGCATACACAATAGACAGGACAATACGAGTAATCTGCAGTGATCATTTACAATTGATATACATTTGACATAGTTCGATTTCCTCTTCCTTTGCAGAGTGATCTTGCGTATTTGCGTAAGAAGAAAGAGGAAGAAAAGGTGAGGCCAAGTTATCTTGTATTTCTTTTGTTCTGCTTAATGGGTACTTATTTGCTCACATGAACTACATGATTTTCTTCACGGACGAGCACCGAAGGAGTGAAGTCCAAGGCGGGACAGAAGGGTGCATTGGGAGGCTCTGGTCTCAAGAAAAGTGGAAAGAAATGAGTCTCTGGTTACCCATATGTAATCTTGAACCATCTATCTATCTCGTGTTGCGCTCCACTATGTGGCGTTGTAACAAGCTACCTTTAAAGTGTGTCGTGCGTTTAGCAATGTTGCGATTGGTTGCTTGATCCAAGATGTTTCACCTCTATTCGCTAGCAATGACTAAGAATCGGAATTGGAATCGGAGACAAAACTACTGAATGGAATCGGAACGGAACATGAACAAAGCGCCAAACTCTTTCGGAAACAAAACGATGATCATTCAGTAGTTTTCTCCATGTACCAAAAGCGCCTTAATAATTAGTACTATACTACGAACGGAAACGGAACATTAACAAACCGCCAACGCTTTGGAAACAAAACGTAGCACTCTATGTTCTCATTTTGATGATGTGGCCGATTTAAATATAGATAAGAAAAAATTTTAGCTAGGTTGTTGTAGCACTCTTCTTTTTTGGGGAGTTTTCTATTTTACATGATAGCTAAATCAAGAGATTTAGCATTTATTTTTAGCTAACCTCTTGGAGTTGCTCTAAGCCATGAAGACTGAATATTGTGGTGATACCATAACTGTAATTTTGTAGGTAAATTTCATCATAACAAAACTACATCTAAAAAAAGATCATAACAAATATAAACCTTTACTATATTTCTACTTTATTATAAAACACACAGCAAAAATAGAATATTAAGAGAATAGATGACATTGATTAAACGTGAAAAACCCTTGCGTAAAAAACTACAGACGCGCGAAGACGAAATTCACTATATGAAGAGATATTACAATGAGACTCTTGCTCTTCCTATGATCTACTGGGGTATATATATAGGGCGAGAGAAACGAGTCCCACATTTAGAAAAAAACCAAATTAGAGTCGGTTATTATAGGTTGACACCACGTTTGATACAACCTGCGCATGGTTCTAACACTGTAAGGTTGAGGAGGCCAACTAGAGGAGGGTGAATAGGCGTTTTTAAATTTTCTTTGACTAAAACTGAGTTTATAATGCGAAAACGTAACTCAAATCGATTTTGCACAAACAAAGCCTAAATCAACTAGGTTCACCTAAGTGTACCAACAGTCCAACACTCTAAGTCTATGTCAAAGATGTACAATCTTAGGGTGATAAGCAATCAATTTAATTCTATAAATATAAATTACTTAAATGTAGATTGAGCACAAGAGAACAAACAACAATTGATATATGATGTTTCACCATGGTGTTCAAAGACTTGCTAATTTCCCATAGTCCATGTTGAGGTAAGCCCAAATAAATTAGACTGGCTCTAAGAATTAAGCCAAATATCTCAATTCCACTAGTGGTAGCTTCCCCCCTCTGGATAGGTGAGCTCCAACCTTTACAATATGCCTGACCTCTTCACAATCTTCTTTGAAGAGATCACCAGACACGACGCCTACAACGCCGTCTAGGAGTCGCAACCTTCAAGAGTAACAAGAGAAACACTCTTTCTTGACTCTCACCAAGTGCAACATATGCACAAGCTCAAGTAGATACTCAATCCACCTCTAAATGCAACATATGCAACTAGAGACTTCTCTCTTTATTCACAAGGTGCAACACATATATAATTAAGAGGAGAAGCTCATACTAACTCAAGAGAATAAAATAGAGTGCCAAACAATTGTCCTGTAATCAGCCAAGGAGGTACTTATAGCTCCAACCACAAAAACTAGTCGTTAGAGATGAAATCAGTAAAAATCAGCAGGAGCAGTAGTACCGCAATTTTACATGATGGAACTACCATGCTACAGTGCCCATGATTATAAACTTTAGCATTGATTGCTCAAAACTAGTTGTTACAAAAAAAGGTACGGTAGTAGCACACAAAGTGTGGTCATATCGGTCTTAAGTGATGACATGAACTCAAAAACATGCTCTCTAAAGATAAACAACCATCATACAAACCCCGTTCATACCAAAAACCTTGGTCAGACTGGCCAGTCATATCGAGTAGTAGTACCGCAACAAACAAGCAGTAGTACCAGCCTAGGCAATCATACCACAGGTATAAGGGCGATAGTACCGGCCCTAAATTGCACCATAGACGACTCTCGGAAAAATGATCATAACTTTTGACTTTGATGTTAGAATTAAGTGATCTTGAACTCTATAGAAAGTTTATTCAGAGAGCTACACAATCAACCTGTTTGCGTGATCTCAAACACATTAGACCAATACAAAAACCACAAGAACTCCAAAGAGTCACTAAATGGTTGAAATCCAAGAAAATAGCAACAAACAACTTTAGACTATGCCAAAGGAAAACGCATGATCTCCAACATTTTGTAAAACATGTTTACAAGGTTAAATCATACCATAAAGAGTAGGTACATGAACTTCAAATATTTACAAAGCATACTTGTAAAATAGAGTCACATGCTACAAAGAAAGATACATGAGTCATAACTATTTGTAAAACATATTCACAAATAATAATATTATGTTATGGAGAGCTAAAACAAGTGAGATTGGGCTATCAACACGTGATGAGATTTAAGCTACTAGATAAAACATCTCTTAATAATATGGCAATCTTATACTAGCAATTAGATCTTCCATTTAAACATAAGACCCTAGAAACACATTCTTAGCCTTAACTAGTTATACTTTTGCCTTGAGTATCCTCTTAAAGTTTAATGATGTATGTCTTCACTTCAAGTGGGTCATTGTTTTAATATGTATCAACCCATGATGCATCTTCCATTTACCCTCCATTAACACATGATGAGAATTATCTTGACTTGATGATCAATTCATGATCATTCTTGGGATCTTAATGTGTATCAATACATGATGCATCATCTTCTTGAATCTTGACTTAATGGCGATCAACTCATGACACCTTCCAAGTCATCCTCATCATGAGACCTAACATATTTTTCCAACTTATGAAAATCAATTGTCATTAATTATTAAAACTCGTTATTAATTTATAATGGAGGGACTAGATTCTTCAATCTTTCCCCTTTGAGATAATAAATTGATTTGCGAGTATACATCATGTACACAACAATTGTATACTCTATGATAAGCTTTCGAAGTAATTAACTCATCTCAATGGGAGTGTTTGACTTTGAATTAATTGCTAATAAAGCTACACATCCGATTGTCACTAATCATCCAACCATTAACACATAATGAAACAACTAGATTCTTCAATCTTCTCCTTTTTGGTAATAGATGGCAACCCAATTGCAAATGATTGAATTTAAATTAACATGAGTATATATGAACTGCACAAAGCTTTATATACTTAAGGGATTCATTTCAAAGTAAAGATCCTCGATATGTGGATAAACAATACGGATCAATACTAATAAAATCTCAAAATATATAATGAACTCCCCTAAATATGTGCATCAAGAATGTGTAATAAAAACATATACAGATATTCAAGTTACACTTTTGGTGGTGTTCAACCTATATTTTAGATATGAGAAATACAACAAATATAGAAATATGACGTCGAATGTATACCTCTATGTTTTTCACCTTTTCATCCAAATGAGACTAAACAGTATCATACTCAACAAACGAGTTTGCTGCACATTTAGATTTATCATTAATCACCAAAACCAATTTAATGGAGCTTAAACTTGTATGCACAAATTATACCACGTCTGGTATGAGGCGATGCGGTGTTCTACATGGACACGGTACGAATTTGGATCAAATTTCAACAATCTCTATCTTACGCCAAATTCCATCCAATAGTAAAAAAATACAACAAATTCATCCAATTAAATCGGGAAGAATACCTTGTGCACTGAAAGTCCATTGGGCTAATCTTTAATAACAAAGATTGGAATGGTCTTATCCAAACGCTTCTTGCGATGCAAAATTGAGCAAATCATCAGCAGATCAAAACACATAGCTATCAATAAAGTAGACGAACAAATCTAGGTCATCAACAATTCATAACCCTAGCAAGGTTTGAGTCTGTGCAACTGGCTTCTTGAAACAGATAATCAATTATCAAACTAATATAATCTAAAATATCACCTATGGCACTAGATAGATAGCGAATAACTCATATAATAGAATCTAATATGCTCTACCTAAAATCAAAACTTGAAAGAGCAACTTGCACGTGTGGCCATCACGTATGCCAAACTGTCGACTTCAAAGGTAATTAAATTCCATGACATGGTTAAAATTACCCCTGTAAAACTATTCAGATGAAAGAAACTCTTGTGCTATCAATGGAGTATAAATTGCAGTAGACCTCTCATATCGAGCTATAATAATTGAAAAACATTGTAGTATCCACGCAAAAACAAACTCTTTTTTGCACTTAAATCCTTGATCTCAAACTGAAATTGGAGCAAAAACTTCACTTTCAAATAGCAAAACTTCAGAGAATATCATGCTGGCTACTATTAGGGTGTTTATCAAAATTTTGAGAATCAATGTTGCCAAAACCTCAAATTGGTTGTGTAAGCGATCCAAATTGCAATATATTCGAACGGTGAACAAAAAACCAAATTCAATTGTTCCCACAATTGACATTGATTTTTTTCAAGTCTCCTCGATCAAGCATTGCCTAATTAACTCGTTGTACTGAAAGCCTGCAACTCCACCTTAGACTCCTTATCTGCGGATCTTGCCGTAGTAACCCATAGTAGACAACAAATCGTCAAAGAATCGTTAATGATTAATCCCGTATGGAAGCCGCCAATAATAGGCATAATAATCTGAATTACAATGAACTCCACCTCTAACAAAAACATGTAGAGCTGATAACACAACTTCTTTGTGGAAGATGACGATTGACTGAGACAGAAGATTGTCGACGGAGATTGCGTAGTATGATGCCATGGCATGGCACCGAGCGACGCGGACAAGTGAAATTCGGCGAAAACACCAAAATGAATGTTGTGGCTGCAACCTCTGCTTCTATGTTTTGCAGCACGCGCATGGGACTGTGACGGTTTCGGGCCTATTTTTTTGTCTGAAGCTTATGACTTTTAGCTGCGGCTTGTGACTTTTGGGTTATTCGTGCGAGAAATTACAGAATAACAGAAACTTATGTGTGGTTTTTGCTGATACAAATAAAATCGGTACAGTATGTACTACAATTAACTAGTAGACCCTATCTTGAAAAGATACTCCATTTAAAAACTAGTTACTGTAGAAAAACCGAAAAACAACTTTTAGAAGCTGAAAAGAACAAGGCCTTCCTGTCGGGTTTGATTCTTTGCTGGTCCTCGCGACTTTTCCTCGCTCCTCGGGTTTGATGTGTATGGGCTTTGAGGGCGCTCAGATTGTTAGGGCTTTTAATTTCTTTATTGTAATTGATTTATTTTTACTATATCTAATAATAATTTATTTGATATAATTAAATTAAATTAGAAAAAATATATTAGTCCATCACAAACAATGCAAAAGAATACAAAAAAACAAAAAAGCCAAAAAATATAAAAAGACGAAATTAAGGAATAGTGAATTAAAGTCAGAAGCTGAAACTAAAATGAGAGGGGTTTTGAACCGGTGTTGTTTGTTTGATCTGACAATGAGACGGCTTCTTATCAGACATGAATGCGGACGGCTTCTTCCGCTTCGGATTCGACGACAAACAAACACGCTGAGGTCCTGAGCCGCTGATTCGTTGAAACAAAACTATGGGCTGTTCATATTGCCTTTTGTCTTTGATTTATAAATAGTAATAATTTATAGAGAAGTCTATAGGGAGAGACATTCACATGTGATTTTAGCCGATATAAATGAAATTATTACAGTGTATATTACAATTGATTAGCAGACACCGTCTTAAAATGACATTCAATTTAAAAGTTAAGTACCGTAGAAAAGCTATTACTATAGAAAAGTAGCTTTTACAGGACAATACGAGCATGACCTATATATTTTGTTATCTGATGCCATGTAGATGCTGCCATGTGCGGCGCCGTGGGATGCTACTGTGTGTGCCGCCTCGGAGTCGGGATTACTCTTCTGGGGACATCGGATCGAGATTCAAACACGGAGCTTTGATATCACTTTTTATAAAAACACACAGCAAAAATAGAAGATCAAAATAGCACGTGACACGAATTTAACGTAGAAAATTCTTGCGGGGAAAACCATAAATATACAAAGACAGAATTCACTATATGAGGAGATATTATAATAATGCTATTGCTCTTAATATGGATTAATAGGGTATATATAGGGCGAGAAAAATGAATTCCACACGGCGAGAAAACCGATCAAAGTCGGTTGCTACAGGTCAGTGGCGGAGAGAGGGGGGGCTGGGGGGCCTGGCAAGTGGCACCCCCCAACCAAACAGAGTAATGCACACATACAGTAGCTAGTAGTGCACCCTTTTGTCCCTCACAGGAATAAAGAACATCGAATTAATGAAGCAAGTTTTTCTAGGACATCATCGTCCAATGCCAAACAGAGTTTTAGTCAGGTTAAGTGATAATGCATTAGTCAGGTGCAGCTGCTTGTCTTATTCACATTGCCCTCCAGAAGGATGAATACATTAATTAAAGCAAGGTTTCCTAGCTAGAACATTGCCTAATTAGTGTCAAGCAAAGTCCTGGTGACCTCAAGTTCTAGCTAGCTAGTCATATTAGTCAGGACAAGCTAAGTCTTAATTGAAGCGCTTTCTCATATGGGGTTGAGCATTATTCAGTTGGCTAGGGTGGGTTGATTAACAAGTTGGGTGGGTTTTAGTCAGATGTTAGTACGAAGTTAGGATTATTTTTAATATGAGATATTGGTTCTCTTTGATCTGATGGATGTGATTTTAATCGGATGGCCTATTACCTCATTAGGTTACATGTTAGAGAGTAATAGATCACACGTTACCCGAAGTTATCACCAGAAACTTGGACAGTCACTGTACACTTCAATTTTGATGTCTATACACAGAATCCTGAAGCAGGTAGCATATCACAGTCACTGGATACTTGCTGTTAGCACCATATATGTCGACCCGAATTACTCTGGGGCTGAGTATACTGTTGTATCACAAGCTGTTCAATCTCAATATCAGCATGAATATATAGCAAAGATGAGAGTGCGCTAGCCAGGAAAAGAGTAGCCAATCGCTCTCTTTCTGCGCATGCCTTGAGTAGAGACAGCATAGCAGGGCGCAGGCATGGCAGCTAGGCAAAGAAAAGAAAAGCAAAGCAAAGGAAAGGAACATGACCCGGAACGGAAGCCATGCAAAACCACTGCAACCATCGAGAGATGTTTTTCAACTATGAAACTTATGAAGACGTGACTTCGAAGTACAATGGGAGATGGATTTTTACAAGATTGTTTGGTAATTTATATTGGAAAGGAATTGGCCGCAAAGATTAGTAATGATGATATTATTAAGCCATATGATCTTGCTGGTAGTCGTAGAGTTAAGTTTAAGTTAATAGAGATGTAATTTTCTTTGCATTGTAATTTGCAAAATATATTACTCTAATATGTGACTATTGGATCGGTAAATCCGGCATTGTTCATTGGTTCTTCTCTACTTGTTGTTCATGTTGCCCCCCATATCCAATTCCTGACTCCGCCCCTACTACAGGTAGACACCATATTTGATACAATCTACGTATGATCTTGACTCCTATCATGCTATGCCTGCTATAAGACAATACACATGAAACTTCATCATACCCCACGAGCAGTTTTTTTCCTTCGAATCATCCGTCACAACCATCTACGAGATAAACAATGTGCACATTACTACGTCGAACAAGAATTCTGTACAAAATAATGGTAATTTACATACCTACATATCACCACTTCATACACAAAGAAGGAACGACACATAACTAACTATGAAACTCGAATCTATATCTTTTAAACAACAGTCCTTGAACTAACAAAATGAAGAGAAAACACTGAACAACTGTTCATAGTGCAGAGTCTCCCTTGGCTCTGCTATGATTTATATACAACAGGCGTAGCCCGAAAAAAAGAACTTCCTTCTTGCCGAAGTAGGAAGATGTCACACTAAAATCCTTCTTGAAATTAGCTCAGTGTATCATTTGGTCCAAAGGATAACTGCCTGGCGAATCTGTATCAAACATCCTTCAAGAGCATGGTCAACAGGCATTGCTCTGTATAGCTGCAAACGGCTGGTTTCCCATGTCATTCTACTAGTATCAGTGCAGTAATACCTAGCATGCTTAAAAGTAGCTCGATTGTGTTTGCAGGAGCTCAAGGTGAGCAAGTATCTTGCCAATTATTGGTTTCAGGACAGGATCTCCTTTCTGAGCAAGATCAATGAGCAAAGCCTGTGCAATTTCACCATACCGCTCTCTGTGGGCTTCAAGCCGAAAGATCCTCTCCAGCATCCATATCGCCTTATCCTGGGAAATCAGGTCGCCCGCTTCCGCAACTCTCAGCAGAGCGTGAACACCTGATGCCTTTTCTATCACCTTGCTCCCATTTTCCCAAATCTCATCCTGCATAAGGGTAGCCAGTGCTTCCAGTACTGCTCCATCTGCTTCACGCTCTTCGCCTTCTAATATTTGGACCAGTGGATTGACCGCACCAGCTTTTACTAAGCAGAAAGTGCTTTTGACAGTGCACTGGCAATCGTGAACTATACAGTAAGATTCAGCTGATGGGGGAACACAAAGCCACCTTGGCAATTTTGTCTTGCGCAATGCTACTGAATTTTGTGACAGTTGAGCCAAGGATGTTGCTGCTTTAGACTTCGCCTCTACTGATCCTTCTGAAAGCAACTTAACAAGGCAGGGAACTACCCCATGTCCAACTGCTAAACTTTGTAGTTTCTTATCCCAAGGAACTGTGAACCGAATTAATAAGCCAGAAATGCCCTCAAGTAACCACATTCTTTGTGGTGTCAAAGATGTCGTGATGTTAGCCTCCAGTAAGGCGATCAGAAGAGGAAGCAAGTTTGCTTGTGTGAGAAACTCAGTTATCTTTTTGTCTGTCACCGGGAGGTTGCTTATGACACCAACCGCTGCAGCCTTCTCATATTCAGATGTAGGTGAAGAAATCATCTTTACCAAAATGTCAAGATGGGTCTCCCTGACCTGTTCGGTCAATTCTTGCGAAGCATCTTTTGATAGATGGAACATTAAATTCAAAGCAGCAATTTTGATATCAACATTCTTTTCTGTCAGGAATGGCAGGAGGAGTTGCACTCCACCATTTTGTCTAATTTTAGCTCTAGCCCTTTTAGCGTTTGTGTGCCCACAAATACTATTGAGGGCCCTTAGAAGATGAAGTTGAATTGCTGGACTCGATAAGTTAAGAAGTGAGAGCATCTGAGGAGCTACATCCTTATGAAGTAGGATACGATCAGATTGTGCTATAGTTGCGAGTATAGCTGAGGCTGGCTCTCTAAGGGTCATGAGCACTGATGTGACAGAGAAAAGGAGTTGGAACAGTGGTCCTGTTATGCCAGAATTTATCAAAAGTTCTGCATTTTGTAGAGAGCTAGAGAGATTACGTAAGGCACCTAGGGCAGATTGTTTGGCTTCAAGATTTCCAGATTTAAACATTTCCACAAGGGGCTCAACTGCTCCATCTTCTCCAAGGGAAGATTTCATCTGTTCAGAGAGGAACATTTTTGAAATAGCGGTTGCCATTAGGATCTTGTTCATATCAGAACCTGTAAAGTAAACAGGAAAATAAAGCTTAGAAGATCATAGATGGATATGACAGCTGAGTTTGAGTGGGAAGGCTTGCACCCAACATTCAGATTCCAATTTTTTAGGTCAAGTTGAATTTGGAAGTTTGCATCACTGCATGTTTTTTTTTCTCATAGTTCTTTATCATACTTTATCATTACTTCCTTCTTGCATTATCTCTTTGTTGGGGGGAGGGTTCCCACGGCCACCTCGGAGTGGTGGCACCAAGGTTCCCAAACCCAGAACCGGAAGAAATCTTGGCCGGCGGCCAGTAACGGTAACCAGTCGGTTACCAAAAAAACCGGCAAAAAACCAGTCACAATTTGAAAATCAAAACTTGAATTTTGGGATGTTTTGAAACCGGTAACCGAAAAAAACCGGCCAAAATTCGAAAATCAAAAATTGATACCGGCCGGTTTTTGAGTTCACGATCTCCACCGTAGAAATGGTAATCGCGGTTACAACCAGAATCACGGGATTTTGAACTCTGGGTGGCACCCATTGGAAAGTCTATCTCGAGCCAAATCCATAAGTCAACCTCGGCAAGGTCCGCATGGCCAACCTCAGCGAGGTTCGCGAGACCAACTTTGGCGAGATTCGCAAGACTAACCCCGGAGGGGGTCTAGGGCCAATCTCAAACGGAGTCCAAGATTAGCCACGAACCAACCCTAGAGTCCCGGACGTGGTGGGACTCTCGCGGGGCAAATGACGTAGATATCTCTAGGAGTAAGCTAGGCGCCAAGAGTAAACTTGTAACTTCACTCGTCTCCCTCTTCCTCTCTATAAATAAGACCTCTTGTAATAGGAGAGATGAGGCTATTTGTAAACCTAGACACTCATATTGAACCGGCTTATGTGTATGCTTCTCCTTGAGTCCCTCCGCATCCTCGGCTGTCTCTACATCCAATTGGGGGTGTTTCTAAATTTACTATTCGGTCTTGTATCGACGGCACTCATATACTATTTTTCATGAGCTGTCATTACTTTTATGGCTCAGATCTCAAATGTGCATATTCTGACCACTTTTAAATGCTTAGTTGTATAAAAACAAAGAAATTTTAAGAATACCATTATAACTTATGTTTACATATACTAAAAAATATCAGCATGAAGCACAGTATGGTAGATTAAAATACCTTCTTTTAGATAATGTATCAATGGTCGAAAATAACCAGCCTCTGCCATCAGCAGCACATTTTGTGGGTTGGATGACAACATGTGCAGCAACTTCTCTGCACCATCATGGGTGCCTGATTCATGTGCATTCCTCAATGTGACTAGCATTACTATACTTCCTTTGATCCTGCCAATCTTCTGCCGAACTTGTGGGATATCTGACAAATCCAGTAGCACTGCAATTGCTTCCCTTCTCTCATCGACATCTCTAGACAAGGAACGAACAATGCTTGAAAGTGCCTCAATGCTTGCCATCCTCTCCTGCAAAGCCATGGACATATCCATTTACAGTAAGGCAAGTGCCACGGGGAAGAATCATCAAGGTTATTAAACTCTGATGAACTATTAATTCTGATTAATCTTTTTTTTGTCAAAAAGGAAAAAACTTGAATAATCAGATAGTCCATATAATTGTAGTCACCAAAAAATACGATCCTGTCAGAATAAAAGGTGTACGGTTGAGGACCATCCCAATCACCAAAATTAATCATCTACCAAATTATCTCTGAAAATAACCTTTTGCTGCAACTGAACGTTTTGTTCTGCAACAGTTATCAATTGCAAACCTTCAATTCCACCGCACTTAGCACAATTGCAAATGGTTGAGCACAGGTCGAACGTCCTACAACTATCCAATATGCATACACTCTCCGTGCCATTGCAACATCCAAAATGACATTAAATGCAGCTTGATAATCGTCCCAAATGCAGGTAGAGCTACGATCTATCCAAAAGACCAAAACTACTCCGACGCGAGCATACCATCGAACACAAACCGTGCGCAACCAGAGGAATCAGAGATCGCAACCCCTTCCAGCCCTCACCTTGCTGTCGCTGCCAGAGCAGCCCGCAAGCCGCCGCAGCGCGGCCATGACTCGGACCCTGACCTCGGCGTTCCTTGCGCCGGCGAGCCGCGCGAGCAGTGCCGGCACCAGGAGCCCATCCTCGTCGTCATCCTCCCCAAGCCTCCCCTCCTCAGCCAGCGCCGCCACCTCCCGCGCCACCTCGCCGAGCTCGGGCTCGGTGCCGTTCTTGACGCGGACCAGGAGGTCCTCCACATCCACCGCCGCGCCGCCCCCACCAACCGTTCTTGGCATGGCGGTACCAACACACCAAGAAGCGAACAACACTGGCTGTAAGTGCAAAGGTCGTAGCTTTGCGATTGTCTGCGGCGTCGCAATAGGAGTGGCGTGGGAGTGGGAGCGGGAGCGGTATAGTCAGAGGAGGGGAAGAAGAAGAGGTCAAGTCGTCCATGGGGGAAGAGACGACCGGCCCGAGGCCGAGGAAGCGCCGGGGTCGCTGTCTCAGCTTCCGATTTTTGCGACAGGCCAGGCAGCGGCGAGTGAAACGAGCCACGGCGGATAGCTTTCCTCCATGATTTCTCAGTCACAGCAACCGAGTTGGACGTCAGAATCTTTTGCCTCGATTCGCACATTTCGATATTTGACACTGAATACATGCGCTTTTAACTTTAACGCTCATTCATGCGCTTGAAAATTTAACGCATCATCTGCGAATTCTTTTGATTCAAGGGATTCTCCTCATTTTCTCTCCTTTTATATTTTGACACTTGTCACTGCGAAAATGAAGAGAATCCCTTGAATCAAAAAAATTCGCAGTGACAAGGTTAAATTTCCAAAGGCGTGCGAATTGGGGGTTAAAAGTTGAGAGGCGCACATATCCAATGTCAAATATCGAAATTTCTCCACAGCAGCCATCGAATGACGAGTATTTTTTTAAGTGGGATCTACAAGTTAAATAATCTACATGTTAAAATCTTAACATCTACATCAGTTAAAATCGCAAGTATCTGTCTCTCCGTAATCTGTACTATAAACAGCTAAAATTTAAAAATTTTAGCCTAAAGTTATAAGCCGTAGCTAAAAAGAATAGGCCCTGATTTGTGTTTACGTGCATACAAAGTTACTGTAGATGGTACTCAGAACATAACTTTAAATTAGACACTAATTTATACTACGATTAGATTTATTGTCTTCATTCCTTTTTTTACTTTATGATTTTACTTTTCACGATTTTTAATATACGACTTTGACCATCATTTTGTAAAAATATTACACTAAAATATACTAATAAAGTTATAATATTATAAAAATATTTTTAATGATAAATCTAATAATTTAATTTTTATATAGCTAATATAAATAGTTTTAAATCTATTGACAGTTAAACTTTAAAAAGATTGACGGCACAGATTCTAGAAAATAAGTAAAACAGAACAAAAGGAGTATAAAGGAAGCGATTAGCGCTCGGACGTCTGATCTGAATACTATCTCCACTATACTTTCTTTGTTGTTGGATCTTACTTAGAGCCCATCTCCCAAGATGTCGAATCCCATTCCTCCAGCCCTCATTCGATGATGGTGCCCCCACGAGGAAGCTGCAGAGCGTTGCTTGACTCCTCTTCGACCATCAGTGGCCGCACTGCTCTATCCTTATGATCTAGAGAGAGGGGAGTGCAAGGAGAGCGAGGAAGAGAGAGGGGAGCGCAAGGAGAGAGACAGAGGAAGAGAGAGAGAGAGAGAGGAGCGCGAGGAGCATGCTGCTATGGTGGCTGCCTCCAGCCGCTGGAGATTGGCGAGCCATTGGAGGGGGAGTAGATGGGATGTATGTGAATAGGGATTTGAAGGTAGAGATTTGGTGGGTGAATGGCAAGGATAAGACAACTAATTTGATCCGATGTAACAAAAAAATCTTAGAAGTGCAACATTTAATTTATAAGTTTGCAATAATTTTTTGCTCCGCATGTAATAAACACAAAATCAACAAACGAAATGTGCAACAATTTTAAATTATTAAAGCAACAAATACTAGAGTCTAATGCAATAAAAATTAACCTTGTTTCAACAATGAAGAAATCATTGAAATGACTACAACATTCGATATCCTATATTACAACATTTGGAAATAACTACTGCAACAACAAATTAATACCCGACTACAACAAACAATACATGCTACAAGATTTGGGAAAGATACAATGCAACAAACAAAAGCATTTCTTACAACAATAGAGAGGAGTTGCAACACTTTGAGAAAACCCTTACAGCACACCTACCTAGTAGAAGAAGTGCCTAATGGTGGCAAGGCTCGGAGCTTGTCGGGGGTAGGTCACGGTGACATCGATGAGGTGCTCATAGCGGTAGAGCTCAGTTGGTGCTTGCAGAGGCCACACCCTGGTGGCGGTGGAGCTTGGGTGAGACTCACGAAGGCTACTCACTGCTAGAGCTTGTGGAAGCCATGGCCGGCTTTAGCGAAACTCCTCCACTAACCCCAGCTTCTTCTGCACGCGTCCTCTACACTAGTTCTTCCTGACCACCATCCATTTCCTTGCTAGCCTGGAGAGAGAGAGACATGGTGTGTTAGATGAGCAAGAATGGATAAGCAACGAATGACCACGAAGCTTCACATGTTGCTAGGCATAGTCAGTTTGGCACTACGACAGGTGGGCCTTAATTGGAGCTAGCGTCCGATGGTATCAGATTGTTTATGGTTGCATAGGCTGAGGAGTAACTAGAGTGAATCGATGTTCGATACACTAGACGCCTGAGCCATATCAATTCCCATTTATAAAACCTAATAAAACTATACTTTTATTAAGTTCTTTTCAAAACACACACACATATATCTATCATTTCTATTATTTTCATATGTTCAATCTAAATATTTAAAAAGATATTGATAGCCAAAGTTTAGAAAATTTGATTGTATGTACTCTACAACGATATCTTTTGTGCAGAAAAACTACAAAACGCTATAGTGTTCCCCTTCTGTTCGATGGTATAGACCACGTTTATTCAATCGAGTCACTAACGCACAAATCCTACGGCATCCCGACTAATATTATCCTACACCACTCCTCGCATCTATTGATCCCCATTTGCTTCCCATTCACTATCTTGCTCTCTTCGGTAGGGTTTCAACGTACGACCACGGTGTCACGGACGGCAATGGGAGTACAAGGGCGACGTTAGCCCTTCCTCATTGGTGCGCTTCTCCTCATCAGCGCCTTCTTGCTCAGCCACTGCATATGGGTGGACAACGACTGGCATGTGGGTGCGACTTGAGCCCCTAGCACGCTCCTCCTTATCAGTGCCCTCCTGTTGGCCACCACATCCATGCAGATGACGAACATCATACAGGTGCAACAAGAGCCTCTCCTCCTTGGCCCACTATTCCCCCTCAGTGCACTCCTACCCATCGACCATATCCCCGCAAATGGCAACTAGCTTGAGGGTACAGTAAGCGAGCCCCTCCTCCCTCGCCCTCACCCCACCTTACTATGACACATGTGTTTCCATTTTTTGCTTCAGTTTTGCTTCTCACACAAAAATATTTTTTGTACCAGCTCCTTTTTACATATACAAATATTGGAAAATTTGTGTTACTTGTTCCATGAAACAATACGTCTCAGATGTCCTATGTATACATTTTTGGCGGATATGTGTCCTAATATTTGGTTGTAAATGCAAGCGTAAAAAATCTGCACTAACAATTGCTTTCAATCATTAATTTGTTGGTTGAAACTCTCTGAAATTGTGCCTGAAATCTCTAAACATGTTGGAACTCTATGGAACTTTTGTTGTATACTCTCTGAAATTGTACTTGAAACCTCTAAAATTGTTGAAATTATGTCAACTTGCTTGTTACTCTCTAAAACATTATTGAAAACTCATCAAAACCTACTGAAACTTGACTCCTATGGGCACAATTTTTTCTCCTCTCTTCTTACTTATCTCCTCCCTTATCATCTCTTATCTCCATGACATGAATTAGGCAAGGTGTGAAGTGAATTTACCTTGGAGGCAACGAAATTCTCCTCCCTTTTATTTTCTTTCTCCTCTCTTCTTGCTTTTCTTTCCAGCCATCTAACCGAAATTATACTATAATTTTCGACGGATGCTAGTTATACTATTCTTTATACTAAACAAACTATTTACTTACTATAAAAATATTTACTACAAGATAAAAAAGTTTACCTTGCGGACGAATCGCTTCTCGCGGAAATAGCTGAACCTCCTTTTCTTCTTCTCCCCCTTCTCGCTCTCCCTCTCCTCTTCTCTTCTCTTCTCTTTTTTCTTTCTTTCCTCTTCTCTCCTCTCTTCTCTTTGTTCTTGCGCTCGGCCAGCAGGCACTCGGGCGCGTGACTTATATAGCCTATTTTAGTCGCCGAACGGTTGAGTGACTGGAGGGTACTATCGCCTAACCGTTTGGTGATAGCATTTATCGTACAACCGTTCGAATACTACATTTATATGGCCCAACGGTTGGACGACTGTCTTCCTATCGCTCGGTTATTGGATGATAGGAGCCAGTTGTCCAACGGTTGGGCGACAAGGGTTATTTCTATTAAAAAAATAAAATTGAAGGTTTGATTTTATATTTTCAAATAAAAAGATTATTTTTTAAAAAGAAAATCCAAAGTTGCTTTCGACGGCGGATTTGGCATGGGTTGATTGATGGGATCAAAGCTGCTTTCGTTTTCCTTGGCACGTCAGACGCGTTTATTAGTTTTGACCCATTCTTTAAGAGAAGGAATGGCTCAATGGCATGTGGCCAGGTCAGCTCCTCCGCGCTGACCAACAGGAAACTGGGATCCATCTGTCAAGGAGAGCTGGAGAAGCACCGTCGTCTGGTCTGCATCCAAGGCGATAAGCAGATACTCTGTTCCTACCTTTGTTTTTAACAGGGACGGGGACGTGCAGCATGTCGCAGTCTGGCCAAGCGCAAAAATGACGCTGTTCCTAGCGGCTCGACTGGGACGTCAAACTGGTTTGAATCACATCGTACGGCGCATCAAACTGTTGGGGCGTGCTCTGCTCTCCTCAGACTCCATGCGCGTTTCATATCAGAAGAACCAGCGTCGTGGGCCGAAGCCAACCCTCGCCGAGCCCCGTGACGCGCCCATCGGCCGCTCGATTCCCAGGCCCCACGCCCCCGGCTTGCGGCCCACTTCACCCGCGTACCGCGTGCGCATGTGCTGAGCAGCCCGTACGCGAAATGCCATCTCCCACTGCGGCAGACCTAAGGCGCAAACGGCCCATAGGCCGCAGGTGAAGTAAAAGGCAAATGAATCACGCTTGTAACTCACGCACCTTCAATACGTACGCCACATGAAGTACATACCAACAAGCGCACACAACGCAGAAGGCACATGAAAATCACACGAACACGTACGGCACACGAATATCACACGACGCAGGTCGTGGTGATTTCGGTTATTACATGCGAGTCCCTGAACTAAAACAACACTTGAAACAACACCTGTCTGTATACGTGCATACATACATAGCACAACGTACGTGTCAGTATATGCATCTGTGGCCGGCGCAGCTAAGAAGCCGGCTAGTCGCAGCACATCTCACATATCCAGCAGCAGCAGAGGGCAGCAATACTGAAACACATCGAGACGGCAAGGCCAAATCACGATTTGAGGAAAGTAAATAACGATCTAGCAAGGTACAGGGAATTATTATATTACATATAGACGTCAAGAGTATAACGAGGATCGCGCGTACCATCCTTCGATGAAACCTTTCTCTCCCCTTGAGGTTGTTCTTCCCCGGCGCGACTTCTTCCCGCCTTGCTCTCCACCCGCAGTTGGGTAGCCTATACACGTATGATTTACGGTATGAGCGCAACAAACATGAATTCTGGGTATGAATCTAGCTGCAGAAGACAGAGCTAACTGAACCCAACAAAGCGTTTGTGTTGGACATGAACAAGGAGAAACTTGAAGACCTGGAGGCGGAGGCGGCTGGTTGTTCCTGTTGTTCTCCATCATGTATGCGTAGGTGCCGACTTCGTGTGGAGAATGATGTAAACAAGCGATGGATTTCAACTGATGGGTGGTTGTCTTGGTTGGGATATCCTGACACGCCAATTCCCTATATATATAGGCCACCTACACTGCACTGCAATAATGCAATACTTAATAATAATACCTTCCGTGCTGGCTTACGTTTCTTGCAGATAAGCCTCTATTCTAACCAACCTTCAACACGTGGATAGTGAAGAGGCAAAAGTTGCCATCACCTTTTCTAGCACACAGTCAGAGATTGACAACTCGCTGATTCGCTGTTTGGACTTCGTTGTACAGTTTGCTTGTAAACAACCAGTTGTTGACAAAACGAAATTGTCTTCTAATCGATCACTGAGGCTCCCTTTCTTACTAATGTTGCCGGATCTTTCCCCAGAGTTCGACGTCTGTGAGGTCATTGAGAATAAGGTTCTCTTCAAAAGCTAGAAAGATAAACATCAGCTGCAAGAAAAGGCCGACCGGTTACATGTTCACACCTAGCATACGATCGAGCTCATCAATTAATTTCCACTTTCCCCATCCTGTTCAAAGTTTTCAAACGATTCCCGCAGCTTGAGACTTTCGTGTGCATGGGTTTCCTACTTTCTTTCTAGCATGCCATTGATTTGTTCGGTTTCAGCGTATATACTGCTGGCCTAGCCCTCGAGAGAACTTACACATACGAGCAGTCCCATCGCTTTGGTGGAGTCGTCCTCACCGGCGGCTTCGATGGTTGGCTCGTACACGCGAATGAATTCCCTAGGGTCTGTATCGCACTTGTATGGCTGGATAGTGGGGAACTTGAAATCTTCTAATCACGCTGACTGCTGCAGGCCGATGGAGAGTGGAGACTTCAGATCTACACGTCAGAGTGTAGCACGACTGGAGGTGGGGGCATCGCGGCTGTTCGCCCGATCAGGTGTGGCTTCCACCACTGCTGCCGACGGTGCCTGCTGGCTACGAGCCTCTTGCATCTCCCGCACGGCCACTGGGAGGTCTGTCAGCTCGCGCTGCAGTGTCCCGAGGGTTGCCTGAAGAAAGTTTCAATGGTTGGGAAGCGTTGTCACCTCCCGTAGGAGGCTGCGTAGATGTATATATCTCAGCCAGGAACAGCACCTGGCGTTGCGTTTACAATTGGAAACATACCCGGATTGCCTTTCTTTGTTAGACCGTATCTAAACTCGCTATCTTTAGTTAGCACTCCTAAGCAAATACGATACAAGGGATAGCAACTAACTATGGACTCTAAATGAAGGCAACCACCGGATATGCAGAGGATATGCAGAGGAGTCGGTTACAAATATACTCTTTCTAACAATTTCTGAATCACAACTTTCTTAAGTTGAGATTGTGCTTAAATTCTTCAAGTCGTCGTAATGGAAGAGGCTTGGTGAACCCATCTGCAACCTGATCACTGTAGGAACATATCGATATCTAATAATTTTTGATTGACTCGTTCCCGCACAAAATGATAGTCCACTTCAATATGTTTGGTTCGAGCATGGAATATTGGATTTGCTGATAAGTATGTAGCTCCTATATTATCACACCATAGCCTGGCAGCAGGAGGACTTTTGATGCTAAGTTCTTGGAGAAGGGTTTGGATCCACATTACCTCAGCTGTAGCATTAGCTAAGGACTTGTATTCTGCTTCAGTACTTGACCTGGAAACTGTTGCTTGCTTTCGAGCACTCCAAGACACAAGATTTGTTCCTAGAAATACTGCAAATCCACCGGTTGATCTTCTGTCATCAGAACATCCTGCCCAATCTGCATCTGAGAAAGCACTAACAAGCATAGACATGGAACTGTTAATATGTAGTCCAATCCCTATAGTGTATTTTAAATATCTCAGAATCCTCTTGACTGCTGTCCAATGTAGATCAGTAGGAGAGTGTAAATATTGACAGACCTTATTTCTTTGGAAAAGCAATATCCGCCTAGTCAATGTTAGATATTGTAAAGCACCAACAATACTCCTATATCTTGTAGAGTCTTCAGGACCAAGTAGATTACCTTGAGCAGACAATTTTTCAGAAGTGGACATAGGTGTATTCATAGGCTTGCAGTTTGTCATATTAACCCTTTTAAGTATATCTGAAGTATACTTTTCCTGTGTCAGAAGAATGCCTTTTTGTGTCTTTCTTACTTCAATTCCTAGAAAGTAATGAAGATCACCTAGATCTTTGAGTGCAAACTCAGTTTGCAAAGCTCTTAGAAGTCCCATAGTTGCATCTGTGGAAGAGCTTGCAACAATTATGTCATCTACATATATAAGCATGAATATGGTAGTATCCCCTTTACTGAAATAGAATAAGGAGGTATCAGCTTTGGATGGGTGAAATCCTGATTCTCGCAACTTCTCACTAAGTCTTGAATACCAAGCCCGTGGAGCTTGTTTTAATCCATACAGAGACTTATCCAATTTACAAACATGACTTTGTAGTTCTTTATTCTCATAACCAGGGGGTTGTTTCATGTATACATCTTCCTCTAGAACACCATGAAGAAACGCGTTCTGCACATCTAATTGGCGAAGGCTCCAACCTTTTGAAATAGCAATGGACAAAACAAGTCTAACAGTAGCTGCTTTGACTACAGGACTGAATGTATCTTCATAGTCAATACCATATCTTTGTTTAAAACCTTTGGCTACCAATCTAGCTTTATATCTATCTATTGATCCATCCGCTTTTCTTTTAATTTTATATACCCACTTGCAGTCTATTATATTCATGCCTTGCTTTATAGGTACTAGATGCCAGGTATTATTTTTCATTAATGCTGAATATTCTTTATCCATTGCATCCTTCCAATTCTTATTACTAAAAGCTTCTTGTAGACTTTGAGGCTCACCAGTAGAGGACAAAAATCCATACCTAATCCTTCCGTCAGTGTAGACTTTCGGTTTGACAATTCCTCTCTGTAATCTGGTCACTGGACGCTGCACAGCCGGGGCATGAAATTCACTGGCCACAAGCGATCCACCGGAGACGTCGGCGGGTGATCCTTCCGGACTCGGTACTCCGTGTGCAGGGAGAGTTAATGCATGGTCTGACGTTGCTGCCACCGAAGCACCAGAAGACGCGGGAGAACCACCAGTTGTGATCACATCAGTAGCTACGGGAACGTCCGCCTCAACAAGACCGGGAATTAAATTTTCCTCGGTATCGCCCCATGCAATGCAGAGCCATGCACGTCCGATATTTGCATCCCAGAGGCAGAGACTTCTGTATCGCCTGCACTGCTTTCTCCTGCAATATTTTTTGAGAATTGTTCTGCAACAGGGTTAGCTATATTATGTGAATCATTAACAAATTGATCACTACTATGTTCGCCCCTTTGATCAATAGTATTTAGCAGAGCTGGTGAAAGAAGAAGAATTTCGGATTTAAGTCGAGCTCCGGCATTAGGATGGAGTTTTGAGAAGGGAAATACTTCTTCATCAAAGACAACGTCTCGAGAAATATAGACTCTCCCAGTTGAGATGTCGAGACATTTGAATCCCTTGTGCATAGTGCTATATCCAAGAAACGCACATTGTTTTGAGCAAAACTGAAGTTTATGATTATTATAAGGACGAAGATTTGGCCAGCATGCACACCCAAAAATATGAAGAGAGGAGTAGTTTGGTTTGGTTTGAAAAAGACGTTCCAGGGGTGTGGACTGAATTGTCTTACTGGGTGTTCGATTGATTAGATATGTCGCTGCAAGAAAAGCTTCATCCCAGAATTTGAGTGGCATAGAGGCATGAGCAAGAAGGGCTAAACCAACTTCTACAATGTGGCGATGTTTTCTTTCAGCAGATCCATTTTGTTGATGGGCATAAGGACATGACACCTGATGAGAGATACCGACTTTTCTAAAGAAGGAATTCAGTTTTTCATATTCACCGCCCCAATCAGTTTGCATGGATATAATTTTTCTGCCAAACATTCTTTCTACAAGATTTTGGAATTCATGAAATTTTTGGAAAACTTCAGATTTATGCTTAAGAAGATAAATCCAAGTAAATTTACTGAAGTCATCAATGAAACTGACATAATATTTATTTCTTCCAACTGATTCAATTGCAGGTCCCCAAACATCAGAAAATATCAATTCTAAAGGAAAATGTGACACACTTGTCGATTTTGAATATGGTAGTTGATGACTCTTTGCCTGCTGACAGGCATCACAAATAGTACTTTTATTTAAATCTAAGGAACATGGGAGATTATTTTGACTGACGATTTGTTGCACAATCGGTAGAGCTGGATGTCCTAGCCGGTTGTGCCACTTTGACAGGGATGGCTTGATGCCTTGATGGCATTGTAGACTTGTTTATTTTGCTTGACTGAGGTAGAATTAAGCGGATAGAGACCTCCTTCACATCTTCCTCGAAGAAGAATTTTCTTCGTTGCCTGATCCTTGATCAAGAAGAAGTTTGGATGAAATTCAAGAAAGGCGTTATTGTCAGTAGCTAGTCGGTGAACAGAGACAAGATTTTTCTTGGCTTTCGGAACATGTAAGATATCATTGAGTAAAAGATTACGATATGGGGTATGAACAATAGTATGACCAATGTGTTTAATGTCCATACCTGCACCACTTGCTGTGTGTATCTGATCCGTGCCAGTATATTTTTCCCGAAGAGCCAATTTGTCAAGATCACTCGTAATATGATCTGTTGCACCGGTGTCCGTGTACCAGTTGGTATCAACTCCATATGAGTTTGTGGCGACAGCAGCAGATTTTCTCTCGGAAACATACTCTTCATCGAAGCGGTGCCAGCAATCAAGAGCAGTATGGCCAGTTTTATCACACACCTGACAGCGTGGACGATTTTCATTGCTGATGTTGGAGCTTCCGTAGTGGTTTCTGCCTGTTCCGCGACCACCACGGCCACCACGACCATCTCGGCCGTTGCTGCGACCACGTCCACCATGGTTGCGTTGGAAGCTTCCACGCCCGCGCTTGGCAGCGTTTACCGAACCGTGAGAGCTTCCCTGCAGTAGATCCATTCGGTTTTCAAAGCTAATCAATTGTGCATATAGTTCGCTCACCGTGATTGGCTCTTTCCTGCCCAGAACGGTTGTAACCACCGGATTGTAATCAATGTCCAGACCATTGAGGATATAAGAGACAAGCTCTTCATCATCAATTGGTTTGCCGGCTGCTGCCATCTCGTCACCATACGCCTTCATCTTGCCGAAGTATTCGGGCATTGAGAGACCCTTTTGAGTCTTTGCCGAGAGGGCCATGCGTGTGTTGATCACTCGCGCTCGAGTCTGCGAAGAGAACATGTCTTCTATCGCCTTCCACACCTCCGTTGCGCTTGTCATCGCAGCAACATGCGTGAGGATCTCCCTTGATAGGGTGGAGAAGAGATAGCCCAGAACTTGCTGATCAAGGGCTAGCCACTTTGCAAATTCAGGATTTGGCTCTTCTACGGCTTTGTCTCCAGTCTTGACGATGATCTTCGCCGGCGGTGCCGCTGTGGTTCCGTCTAGGAAGCCAGTAAGTTGAGCACCTCTCACGGCGGGAAGGACTTGCGCTTTCCAGAGCATGTAATTGCTCTTTGTCAACTTCTCCGTGATTGGATGGCCAAGTGAAGAACTCAAGGCCATGGCCGTCGTAAACGAAGAAGCGCTCGCCATAGATGAGATCTAGAGGATTGGCTCTGATACCATGAAGAAAGCTTCAATGGTTGGGAAGCGTTGTCACCTCCCGTAGGAGGCGCGTAGATGTATATATCTCAGCCAGAACAGCACTGGCGTTGCGTTTACAATTGGAAACATACCCGGATTGCCATTCTTTGTTAGACCGTATCTAAACCTGCTATCTTTAGTTAGCACTCCTAAGCAAATACGATACAAGGGATAGCAACTAACTATGGACTCTAAACAGAAGGCAACCACCGGATATGCAAAGGATATGCAGAGGAGTCGGTTACAAATATACTCTTTCTAACATTGCCAACAGAGTGTTCTCCATCGTTGGGGTGGTCGCACTTGCCTGAGCGGTGGTGCGCGTTGCAGGGTTGTTGGCGACTACGACCTTGCATCCCTTACAATCCCTAGCTATCAACCTCTCCAACTCAAATAGATGGGGTAACCAGCCCACATATAACCATAAAAGATATTATGCATTAGCACAACTAAGAAAACCCATTAACCCCCACACCAGGTTTTACATTGACACAGGACTTATGCATGTTTTTCGAAGCACATAAGTCTAAACCTGCTAAGGAGCAAACTTCCATCCACTTGGCCTCCTCAGCATCTTTTTGACCTAAATCGCTCTCCAAATGCCCTCTAAGTATCGTGGTTTTTGTCCCTTTGCCATTTTTGGTATTTTGGCTTCAGCCAAAACACCTTTACCTTGATTATGGACCTCACCTCTTACCTGAGCCTAGTTCATAATTATTTTCTCCTTTACAAGCAATTCTCATGCTTAAACGTGTAGGTTCACCAATGACTTACACATCAGTAAGTCTCTCCATGTCAGTTCCCTCCGACCATGTCTCACTTGCATTGATTGCACCATTCAATGAACCATTATTCTAACATTTCCTTCAACATCCCCTGTTTTCTCTTGTGCCTCACTTGAGCCTAACCATTCCGCTTGGCTTTCTTGAGCGCACCTCAGCTCATCTCAAGCCTAATCCCGGTCCATTCCGTCAACCATGGCTACCTGCAAGCACCTTGCACATCAAAGACCAAGTTACTATTTTTGGACATAAGTTCTTCATAACTTAACTCATGTTAGTCTAAACATGTTTTACATATCATGAATGCAAATGACCTAGACATAAAAACTCAACCCATGACCAATTTCCCAAATTCCCTGAAACCCTCTCGGTCATTTTGAGAGATGGCCGGTCTGACTGCCATTGGGTAGTCAGTTAGATGACTTCCCTTGAGATGGTCAGACCGCCAGGGCAGAGTACCAGAGCAACCCTCTCAAGAAATTCAGTAAAAAGCCATCTAGTTTTTGCTCAGACCTCCATATGAAGTGACACCTAGTACAAAGACATCTTAAGACACTCTAACATAAGTGCTTAGTGTCAAAGAGCTAAAAACCAAACTAGCCAGTTTGACTGGTTCAACCAAGTTGGTTAGACTGTTGCCTAGCAAAAATTCTTGAGGGCACCTCGGTCGGTCTAATCGGTTAGGCAAATCGGTCAGGTTCTAAAAAATTACAAACTTTCACAAATGCAAATTTAAACTCAATATTATTGCTAATTACCAATTGTTCAGCATAATTAAACTATGGACATTCTCAATGTGGTTCTTCAAATTTTCTCCAATCGCATGAAACCAAGAAGCGTTCGCATATATAGCACTGTAGCCAGTTTTTAAATTTGGCTCCTAGGCACACGTTTCTCAAATCTAGCTCCCTCCACGACCTTGGCAGCCGCAGCAGGCGACATGTGCCGCTTACCGCACTGCCCTAGCTCAGCAGGAGGTGACAAGCATGGTAGGACGTGCGAGCTCGGCAATGAAGCGACGGGCGTGACAGGTGGCAAGCCCCACCATCTTGCTGCTGCGTTACTATAATATTTATGAATCATACATTTTTTCATTACTATAATATTTTCGATAATGCATTGTAAAAAATTGGCTAAACTGGGCCAGCCTATTGCGTTAGATACTGCTACTAGACATGTCTGACAGCGGCCCCATCGTCCTGTAGAGCTTGTGCATCACGGAAGGAACTGTCAAGCTTGGGAGACGCGGCAGGACCTGCCGAGCTCCTACGACAGCCTGACGATGGGGCCTATTGCCTCGTTGCCGAGCTCACACATCTTGCCACGCTCGTCGTCTTTTGCCGAGCTCGAGTAGTATGATAGGCAGCATATACCGTTTGTCTCGATTGCCAAGGTCAGGAAATGAGTTAGATTTATAGAAACATGCGCTCATGACTAATTTATTTTGTAAAAAAGCTGGTAGAGGTGTAAAGAACTCCAAAACCAAAGCTAGGCAATCCCCACGAGCTCCCATCAATCTCCAAATCTATGGGCCTGTTTGGGAGAGCTCCACCACTTAAAACGTGGATCTGGAGCAGCAGCTCCATGGAGCAGCTCCACCGTGGATCTGTGATCCCACCATGGAGTGTTTGGCTTGTACAGCAGCTCCAGATCTACGAAATTGAGGTTTTGGTGGGAATGACCACTTTTGGTGGGATGGAGTGTGTAACCAGTGGCATTGGTGGGTAATTACCACCCAACTCCACGGTGGAGCACCCCTTAAGGAGCTCCGTGAAATTCATGGATCTGGCCCTCAGATCCAGAATTTTGGTGGATCCAGATTTTGCGAAGCTGGAGCGTTTAGGTAAAATTTCGTAAAATGAAGCTGTTTTTCGTGTATCTAGAGCTGATGAAGCTCTCCCAATCAGACCCTATATCAAATCTCCCACAGATCTCTAGAGGAATCCATGGAGTGCGAGGCAGAGAAGCTGCAGTTCCTTCGTGCTCCCTTTCTCCTCGCTCTTCCTCGCCCACATCACCATCTCGCACATCGAATCTTACGACTCTACCCTCGACACCGCTGCCTCGGGTACCCCCCGGTAGCGCTATCCCCTTCACTACCGACTAGGCCACTGCTCCTCTTCAAGGCTGCATCCCCTTCCTCACTACCGACTACCGACATGACGGCGGCTGACTCGAGCCGGTAAAGGTGGGGCATGGCGCGCGACGACCGAAGCTGGACCCGCCGTCCTCTCCTCACAGGCCCTCAGGAGAGAGAGAGAGAGAGAGAGAGAGAGAGAGAGAGAGAGAGAATGGAGTGGAGGCCTCACGGAGGAATGGCGAAAGCGGACATGTTTCGTTGCGTGGAGACATGTCGGTGAGGTAGCCAGTGATGTGTGCGGTGGTCGGAGGCTCGTCGGCGGGTGCAGCCGTGCTCAGCAAAATGGAGACGACGGGTTAGAGAAAGAAGTTGGTAGGGGGCATAATTGTCCAATTTGGGACAAATTACTAGTGGACTTTCATTTTTCTGAACAGGGCGACTCTGCGATGGCATATCTCGAAGCTCGAAGCCTGTAACTGCAGTGGTATATTAAAAAAACGGAAGTGCTAAACATCAGTCGACTGCTTTTTTAATTGAAGTCAGTCATATTTTAGATCGTCCATTTTACTTTAGGATTCGTGTTCTGATCGGTCTGCAATTTTATTGTTGGTTTGTACACGTCTGAATCTCATCCGTTTGTAGCTAGGTCCACATACGCGCGTGTACTATTGCAGGTGTAGCGGAGTACTCAAGATGGCCTAGTCTAACTCCAGTCAAAGTAGACGTCGACCACGCTTTTGGCTTTTTCAATCACTTTAAAATCTTCATTTTTTAATCATCATTAAATATACTTTTTACATATACAATGCTATAAAAAATAGATTTTGATGTAATTTTTTTATAGAACTCACTTGTACGTAAGTATAGAACTATTTTTCCAAAATGTTTTGTTTGGTTAAATTTCCTAAGATGTTTTGTTTGGTTAAATTTCCCAAAATGTTTTGTTTGGTTTGAATGCTATGTTTTATTAAATTTCCCAAGATGTTTTTTTGATTTTCTAAACTTTTTCTTAGAAGCATATTTTAATACAGAGTACTATCACACACCCAATGTTTATTTGTTAATTAAAAAGCGACATACATTGCTTTTCGAATCTTTTTCTTAATAGGCTTAACTAATTTGTTTGGTCAAGTATCACTACTTGTTTTGTATGCTCGAAGCATAGTCAAATTTTATTTGATTAAATTTTCTAGTTGTTTTGTCACATAGTTATTGTTGTTTTTGTGTCTCATGCGTTGTATGGGCCCTTTGGAAGGATGTCGATTATTTTCTACTGTTGTTCCTCGAAGACAATGAAAGCCCGATTAGGGAAAAGGCCATCCAGAGAAAATAAAAGCCCGTAAAAACGCAGATCGTGAAAAACATTCCTCGACTGTTAACGTTTGCGTACCGTTAAGCCTATCGTGTCCTTTTGTTTTTTTAATTGTGCTATTACGGAAGATGAGTTACGTGGGATTTTCATCCTACGGTGCCAAATCTGATTGATTTGCTCAAAAAAATCAGTCGAATGACAAATAGACACTCACATTTTAAATTACTTCTGGTCCATAAGGAAGCGGGCCATAACAGCCGGTGGCTGAAAAAACGTGCCGTTAATAATCGAAAATAATCGAAACAACCCAAAGAAGCGAAAAACAAAACAACAATTGAATCAAATAACAGGAGCCATCAGATGCTGATCCAACGGAATGAAAAAGTGACTATCAGATATTTCTTTCTAATTATCATCCAGATTTATGGCCAACGGTCACAAATTCTCCCCGCCTCCTCTAAAAAAAATCTCCCCCTTCCAAAAAAATCTCCTCCCTCCAAAAAAGAGATCGTTCGATCTCTAATCTAACGGTCCGAAATTTGGATGATTGCTAGGAAGAAAACATCCGGGTAATACCTATATATCCAAAAAAAAAAGCCGAAATCTACGGCGACGTATATCTAAATAACCTTATTTCTAATTAGGATGGTGGAGAAAGAATAAAACTTTGGTTTGGAAATAGTGCAAGATGTGTGTTTTGATGTCCTATCGATCTAAACAAAAGTAGTGCAAGATGCTAACAAAGGAGATAGCGAAAGTCTCAAAAGGTAAATCTAGCTAAAGTTTTACCATATCAACGACGGATCTTTGCTAGTGCATTGTGGTGGTCAGGCCGGTGAATCTATGGTATTACAGTTACATGTTTCTTCTTCGATGTAAACTGAAAGGAAACGGTGGATCAATGAAGAACACAGATATATATGTGCAAACAAAAGTAGCTTACCTGACGACCCTTTGACACTGCATGCTTGTCTGAACTATATGAAATTATAAGTTGATTTCTAATTCTTAATGATTTTTATTTTTTATTCCATAGAAGGAATATCTCCAAGTGAACAGGTGGAAAGACACATGTTTCAAATGTACGCATATATATGATGTATCCATTTGTGTCTCATCCCTAAGTCTCTGCAATCCATATTAGTAGGAGATCCATGGCCAATACCAAATTCTACCAATACACATGCTACAGACACAGTTTGCATATGAAGAAATGAATCAACCCCAACGAGGGAAATCCGGACAGTTCGGAAAGGGAAAGAAAACGGAGGTCGCAATCCTTGTTGCCTTTTTTTTAGAAAGAACAGACGACTCAAAAACTTTTTTGTTTTGAGCGGAACGGAGGTGTCAATAAAAAAGACGGGAAGATGCAAACATTTTTTAGAAAAATTTTCTGACTTATATTAATAATGCAAGGATAAAGTACACAAGTACCCAACTTTTACATCAAAGATATCCGATGAACAACATGTTACCATCAAGTTATTGAGTCAATGAACTGCTGAACTTCTTTATCTTCCTCGCCGAAAACTCCAGATCTTGTAACGTCAATGCGATTGTCGACGGTTACGGGAGCGGGAAGTAGATTGTCAAGAATTTCCATGGATATGTAGGACTTGCTTCTTGGTAACGGTGTTGTTCGTCGAAAGAAAATCAGAAAAGATGTTAAACCAACTTAGTCTGGTGTCGATTTTCGGTATAGACGTCACCGTCCATGTGAGTTGGTACAACAAAACCCATCACGGATAAAATAAATTCGTCAGATAACTCGCCGAAGAAAAAAAAAGGTAGAAAAGTTGATTTAGTAAAAAAACACAAAAGGAACTAAAAATGTAAAATTACTTCTGAAAAACCATGGGTATTTCGTCCACTCAATGCCAATAATAAAGTTGAAGATCAGGGGTAGGGATGCTAATGGGTTGGGTTCAAATGGACTAAACGGAGTGGGTTCTTAATTGGGTTGGTTTTGGATGGGTGGAAACGGGTTAGAAGAGTGAACGGGTTGGGTTACCTCATAAAAAGGGTTGGGTTATGGTGGGGTGAGTTTAGAAATTTCGGGTTGAGATCGGGTTGTGAATGGGTTCAACCCGTGGCATAGCATAATGGAGTGACACTTGGACTGTCCATAGACTTGGACTACTATACTTAGTTATAGCTTTCTAGAAAATCATGTGAGAGCCACATGTACACATATGCCTACTAATTTGCACAGAGTAGCTCCATATATACAGAATCATTTGCAACAAACTTCAATCGATTTTGTAAAACTTTTGTAGTGTGAATGCGATGTTGAAATTCCAAATACCGAAGTTTTACGAAAACTTCCTATAAAAGCATGTGGGGCCACGTGTAAATTTAGCCCTGCAAATCTATATAGAGTAGCCCCCCTACATGCAGAATCATTTTCAATAAATTTTAATTTATTTCGAGAAACTTTTGTAGTGTGAACGTGAAGTTGAAATTCTAAACACCGAAGTTTTACGAAAACTTACTATAAAATACATGTAGAACCCATGTGTGCGACTAGCCCCGCCAATTTGCACAGAGTAGCTTCCCTTCACATAGAATCATTTACAATAAATTTCAATCAATTTTGTAAAACTTTTGTAGTATGAACACGAGGTTGAAATTTTAAAACTGAAGTTTTACGAAAGTTTCCTATAAAAACATGTAGGGCCCACGCATGCACCTACCCCAACCAATTTGCATAAAGTAGCTCCCCTATACGCAGAATCATCTTCAATAAATTTTAATTGAGTGAACGCCAGATTGAAATTTTAAATACTAAAGTTGTATGAAAACTTCTTATAAAAGTATGTGGGGCCACGTGTATATCTAGCCTTGCCAATTTGCACAGAGTAGCTCTCCTACATGCAGAATCATTTACAATAAATTTCAATCGATTTCATAAAAATTTTACAATGTGAACGCGAGGTTAAAATTTCAAATACCGAACTTTTACGAATAAGTAGGTTAGTAAATGGGTTGAACCCGTGGTTTCTGGTTAGGTTTAAGTGAAAGATGGTTTGGATTGGGTTGGATTTAAGTATAAAGTGATTTGGGTTAGATGGGTTTGTGAAAAATCTTAATGGGTTAGTAGTGGATTGAACCCATGGATTCTGGTTAGGTTTAAGTGAAAGATGGTTTGGATTGAGTTGGGTTTAAGTATAAAGTGGTTTGGGTTTGATGGGTTTGTGAAAAATCTTTTATAGATTGTGTTGGGATGGAAAATTGGTTTTGTCTTATATGGATTGAGTTAGTTTTAGGGTAGATTTAAAGATTTAAACCTATTAATGGGTCTAAGCAGAGGAGAGGGGCTAGCGAGGGAGGATGGTGGCGAAGCTACTGGCAGGGGCTAGGTTTTGCTCGACGGGAAGATGCAAATAAGTTGGCCTAAAATTCGCTCAGCCTTTGGGGTCGACAGCCACAGGCCATGGCCCAACAATTCGGCCGACCTCCGGCCTGATAAAAGTCCAGTATCTGAGAAAGACGGGCTTTTACAATAATGGGCTGAATGCCACGGTATATATGAAGCCCACCGAATTTCCCAATGGAAAGGTATCATTTTCATCTGAAGGTACCATTTTTTCCCTCTTAATTATGGTATCTTTTGTTGTAACTACCAGATGATTACCAATTAGTGTTGATGACCTGATGTGGATGATCTATCGTAAACTTCGATACTAGTTTCAAACAAATGTCACATGGTGTTGCAGGTAGCATAATACAAGAGAGATCGTATGATGAACAACTATAATAATTACTGAGACAGAATTACAAGTCTTATTAGGCTAAACTCAAACTGAAATGTGCTCCCTTCTGGAACTATGTTGCCCGACAGATGCATCTCTTGGGTTTCCATAGAAAAGTACTTCCTAGCTATCTCTCTCTCTAATTGGTATGCTAGCTTTTGCCTTTCATTGTTTCTTTAGGACCAAAGGCGGTGGCTAAAGAAGGGATGAATAGGAGCTCACTCCTTTTTGATATCTAATCAAATCCTCGGGTTGTCCACGGCTTCGGAACACACGGTGGAGGATCGAACACACAAAGCATATAAGCTAACCCTACAAAAACTGAGCCAAAGACTCCTCTGGCGGTCTGACTGCAAGGAAATAGCGGTCTGACCGCAAGGCCGGTATGACTGCAGGTCACTACCAGTCGGACCGTTCGGTCGGTTTGAACAGTGCCTAGGTAGAGACAAAAACAACTTTGATTCAAAACTCTAAAGGACCCTATTCGAAAACCATAGCTCCAAATCTTATGAAACTTGGTACAAATCTTCACAAGAACCTATTCCGAGTAAAAATCAAGAAGATCAATATCAAAGTTTCAACCGTTATCCAAAACAAGAAAAGTTGCACTAAAACTAGACCAAAATCAAACTTAGAACCAAAGGCTTGCTCGTGCGTTAAGAATTATCAAGATGACCTTAGATGAGTTCCCACATATCACAAGAAGTAAAAACATCCAAATATTCGAATTCAAAATCCCTGGAACAAGATTTCATAAGAATGGCTCCAAAACAAACTAAAACCAGGTAAAGCCAAAAAGTTTTCATAGAAAGTGCCTAGATGATGGAATTTGGTTTTCAAGAGATACGTCCACCACTTACATATCTTTAGTACCAAGAAAGATCAAGTGAGAAAAAGAAAACAACAAAAATCAAACCAAATCCAGAAATAAAAAAACATCAACTTGAGCACAAAGACTTGAACAAATTTAATAGATCTATTAATACTTAGAGATAAATGATTATAACCACACCATTATGGAGGATATAGTTCTAACCCTAGATTGAGTACTCACACAAAGCTTCCAACACAAGGAACCCTATTCCTAAAATGCTTCTCCAAGCACAAGAGATATTTTCTCTCAACACACACAAAAAGGCTTATAAAGTGAAGACTCCTCACCTCACATCTAACCCTAACAACTAGCCCACATTTTAGTGTATATAATTACTTACAAATGGAGAAACCCGATAATCCACGCATAAATTATTTTTATACTTACACACATGCATGTTTATCAAAGTGTGACTTTCACAAGGCTCCAATAGCCCGATAACACGCTCTCATCCTCTATGATGCTTCTCCTTGAAGCCAACTCCATAACATAGTCAGTCGTGCCTAATGACTTACTACCAAGATTGTACGTCTCTTCCTGAGGAACGTCATCACTTGAAACACCCAAGTCCAATGGCACACCACATGCATTCATTTACCTTCTCATGATACTTTTTCTCCTGTACCTCGCTACTTGAGATGTAGCCTCACCCAAATTTACGTGACCCTCCATGGTCTCAGGCTCCTCCTCTAGCCTCGATCTTACTATTGACCACCAACAATCACCAAACATGCTACACATCAAAGAACATGCAATCGTCATGAGTACAAATGACATACACTTAACTCACGTTAGCAAACACCACATAGCACTCCTGTCCATGATTAACACAATGCATGGACTCCCGCCATGACTAACACCATGCAAAGACTCCCGAAAAGCTCCTAGAGCAATAACACAACCGAGATAAAACTCAGATCACACCACTCAGCAAAGGTTGGTCTGACCGCTAACCAACGGCTGGTCAAATCGCTAAGAATTGACTCAAACTCTTCCCGGTAATAGAAGACTGATCTAATAGCTGGCCCAATGCCAGTCAGTCTGCCAGTGGTTTGAACGCCGACCACAGACCGGTCAGACTGCTTAAGAGCACCAGAAAACTCCCTATTTGGAATTTTGATTAATCTCTATCTAGTTTCAGCTCAAAACTTCACTTTGAGTGGTGCCTAGTGTAAAAACATTCTCAAACACACCTACAAAATTGTTTGGTGTCCATTTTCCCAAAGGCCACATGGCCGATCAGACCGCCGATGCCAGGCTGGTCAAACCTCTTAAATCTTGACAGTGAACTGCAACTTTGCAAATTCAGACAAAATCAAACTCAAACAACGTAATAACCATAATTGCAATGTCAAATACTCATCACTAATATGGGGTTGCCACCATATAGTCTTATAATCTCTCTTGATCAGTAATTTGATAAACACGCTAAAATACAAGAATTTGAGTTGTTTTTTATAAGAAAGGCAAATAAATTATAAAAGCCACAAATGGTTCGAATAAAAGTGCAATTGCTCACCTTGATTATTGTCAGGGCATGAGCAAGTAGCAAAGCTAACCACAAGAGAAAATGCAATGCAAATGCTCTCACATTAAGCTTAGGATTTCAGATTTGCAATTTCTCACGTTTTGCTCTCAAAAAGGCTCATTTCCACATTCTTAGTTCACTCTTCATTTTTTATGAGCATTCTCTCCAATTTAAGATCATTCTCATGATTATCTCCCTTTTTAACGAAAACCAAATTTTGCTTTACATATTCTTCCCCTTTTGGCAAAATTGTTACAAAGGGTTAAGGAGCTATACAAGCTCACTAAAACTCTCTATTTCTAATTCTCTCCCTCAAATGATGTATGCTAACAAGTAAAACACAAATGAGCAAAAGAAAGAGCATATATGCATAAATGAAAATAAAAAACCTAAAAGAGCTTTGCAAATTATTCAAAGTGAGGTTCAAATTAAAAGGATACCACATCATGATAAAGCATATATAATCAATCTAGATAAGACAGTGCACTTTAAAGCATTCAAATTAATTTCAAGATAACTAAGGCTTCAAAATTGACAAGTTTATCTACAGGTATTCAAATATGAGCTAAGCCATGTCAAAATGCTAAATGGAATCAAGAAGATTAATTTGAATTAATTTAGAGTGTTACAAGTTCAATATTAAATTATTTTATTCAAACACTTTTGGTTTAATCACATCTAGCAAATTTAGCACTTGTAAAACATTTTTTTTGCTTATTTTAGCCATTTTCACATTTTGACTTTGTCTTTAATCAATTTTAATTGATCTCAAACCATTGTCGACCACAACAAGTATTACGCTTAAGAGAATGTCTCGGTCATATAAAACTCCTCTCAAGTTCATGACTAATACAATAACAAGCCGTCTTGTAAGAGAGAATTGTTGAGATCGAAAACAAAGCATACAAAATATCATTTGTTCAATTTATATATAGTTCAAGAACAAGAAACTATTCCTTAGTCGATGGAGCACAACTGTCCCACCTCCTTACCATGTGGAAGCAATGTAAAACTCGTGTGTGGGAGAAATCTATATCGTAGGTCTCTATATACTAATTGAATGGAAATGTAGAATCTAGCTTGAATATTATACAGGAGTATAAGAGTTTCTCCTCTACCGTATGATCGTCAGGGAAACGATCATGCTTCTCGAATTTGCACCCTAATACCTTGTGCTTAGAATACTTCAAACATTACTACAGAAAGCCTAATACTAGACGGTCAATCACAGACGGTTTGACAAAACCGTCTGTGACCAATACTAACACAGGCGGTTTTAATTTGGACACCGTCTGTGTTGGCGGCGTCGGGGAAAACGAGTATCACAGACAGTTCTTACCGATGAACCGGCTGTGATACTTCGGTATCACAGACAGTCTGTATTAAAAACCGTCTGTGATAATCCCAGATTATCACAGACGGTTTTTAATTAAAAATCGTTATTAAAAACCGTCTGTGATAATGGAAGTAGGCATTTATTGCTCTAGATATGGTTAGTAATGAATTTTATTTTTTCTTTGCATGCATTACAATTTAAATCTAAGTAATTGGTGAGTGTTATTAATTGAAGATGGTTTGCAAAATTGTTGGTTATATAATAGCTGTTGTGTTTATAATATGAATTGAGGTAGCAAATTAAGCCTCAATATAATACATGTGGCCGGTATATATGTAGTAATAATTAGTTAATTTAATTTTTAATACTAAGTTGTTATATATGTACGTAGTGTAGGATCGAAGCTGGATGTATGCCACGAGCCGTATGAGTGAAGAGTACATTAATGGCGTGTCTGCTTTTACAAGAACTGCCGAGGAGGATATGTTGAATAAGGGGGTGAAATATATGTACTGTCCATGCACGAAGCTCACGAATGTGTCTTCGCGGTGACCTTTGACGATATATTTAGTCTTTTCACGCTCAACGCTCTCGACGCCTCACTCGTTCGATGCTGGACGCTGTAAGTCTGTACAATCACAGTCTCTGTTCATGTAATACCGATATATGTCACAATTTGTTGCTTTTCTGTGTGTGTGTGTGTGTATATTCATGCTGACCGAAGCTAGATCATTGAAATCACCAATTGGTTTCCTGGACCCACGCTTGGTCGCCATTGATACCATCAACGAAGATGCATCCTTCGTCGAGAACTATATTACAAAAGCACTGCTGGCTCACCGTGATAAGGAATTTGTTCTTATGCCATATAATGAGTACTTCCATTGGATTTTAATTGTAATTATACCAAAATGGAACAAGGCTATATACCTTGATTCTCTAAGTAAGAACAAATCCAAGTATACAGCTATCGCCCAAATACTCGATAGGTAAGTACATTGTACATTGTACTCTTTCTTTCCTTCCGAATGACTAATCTAACTTTTTCGAATAACGAATGTCGTTCGTCACATACGTTCAACAAACATGTGGCTCGACGACAGGGGCCAAGCCCTTGAAACATGCTCGCAATTTTTGGGTATTCGCTAGCTACACATTAATTAATCATATACAACACTTAGTAGTAATGCCTCTTGATTTAACACATTCTATTTTTTGCAGTGCCACCAACGGTAGGGCAAGGGCAACACGTGTGGATACTACGTGTGCCACCATATGAGACTACTCCTCGATTCCACCAAGATCACCAATTCTAAGGTTTGTCAATCTTCCCACATTTATTTCATACATGTCAGGTTTTATATGTACGCGCGTTGATATTTCTATCGACAGGCTGCGCCCATCTCTACATCTGCATTGAAACAGCCGAACTTTGCAAAAATTCGAGGATAGTTCGTTTGGTTTTTGTGGACTAAAGTCATAAGATCATATGGAGAGTTCCACTGCACAGAATGATTTTTTATTGCTCTTATCACTCTGTAATTGTGAATTTGTTAATAGATATTTTATTTCATTTCAATTAATTCATTTGCGAAATGGATGCCTTATGTCTGTGAATGAAATGTGATGTGAATTGGATGTTTTATGTTTGTCAAATGAATTGAGATGTGAATTATATGTATACATATACTTGTTTATCTGCTTGTTTCAGAGGGTATGGCTAGCATTTCCTGAGGCTAGCCAATAAACAGAAATATATTTAAGGGTAGAAAAGAACATCACAGACGGTTTTTAGTTACAAACCGTCTGTGATAGGTGACATATCACAGACGGTTTATAAATAAAAACCGTCTGTGATATATCAATATCACAGATGGTTTTAGTTAAAAACCGTCGCGATAATCGCTATCACGAGCGGTTTTGATTAAAACCGTTTGTGATATTGATATATCACAAACGGTTGTCGAACCTTCTGTGATAACCTTCGATTATCACTGACCCATAAATTCAGACGATTCAGAAAACCGTCTGTGATGACGTTTTTGAACCGTCTGTGATGTCCTTTTCTGTAGTAGTGAAAGTTCAGACACGAAAATAAGCTACATACATATACTCTATTGAAGGATATGCACTATTTTAAAGCTTTTCATCAGAAAAAAATTTCCCCCGAAAATTCAATCATTTTTTCAGAGAGAAAGGGCGTAGCTTTACAACATAAATGGAGTGTACACTTTTTAGTTTGTTATATATATGCATATAATTCACCATTTGAAACACCATAACAGTTTTCCAAAGAGATAGACACAAGAAATTTCATAAAACTAAAATACATAAGTTCGAATCAAACATGCTAAATCATCTCTATATCCTCATTGCATGCTATATAATGCACTATCAAGAGATCAGCGGTACAACTTATGTATAGCTAAAACCAATTAGCAAGGAAACATGCGGGAGATGCAAGTATGGCACGCGTGTATAGTTCTTACGTGCGTGTGATCTAAGACAAATCAACTAGGGATGTCCCAAATTTTACTCATCCTTTCTCTGTTTGTATATTGCGTAACCTATTATTATGGTAAAACGGACGATGCGTGCTTAAAAGCCAAAAAAAAAAAATACTGTAGAGGTTCTCACAAAAAGGAGTAACATCAGGCCTTAATTTGATGGATCCTAATTATAACTAATCCGCAACCCTACTGGATGTTAAATGTAACATATCTACTCAAAATAAGAAAGAATCACAAACCATTAAAACAACTCAGTAAGATCTAAGTCAAATATTGAGTTGTGAAAATTTTGGAATCCATGTCGTGTACTAGGCCACACCGTGCAATTTCGCAGGCCAAACAATCTATATGATATATAAAATTGGATCACGGTAGCTAATAGGGTCAGATTTCTCATTTCAAGTATCAACGCATGTGACATTTCAGTTAGTTACACTGTGATATATAGGGCATATGGGTGGTTTATTATTTGGACAAAGGTGCTACTGTACACGTACTAGGCTAGCTAGCACAAGCCTTCATATACAGTTCGCTCGACCAAGCAAGAGATGAACTACTCTCCCAAGAGAATGAAAGGCGGCTAACATTCCAAGAACATGATATCGATCAGTTATTAATGAATAGATAGTACTTAATTAGGATTCCCGTGACACAGTGGTTTTTAATGAAATAACAAGCGCTTTCGAAAGTCAAATTGAAATGCTATCTTTTGGTGCATGATAGAGGGAAGATATAGTTGATTAGTTGTACCACGAGAACAAAAACAACAATCGATTCCTAATAGTAAAGCTAGCTAGTTAGCTAGAAATACACAATACAAACACGTGAGATTCAGTTGCAAACATGCATAGATGCTGCATGATTTTAGTTCCATCTACGCATAAGATCACACGTTAAAATGCAAAATAATGCACCTACCAACCTAAATAATTAAGTACCAATTATATGTGCATGATTTCTTTGGTTATTCACTAGCCATGATATGCTAGGCAATTTAATTTTCTGGGAAAATACCTTGATGTCAAACCATATAATTGAAGCAGATACGTACAAGATCCATGAAAATATTAGTTTAGCAATTGCGTTGGCCTGATCTAACTAATTAAAATAACAGCCGTTTAAAGTTAAACTACCAAGTAGTAAATGAGACAGAAACACTAGTGACATGATCTTGCTGTCATTGTGCTGCTGGTCACATGCATTTGTATCTTTAGGAGACAACATTTCATTATATCAATTTAGAACCGCATGCATGCAGATCAAATCAAATAATATATAGTGCCTTCTCGAAATTCACATATGTTCAAAAACATTCCTGTCAATTGTGCAATGCAAATGCTACATGTTAGCTATAATAATATACTATATATAAGTAATAAAGAAGGGAACAAATTACGCTGTTCTGAAATGCAGACAGATCACCAAATGAGTCAATAGAAAGTCCATAGTATGAATAAGTACAAGTTTAAGTAAGAAGATAACAAACGAAGATTCCTTCTCATAGATGCTTCATCACACTATCTGTATAAAACATACAAATATAGTATTAAAATAAGCACACACATAAACATATATACATATTCATATATGTATATGTGTATATGTATGTCTATATATGTGTGTGTGGGGATGTGTATATATACACATATACATATATTATGTATGTGTATATATATGTGTATGTGTATGTATATACACACACACATACATATAATATGTATGTATACATGCACGCACGCATGTGTCGATACTCGTAGACTTCACAGTCTGTTGTTCTGTCTTCGGTAGTCGGATGCTGAGTGATCGGTTGCCGTAGGCTTCACGGTCTATACTCGTAAGACTTTATGGTCAGTATAAGTGCTTCACTCTTGTGATCTTCTAGTATGTCAAGTACTCGTGTTGGGATAGTGGTTGACTGATCAGTATGTGGTGGTTGATGATGAATGGTCGTTGCTGCAGTACTAGGTGGGAACTTGAGGATTGAGGTACTTGTAGTCAGAGGACTTGGTACTCGATAGAAGTGGTTTCACGATTGTGGTAAGCGGTCATGTGTTGAAGTGTCGTCTGTACTCGTAGGTTTCGAGTACGTGTTGCGGCTGTGATTTTTGATCGATAATCGGTAGTCGGTACTCGATAGTCAGTCTGTAGCAGTGCAAGTGATTTCCGAGTACTTGTGGGTTACGAGTACTCTAAGGTAGCGGTCGTGTTGAGTGGTCTGAGGGTCTGTTCTAGTTAGTGATAGACTATACGGTTGTAAACGTTCTGAGGCATGGTCATAGATGGGTTGATTCTTGTCTGGGGATAGACAAGGGTGTGTTTTACTAATGTGTGTTGATTATGGTCAAGTTGGGGAGAACTTATACCGGGAAATGGTTTCTTTGGTCTTTGTATGTGTAGGTGGGCATGGAAGCGACCATGGTCGGTGACGAGGAGGACCGAGATTAGAAGGGGGTAATCTGAGGTACAAGTGGTCGGGATGTCATGCGAGGTGGTCGAGCTCATGCTGGAGCACGTGGAGGTCAAAGGTGGATGATGTGTGGAGGCATGGAGACAGTTACGGTCGGTGATGAGGAGGACCGGGACTAGGAGGAGGTAATCTGAGGTCCAGGCAGTCGAGATGTCACACAAGGTGATCAGGCTCACGCGAGAGCACGTGTTGATGGTGTGCGATGGAGATATAGGTGGGGATATCCTGGAGGCTTCATTGCGTGTGAAGTATGGAGTCGTGGATGGAGTCCATGACTTGTACGAGGTAGTTAAAATCCATATTAGGAAGGGTTTCGGGTCCCTTGATTTGAGGAAGAGATATATTTCGTGTCCAAGTGGAGACGGACACGGTTTGGGTTGTTCGAGTTGAATACACTTTGTGTGCTTGCTGGCCTATAAAAGCAGGGGATGCTATAGGTTAACGATGGCCTTTTAGGGTTTTCGTGGAGAAGGTTTTTAGGAGTGCCGTGAGGTGCTTTGTAGCCAAGAAATTGATGAAGAAATAATAGAACAGATTCATTCCAGAAAAAGTTCTTTGGCGACTTGGTTCCTCTCTATTTTCTATGCTCTGTTTTGTCTTCGGCGTGTACTCGTTCGGGCGATGGTCGAACAGTTGGGGATTTCAGGCGGAAGGAGGTCATGACTTTATGCGTCATTGTCATACCGGGTGATCGGAACGAGCGGACAATCGATCCGAGCAGTCGTAAGTGAGCAGTCGTAAGTAAGTGGTCGTAAGCGAGTGTTCGGGACGAGCGGTCATAACGATTGGTCGTAAGCGAGCGATCAGAGCGAGCGTTCGGGACGAGCGATCGTAACCAGTAATCGAGTGATAGAGCTTCTTCGAGCACGTACGAGCAAGCAGCTGTGGTCGATACTCTCATTCGGTAATTTAGATTGGTTTTCTTTTGTTCCTCTGTGCTGTGTTTTGTTTTCAGGTGGTAAAAGTGGAGACAATCATTCACCCCCTCTGATTGTGTCATACGATCCTACAATATTATATGAGGCAGCTATGTCAAGAACCATCCAACTTGATCAATAAAAAATTAAAATTTGGATATAAAAATATTTTATACCCTTAATATATTCATGGTAAGTGAGTTTTGAACTCAGTCTAAACTAGTTTGAAATACTTTCGAATTTAACTTGACTATATAGTAAGTGTATACCAGGAAACTACCTCAACTAGTTAAACTGAAGTTGCTTTTTTTTCAGAGTTTAATATCTCAAATACACTTTTTATAGGTATATGAAGATACCTATGTCAAACGTTGCGAACCTCAGAGCACAACAACAGGTATTGTTTGGGTGCATAGGCACAATGGTGCATCAAACATTTGTAATACACACACGCACATATGGCTGCACTAACGAGTGTGTGCACGTACACTATGCGGGGGTCGCTGGCCACGCACGTGACCTGGCCAACTGATGCAGTTCGTGCTAACTCGATTGGATATTAACTTCATGGATTACAGATGATAATTTTTTATGCATGAGATAGTAACTTTGCAAATACAAATAACTTGATTAATTATATATGATAACTTTATATCCAGAAAATAGTAACTTTTATAGGCATTCATGCATACAGCAGGAAAGAGAAGAGAATAAGTACAGTGACTTGTGATTATCTTGTTTACAAGCTAAAAAAATAAAATAATTATTTCACCAAAAGTCTGATCTACGATCTGTTTGCACCATAGTGTTCGAAATTACAAGCTTAACAAAGCAAGATTCATGTTGAATATGTTTTGACGCTACGAAGTTACTACATGTATAGACGATAGTTATTTCATGAATTATATATGATAACTTTATGTGCAACGATAGTAACTTCATGAATTATATATGATAACTTTATGTGTAGGTGATAGTAACTTAATAAATTATAGAAGACAACCTTATGTGCAGGAGATAGTAACTTTATGAATTATAGATGATAACTTTATGTATAAGTGATAGTAATTTTTCTATAATTAACAACTTCGCTAGTAACCGTCCGTGTAGTGGGTTGGTGGGGCGATTGACTGATTTGGTTGGTCAGGGTCGCACGCTTAATCTATGCGTAGCTACTGAATAGTATATATGTGTGGGGGGGGGGGCATATACTTTGCACTCACCGTGCACACAAACTAAAAAGTCGTGAAAAATTCTGAATTTTTTTACATGTACTTCTAAACTTGCTCTACCTATGTATAAAATTTTAAATTCAAATTCATTTGATAGTAAGAGTAACAAAAAAGAGAAAAATCTAATAAATGTTAAGAGTTCAAATTTGACAGAATTTTCTCCTTTTTAGTACTCTTAACATAGAATGAATTTGGACTTGAAATTTTATACGTAGGATGAGTAAACATGAAGTACATCCAGAAATTGTTTCGAAATTTTTCATGACATTTTTTAGTTTGAGTGCACTGTGAGTGCACCATAAGGGTGAGTGTATCGTAAGAGTGAATTCATAGCATATGTTCCATATGTATATATATATACATGTATTCATACATGTATATATACATATAATTCTACGCTTCTGCTGTAATGGGAGCTGCGAGACCCGACCGTAAAACCGCACGATCCCAAGTCTCCCACGTGTCGTGTGATTCGGGGCAACCGCATGTAAAACGACTCTGGCCACCATCCCCATCTGCCACCGCCCTACCCTCGTCTTCAACTGCATCACATGACGACACCACATGGAATCAACGATAAAATGGCATGAGACCGTCCACACGCGGGCACAATAGCCCATCGATCAGCAATAATCATTCACCATCGCCCGCGTCGTGCAGTTTTACTTCCACCGCACCACCGTCGTCTCCCACAGTAAAAATAGAAATCATATTTACGAATAGACACATACCAAATTTACTACACACGTCGTTAGATATTACTACCACATCAAGCCATGACGCCTGTGGCCATTTGATGGCGGCAGTAAAATTAGAAACCACAATTACTACCAAATACATTATATTTTATGGCCAGATAAAAAGTTCTTATATTGTATTGACAAAATAACTAGATGCATCATTAGAGATTACTGACGCAACTGCTATGGTGCATGTTGGACTAGTGATGGCAGTAGTAAAAAAGCATACCTCATTTACGTCCAGATGAAATGTGCGACCTAGCCATGCGTCCAACCATGACTCACCTGCGCATGATCCCAGGCGCCCTCGTGCAATCGCTTTTACGGCCAGATATGTACAAATTTACGGCCACATAAAATCACTTTTACTATATTGATGAATTTATTAGAGGTGTCATTAGATTTTATTGCCACACCTAGCCATGGCGCACGCTAGCCATGTGATGTCGGTAGTAAAACAGGAAACCATAATTACAACCAGATGCCAAAATGCTCCGTTGGCAAAGGTGGGTTGCCTAGAAGGCACGCTCTTACCCTGACTGTTCCTGTAAGGATGCTCCTATGTCTCCAGAGTTTCCACAGCCGCAGTGTGACCACAGTAAACCCACATACATCATCCAGCTAATACATCTTGCTATCATCGCCCAGGCTTACTACACGTGCGGGGATTGCTGTGTAAGTGGTCTCTGTCCTTCATGTTGCGTGACATCTTCAAAAAAAAATCTCTAAGTTAATCCTTTACAATAGGAGGAGCTCTGCTTCTTCCAATGGATTGACGGTCCGAACAAGTTCAAAAAGGCATTCATCAAGCAAGAGTTCATGTTGAACTACCCAAAGGCCCTCGAGGTGTTTAACTAGTGGACACCTCCCACAACAGATAGTAGCGGCAAAGATAAGGGAAAGGGACCAACGGATGGTCTTTCCCCCACTATACAAGTGTGCAAGTGACTTTCCTAAACCCCGTTGTAAATAAGCGATTCGTGACTGCCACATACCTCCAATCAAATGGTGTTGTTGTGGTGTGCAGGCCAAAATAGGGATAACCCGCAGGGTCACCTAAGGTTGGATTTGCGAGTACTACTCCTCGTATCCACCGGTGAGTCATGTATCGAGATTTATGTTCTACCTATATCGATCACTACTAAGTCGAACATCCTTGGTAGAGAAAAGCTAGGTGCATAAAGGAAGGCTGGATGACGAACAAGTACTAGAACCTTCACTGGTATGGGATGCTGAAGTTGCCAGTTGGGAGGAAATGGTACATGCCTGCTAAAGTTCCCAGGTGGGAGGAAATGAAACATGCACCAGAGTAGAGGAGACAACGAGAATACGAATAGAGTTGTTGGGAGTAGCGTGGCAACTCCTCAAAGAAGATCGAAGAGCCCGCGAGGAGTAGAAGACATGCCTGCATGCCTGACTTTATTCATATTCGTCCAGTATTTTTATTTCCAAAAGGCGTCATTGTATCACAGTCGTAGTAGTTCAGGTCTATGCTCGATGCATCTTGACATTTGTATTGTACGAATAGTGAGGCAAACATATGCACCCAATCAAACCCTAGGGCGTCCCGTAATTCCTATATTTATTACGAACTCTTCTATCGGGCTCAAAATCTTATCTTCGCCACTCTGTTCCCCCTCAAACTGATACCGACAAAAGGCTTCTATTATTTCCCCCTCGGTTCTCACTCAAACCCAACCTTACAAAATATTGGTCTGATAGGTCACATTAATTTACGTACTTCTAATTTTCTCTACTGCCAATCCTTATCTTTCGTTCAATTATAAATTTCAAATTCAAAATTTATAACTTCAAAATTAAAATTTTATATCTTTTGTCTCGGGGGAGGGCTTACCTGTGGCGGTGCAATGCCATGGGATTACGTACCGCGACTGTGTAGCACGACAGGACCTCTAGCACTCATGTGCCATGGCGGGTGGGTGGGGCCCACTGCCAGCCACGCTTGCCACTTGCCTTCTGCGCTCGATGCCGTTGCCATGGTGCCGTCGACCTGCTACGATGGGGTGGCGCTGAACATGACATGTCACCTCCTCGTCCTCCCGCGCTCGAGAAGGAAACTATTTTTGTAAATTCGTGTGACACACGACTATATTTGAAAAATGTGGCACCACAGGACCAAACAGAAAAAAAAAAACTTCGACATCATGTAAGCATAGATCGATGTTGTGTGTCGTGTAGCTACACTCACTGTTGCACTCATGCAAGACAAGAGATCCATTTGTCCACAGCTGTGCAAATCCCACTATTTTCTGCGTGGGATGAGTGTGCGTGTGGCAGTGTGTGAGCCCAAACACTATTGGGCCATAAAGACAGATAGGCCATGTTGCATGGAAAGCGTTGCACTAGAGAGAGAAAGAGAGGGAGGTGTGAGAGATAATATATAATTAATACGTGCAATAGTCATGCACTGTAGATCAAGGGAGAGAGATGCTTGATGTGAGGTGAGAGGGGGGACAACTCATCTCTCTCCCTTCACTAAGATCGCCACTGCCCGAAAGCTTGCTAGCAGATACTCTCCCCTCCCTACCATCCTTATACCCAACAAAGGCACCAAGAAAAGGCGAATGTGTAGAGAGAGAAAATGCGAGGAATCCACACCTCCACAAACGGGGGAAACCAGCAGCAAGGTCAACAAAAGAGAAGGAGAAAAAAGAACGGTAAAAAATGAAAACTTTTTTTCTCTCTCTCACTCTCTCCCTACCCATTTTAGGTTGTAACATGGAGGGAGACCAAATTTGCAATAAGAACAAACGGGGAGGGGGTGTGGGGTTAAAACATTGACCGGCATCGATCGCTTCCATCATTCATAGCTCAAATTAGATTCTCGTTGTCTGCCTCTTCATATCCTCCACATGCTTGTGTACCCCTCTGGCCCTCCCATTGCGCCAAATACTCTCAAATTTTTAGCCGCAAATAACTCCAAAAGACAACACTACAAACAGTTGAAAGCAAAGGCATTGCCGGTGATCCTAAAAAGCTTCACTTCCTTTACACACATATTCTTTTACAGGAAAATAGACAAGTACATATATATAAATATATACATATATATGCTTATATCGGTTCTAAAGTAAATTAATTTAATTGGGAGGAAAATATACATTATGGAAAAAATCGGTAAGTTAATCATGTTATGCACTTTCCATTCAACTTGAAAAAACTCAAACCATAGACAAAGCAAGTATCGTCAACGGCTCACGGCGTTAAACACGCTAAAATATTTTGTGCAAGAAGTTGTAGGTCAAAGACCATATAGTAAATTGATAATACCTTTAACTCAACCTTGTGTGATTTAAAAATGATTGAAAAAAGTAAAGAGAAGATATAAAAATCAAGTAATCGACCTTTCTTGTCTGTCTCAATGCATCAATGCACATGACCCAACACACATTCACCACCCCTAAAAAAACAGTTTTGCCTACAAATCACCTCTTAAAATTTCCAAAAGAACATCCCACTAATTAACAACAAACAGAAAACTAGACACTAATAGATCAACTCACCAAGAAACTGATCTTGTGATGCACCATGCATGCATGATCTCTGTCTCTCTCTCTCTCTCTCTCTACTCAGAGATTAATAGCCCAAAAGGATCTCATCATTCTCATCTCCTGTAATGTGGATATAAATAACATGTAATTAATTAGTTCTAAGCTTACAAGGAGATCGTAGAGCAGCCGCCCCTTGTCATGGGAAGCCATGTGGAGAGAACAACGAAGAGGGGCCTCCTTGCCCTCTGCTCCCGCCATCATCGCCGTCGCCGCCGTCGTTCATCTTGCCGAACCGCGCGTCCATCCCTAGGTTCAGGTACACCATCCTGTTGTCCAAGCTCAGATTCACCATGCTTGTGCTCGTGCCACTGGCATTGTACACGGCACCGGCGCCACCGGGAGGCTCATTGTAGATGGGCGCTGCATTGACCACGGCGGCCGCTGCGGTGTGGGCGTCCTCTCGTGACATGACCATGGCCGCCGACTGCACGAGCTCGAGGCAAAGCCGGAGCTTGTTGGGCTCGATGTGCGCGAGCCCCGGCACGGCGCCCTTGAAGAGGAAGTCGGAGGTGAGCGTGCGTAGTATGTCGAGCGGCGTGACGCCGTCGACGGTGCGCACGTTGGGGTCGGCGTGGTGGTCGAGCAGCACGGCCACCATGTCGGGGCACACCATCTCGGCCGCGACGTGCAGCGGAGTCTTCCCGGCGGGCCCCGCAGGGTGGTTGACATCGGCGGCGCCCAGCTCCAGCAGCGCCTTGACCACCTCCCGGCTGCAGTTCTCGACGGCGTAGTGCAGCGCGAGGGCCTCATCGAGGTTCAGCCCCTCGCCCATCACCATCAGCTTGACAAGCTCCACGTCGGACGAGTCCAGGGCGCGCCGCATACGGCGGATCTTGTGGTGGTCATCCATCTCGGCCGCGGACGCCTCGATGCCGGCCGGGTGATGCGGGTGGTGGTGGGCGAGGAACGGCGAGCGGCGGGAGAGCGAGGTCTTAAGGCGGAGCTCGTCGATCTTTGCGACGACGTCGATGGGCAGGTGCTTGGCGAGCACCTCCGGCGGGAGGCCCGACTTGGCGACGAGGTGGGAGCAGGTCGTCCAGAGCTGGTGCAGGTCCTGCTTCCGCGACGCCATGAGCACCTTCATCACGTCCTCGATGGAAGCCTTCTCCACCATGCCGGCCAATTGTTTCTGCATCCATCACAAGAATTTTTTTCTCAGTGTAAGCTCGATTTTACTCCTTGCAAAAGCTCATAGGTATGGAGAGCGGCGGTGGGATATAAAGGGGAGCGATGCATGCATAGTGGATTGGCCCTGTGCATAAAATATAAGGGGGAACAGAAGGGTGCAACAGTGGAAGCATCATGGCGCTGATTGGGGGCAGGATTAAAGAGAGGGAAAAAAGTCGAGAAACCCACAAAGAAACCCTAGCCGAAAATTGCAGATTAGGAGAAAACATGGCAAGAAAAGCATACATCTTTCCTGGAATGCTAATTGCACTTCGTACGCGCGGAAAGCGGTGCTGCTTGTGCCGCAACAGTGACGATACAATTAAGCTGTACTGCTGTAGTGGCCAAGTGGAAGAAATAGAAGAAGAACATGGGGGCGATGCGCGAACAGTGGCAAAAAGGAGAAGAGAAATTTCATATTAACGAACCCTAGTAAGAACAAAGCATGGAAGCAACGGATCGAGTATGAAAGGAAGCAAGCAGACGGATGGATGGACGGGCGGACAGAAAAATGGAAAGACGGGATGGACAGAGAGAAAGAAAGCAAGGAAGAACACGCGCGCGCGCACGCACGTACACGCGCGCGCGCAGGCAGACGAGACGACGACGACTAGTCGACTCGACTCGACTCGACGACTACTACTTCTACTACTACTCCACTCCACTTCATTTAAAAAGGTTGGAGGGATGGAGAGGGTACAGAGATCAAATCAATGCTGCAGAATGCTCGCCGATCCCAACATAACCAACCCCGACACCCATCTTGATCCCCACAATCCTCAGGAGAGAAAATTTTAATTGTTTTTTGCCTTTAATTTGCTTGTTCTTTTTTTTTTCAAGAACAGCTGAGAGGAAGAGGGAATGGGCTCCTGCCCGTAGGAAGTAATTAAATGAGCGAAGAATTGCAATTGGGAAGGATTAGGTAATTACTTGGGTGAGGAGTGCGAGCTCCTCGACGCCGAAGGAGCGCGCGGCAGCGAGCGTGTCGAGGGCGAGGTCGACGGCGGCGGCGCAGTGGGTGTGCCAGCACCCGCGCTCGCCGCAGCCTGGCCGGGGCTCCCCCTTCTGCGGCACCAGCGATACCTGCCCGCTGTACAGGAACTGCAGCAGCAGCAGAAACACCTCGTAGCTCACCGAGCTCACCGGTATCACGGCGCCTGGCGCTGCCGCGGAGGCGGAGGCCGCGGAGCCGCCGGCGCCGCGGGGGGAGGAGGCCGAGGCGCCGGAGGGGGAGCGCGGGCTGAGGTGGTCCAGGAGGAGCGCGCCTGGCGCGGCGGCCTGGTCCGCAGCGGCGCCGCAGAAGAACTTGCGGAAGAAGAGGCTGCGAGCGGCGAGGATGCAGCGGTGAGCGTGCACGAGGCGGCCCTCCACGCTGAACGTGACGTCGCTGAAGGCCTGCCCGTTGATGAGCAGGTTTAGGTAGTCCATGGACAGCGACTTGAGGGTGTCATCCATGGCCGACCGCCGCGCTTCTTGCTCGACCTTTTCTTCCTTCTCCTCAATGGATTGGGTGGTGGAGCTGCCGAGTTAGCTAGATGGAGAGAGAGAGAGAGAAGAAGAAGAGGAGAGAGCGCAGGAGCTTGCTTGGTCTCTCAGCTTCAGGGAGAGGAGTAGTGGAAGCTGTTGCTATTGCTTTCTTGGCTCTGCTCCTGCAGCTCTTGGGCTCCAATCTTGTGCTGCATCTCCCGATCTCTCTTGATCTTCTCTTCTGTCTGCGACCACTTCCTCTCTTCCACTCCCCTTCAGTTCTGTCTCTCTCTTCCTCTCTAGTTATTGTCCTCTTTTATGTATTTCTCTCTCTCTCTCTCTCTCTCTCTCTCTCTCTCTCTCTCTCTTCTTTTTGAGCTGGGGGTCGCTGGTGCTTCGGGGTTGCTCTCTCTCTCTCGGTTATACGCCTGGCCTGCTTGAGATTTTTTGGGCTGTCTGTTTGTTTTTTGCTTTTTCGTTTTTTTTCTTTTTTTTCGTATTATTTATGATGATGTAACTTTTTATTTTTTATTTTTAAATTTAATTACATTACAACATCTATTAGCAGCTACGGTTACTATTTAAAAATAAGAGAGTGTCTAGATATTATCTGGATGTTTTCTTCTTAGCTATCATCCAAATTTATGACTTTTGAATTAAAGATTAAGGAACTCCTTGTTTTAAAGGGGGAGATTTTCTTAAGGGGGAGGGAGTAGAATTCAAAAGGGAGGAGAGAGAATTCATGACTATTGAATCTCTAATTCAGTAGTTCTAAATCTGGATGATAGTTAGAAAAAATATTCGGATGATGTTTAACAAAATCTTAAAAATAAACTATAAATTAAAACTTATAGAGTTATAACGCCAGATAGGCACCACCTTAGATAGGTGTGTATGTATGGGTGTGAGGAGAGCAACATGGGCGGCTGTCCTGGGCGGCTTGGGGCATAAATAATTGGTGGGTTTAAAATGGGAGAGGTGAGAGGAAATCAACCATACATATATGCACAAACAAAGCATGTACATGTATGTCTACATTTCAGGGGCCAGAATAATCTGGAGAGAGGAGAGCGGGACACTAATTGAGTGGGGCGGGGTGTAGTGCGTGTGAAGAAAATTAAGTGTTCCGTGCTTTGACCGATGGAAAGTCATAAATCATCTGTGAGTGAAATGTCTGCTAGCTTAATACGAACACAAAAGATAAAATATTGATTTTACACATTGTTTGAATGCACCGTGCTATGTTGCCTATTATAGTTACGAGAAATATTTTACCATTCAAAATTGCTTGCTACAATGCGGCATAATCCTATACTGAGTGATGCTTGCTTGCAAAATGGGATTACATATACTTATTTTTTAAGTTACCCTATAATCATTTTTAAAGAGGTCGATAAGCTATGTTAGCGTCTCAAGGAAAAAAAGAAGATAAGCTATGTTAGTGCTGTACTATATTGGCAAAAACAATTAAGAAACAAAAAATTTCAGGCGTTAACAAGTTACTAGTAGGTGATACATCACTATTTCAATGTATCAACATTTTTCTGCAATTAATAATACAAGTACACAAAATGAGAGGAGGAGGTGAAGTCAGAATGGAAGGCAGGAAAATAGGCCAAAAAGAGTGACGCCCTGCCAAAAAAATGATTTGATGATAATTGCGTCCCACCTTCCCTAAAAAGAATGCAAGCCTAGGCATGCTGCGCCTTCTGAGTAAGGTACTCCACGAAAGATCAAGAGCATCCGTTGAGATGGGTGTGTGCATGTGCATGTATAGATCTACATAGTGCATCTATCCCTGATCATTCTTTCCGTTGACTAATTTGAGAAGATTCCTCATCGTGTTTTGTTAATAGGCCAAATGATACGCACATTATTAAGTGATGATTAGGGAGCACATAAAGTATTAAGAGAAGAGATCTTTGTTAATTACCTTTTGTTTTATAATTGTGCTTCATTAGTTGATACACCTATTCTTTATGTTGCCTTCTTGACTTTTTAGTTCTCACCCCTCCTTTTCTTTTTCTTCTTCTTTTTCTGTCCTGTTCATACCTTCTCTAAGATTGGATAATTTAGGACGAACTATGGATGACGTCGTGAGAAGCTTTGCATAGTATATTTCGTGTTTGCTATATATGCATGGTTCCATGTCATTTTTTAGGGAGAAGGGACAAATTAATGGCCTGACCAAATCCTATCAAACAACAAATACCCATGCATTTGAACGTAGCATGCATGTGAATTAAACCCATATTTCCAAGTTATAGAAGCATGCCAGGAAAAAGCCAAGGAATAAGCCGCTAGCTACAAGGACAAACCTTTGATTGATTGGTCGAGTTTTCATAATCTATGGTTTGTTTCACAGTAATTTGACAAAAAATGTTACATGAAGAAAAGAATGAATATATTTAATACGATGGTTGATCTGCAGAGGTTAACGAGTGGATTAGCGTCTTAATCAGAGTTCCGTTCTCTACGTGATGAAATGCTTTGGATTTATTTGCAGGGTACTTGGTTACTTTATCTAAGAAACTTTAGGGCAGCAGATCTTGAGAAGCAGATTACTTTCAGGATAAAAAAACATCCATGAGATGCCTTTTGGAATCTAGGTGGAATATTTAATTTATCTTGGTTAGTGTAACGCCCGGAATTTTTAGAACTAATCCAATCATATTTAACCGCTTAATTAGAGTCGTGGACTCAGTTGTTCAATTTCCAACAATTGCACAAAAATTTTAATTGAATAAAAGACAACAAAGTAAATGAATATAAATTGCATCATACATCGAACTTAATAGATATTACATTCCAATTGTCATCAGTACAACAAGTAAAGAAATTAAATTATATCAGTAGCATTTGATACATTTATACATTTAATCAGAAGCTACAAAAATTAAATTACATGTATCTCATTTCATACAATATTTACAATTCACCGAATTTACAAAATAAAATGTGGTTTCATTTGCGAGAAAAGCGAATATAAAGATACCGACAAAGACCATAAAAGAAGAAATTAAAAGAAAGATTACCGTCAAAACCCTAGATTAATTATCAAGATGGGCATTCCGCTTATCGAGATACCAGACCCTCCAAGGCTAGCCGGCACCTCTCATAGACATAGGGTTTCATCATCCGACGTTAAAAACAAACCTGAGTTCATTCCAAAAGTCCATTTTCCAGCCCAACCACACAAATATCCAGATTCAAACCCTAATTGCACAGTAGTTCCACTATGACCACAAGAGAGAACAACAAGGTGATAAGGCCAAGCTGAGCTAGCCAAAGAGAGAGAAAACATTCACTCGAGCAAGCACCAGAGAACCCCCATACTCTATTTTCTTCCCCTCTTTTCCCCTCCAGATCCACCCCACACCTCCACATTCAATTGGCCATTGCAAGGCAAAGATCAAGGCAAACCATTAGGAAGCAAGGAGCAAGGAGGCAGGACATCATGACCTAGGAGAAGACCACAAGTTTCCACAAGCCTCAACTGCACCACAAGCCAAAAAGCGGTCTCCACAGCCAACATTCGATCCATCCTCCAAATCGAGCCAACCAACAACCCCATTTTTAGTACTTGCATCGCTTTCTTGGGACCAAACAATGAGCACAATATACTCAATAAGCATCCATCAGAGCATCACCAACCATCACAAAGAGCAAGCACAAAGAGTAGAAAGAGGGTAGAGAGGGAGTATACCGAGGGGTAAAGTCTCCATGATGTTGGGCCAAACCACACGCGCCCGACAACCAACCCGTGCTTCCTAACGCACGGGAAGACCTCAAGCCCCATTGTAGCAAGCCACAATAGCACCTCCTCCACCATCCTCAAATAAAAAAGCACTCAAACCATAAGTTAAACAAATCGAGAATTAGAGGGAAGTAGAGAAGAAGTAGGGTTAGAGGAAGACATAAAGGGGAGGAGTCACTGGCATATGGAGGGCCAGTGCCGGTGGTGAGGAGCTGAGCCGTAGCTACATGGGAAGAAGCGACGCTAGGGAGGTGTGGTCAGCGTCGAGGGGACCTAGGGAGGCGGCCATGGCTAGAGCCAAGGCAACTCGGGCGAAGGCCTAGGGAGCCGAGGGAGATAGAATTGAGGGCACTGACGCAAGGGCACAACAGCCGGAGTCTAGCAGCGACACTAGGTGGAGGCTATCGGCAGCACAAGGGGCAATTGTGCCGTCGGGACCGAAACTAGGTGGAGCAATTTGGGGGAAGAAGGATTAGAGGAGGGTATAATGCATAATAATGAGATGAATGTCCTGGGGGCTTTAGCCACATGGGGGAAAAGGAAGGGAGGAGAGAGAGAAGTAAGAGAGAGAACGCATGCAATTTTTTTCACATTCCGTTGCATGTTAAATTACTTGATAAAAGTTTGCGATGCAACACACCACTAGCAAATATTTATGACTATGAAAAATAAATTAATTGCTATTAGATGACTAAAAACTCTATGCAACTAATTAAAATTGTGTGTAGCGCTTAAAATTGTACGCGATGATTTAAATAGCATTTAAGTCATAAAAAATTCACAACTAACTAAAATAAAATTTATTCAATTATTTACCTACATGTTTGTTTTCTTCAATACCAGTCAATTAAACCATCATGCACGTACTAATTGCAGGAAAGGAACCGTGATTGGAGGGCAAATTTTATCTGGGTGACCTAGGAACCTAGAACTTCATCCCATACTCAGGCAAGCATACCTTTGAGCATATGATCAGAATATTTTCAGTAAAATAAGTATTTTCCTACTAAATTACTATCACCCTACATAAAAATTTAAAACCATGTATAAATCAAATGAATGAAATGAGAAACAAATGAAATGTTGTAGTAGTCGACTCATGGAGCAATTGACAATTAAGGATAAATAAAGAGTGGGCAGAGGGTGCCTCTGGCAGGTGACAAAAGGGCAAGATTGGGACCTTCTACATAGGGATAAAAATATAAGAATTTGCTAATTTCACTTGTGTAATTGACCGTATTGGTCGTATCAACTATTATTATGTCTGACGACGGGCAAAATCAGTAGCTCTATCAAAGTTATTATCATCTCCAAATGGGTAAGTAGTATAACTAGGTGGAGAAACCCAAACTGGTAAAAAGCCCGGAAGTGGTGGATCCAATGCAGGAGGAAACGAGAACTGGTATAGAGCCTGAAAGTAGGGGATCAAGTGCGATATATTACACAATGGAGTGTTGGGTGAAGGTTAGACTGCCCTAAACAACAACTATGTCGAGGTTGGTGGGTGTTTGGCGAGGGTGAGAAACCGCCCCGAGCCACCAGTTAATAATAGTTGGGTAGAGATATAATATACTGAGATAGAGGTAAAAGTTTTGTACTCTTATTTAGGCATCGCATTTAAGGAAATGCGAAGATATATTCGCTACAAGAATTAAAGTGACTATGAGTAAAGTGGTACAAACTTACGCAATGCTATATAAATCATGAATTCATGCCCGATCCTAGACTAGAGTCTACATGAACTAATGGAGGTTTTTATCTATTTATGCAAGTGTTCAATAGATTTTTAAATTAATAATCTAAAATTCTTCACAAACTAAAAATATTTATTTTCTATATGGTATGAGAATGAGAATAAAATATTTCAGGAAATGTTAGTTTATGAGCATATAGGGCATTTTTTGTTATATAGGCTTGCTGTGTACTATGTACTCATTTTTGCTATTGTTTCCTTTTATTTAGAGGATAGCCAGTTTGGATCCACACTTGGGGTGGAAGAGGCCTGCTCAGATGAGCCCTACCCCGAGTGGGAGAGAGATTGTATTGAAAATGAGTCGTATGAATTTGACCTCTTATACGAGACTTGAGACGACTAGAAACTTAGGAGCAGTATGGTCTCAACCCCCAAGGTATACGTAATATTAGTGTATTGTATTTATATTCAGTACTTCTTGTATAATTAGAATTTAGACTAGACTGCACTTTTGGTATTGCAATAATTTAGCTCTAGTGGCTTTATCATACTTTAGTCCTACGTGGCTACATTTATGTAATATTATGTTATGACTCTAATTATTATTCTATTGCAATACTCTGATGGGCTTATTATTCGTTAAAATGGTGTTCTACCGGCTAAATGAATAATAATCCATTGACTAGTTTTTTTATCTCCCGGTAAAAATACGGGTTGTCATATTTAGCTAGGCATATCATAATCTTTATTGTGTAGAGTTTTATTAAAGACCTTTGAAATTTAGCAAAATTATCATAAAACCTTGAGAATCATCACAATTTTTATTTGAACGGATCGATCCTTCAATTTTCACATTCTTTAACTTTGTAATTTCTCATCCGAATTTATGTACATTTGGATATCAAATTTAGTATCTATTTGGTGTGCAAGAATTTATATTGGAATTGCGTTGCAAACATTATAACCCTTGCCTACCCTATGAGATTCGCATGTTCCAAACAGGTCCTTAATACACAGACACACACACACTAGTCATATGTTCATACATTGCAACGGAATTCATTGGATATATAGAGAATCATGCTATGAAAGAGATTGCTTTGATCGGTTGGTAAGTAGAGAGTGGTGAGAAATCGATAGCAACTACTAACTCATTCTTTTATAATAGTAATATATATATATATATATATATATATATATATATATATATATATATATATATATATATATATATATATATATTACATAAGAAGCACAGGTGCCTAGGCACCCACATCAAGAACCGTCTGATATACGTGTATGATTGATATTTTTTTTGAGTTTAGGTATGAAAATGTTTTATACCCTTGATATATATATATATATATATATATATATATTCTAAATTCAATCTGATAACAAACTCATTTTTATCCCAGATTTAATTTCTTTTTCACAGGACAGAGTTAAGTATAAATTTAATATTAGTTTGGAGGTTCACAATTAAACCCTGTTTGGAACACATAAATTTCTCTAGCAAACAGTTTATTTCCTGTGTGATTCTAAATTCACACGTTCCAAATAGTGTCTTAATTGTAAACATTCTTGAGTTAGCAAATAGAACATGTGTAGTTTACACGAACTGCTTCTTTTCGTGTGCAGCATAAATATACATGTATGTATCGGATCAAACTAAGTATAAGCTATATTAGTTTGTACTCTTATGAGGTATTCGATCTACGCTACTACATTGAGCAGGTCACAACCATTATGGGTTTGTTCTTTTTTGGTTCAGCTTATGCCTTTTGACTACGATTTATGATTTTTGGGTTGTTTGTGAGAGAGAGCGTGGAGTAACAAAATCTTACGTGCGATTTTGGAAGATATAAATGAAGTCGCTATGGTATGTATTATAATCAATTTGTAGACTCCACTTTGAAAAGATATTTCATTTGAAAATTAATTATTGTAGAAAAGTCTAAAAACAGCTTTTAAAAGCTGAAAAGACCAGGCCCATACAATTCCGATCCACAAAATCAATGGTCTAGATTGTTTTTTTATTAAAACGAGAATTTCTATCCTTTTCTTTTCTATAGTTAATGTGAAAATTTCTAGCCTTTTACCTCATAGTATTAACGTGGGGCTCTAAGAAAAGCCTCTAATTAGTAAAGGTAAAATAGTGCACTAATCACCTTAGGTCAGTGCATCGTATGTACCACTCCATTATGAAATGCAAGTGGATATATTATTTAGATCATGAAAGACACAGTTTTCTTAATCTTTTCCTGATGTCGACAGCTGCCCATAGATAGGCTAAAATCCTTGTCATTTTAGCTTTCAAGTAGACCCAAAAGAAAATTAATTAAACCCGGGTTGTTTCCCCTTACAGAAACTAGTAAAAATCACATAACATTTCTTCATATTTCATTTGCAAATATTTATTAAAATAGCACTTGTATTGTCCTATCTTTTAATTTATTGATATGTAAATATTCTTTTATAATATCCTATGTGTACTGTTAGAAAATGCTTGAAGTCTACAGGAAGTGTCTACGCACTCAACGTATCGGTTTAACTATTGTTCTCGGTGTATAACAATCCTAATGATGTCTCAACATCAATATCAATCTCTGCCTAATTATTCCAACTCAAACTAAAGTGTCCTGTCAGATCACCATCCAACAACTCGCATAAAACATGTGGACAGATCAGCTAAGTCAGACATGCATTTTATCGCTATGTTAGTCAATTTAACAACACATTATACTTGAAGAAACGAGTCAGCCGTGAAAATGGAACCACAGGACTAGCTTGCTAGCTTGAGGTGCCTTTGCTTGCAAACACAGAATGCTAAAGCCTAAAGCTAATGATATATGCACGGAATTAAACGATCCACATGCAGGGGAGCAAATGGAAAGAGAGAGACAGAGTACAATGCAAACGTGCGAGATTGGCGATGCTTGTACGCAAGAACATATATGATGACTTTAAAATGAGGGTGCTATAGTCAAAGTTCAGCTTTTATCAAGCCAAAAAGTTGTTCCCCTACACAAGGGCTTCTCGTCACGTTCCGACCTGCCCCCCCTTCAGGGCTGCTAGCTCGCCGTTTTTTGTTCCTATTTTGCGGTTTTGACGCAACCAAAGCCTCCGGTTATATATTGTAGCTCTGGGTTGGTAGCAGAGAATGAGTGGAAATAAATCATGCATATATGCTTCTGGCGTTAACCTTTTGAACGTTGCATTATTCACGTTTGAATTTGATGTACAGTCCACAGATCGATTTAATCCTTTGCACATGCCTTGCAGTCGCCATGCATGGTACACACTAGACAGCAGCAGAAACATTACGCGCGTACATGAACAAGATCAGGGCAGTCAGATTCGGTGGACACTCATGCCTCTGAAGGAAACCATTACTAGTCACTTCACATCTATAGATAACACATCTACAGACAAAGGTATCTTTTAAAATAGTTCTTGGTTTCTAGTTTCTAACTTCTAGAAATCAAAAACCATTTAAAACGTATTGCTTTATTAACATAGTTTTTTTTCCCTTTTCCCCGTTTATCTTTCCCCCCTTGATATAAATGTTTTTTTTCATTTTTCTTCATTTTCTTTTAATTCAATGTCCCAGAAAAACCTAACAGTAGCTACAATACCATTTCAGCAAGCCATTAGAAAAGGCATAATTGAACGGAGTCTAAACGAGTATTTCAACCTTTTCATTTTCTAAGAACAATTATAATACTCTAGCTAATATGTATTTAAATTTATGCTATATTAAAATTTTGTGTGATACGGAAGAGAAATTATACACTTGGGAAGAGGTTTATATCTCTAACACATTTTGTGGACCCCATGTACTTTCTCCTACCCGCATCCCCATTGGGATCTTCTACGGCAAACATGGATCTACTGTGCCAGTGGACAAGGGAGATTCAAGGAGTTGCACTCCTGCTCCTGCCAGAGTTCAGTCTGCCGCCACTACGGCCGACTTTGAGCCCGTGTGTTCACTCTCCTTATCGGAGTTGAACCAGTCGGTGCCCTTGCATGGTGGCCATGGCAGAGACCATCATGCCAAAGCGCCTCCTCGCTACGACGCACAAGCGTTGCCTCCTCGGACTGCAGTGTCACCGTGCAGATTATTGTGATGACGTTGGATCTGCCTTCTATAGCACTACTACCCAATGGTCATGCCGCATCATTGACTACCGGCTACCATGGCTCAATGGCGTAGGTGTCCATGGGTGCCACCAAGGGCAGAATGCATGACTAGAACTTTTGTACATGGATGGGGACATCAACGGGGAAGATGTGGGAGAGGTGGCGGCGAGGAGAGGGAGAGCTGTGGTGGCAGCAGACGACTATAACAACAAAGTCCTACTGGCTTCTTAGATTACCAAGGTGAGGGATCATGGGACAAGGTCTAGAAATATTGTGAGGTGAGCTATTATCACGTTTGTGGAGTTAGAATTTGAGTTTTGTTGAGTTTGCATTTTTCAGAGATTTTTGTTAGGGAAACCAATTTGACCGCTGGGGCATTGCCGGTGAGACCGCCAAGCGGTATGACCACGATAGTCAGACCACCTGGCGGTATGATCGAAGTTTTAATGGTGGTTGCATTTTTCCAATATGGGTTGTTTGCGCTGGACTCAATCGGTCTGACCAGCCCCTGGTTGGTGGTCAAACTGACCATGAAGGATGATTCTTAGATTTTGAAAAATAGGTTTCGGATTGAATTGGATTTTGTTTCGCCACTGCATTTATGTTGTATGAAACATATTTTGACTAATGTGTGTGTCAAGTTATGAAGAAATTATGTCTAAAAATGATTTCTTTATCTTTAGATAGGTAGACAAGCTTGGAGTCAACCATCGTCAACGGCGAGGATCAAGGCTACGCCATAGAGGAGTCAAGACTTAGAATGGTCAAGAATGTCAGGTGAGATGGTTGAGCTTAAGAATGCCACAAGGAAAGCGGGAAATATTGAAGGGAATGTTTGAGTGACGGGCTGTACCAAGTGGCTTAGTCGATCTAAGTGAGACGTGATCTAGTGAAACTAGACTAGAAGAAACTTGCCAATACGTGGTAAGCCATTGATGCACCTACACGTGGCAAGCATGATGATTGCTTGCAAGCTACGGATTTGACCGGGTCAAGGAATGATATTTTTGGTAAGGATGCCAAATACCAGAAACCATGTAGATCAAAATCGCGGTGCTTGTGCGTGCGGTTTAGGTCAAGGATATGCTAAGGAGATCAAGTGAATCAAAGGTTCTTGACTTAGCAGATTCAGACTTATGTGCTTTGAAAAACGCGCATGAGATAAGTGTTGAGTAAAACTCATGTTGTGTAGGATTAACATGTTTCTCCTAAATATGGTAATGGATAGTATCCATTAGGTTAGATATGGGTTGTTGTCTTATCTATTTAACGAGTTAGGATAGAAGCTTGCAAGCGAGCCTTCCAACCATCTTGAGTTCTAGGGCTAGAGTTAGAAAAAGTGAGTGTTGTGGTATGCTCCCTTGTATCCATATGAAGCAACTGTAAAATCTTCACCTTCAAGTAGCAATAGATCAACTTTGTTCATTACTCATGGTGTCTTCTTGTTTTCGTTGATTTACCTTTGTTTTTGTTGGTTTTGATCTCTTCTCTCTACATTTTGATCTTGTTGTGTGCCAAAAACGTGTAAGTGATGTAAATGGCTCTTGGAGAGATCAAATCTCATTCATCTAAACACCAAGTATTATAAGATTTTGAACTTGTTCAGTTTTGCTTGTATTTGATCTTATATTGAGGTTTCTTGATCTCAGGGTTTTTGCTTCGAATCTTCTGGAGATGACTGAGTCAAGGAAGGGCATTTTAGTAGTTTAACCAAAATACTGGAAACCATATTGGATCAAAACCACGATGCATGAACAATGTGTCGAAGAGTGGTTTAGGTCAAGGTGGAGCTGGTTTGATCAAAGCGGATCAAAACTAAGAATTTAGCGGATGCACACTTATACGGTTTGAAAAGCATGCATAAGTGAACTTTTGTGAGTAAAAGCTATGCGTGTGGGTTAATAAGTTTCTCTATTGTAATAGTGGACAGTATCTACTAAGGTGAATAGGTGGTTGATTGCCCACCTATAAAAGGGGGTTGGGATAGAGACATGTGAGGTTAACCATCTAACATATCTCTTGTGCTCTCTTTTTTAGGTTTAGGGTTACGGTTTGAGAGTGAGTAATTTGGGTGTTCTTGTCCTCCAAGATAGCGTGGATGTAAAATCTACCTTCCCAAGTAAGCAATACATCAATATTTATGCAACTCTTGAGTCCATCTTATTTTTGATTGATGTGCTTGACTTTTGGATGGTTTTGAATTCTCTTCTTCCTTCTTGTGATCTCGATGTGCCAAGGACGTATAACAGATAGAGATAATCCTTGGGAATATATCTCCACCCATCTAAGCACTTTGATAGTAAGATTCACGAGAAAATCCAATTTTGCTTGATTTGGCCTCAAGGTGTGCTTTGTTGATCCGAGAGCTTTTTGACATGATTTCTTTCATGTTCTTGCTTGCTGAGACATGCGGGAACATATCTAAAGCCATCTTGGCCATCAGCTACCCACGAGTAAGTTGTATTCACCGTTTAGATTTTGGCTCGGTTTTGGTGCGCCTTTCCAACAAACTGAAAAAGGTCTCTACTTTGGCCATAATTTTCATGATTATTTGTTCGAATATGTTCATAACATTTTAGAGTAGATCCCTACAAATTTTCACGTCATTTGGATATTCGAATCAAAGTTCTCTCAATTTTGATTTTTGAAATCGTGTTGAAAACACTATTTGCCCTGATTTTACTGTAGCAGCGGAAATACCATGATACTGTAGCGGTAGTTGTGGTTACTGTACCAAGCTGTAGTACCGCAATTTCAATGGTGGTAGTTCTGTTTTTCTTTTTTTCGTGGGTTTTCAGTGTCTCGATTTGCTAATTTCTGTGGTGGCTTTCCATCATTATCTTTATAACTTTGTAGCTACTGAAATGGAGGGTTAATGAATATTTAGAGAAAATTTTTGAGGCACTATTCACCTTCCTTTTGTTGCTATATTTGGTCTTTCAGAATTAAAAGTCAGAAATCAGAAAGTGAAGCTTAAATGAGTAAATCGGTATATGTAGATAAAATCAACCATTCATTCGTGCTTTAATATGTGTGCACCTATTGAAAGGGTGGTGCATGTCAATATGTGTGGCTAATACTTCCTGTCACTTGTGACTGTGAGGGTGTCCCTTGATCAGTCCGTGTCAAGCTGGACACGAACAACAGCAATCACGCACTCCCGTCGATAGATCCGCACGCACTAAGGACCTGTTTTCTATCTACAGCTTATAGATTTTAGTTATAATTGATAGTCTTTGTTTTTATTTTTTTAAGATAATAGTAGACGGTGAAGATGTCAACACAGATAACGTACGTGATTTTAATCTCAAAAAACCATTTAAAAAATCCTCGTCAAAAAACCGCCTTGTTTGTTTCAACTGTCAAAAAAACCAAAAAACCAAAAGAATATGGTCTTATCTTGCACACTTGCATGCAGGTATGGCATGGATAAGTGTGGATATCGAGCCAGCTTGGCTCTGTAAAGCTCATTAAGAAAGTGGCTCAGCTCGGCTTGTTAGATTAACGAGCTTAAAATGTGGCTCAGCTTGGCTCGATAGGCTTGCCTAAATCAGAATATATGAATTACAATCGCCCAGGCTTTGGAAACAAGTTCTGAAGAACCTTGATCGCTCCAATATTTCCTCTTGAAAGATTATCCTAGAGGCGGGAAAATTTGTAAGTGTTCTATAAATTTTCATTTGAGTGATTCTGAATTTGAGTAAAAAACAGCAACGCGAAGTTATGAAAAAGTATCACTACGGTGACTCTGAAGGAGTCTTTCAACAGCCGAAGAGCAACATGCGAACCTATGTAGCCAATGCACACCCATCACCAACACAAGTGTTACACCAGGTTCGTGGATGGAGAACTGAGAACAACACAATCAAGATTCAAATTTGAGCCACTTGAACTTGAATTGTCTGTGAAAAGATACTCGGCTGTAAGCTACTCTAAAACATCTAGAATAACACAGTACACTAAAATCTACCATTTCTACTGTATTGCTTAGTAACTTTCAAGTTAAGTTCCGGATTGAGGATGCTTCTAGTAAAATTTATTTGGAATTTTACAGATTTTGTATAGACGTAACTATAAAAAGAACGTTTAATTCTCCCTTGTTTTCACCACACAACATCCCTCGATGCAAAACTAATCACACGCAAGTGGATCCAAAAATGCCATTAATAGAGTTAGAAGATTACCACACTGGGAGACCTTCCATGACAGAGTGACTAGGTGAGTATGACGACACGAGCCTACCAAACTCAGCGAGCAGCTTACGAACCGACTCGGCTCGTTAATGGATCGAGCTAAAACCCTAACTCGACCTAACTCGTTTATGCCATGAGCTGAAGCTTTAATCGGTCGAGTCAGCTCGTGAGGTTCGAAGTTTTTTTGTCACCCCTTGGCATGACGGATGGATCGGGTAAATGCCCGGCTGGCCGAATTTTCCCTTTGGCGCGCGCGGCCACGTGAAGCCGGAATATAGAGACATGTTGTGTCCCCAAGTGCAAGTGGCACAACTAGCAACAACTCTGGTGATCGATCAGGCCGCGCACGCCTACACCTGCAGCAAGTTACATTGTTCGATACCCCTCCGCTCACCGCCGGCCGGGCCGGGGCTCCATCATATCTCCATCCACGGTCCACGTCCGCCGGGGCCTCCACCGGCGCCGAGACGTTCCAATCTCCGAACAGTGGCATCTATCGGTTGCGCCGGCGGGCCCCGCCGCGCGCTAGCTCGATCGGAGACGAGATGGCTACAATTAATTTGTCCCTTGCCACCAACGTCGCGGCGTACCGTGGCCTTGCAGTTTAAGATCGATCCATCCTTGGAGAGGTATGGCCGGATTGGTACGCTCCTACATGCACGGTTGGCTTAAGTTCTGATTAAAAATATTGTGATTTTTAACTTTTGACTGATTACAGGAGTAATTAAAGGAGTAAAGAACACTCACGTTGAGAAACCACTTCATTTAAAACGGTTCCTACGGTAACTACTATAAACAATTTATAGAAACTAACTTAACAAGTTATTTCATTCAAAAATCGTCTTTTAAAAATCAAAAGCAAAAACTTCTGGAACAAGACCTTAATTGGCTAGCTAGTTGCGTATATGTGCAAGCTGGAGTTGAGAGGCTTTGTTAGATCGATGCACGGTTAACCTAACTTGAATCTTCTTCTCTTCTTTAATTTATTTCCTTTTCTTTCACGGTTTATGTCAATGTTTTTTTATTTATTGAAAGGGTAGGGAAAGCGTGGCCCAATCGATCGAGCAACTCCCATTGACCGTTTTGAGAGTGACTATGGATTCTCTCCTCTTTTTCAAATTAGAATTTTTCAAAAGATAGCGTGTTTCTGGCTTCTAGAAGAAATTGACAACTTCCAGCAAACCAGCCATCTTTGTTCTCAATTAAAGATGGAGGTGGTGTGAGTGTGGGCAAGTAAGCGATTGAATTCGAGCCTCCTAGCTAATTGATCTACTTTGTTTGGTTGCTTCAGCCAGTTGCTACATGGATGCTTTGTTTCAGAACTCGTTGTCGGATTGAAAGTATGCCATGCCTTTACTGATTGAAAAGGATAGACGCAGATAGATCACGCGATACTGTTGGGAGGGTCCACATGGAAGTGCAACCTGCCTAGTCATTTTTTGTTCCCATACCAAAATAAATACATTCTTACCACTTGGGCTGAGTGATTTGATACGTTCAATTCACCCTTGATTTCTGACTCGAAGGGGATAGCTAGTGATGTCATAGAAGTACGGCAAACAAGTACAGTTGTATACTCTCCGTTTTCGAATACATGTCATTGTAACTTCTAAAATTTATTCTTAAATACATATTATTCTACAATTTTGAGGTAACTTTATACAATTTTTTCCCTTTGCGTATCCCTATTATTCATTATTCCTAAGGTTATTTACTACCACAGACTAAGGTAACACATCATCCAAGAGCAACAATTGGGGAAAGAGGGTAATTTGGGGCATGTTCTTTTCAACTTCTAAAAATTGTTTTTCAGCTTTTCTACAATAACTAGCTTTTAAACGGGATGTCTTTTCAAGATGGGATCTACAAGTTGATTGTGGTACACACTTTAACGACTTTATTTATATTAACCAAAATCAAACGCGAATTTATGTTACTCTGTATCTCTCACACAATCAGTCTAAAAGCCATAAGCCGCCGCTAAAAGCCATAAGCTAAAGCTAAAAAGAACATACATGGTCTTTTAGATACATGTCTTGGTTATAGTGTACAATGGTAGAATGACATCTATTGAGGAAAGGAGGGAGTAGTTGCCATAGGTCAAGGCATCTACATGACCCGGTTCCAATCAGTTGTTGCTAGTAGCTTTTAGCTAAAATGTTATTATAACGGATGTTACCTTTTTCAAGGTATTCAATTAATAAATAAATAAAAAGGAGGAAATAAAAAACACCGTTATATCTCTATGAACAGTGCAAAGGAAAAAGAAAAAAGCAGCGCTAAGAAGCTAATGCGTTCTAAACTGTTTTTGGCTTCTAGAAGCTAGAAGCCAAAAAATAGTATAATATAGTATGATTAGTGGTATTTTTAAAAAGGCAAGAAGGCCCTGGTTCTCTAACTTCATTAACAAAAATGGAAACCTAGAGTTTATATAAAGATCTCCGACAAAGGAAAAAAATACAGATAAACCCTTGTGACCAAGCCGAAGAAGTAAGCGGTTAACCGCGTGCATCAACACTCACGGGCATGCCACCCCCATGAGACACGTGTCCCATTCCCAAGCCTTCCCTCCCTTCTTTTCCCCTTCCTTTCTGATAAATTTCAACTCGGGAAAAATTCAAGTCATGGAATTTCAACTCAGAAAATCCAGTGTCGCATGAGGGGAAGCTTGTCTTTGGTTAAAAAAATCAACTATATTTTGAAAAAAAATCAACTAGATTCCGAGAAAATTCAAATCAATTTCAAGAAATTTCAAATTGGTTTTAGAAAATACAACTCAATTTCAAAACAAATTCAAGAGTAGGGTTAGGTCAAAAAAGAGCTTCCCTCTCCGGCGGCGACGGCTTGAGCTCCTCCGACGGCATAAGCTTCATCCTCCAACAATGGCGCGAGCTCATCTTCTGGCGGTGGCATGAGCTCTGTCAGTAGCAACACCTCGGTGGTGCGGAGTCGGCACCAGAATGTCGCGATAGGGTTGGTGGACGAAGACAACGTGGTTTGGGTTTGGAGAACAAAGACACAATGGGCTCGAATTGGAGACCTGGTTCTTCCATGTGTTGCACACAGGAAGGATAGGGCATGCTCTTTGGGTGTCACAATCGCAAGGCTTTCCATGAGAAAAGCTTCTTGAGGGCAACCTCAAATTAGTGATTTTGAGACTAAAGGGGGACTTGATCTGCATTTTTTTGGACGTTTGGGGAGCTTCTTGTCATGGAATCTGGATCAGGCGGCCTCAGACTTTCCAAGGGCGATCGCCGGTGGCAAGGAGCACATAGGGGATCACCATGGCTCAAGTGGCGCTCGGAGGTTAGAGGATGTAGCTTTGTTCAATCTAGCATTTTCAGTAGCTTCTGGCTTCCGTCTATTGATTTTTGGCTGAAATTACACTAGAACGGCTATTAACTTTTCCTAAGTCTATTAAAGAAAAATGAGAGAGAGAAAACACCGGTATATCTCCACAGACAATGCAAAGAAAAAAGGACAAACAAAAGGCCAAAAAAATCTGAAATTAAGAAAACAACGTATTTATTCTAGCTTCTGGAAACCAGAAGCCGAAGCCAAAATGAGCGGGGCCTAAGCAATAACATCTAATGGCCACAATAGCATTTTTAATTAGGATTCACCAGATTAAAAGCTAGATGTTTTACTTTTTTTAAGAATTTCTAGGATATTTCTCTCTTTTCTAATAACATCCAATGGTCTACGATTTGACTTTAATTAGGGTCCATGAGAGTAAGGGACAAATATTTTTTGGGGGGAAATTCAGACGTATTTTTCTTTTTTCTTAGCATCTGTAAATCACATGCCATGAGCTTTTAGTATATAATAGATATATTCTAATGTTCCAATAAAAAAAGAGTTTTAGAACTCGTGAATGATTTTGCAAAGTGCAATTTTGTATAGCATGTCCTCCTAAGTAATTTTGGTGTCTCCCTTCTTAACGGTTCGCTAGCTGATTGTAGTAACTCGCTACGTATACACATTCATCCATTTCCGTTTAATTTCTCCTTGAGGTGATTGGTTAAGTGCGTACGTACGAGTAGTTGTTATTGAACAATGCTACATCATAAGCAGGTACTCCTTTCAATGGTATTTTGCAAACGTACTGCATGCAAATGATCGGGTATGACAGGTCAGAGAGGAATGGATAACTTCTTCAAATCTTTCCCCTTATGTTAGCAAAACGATGCAATGAAAAATACAAACCAACAAATTTCACCATAGCTAAGAGCTAAAGATCACAAACATGCCGAGACTTTCAGTCTCACTTGTCTGACTGGTGGTCAAGGGGTAGTCAGACCGCTCAGCTGATCGGACCAGATCACAGGGGCGGTCAGACCGCTCTACGAATAGAGGCAAAACAACATTGTTGAAGACTAAGGATGTGTTTGGTTGAAGTGATGAAAGTGGAATGGGATGGGATGGAATAGGATGAGATGGTTCCACAAAAAAGTAGAACCACATGGTCCAGCATCTAAGAAGAATATTCTCTAAATTTGCACAGGCTCATCCCACTTTGGACCATTCCATCCCACCCCATCCCTCAAACTAAACACATGGATAGGCTTGGTCAAAGAAATCATCCCATTCCATCCCACCCCATCCCTCAAACCAAACACATCCTAAGAAAATTGCTAACTCTTAAACCACTGATCTAAACACGATGAATGTTAGGGGAGTGGCCCCCACCTTAGCTCAGTTGGCCCACTGCACCAAAAGGCACATTAAGAATGTAACCATGTAGTTGGCTCTGAAGGGTTGTTACAGGGGAAATGACATGTTTGCCTCTATAATTGCAGACCCGATAAGGTATTTATGTAAGCAACCTCCTCATGGTTATAAATATGCATCTCAGGGCATCATGAAAAAGGCAGATTCATTTTTTAGAGAAAGAGCTAGGTAATAAATCACACATTCATGTATACGCATTCTGCATTCTATCTCAAAGGTTTCTCAGGCTTCGGACAGCCCATCAGTGGCCTCTCCGTATGCCCCATTATTTCTGTTTGGTTCGTGCCCACAATAATAAACTTAGTACATATCCTCTCTAGAATATCAGGAACCTATTTTAATCATTAATCATGAAGATCATAACCAAAGTTTCAACCTTTACCCAAAACAAGAAAGATTGCATTAAAATCAGGTCATATGCCCGTGAGTCATTGATGATTAGATGACATTGTATGAATTCTCACACGTTATAACAAGTTGGATCACTGCATAAAAAAAGGAAAGAACCGAGAGAAATCAAGAACTCCTCAAGGCACCTCAAAAAGGCAAGCAAATCAAACAAAAGCACAAGAGGACAAGATAAACAAGTTTGATCTTCCAATACCACGAAGGGACGAAGGATTACAGCCACTCCATATCTTGGAGGACAGAGCTCCCATAGGAGCACACACACAAAGCTCCCAACATAAGGAAATCTAAACCTAGCTTCCTCTCATCTAGCACCAGAGATATATTCTCTCAATACACGTAAGGGCTTATATAGTGAAAGCTCCTCACCTAAGACATAAGTCTAACAATCAGTCCACATTTAGTGGATATAATCACTGATAAATAGGGGAATATGGTAACTCACATACAAACGGATTTTACACTTGCACGCTTCATGGCTCCAACAACCCAATAAGACGCTTATCAACCAATATGTGACCTAATCAGTCTTAGGCCATCGCCGCGGTTGTGCAAACCATTTCTCCACCCAATATTGGATAATTTATGCAATTGCCACCCACTGATCTTCAAGATTCTTCGCCACGAAGCAAACTCCAATGTGAAGTTCGTGATGCCCAATGCCTTATCGACAAACTGATACAACTCTGGCCTCCTCCCATATAGTCTCCACTTGAAACAGCCGAAATCCAATGGCACATTACATCATGGGTTTGCCTCATCATGATCTTTGTCTTTCTCCCATGCTTTTTCACTTGAGATGTAGCCTCACTTGGACTTACGTGACCCTTAATGGCCTCGGGTTCTTCCTTGGCCTCTATCTTCTGTTGACCGCCAACAATTACCAAGTGCCCTGCATATCAAAGAACAAACAATCGATCCAAGCACAAGTGACATACCCTTGACTCTTGTTAGAAAACAACACATGGCATACCCGACCATAATTAACACAATGCATAGACTCACGCCATAACTAACTGTAAGACCCGATGTGGCAATCAGACAGGGGTGAATGATGCCTTTAAATTCGTCCTCCTAGACGATATTTCAAAACTTCACTCCACTAGCTACTGTAAGCTTGGAAGATCATATTAGCCCACTAACAAAGAACTCACCAAAGAGAAGGAGCACAACAGAGTTCAATCCCTCAGCAACGGTCTAACCGTTATGGATGAAGTGGTTGGACCGGCCTACTGGTAGCCTGACCACCTGGGAGCTCTGGTCTGGCCAACCGCCGACATGACTGCTGGTGTAGGGCGTTCTGACCGCTCCCCTGATCCAGACTTGTAAATCTGCCTGAGCCAAAAACCAAAAAGATGATATCCTTAATATACAAGTCCAAATGAAAAACTTTGCACACACCTTACCAAGGATATCAGGAACCTAATCCGACCTAATACATCCAAGAATCGCATGGATCTTGGCCAAAATTTTAACCTTGAGAATTGACTTGCTTGTGGATTTGATATGGCTAATATGGCTCTAGATAGGTTCCCACATGTGACAGCAAACAAGAGCACCCAAAGATTTGAGACCAAAACCCTAGGAATACGATTTCACAAAAAGTCCTCCAAATCGGGCAATCTCCAAAATCTTGCTACAACTAGTCACTAGATAAATGTCATATGATCCTCATGAAACATTTCTATATCTTACATGTTCTTGGAACTAGTAGGATCAAGAGAGAAGCGATGAAGGCAAAAACATCAACCACAAGACCAAATCAACATGATCAAGAACACGCCATGGATGATGAACAAGATTGATCTATTGCAACTGGTAGATATTTGATTTATAGCCGCTCCACCATAGAGGACAGAGCTCTCTCTACCAAGTGTACACACCCAAATCCTAGAAGAGAGGTGGTTGGTTCCCCTTTGTATGCCACAAACCCTTGCCACCAACCTCTCCAACTTAAATAGATAGAGCAACCAGTTCATATCTAAACCTAATAAATACTATCCATTAGCACAACTGGAAAAATCCGTTAACCTCATACATACTGAGTTTTACACTTATGCACGCTTTATTAAGCGTATAAGCCCAAACCCGTTAAGAAGCAAGTTTCCATTCACTTGGTCTCCTCGGCACCTTCTTGACCTAAACCATTGTCCAGATGCCCTCCAAGTGCCATGGTTTTAGGCCATTCACCATTTCTGGTATTTTGGTTTCATCACTAAAAACCCTCGCTTTGACCAGGGATCTTACCTCTTACTCGAGCCTAGTCCATGGTCATCTCCTCCTTTGCAAGCAACCACATGCTTATAACATGTAAGTTCACCAATAGCTTAGTATCGGTAAGTCTCTCCGTATTGGTTCCCCCAACCACGTGTCACTTGGACCGACTGCATCATTCGATGAACTGTTACTCAAACCTTCCCTTCGACAAGCCTTGTCTTCTCATTAGCCTCTCTTGAGCCCAACCATCCTGTGCCGGTTTCCTTGACCGTACCTCAACTTATCCCCGAGCCTAGTCCTGGTTGACGCTATCGACCATGGTTACCTCTAAGAACCTGCACATCAAAGACCAAGAAGCTATTTTTGGGCACATGTTCTTTACAACTTGATCCACGTTAGTTCAAACATGTTTCATGCATCATGAATGTAATGACCTAGACTCCAAAACTTAACCCACAATCAATTTTCAAAAGTTCCGGAACCCCTTTGGCCAAGGAACAGGATATGGCTGATCTAACCACCATTGGGCGGTGGGTCAGACTGCCAGCACAATCAGACCGCTTCCCTCAAGCCAGTTAGACTACTAGGGTAGAGCACCAGAACAACCCTCTCTGGAAATTCTATATTTTGCTATATAGTTTTAACTCAAACCTCCAAATAAGGTAACACCTAGTGCAAAGACATGTCAAGACACTCATATATAAGTGTTTGGTGTCCAAGCCAAAAGCCAACATGATCAGTCTAACCACTTGAAACAAACTGGTTAAACCGTTGCTTCGCCAAATGCCCAAGGGCAACTCGGTTGGTCTGATCGGCTATGTAGAGTGGTCTTATCGGCTCTGCACAGCGGTCAGATCGCACCTGCAAATTGGTCAGATAACCCCCTGATAAGCAGCACTAAAAAACCACAAAAATTTCACAAATGAAAGTTTTAACTCAACACAATTGCCAATTGTTCAGCATAATTAAACCATGAATATTCTGAACATGGTTCTTTACCAACACTTGAGTTGACTCCCACTGTGACTAACATCTTACAAGAACTCCCGAAAAGCACCTAGAGCAACAACACAACCAAGAGAAAACTCAGCTCACTCAGCTCAGCACTAGCCGTCCTGACAACCAATCAACAGCCGGTCAGACCGCCTTAGTCAACCTGGCCAAACCCTGGTAACAAGGGAGCCGATTTGACCGCGTCAACCATACCGATTAGACCGCTCGACACACCCCTGGTTGGATCGCCATCATTTGTCCGGTCGCATCGCTCTTAGAACCTTTGCGCAACAAAATAAAGACCTCTTTGTAATAAACATACTGCAAATTACAGGCCAGTACAACTGCTCCCCGGTCAGACAGTCGTCCATAGCCAATACAACCACCTTGGTCAAACCTTCGCCCATAGCCGGTCAAACGCTAAACACGTGCCAGTAAAATCAGAGAAAACAAATAGCATAAAATCAGACTTAGACTTTGACAATAACATATAAAGTCAAATATTAATCACACAATATGAGATGAACTTTACATAGTCTCACGGCATGTTTCATGAGGTATGGTGGGAAATTTAGGCTGTGCTCATTTGGACTGAATAAGCCTGACTTATGGCTGAATGTTTACTGTAGCTGGCTTATTTTGCACTATAACTGATAGTGGCTTATTTAGCATAATTAAATTTAAAAAATTTAAAAATAGAAAAAAACATGTTAGCCCATCACGTATAATACAAACAAATACGGGAAAAAGAACCGGCAAAAAAACTCAAAAAACCCAAAAGTTCATAAAAAGGCGAAATTCATGAATAGTAAAAAATAAATCAGAAATCAGAAACTCAAACCGAAATGAGCGGGTCCTTAAACGCGTTCTACCAGCTCACGCTCGTACGATATACAGCAACCGCGGCTGTTCGAAAGTAAAGACGATTGTTAGCATGCCGATGGCCAATAGCTAGCTTTCTTCTTCCATCTATTGTAGTAGCTCCCTGTCTGTCTCTCCTTTCTATATATGATCTCTCTCCGGATCCGTGGTGCTATCCTATCCACACCAGCCTGCAGCATTTGCTCCGGTTACAATCTGAAACAGTGCTATCAATACACTTTGCATCGGAGACGTTAGGCACTGTGGGCAATTAGTTCGCCCTAAATGGGGTAGGCGGTCATGGTATGCGTGGGACAGCGCATGTCATGTTTATCCCGTGCAGTGCAGGGGCCTTTTGCATCGGAGACATTAGGCACTGTGGGCAATTAGTTCGCCCTAAATGTGGTAAGCGGCCATGGTATGCGTGGGGCACTGCATGTCATGTTTATCCCGCGCAGGGGCCTGTGGCCGGCACGAAGTTTAAGGTTCGCCGGCCGGAGAGAAACCTGGCACAGCCGTACGTACCCTTTGTTGCCTGCTTTTTTAATGTTGCTTGATACGTTCACTTCACTCGAATATATGCATGAATGAATGGTCTCTGGTTCAGGATCAGCAGATCATGCTCCGGCCGGCCAGTCGATCCCACTGCGAAATCGTTGGACCCGAAGACCCAGAAATTAAATAATATGCTACTAGGACTCGTACTGAACTGAAGTATGTGCAACCTTTTTGGGCTTAAGACAGAGGTCGATCGAGTAGCTAGCTAGTACGTGGATCCATGGATCTGGCTTCTGAGCTCCGACATGCATTGTTCGTTTTTGTCAAGCAGGGTAGCTAGCGAGCGGCCCCGCGGTGCTGACGGTCATGGGCCGCACGCACGAGATCGGAAGGTTGTGGACGCAAATCTCTCACCGACTGCAGTTAGATCTGAGCATCTGATGCAACGTCTTGTCCATATCATGGCGCGCGACGCCAAGATATGTCGATCTTGCACGATCGGTCGACATGGGGAGCCCTGGCAAGTAGATCAGTAGACCACATGCGTGGAACGCGTGGTCAAACGAACCGATCATTGCCATGAGCTAGCTTTAAGCACGTAGCGATCCATCGAGTTAGCATGATCGAGTTGATAGACCTGATCGAAGAAATGGATGAAAATACGCGTGCGGCGGGCGGGCGGGCACGGGCAGATCGATCGAGGCGCGGGGAAGGGGAGTTTGGTTGGTGCCCCCGACCCGCCGCGCGGATAGGCGGATGGAATCTCCGGACAGGCCACTATAGGACACCTTTTAGGGTTTGATCAACTCGGTTTCGACTTCTGACTTATTTTTTACTATTTATAAGTTCATTTTTTCTGAACTTTTGACTTTTTATTGAGCTTTTTTGCCGGTTCTTTTTTTCCCGTATTTGTTTGTATTATACGTAATGGGCTAACATATTTTTATATTTTTAAATTTTTTTAAATTTAATTATGCTAAATAAGCTTCACATCATTCTGATGCTTTTTTGATCATTCTGATGTTTTCAATTATAAGCTATGAGCTTTTCAGCCGAACCGATCACCACCTTAGTTTTTTTCTTTGTTTTTGTCTTTTGTTTCTAGGAAAGCTGAAATAACAAGATAGCTTCTCTAAATAGTTTTGTAAATTTAAAATTACGTATATCATCTATATCGATATCTTTATAATTTATTATGGTCTTAAAAATATAAATAAAAACTATTAGTTGCAGCTAAAAATCATTAGCCGTAACCAAGTGAACCAGAGCTAGGGCCCGTGAAAGCAACGTGTGATAGGTATCCATCCGGCTCCGGCCCATGCATGTGAGAACTCCGCCCTTTTCCCTCGCTATGTCCGCCTTTGCTATATGCCTTAACAGTTAGCAACTCCCTTCGCTTTAATTCCGGTTCCCTAATGCCTCTTGGCTGGCAAGCGACAACGACACATCTGATGGTCTGATCGAGCGATCTCACCGGGCGCTCGCTCGCCTGAAAAGGACGCCGCCTCACCTCACCTCACCTCGTCAGGTTGGGCTACTAGCGGCTGGTGGTGACAACTGCTGCTGCATTGGTACCAAAAAGCGTACTAATAAAAAAAAGTGTCACGTGGAAACATGTATTTATATTTTTGTTTGCACAGTAATCATGTTGATATATCCATTGAAACATTATTATTATGCATAGTTGTAGGATTGCTACAGTACTTCTTTTAGTACAGTAATGCCGCTACAGTTACCTTTTTATTTTGAGAAGCTGTGATCAATACCATTTCTGTATGCCGGCTGCTTTAAATTAAATTCCGTAAACCTAGAGGGAAAAATACACTGTGCTAGCCATCCGTAAACTATTCAATTGTAGAATTTTCGATCTTTTTTTCCCCTGTGTGATCCTCGGACAAGGACTGGTAGAGAGCAGCTAACGGAGTACTGTATAATAGTGGCAGTCGAGCGATAGAAGATCGAATAGTTGAAACGTACTTCAAATAGAGCAATCTACCTTGTTCTACGCGGAATGCGACGGTTATAAAATATCGGAAGTGTTGTACTAATGTTGACTGTTTTTTGGAAAGAAAATTTCTGGCCTTTTGATTTTCATAGAGATTTATGCGTTGTTTTCGTAGCTAGCATCTTCTCTCTCCGGTGATGTCATCGTCTTCGCATGTTACCGTCCCACACGATTAGGGCTTGGGTTTATCGTTAGGGTTAGAATTCACCCGAGCCCTCCAGCTTAAGGGGAGATCGGGGCAGCAGCGGATTGACGGTGGGAGGTGGAGGTGGCGCGACAGCGGTGGCATCGCCTCAACCGCAAGCGAGAGGAGGGCGGTGGACAGGATAGGCGGCAGGGGGCAATACGTCGTGGAGTCCATTAGGTGGCAAAGGGCGGCGTTGCCGCATCTAATGGCATTAGCTGCGGGAGACGGGGAAGAAGGGCGGGGCGAGGGCCTTCGACACCAAATCTGGCTAGAGATGAAGAAGGCGGCAGCGGGGAAGGAGGAAGCAGAGGGGGAGGTGGTGGCACAACAGCATCACCACTGGCGGGGAGGCAGGGACAGCACAAGGGAGGGGGCCACGGGATTAGGCTGGGACGATGGCTGGGTGTCGGATGAGGCATAAACGTGTCGGATGAGTGTCTAAGAGGGAGTGTTGGGAAACCTAAGCCAAAATCTAAGGCTTTGGCCTATTAGTGGGCACCTCTCCATTTAGTCTATAAATAGGGGTTCTAATGACATCACTTATACTTGAGAAGAGAAAGTAATAAAGAAAGAAAGGAGTTCTCCTTCTATCTCTGTGTTTAATCTTGTATTTTCTTGCATTCCTCTGTGATGCATGTGCTGCATCGAGTGATGAGGCCAATGCACGTAGAGATGGTTTGGGGGAGTTCAAATGCATGAAGACGTGATGGTTAGTCATTGAGCACTACATGCTATATGTTAAAACATACGGAGATCCTTTGGTGAATTAGATTAGTGTTTTGGGCTATCAGAGCCTTTTGGATGACCCACTTTGCAAAACATGTGTGTAAAACCTATTATATTATTGGGTTAACAGGTTAACTCATGTAAGTGAATGGAACTCAATTAAAGGTGCTGGTTATGGTTTTTTGTAAACCTCCACTATATAAGGGTGAGCCCTCTAGAAGAGGCTTTTAGGTGACTTAGGGTTAGTGTTTCCAAGAGGAAAATTTTATGTGTGTGCTCCTTTAAGAGGAGCTTTGTCCTTCAAGAGTGGAGTTGTATTAAACATTCATCTCCAAGTAAACTAAAGATCTGATGAAGTTACATTTCAAGTTTCAAGTCCTTTAGTTCACTAGATTAGAAGTTGGACCTATTTGAGTAATTGGCGGCGCGCCTTTTTTGTTCTGTAATGGTGAGCGGATAGACTGTTGTAACCTAAGCGGTCGGTCTGCCCAGCCCAGGCAAACACTTATGATCTGAGTGGTCAGACCGTCTAGCTCAGTTAGACCGATGTGATGCCTGCAGTCAGATCGGTCAATTGATCTTTTGACCCCATTTGTTGTTTTTTGTTCTCTTTGGATTGTTGACTTCTGTTTTATGCTTATTTCCAATGTGTATCTAATCTTATTAATTTTTCATATCTAATTGAGTAAAAAGCTAAAAAAATTAATCTTGAAGTTAAAAAAGCGGCAAAGAATATTTACACTTTCTGATCTGCCATCGGTCCTACGGTCCCATAAACGACAGATGACACGTTGGTTATGCGCAAAGCTAGCAAGCCTGCGCATGCAACTCTCAAGCACAACTGATGACTGATTCACCGCAGTTGCAAAGCAAATTTCGTTAGCTCTTTCGTAAATTTTTGCTGCCCCTGGCGATGGAAACTGGAAAGATATCTGGGCGCGGCCTGAGCCGGCCAGGCGCGCCTGCCTCGAACACGCACTCCTCTACACCACTCTGCAACTGTACGTACGTCTCTCTGCTGGTGGCCTGCTTCTGTTCCTCTGGCACGAGCCGTTCGGGTCGGATCCGGCCGGGCTCAGACGACGCGCAGATTTTTTTTTTTCCTTTTTACAAGACGAAACCGGAAGCCTTAGGCCCCTGATCAGGCGCGCCAGACAATTAACCGGAAATATCTCTGTGCGCGTCCGTGGAAAAGTCTGCACCGCGCTGATGAGGCTGAGCGTTTTCGATACAGCTGCGCGGCCTCGTGCTTCGGGCGCGCGCACTTTATTAGCAACGTGTGTGCTCCGTGCGCGCGCGCGCGTACATGCCAATTCCCTCGCTGTGATTCCGTTTCTGCTTTGGGCTCGTCTGCGTCGCCGTCGTCGGAGTAGCGGTGGAGTGGAGTGGAGTATTATTGTACGTACGTAGGGAGCAGGCCAGGGGCAGGAAGAGAGAGATTACGAAGTGCAGTTATGGGGAGTGGCGCCGTGCGGGAAACGGGGGCTGCTGCAGCGCGCAGCCATGCACGCCAGGGGAGGCGGCCCCGCCACGCAGGCCTGCCCGTCGGGGAGCCGACCTGTTACCTAAAGGAAATTAAAAGCTCGGCGCGTGGCGGGGCCGCGCGGCAGCCGCGTACTTTGGACTTCACCCAGCACGACGGCCGCGCCGCGCGCAGAGCAGCCGGCCTGGGTCCTGCCCGCGCATCATCACCGAGATCCATACATCCCCTCGTCCGTCCGCCCGAGCCGAGCAACATCGCTGGCCACTTCTTTTCAGCACTGAAAACTGCTTTTATATTTTTATTTATATATATATAGCGATTTTATAAATTAATTTAGTATATACTATAACGATTTTATTTATATCAACTAAAATCATATTTTCTTACTATATACTATCTCTCACGAATAATATAAAAACTATAAAGTACAGTTATAAAGTATAAGCCACATATATAAAGAACATCCCCGTAAGTCGGTTTGGACGCTTGTGCAGGGTACCACTCCATCGCTGCGCGGCCTGCCGGGGTCCTCCATCCCCTAGCTGCACATCAGCACCACCAATCGACATCAATCTCCATGTTTATCAGTTTTGGACGCATGTGCCACGTACGTACGTACCACTGGCGGATCGCTGCACCGCGCGGCCGGGGTAGGGTAGGCTAGGCTGGGCATTTACCTGGTTTCAGCTATCATCACGCACGGAGTCCGTAACAAAGCTATCTAGCTCGGGTGAGTGAGTGAGTGAGTGAGTGGTGCATGTATGTGCGTCGTTAAAGTAGAACACGAAAGCGTGCATGACCAAAACAGACAAATAAAGTGGTATGTATGGGCATATATATGGCCAATGAAGAGCGTAGGACTGGCTGTGGTGGTAGCTGCTGGCCCATGGCGACGGACGGACGGATGGATGGATGCGTTTGTGTTTGCGGGCGGTACTGGTTCGCGGACGTTGGATGCAGTGGAGTGTGGGCGCCATCGCCGCGGCGGGCCAGGGGTAATTAATCCCGGGCACAGAATTTTAGGACGCGGGCCCCGGCGGTCAGTGCTGGTTTTTCCTTTTTCCCTTAAAGACAATCGGCGAGGGTCCTGTGACCGATGCGAGTGACTGGGTGAGCAGTGTACGCGACTGTAGCTTGTGGGAACTGATGATCCATACGCGCGCGGGGGCCCCTCATCCATCTAGCTCGCGTTGCGCGCCCAGCCGGCTGCACGCGCCGCGGTTACCCGCGCGGCCGATACTGATCGCCTAATAATGTTACAGCAGTAGTTAAAACAATTAGTTTTAAAAAGAAAAAATATGTGCGGTAAAAAAAGTAAAAGAAGATGTGTACGTGGGATAAAAGCAAGAAAAGCAAGTTATATGTACGTCCATAACACCTTGTCTCATTGTGAGACAAGACAAAAATGAGTGGAATGAAAAAACTGTTTTAAAAATGTGATCTTCGTATTGTTTTTTTAATTTTTTTAAACAGAAATACAAAAATAGAAGGGAACTTAGACATAACGTAGGACCGGCCGGCTTCAGCTCGCGGATCGATGATGGAAACTTGGCAGGCAGGCGGTGGTAAAAGCTAAAATTAAAGGGGTGTGGCATGTGCAGGAAGAAATTCAGAACAGGAGAGCTAGCATGTATCCGGCGGCGCTTACGGAAACGCTGACCATTACTACAACGGTTTTGTTGTACCGGCGCCGGCCAGTGATCCATATATTGCATGGACCACCAAGTACATTAATTATTGCAAGATGCATGGCTAGCCTCTTACAAACAAAGGAAAAGAATTTGACATTTCTTTGGGAGCATGAATTAAGCTGTTACAAGTTTATCACTTCTACGTACTCATGTGATTCTTTTCCGTCTATAGCTTGTAACTTTTCCAAATAAAAAAATAAAACTTTTTTCAAGTAAACAAATATAATAATTTCTATGTCATTGTTTCGAAACGGTTTATCATGACAATTTTTTGAACCAACTTATCGGCATTCAGTTCGTTCACATAAACACTCATGCTAAGATAATATATATACATATACACACACACTTCTAAGCTATTAGGGCATCTCCAATAGTCCATCTTAACTGTCTCTAAAGGTTTCCGCGTAGGATTATATAATGACATGAAAGAGAGATCGAAGAGAGAGACAGTAGTCGTCCATTTAGGAGGCGACTGGTGCAGCGCTAGAAACAAGAAGCTTCCAACGACACCTCGTTCTATTGGAGTTCTATCGTCGTATGTTCACACGTTTTGTGGATCAGACGTGGGCACTGGCCGAAGGCAAGCGCAGGAGGGAATCCTTCACCTGCCATTTCACCCGCGCTTACTTGATTTCTTCCACGTGGGTAGTGGTTTATGTCACCTATGTTCACGCCGAGTGAAATCCCCTCTTCTCTATTCAGCTAGCCCATCTTCCCCTTCCGTTCTCTCATATCCGGTGAGGCCAACGCCCGGTGAAGCTTCTGCTTTTGCTCCAGCTCGCCTACCGTGGGCCCGTGGCCCCTCCTCCTCCCTCACATGGTGCTTGGTATTAGCCCCTCCTCCTAATCCCCTTCTCTTCTCTCAGATCCCTTTCCCCTCGCCGATCGCCACTGTAACCCCTTCTCCCCTTCGCCGACCGCCACCGCGACCCCTCCTCCTAATTCCCTTCTCTTCTCTCAGATCCAACGGGGCCAAGGTGATGGTGCTGCTCATCCTCGCCGACAGTAACCCCTCCTCCCTCATGTGATGCCCTAGTAAGTTTGTGCCTCATCGACGGTAATCCCCTTCCCTTCTCTTCCCAAGCAATTTGTGCCTTTAATGACCACGAGTTCTGCGTGGCCTACTCGTAGATGGGTCACCAAAGTCGCATCGTGGTGCCGCAGTTGCTGCGAGGCAAGTCAACGCCGAGCACCGCTGCCTTCCCCATGGATTCCCCCGCCGTAGGCTGGTCCAATTGTACCCCTTCCAACTTCTGAAATTAAGCTTCTGAAATTTAGTATGACCTAATCATTCTATTGTTCATCTGTTATTCAATTATGCATTTATTTGATATATATGGAGCCAAGGTTGAACTGAGAAAGTAAGATTCAATGTCTCATAAGAATGTGTGGTGACTAAAACAGAAGTTTATCCAAATACCTGAGAAACAATAGATGATGATTCCGTCATCAACCTAATTTCTTCCTTGCAGTTCTGCTTAGTGATGCCATCTATTACTTTATGAGGTGGGAAGATATTTCTACCCCATGTTGCTTGACCAGTAATCCTTAGGATTCAGTTTCAGCAGAGCATGAAGCAATATTTAGCAAGCAAGTTGTACATTTTTCCCAATAAGTAATAACAATCTTTTCACCATTTCGGTTGTTAGGGATATATTTAGTAATCAGAATTAGTGAATTACACATGTAGCTTTCAGTTGCAAACTAGAAATGATTTCAATTTATTAGTGCAAAGGGTGTAACTTTGCACTTAAACACTGATGACCCTATGTTTTTGAAACAAATTTAGTTCAATTACAGAGCAAATTAGGTCTATAAAATGGGTGTTTTTTGTCTTCTGTTGCATTTGGAACCAAACTCTATTTTCCTACGGAGGATATGAAAATTTCCAAATAGATGAATGCATCCGACTGGGTCTCAAGCAGCCAATAGATACATTTACAAATGTTTCCTGAACACGTTGAAGATATGCATATCTGCCAGATAAACCTTTTCCTTTGTATAGGCTTCGGTCATGAGAGCTGAGGTGACAAAACGAATGAAATGAATGGGTGTATTCCGGTTTCATATGCATCCGACTGCAACTATTGGACCATCGATCTCTAGCTAGAAGCTTATTTCTAAATGCAAAAACAAATCTTTTATTTTGTGTTCTGTTTTACTAACAGACAATTTTGATTTTACCCAGACATATCTCATTGCTAAATACCAACACATCGTGGAAACTCTTGGCATATCTCATACGCAGACATATCTCATAGCTAAAAACTTTAGAAGACGTTGTGGTCGCTTCATTTGAATTGTTGTAAATTCCTGTAAGAAAAATTCCAATTACATTTGTCAGTGATATTACCTCTGTAGAATTGGTTGGAAGAACAGGTTTTGACAGTTGTTACTTCTTATTGTCTGCTTGTGTCAGTAGCGCACTATTTTCTTTGAACATGCTTCTGTTTCTGATTTGGAGGATTTGACACATCAACATGCCAAGGCTATTCTAAGATATCTATTTAATGGCAAAAACATGCCAAGGCTATTCTAAGATGCATCATTTCGTACTAAATTTCATGTAACAAATCTGCGTGGGCCATCGTCTAGTTACCTGAATGACCCAAGCATTACTACTGTCAGTGTTGAACTGTAACATTAGCAAGACCAACTTATCATAAACAGTATCATAGTTTTGAATTTTGGTGGGCATTGTACCTTGTACATATATATAGTCTCTTCGCTCATTGCAACCTGTTGTTGGTGCAGACGTTCTAGTTAATGCCAATTGGACCAGGAAATGACATGTTACGCCTGAACTACGGCTAAGAACCTTCCCCAAGATTTCAAAGAGATAGTTCTTCCTCATGGAAGTTAAAGAGAATGTTTTCCAGAAACAATCTGGTTGTGGTGTTTGTGTCGAATAATGAAAGCTTTAAGGTGCTTTCCTCTCAGCACTTCATGTGATTTGTTGCAAGGAATTGTTACTCCATATATGGATCTGCATTCTAGGATTTACTGTTTTACTTATATACTTACTACCTATGCTATCTTACGAAGGTTGTGGACAAAATTTAAGTGGTTTGTTCGTGTTGGTGCATTCATTACTTGCGCTACGGCCTTTCTATATTGATACCTTCTGTTGCCCTGCTGTTTCCACTCACTATAGGCGCACTCATCTTCAACACACGTTCATGATATATGGTTACAAATTAGCTAGTAGCTTAGCATGTTCCATACATACAAGTAATATTACTCATCTTGATTACGGTGCAAGAATATGTAACAGTTAAGAGAGATAATCTGAAGTAATGTTAAGCAATGTATCGAGACAAAGGTGCTTCTATGTTTTTTTCAAAATGATTTGCACAACTTTTAAAACAGAACTGAATGATAAATAATTATTACTTACTCCTTCGTGTGCTTTGAGATTAATACCATTTTTGTTAAAGTGAAAACCATGGAAACGCTACTCAATTTCAATATGTCTAGGTCCAGAACATACATACAACAAGTATAAACAGAATAGCTGAAGATTAAAACTCCAAGATGCAACAGGTGCATAGACTAGCACTTTTGGACGAAAAAGACGACGCAAGTCACTCTTAAAGCTGTACTTACGACAACCTTTGATTTTGATGTTGGTAGTTGCTTGCCAGTAGAGCTGAGCTTTACAATACACAAGAGCGTTGAGATCAAAAGTATAACACAAAGAGGCACAAAGATGCAGTCTAGTGTTGATTATCATATTTCAAGTAAGAATTAAAAGATTGTGTTCTCTTAGAGACAACTCAATTGATATGTTACACAAAAGGTTGTCTCTTATGCTATTTTTATGTGAGATAAAAAATTTAAAGATAATCTACAAAGTAAACTATTATATATACCCTCCAGCGCAATCGAAAAAGATCGTACCCATATGCAGCTCCCCAAAAGTAGGAAAAGTTGACGTCTAAAGAGGCTGTCGATCAATCGGCCAGATTTTGATGCTCCCCGTTTAAGGCTTTATGGATAGACCATCGATACGCTCGTACACAGATATAAATGGAACTTTAATAATTTCACCGCTTCGCACCCCGTGTCTTTTGCACAGGGGAAACGTACTACGTTACAACTAGATCTTTTTTTCCTTCTGCCAAAAATAGTAGTCCTACACATTCGTACTTATGTACAAATCCAAGTGTTGTTACATGTATGGTGTGCGTGGTTGATCGTGGCTCCAATTTTAAATCCAAGTTGAATTGGAATTGATTTATAAATTCAATTCTAGTGTTTGGATGACATGTGAAATTCCATAGTAGAATTTGTATATCTACAAACTATCGGTGATATTCAAGGTATCTTACCACAAAATTCCTTAAATAAAAAAACAAAATTCCTCCAAATTATCTCGTTAATCGAAAGAAAATGAGAAAATTTATATCACTTATTTTGATGGGATCAGATTATAATGGTGCACATAATTCAAATATAGATATTGCAACAGTTACAGTTGTATTACAAAGGAATAAGTCCATATAACATCCTAAACTTTTCTTCAAAGCCCATCTAGCACCTCGAACTATGAAATGAGACGTTTGATCCCCCAAACTTTGTAATCCAATTCAAATGATACCCTAACCCAGTTTCGCATGGTGGTATTGCCCATGTAGCGCAAATGAGTGGACGGTTTTGCTACGTAAGATGACATGCTGGCCAAGTTAGGTCAATGACATGTGGGACCCACAAGGGCTTGTTGTGATGACCCATACCATCATTCCCATTGATGATAGTACTAGTCTTGTGGATTATTAAACAATAAACTCTTGTCAAATAATCATCCATGTCAAAGATTGTAGCAGGAAAATAGCCAGAGAGTTCCAATAGTATTACAATACCATCGCACGCATGCTTAATGTCTCACATAGGGCTTAACAAGGTTTGCTCTCTGATTTCATCTTCCTCATGGAAGTTTCTCCTAACATTATTTGATAAAGAAAGGGGTGACACAGCATCTCCTAATTTACGTAGCTGAACTACTAAATGTTTTAATCATCCCAACTTTCATAAGAGGTATTAGGGACATACATGGTTTTCCCAAAATCCACAGTTTCCAAGTCATCATAGTAGTGGTCTTCCACCAGATATCCTTCGTTACACCCAAAGGAATTCTTATATTGCCTTGGTTCTAACAAGGAGGATTAACAGCAAGAGTGAGTACAAGGTACACACAAATATATTAGCAAAATGCATATTCATAAAGTTGTATCCTCCCATCCTCATCCCTAACTCAATTCTTCCACTTTTGAAAATATATTAATTTTGAGAAGTTATCCATATAAAGTTCAAAAGTCTACTAATCACTCATATCATGAGAAAGAACCATCGATAGGTTCCTATATCCTCCAATCCAGGAGATAGATGTGAATCATGTTTTAAGACACTGCACAGCTTTCTCCTGTCCCCTGTTTTTAACCATGACCGAACATACATTTTACATGGTTTTAAGTTTCATTATCTGTGCTACTATGTGGACTTCCTTCTCCTACTGTGTAGATTACTCGGTTAGCTTTGGTGTCTAATGCTTTCGCTAGGGCGTGATCTGTGACTATGTAATGCTAAACACGGTGAGCATGGGGGAATCACCTTTTGTTTCATGATGATTTCCCCCTTCTTTCTGTTGATTGTCCCACGTGCTCACTGCTGCTCATCCTCCTCTTCTCCACTGGCTTTGCTCCTTCTTGACCAGCTTCCCTTCTTTTGGTCAGCTCCCCCCTCTTCTCCCCAGCTAGTATTTGTGGGTTAGGTCACCATGGTAGCTATGGGGTAAGGACCATTGGTCTTTGGTGGTCAATGGATGGTGATGCTTCTAATTAGCTGGAGGTTCTTAGTACATATGCCCTCTACTTCACTTCTTTGGTTCATCTGGGAGCCTGTGATGGCTAGAGCAACTGCGGTGGCCAGAGTAAGAAAAGGAATGAGATTAGATCTTACTCATGGCCAGCCCGACCCGTTTATTCAAGGCTCAAGCCTGACATCGGGCCGGTCTTAGGCTCATATTTTTCGAGCAAAATAATAAATAAATAAACGATAATATTTTTATAATTAATACAATAATAATTTTTATCCAAAATATATTAAAGAATAATAATTTATTCTAAAAATGGGATTCTCTATTTTTTTTTAGCGTCATGCCTAAGCCTTATCGGTCAGTGCCGCGCTTAGGCTCGGGCTTGGCCTTTCAAGGATGGGTACTTTCAGACCCGAGCCAGCAAATGAATAGATCTAAAGGAGATAAGAGGATAGCCACAAGGCAGTGTTCGGACTTCTATGAGATTGGCACATAGGTTATAATTCAATGGATTTAGATATATGGGATGAGATCTGAATTGTTGGAGTCCTGTTTTCGTTACCCCCTAGTTCAGCCGAAAATGACTTACATGATCAATTGTAAGAAACTAAATGGGGGTGTAAAACTAATTGACCGGAAAGATACTACAGGATGGATTGGTACATGGTAGGTCGCAAACCAGCATGAAACAAAGAGTTCTAATGATGCGAGGATGACAGTAAAATAGTTTTTTAATTAACCCATGTGTAAATCGAGACAGCTAATTGCAGCCTCTCACTAATCTCTCGCGGTTCTTGGTTTCTTATGACGTGTTTGGTTGCTTGTATGAAGTGAAATGGAATGGGATGTTCCAGAATGAGGAGGCATACTTGTGTTTACTTGGTGGGAAGGAGTGGGACGAGATTGGAGTGGGAATATTCCCATTTTATTTAGGACGGTTCGGTGCGGCCAAATTTACCAACGACATCGTCCCACTTTGCTCGTATAGCTCATGTGATCGCACATGAGGGATACAGTCACCACCTCACCGGTCGACATTTGCGAGGGAGGTGGCCTGAGCAGCTAAAGGTGAACGACCACGAGAGGATTTGGTTGGGGAGGTCGATTGAGGAGGCGGCGAAGCCACGTGATATGAGGGATGCAGCCATCATTGCTGGAGCCAAAGCCAGTCAGGAAGACGACACGGGTAGATCTGGTCGAGGCATGGCGGCGAGGGGCGGCGTAGCCGATTAGAGGCGCCAGATCCGATTGAGATGCGGTGGGGTGCACTGGAGTTGATCGGATGCGGTGGGAGGCACGACAGCGTAAAGGGGGAGGGAATGTGGTGGCCACGGAGGAAAATGAAAGAAGGGGAAGAGAAGAAAAGGATCAGGCGATAAATAATAAGGATAAAAGTATAAGGAAAAAAGAAATAAAATAAAGATAAGGTAAAAAAAAAGACATTCTCGTCGCAAGGTTACCCTAACCAATGCTATCCCATTCCATCCATCCAACCAAACACCAATACACACCATCCCAAATCATCTCGTCTTTCTAACCAAAAATATCTTGAACTAACCATCTCATCAACAAACATCCTGTTCAAACCATCTCATTTTTAAAAATAGAATCAACCTGATTTGTCCTCCCAACGAAACACTCGATCAATCCCTGTCTCAGCGGGGAGACTGGAGAAGCCGAGAGAGGAGATTGCTTTGTCTGGACGCCGGCTAGGACTAGGAGTGGTCAGAGATCGCTGAAGCGAAGTGATCCGAAAGTGGGGGAAGGGGGATCCCGCTGATTGACGCATCACTGTCCGTCTTATGATTTGCGGCCTTGGAGATGACGTTTGACTGGTCCTCACCCCCCGATTGCAAGTTCCAACCATCCGTCCGTCCATCTCCCCTGCCTCCGCTGCCGCTGCACGCTGCCCCTGCCTGCCCTGCACCTGCCGCTGTTTCTTCTCTTACACACGCATGCACACGCGCGCGCCCGAGCTAGCAGACGGACGCAGAGACGTACTACCACCCCTCCGTCGCCTATCATCACACGCTTCCCGATACGCACTCGCGCGCGCGGCGTATCCCATACATCACATCCGTCGCCGGCTCACTGCCTGCTCTGCTTCACAAGCTCTACCTAGCTCGCCTCCCTAGCGGGATATGTGTACTCGTACGTGCTGCTGCTGCTTTCCCCACGTATCGGGGGCTTGGAGTAACTTTTGGCGCGTGTGTGCGCCTGTGCCGCCCCGCGTGCGTCGTGTACGTACACGGTGAGACGCGAGGGGGAAAATAATTCTGGAAACTTTTTTCCCTGTAGCGATACTCAAAATCTTCTCCAGTTATCAAATATCAGATATCATGTGCTCTACAAAACAAGAATAGAAATCTAAATCCATAAAATCAAAAATATTCAACACAAGACCGATTAGATTGCAATAGATGGTTCGTTCTAACCACTGCGACCGGTCTGACCATAGGCATAAAGGCGGTCTGGCCGCTTGGGCCAGTATGGCCAAAGGTCTGAGACTGGTCGCTTATTCCCAGACTTATAAACCACTCAGATTAAAACTCAAATCTCAAGAACTTGTTCAATTCTCATTCAAACACTTCTAAATTTTGCATGAAACTTATTCAAGGCATTACAAAACTAAACCAATCAACAATCACAAGTCTCTTGGATTTGGTTCACTATATTGAAGAGTATCAAATCTAGTTTCAAAAACATCAAAAACCATAAAACTTAAATTACTTCCTGCTCATTAGGATCTAAAGTATGAGGTCTTTCAGATATATTCGCATATGACCTAGCAAGATAATTTAACAAAGAATTCGAGTTAGAGTTAGAACTCCCAAGATAACGAAAGCTCAAATTTGAGGTAAGAAAACGCAAAACCGAACTTGATCTCGAATTATGTTATATGAATGATCTAGGTAGGTAAAGATTGATCAACTAGACCCATTTTCTACTTCTTACATGTTATAGATCACAGCAAAATCAAGAAGGAAGAAAGCAACACCAAAATTTTTTACTAAATTTAATTCTAATCCAACTAAAATACCGATTATTCATCACACGCGTATTTTTGAACTTCTCACGTGTCCTCGTACACCCATGACCTGACTAGCCATTCCTTTTGCCACCCTATCTTTACGTCTGCGCCAATGTCTCGTCGCTCCAATAATTGTTGTACTTTACGTTCTTCAAGTGAACGAGGACTTCCTCCTGCTGCTGCTGCTCCGATCCCTACACACACAGTAATAGGCTGATAGGTCCAACTAAGTATTATATAAGAACTCTTGAATAAGCTGGCTAAACATGCATGCATAGAGTACGTACGTTTCTGCTTCTGCTCACTGAAGATAGACCTACTAGGCTGAGCACCGACAGTCCGTTAGAGCAAGTATAATAAGAGGATGTTAGTAGGCTGTATACTAAGGTGGAGGAGAGAGAAGAGATGTGGGCCAGCTGAAGCACAAGAACCAAGAAACTTTGTGATAGAAAGGGGTGGGTCATACAACCTTCAGCTGGCTGTAAACTACTATATGAATGGGCTGATAAGTGGGCTGTAAGTGTCCATACAGCCAGCTGAAGGCTGTATTATTAGCCTTGCTCTTATACATACGATACTCTATGTACGAGTTCGTTACGACAGCCTACTACTCAAGCGAGACTAAGACCCTACTGTTTAGGTTTTTAGTTTTTGACTTTTGACAAAAAAAAAACTAGTCAACTAGTATCTCCACGCACCAAAGTGATTCATACACGAGCCCTCTTCCCCAACGGCCGACGGTGCATGGTGGAGGTGCTCCTCGTCGACCCAACTTGTTGGTCTTGCATCGTCGAGCAAACCCATGCGCTCGCGGCCATGACCCTCTCTAATCGCTTGTCTCGGATCGATCCTTTTTAGCTCCTCGATTAAGAACAGCTACCTGCAGCTTAGCTACATTACATATATCTTAAGTCTTGCTGATGTAATTTGAACAAGGAGTCCGGTTGAAGAAGCTCGAAACCAGTCGGAGCAGTGTGTTGGTGGATGCAGCTTCTTTTGGAGCCCCGAAGTAGCATTTATGCGACGCCACCCACCCACCCCCGAAGTAACAAATGGAAGGGATTGAAGCTTCGTGCGACGAGGCTTGGTGTCGACCCTGACACCAGCTACATCGAGGCAAGCGATGGTTGGTGGGCAGTTACCGATGGAGTAAGTTCGGATTCGCAAGTGCAGTGCTCTTTCTATGGACCTCTTTTTGTGAACCTGCGGGGCGCTCGATCGTGAAAACAAGGAATGAACCGTTTTGAGCACTCCGCAGGTACCATTTGTAAGAGATTCAATGATGTGCTGCAAAGTGTGGTGGCCCTTGCTGCTCACATAATTGCACCTTCCGATCCGACATACCAGACATTGCATCCGAGACTCGTGCAACAGAGATTCTATCCGCACTTCAACAACTGCATAAGGGCTATTGACGACACGCACGTAAAAGTCGTCGTTTCTAACAACAAGAGGGCGCATCATTTCAATAACCATGGTTACACTAGTCAGAACGTCCTCGCCGTTTGTGACTTTGAAGCATATGGGCAATAATCATTATGCCGCTAGGATATTTGCTGTTAAGGCTTAAACAAAACAAATGGCAAGTGGTACTGGGATTTTGGAGTATGTCTGCTTTGGAGATTAGAGACGGCGAGTAGCCATGTTCGTATTGTCTCCCCTTGGAAAAGCCAATATAAACACCCGGTTTTTCGAAACAATATCTTACTCCCATCACGTGCACGTATCTCTCATTTATTTTTTTCACCACCTGGCTCTTCTTGTAAAACCACTTTTTAGATATTATTATTTATTTTAAACAAAAAAATTATAAATCACAATAAAATTTATTAATAAAAATTAATATGAACGTATATGTAAATAGTTGCAACTTGACGAGAGTGATTATAGGCATACAATGGAGTGCCATAACCGAAGGGAGTTACTCACGTGAGGAGAGGATCGTACGGGTGTAGTAACAAAAAAAAAACTGTGTGTATCATTTCCGGAGCAGCAGTCATGCATGCATCAAGATTCAAGTAGACGACGAAAATAAAAATAAAAAACAAAGGAAAACAGCATGCATCTCTCGCTCCCTGCTCTAACTTTTTGCGCGAGGAACATATGGTCACATGCATGCGGTGACCACAGAGACCACTGGCTGCTGCAAAGTACAGTCGAGCCAGCAGCTAAGCCAGTTAGCCTCCCGATCTTTATGACACATCGCTTCCTTTTTCCTAGTTTCACGTCCTGTCAACCTGTACCACGGGAAAAGTTGTTGCCTGCCGATCTTTATGATATCGCCTCTCTTCTCGCCAAGAAACCGACCGCTCCCTGCGCTGCTGCCATATGTGCGTGCGCGTGCGCTCTTGCAAGTGCTGATGAGTGGGTCCAAGGATATGTCTTGCCCCCACAGGCCAGGGACGTGCACCACGGGACGCATGCCTGCGAGGCTGCAGCATTGCCTTGCTTGTGTGTTGCGTACGTGCGCCGTGCGCATACGCACGTTCAGATCGATGCGCTTGATCTATAACAAGATGGCATGCATGCATGGTGGAGGCAGGTGGAGACGTGCGGTACGCGCGCGGCGTACGTATGATCCGTCCGAGCCGACAAAGCACGATCTCTCGCGACGAGCGGCCGCATCAATCGTACGCGCCGCACCATGCCGGGTCGGGGACTTGAGGTCGCCTTTGCGAGCTTCATTGACCGCACATAAACACATGTATGTACCTGCCCCTCTCTCTCTCTCTCTCTCCGTCAGCGTAGCGAGAGCTTTTGCATGGTCAATTCCATCGTCCTGGCACGGTCGTATTTTAACCATCCCTCTTCGAGGGGACTGCAAGCCTGGAGCTGCCGGACTGGCGCTGGCTGGCATGGTCATGTCGCTCGTTCGCCGCTGGGCCCCGTCGCCCCCTCATTGTCATGTCACTTGTGCTGACTTTCTGTCGATGGCCGGCCGATGGCTTGCTCGGCCAAGAGCTCCAACATATGCTCCGTCCATCCGTCCAACTCCGACCCCTGGCCAGAACGCATGGCCTGGGCTGCCCGCGGCCACTAGCTCGTCCCGTGTCGCCGCCCCGTGCGGCAGTGCATGTGGTGCGCCCGTTACTTCGGATCAGACGTACGACCGACACGCGCGGCCCTAGCTAGCTTAATTATGCATGCGACCTGGCATGCCCTCTAGCTGCAAGTCAAGATTGTATGATGCATGATGGCAGAAATTAATTAATCAGCCGGCCGGAATTGATAGATCTCTGCTGGGGCACTGGGTGCTTATCATCCATTGACATTTTGTCCCGACCTCTAAAATGTCATAGTTTTTCTTGGTAATTAACTAAGGGACTGTTTGATATGGCTTTTAGTTGAAATTTTTAAATCTTAGCTGTTTGCGATAGAGATTAAAAAGAGAGAAATACTCGTATGTCATTTTAGATGGTACATATATTAGGCTTTTAACATGTACTATAATTAACTTATGGATTTTATCTTAAAAATATTGTGTTTAAAAGTTAAGTACTATATTAAAAATCAAAAAACCGATTTTAAAAAACATATCAAGCAGACCCTAATGCTGACCTCACAATTATTACCGATGGCGATTCAAGAGAGAAACCGACCCATGTAGTCTATGTAACCGAAAGTGGACAGGCATTTTTGTCCACCGACCTCATGCATCGGAGATGGGAACCGATTGATCTCGATCGATCAGCTAGCTCTGAGCTGAGGTCCAACAAGCAGACAGGTAGCGCAGGAAATTATGAGGGCGCACAGGACTAAATGGACGCTATCAGATCAGTCAAATCGAAGCAACCAGAGAGGGGAGGGGGGGGAGAGAGAGAGAGAACGTGGGAGAGATAGCAAGACAGGCCATCAAGCATGATTGAACACAGCCATAGACTCTCACCCCGGTCACCAACACCATACATGCCAACTACCCACAAAGATGGTACGAACCACACGACATGAATGACACCGTGCCAGTCGCACGCACGCATACATACACGCATCTCTAGACACGATGGCCTGGATCGAGCGGCCGGTCGATACTGCTGCGTGCCGCACGGATACTCGCAACCACTACTACGTAGGAGTGAGCGTCTGGGTGAGCAGCAGCAACTACGACGACGACGAGGAGCGCCAATCACAAGCGCCTCTGACACGAGCGACAGTGCGAGATGCCGGCGTCCGATGTTGCACGTGTCGACCGCCGCATGCACCGCCACGTGCGCCTGCGTACGTGCGCTGCAGAGGCAAGCGTGCCTACTGCATCCCAGTTCCATCTGGGGCCCACATCGCGCTCTCTCGTTCTCTGGGTGGCCCACATTCCGGTGATACATGCGTGCATCTATACCTGTGTAGTATCATATATGTGATAATGTACATAGTGAGTTTAAAACTCATGTACGCAGCAAAGGGTGATAAATTTTTTTTTTCCAAAACCTCATTTCCTGTGGTAAGAGAAAGACATGCATGTAGGTTTGCAAAGTGCTTTGCAGATTTCAATGAATTGGCTAGGTTCGAACTGGCCTGAAGTTGGTTTACGCTCGTACTGTCTACATTAATTAGTTTTAAATGATATGTTTTTTTAAGTCAGTGTCAATAGGAAGATTGTAGTATAAAGTATACTGAGTTTAGCTGTATTGGCTAAATTCACATGCGATTATTTTTTTGCATACTATTTCTCGCAGATAAACAGAATTCAAATATTTAAACTATAAGCCGTAAGTCTAAAAAGAACCAACCCAATAAATCATGTACGTATGTCGTGTCCTACTAAATAGTGTTTGGCCAACGGGGTAATGTTTCATGTGAACTTTTCTACTGTTGATGTTGTTGTCCTGGCACAATGGAAGGAGACAGGCCGGAGAAATTCAGGAGTTGCTGTGTGGAACGTATAGAGATTGAATTGGTTGGGGACGGACGGACAAAGGTAGCTACGTTTTTCTTTGCTGCAGCAATGGTTTTTTCTCTTTTTAAAATTCTTGTTCTGTATCCTTGGGCAGGTAGGTTCTGATGACAAGTCCCATCAAATAGTGCCAATGCCAAGCCAATCCACGCCGTGACGTGGAAATGAATTGATTTCCTTGTCAGCGAGCTAGTGGGGTACGCGGGGCCCCTCCGTCGGTGCATGGTGCGTCCTCTCCTCTGTTCAACCTTTCGGCTTGGCTTTGCTTTGCTTCTCTATCTTCCCCCCACAGGATGCATATATAATGGAGGAGAATTGGTTGATCATAACTGATAAATTATTGGTAGCCTTAGAAAAAAAATACAATTTTTTATTATTGCTAAAATGGAGATATGATTTTGCCTCCTTGCGAGTAACTGTGTAGTTATGATCTGCACAAGTGTAATGTGTAGCATACATGAAGTGGCGGTTCCTTTGCTTAGTTTGAGTACCTTTTTGGGCCTGTTCTTTTCCTCCGAAGCTGACGACGTTTGGCTTTTGCTATAGTACCTAACTTTCAAACAGAGTATTTTCTCAAGACGGGATCTACAAGTTAAAAGATATAAACATTAAAAGCCCAACATCTGTACCAGCCAAAATCGTAAGTGAATATCTCTCTCCGTAATATGTACCGTAAATAGCCAAAATTAAAAATTTTAACCAAAAGTCATAAGTCACAGCCGTTGCCAAATAGGCCCTAATTTCTTCCTCCTCCTCCTTTGTTGTTATGGCCCTGTACGCGAGAAATGTCTAGCAAACATGATGTGGCATTTTCTTTATAATTCGTAACCTTTTTACTTTGTGCGGCTTTGGATTATATAATTGGAACTAGAAAAGCATCCTATATATGAGAGAAAACTCTAGCTTGGAAAAAATGAACCTTAACTAATCATCACCCTGCATCTACAACAGCTTCAGCATTACCGTATGGACACCACATAAGTACTTTATTGTGACAACCCAACCTTTTGGAAATTGTATGCTGTTCATGTCTCTACAATTCTTGATTTATTCATTAACAACTGCTTTGGCGTAGCTGCATGGGAAATTTAACACACAAGTGCATTGTCACAACATATTTTTGGAGGAGGGGGTTGAGTATTTTGATTATGACTCGTTCTTTTCGACTCTTCAGCCAGCTTTTAGTTTCGATTTTCTATCAGTCAGTACTATTTATCAGATCTACCAGCTGCAGCCAAAAGCCATCAGTAATAAGCCAAAAGAGCGGGACCTATGTCTCTACAATTATTGATGTCAACATATTGAATATACAAAAGTAACAATAATGCCTAAGAAAAATGAACCTAAATCATGATTTATTTGATGTACCGCAAATTAATTGGACAAATGTGGCCAAGTAAATTACATGCAGTCACCAGCTCGACATAATCTTGGATTTTAGCGATCGGATGGTGCAGAGAATCCAAGCTCTTAGATTGCTGTGCACACACAAGTGAGCTCAGCAAATGATTGCTTTGGCGCCATTATAACTGTCTGCGTGGTTTCTGGAGAGGGACAGAGATGCTAACCTTCCTTAGATTAGCCTCACCTTTTCTTATCCGGGCCTGATTAAGCTGATGTAATCATGCATTATCACTGTTTTGAGGCTTAACTTTTGCTATTATAGGTGATGCAATCGTAGTCTCTGTTTGCTCACTTCCATAGTTTCCGTTTCTGGAAATAGATATACATATATAGCCTCACGTCTCTCCTCCCTGTGTGGGTGGTCCCGTTCAGCGCCTTACTATTTTGTGTACTTTAGCCGGATACTAGGCTACTACTGCATGCCAACATTTTTTCACCAGTGACATGTGTGGACCATTTTAAGTGGAGGTCCATGTTCTTTGACACTTTGTGCACCATGAAGAAAATGATCATATCAGGTTCCTACGTTAGAAGAGTCCTATCAGCCAATGGCAGATGCAGAAGCTTGATTTCGTAGGGTCAAATCAGGACGTGCGGCGGAGTAATCGGAGTGACCTAACGAGCGAGGCCGAGATCCAAGTGGGGCGAGAATAATAATAAAAAAAAAGGCCATGGGTTGGGTTGCGCACGCAGATATTTGTTGGTTGAGATGTTACTTCAAAAGTATGAAATCGTGAATTTGATGGCTTCGATTGCAGCTTCGTGATGCTGCGATCTGGACTGGTCGATTTGAGATATATTGATAGGTGACAACTTAGTTCTGTCCTCTTCGGTGAATTTATTATTTATGCTTCGTTGACGTATGATTTTAATATTCACATGTTAATGAGGCATCGAATGATAAATTCTCAACCCTACAATTTTATAGTAGTAAATCCACAATTACTCCTTATCCGTGATATAGACTCGTATCCGCCGTATGCAAATTGACGTTTTTTGTCGTCAGAAGAGTGAAGGAGCAATCACGCAGCTGGAGAAATGCCAGCATGACAGTGACAAGAACAAAAGTCCAACAGATTTTATGATGATTTGATACTGTCAGACTTAAATTGTATAGACCAGAATTGCAGCCGCAGAGCTGGCAGCTGAATCGTAGATCATTTATTCCCTAGCTGCCACCAAGATAAGATATCGGGCATGTTTGGTTGAAGGCTATAATTTGCCATGCCTTAATTTAAGAATTTGACATACTTGTAACTAGCCAAATTTGTTGCAAAAAAGGTATTTGGTTGATAACTAAGATGTGGCAAAAACCTTGTGGCTATTGTTTGGTTCACTGCCACAAAAGTGTGGCAAAAAATTATGGTAAATGTTTGAATTACTCTACATGTAGGCTAAACACACTTGTGTAAAAATCATTATTGAGTAACAACACCTAAAGTGATATAATACAATAGTATACCATACATTTGTGTAAAAAACATACCGACGCGGTATGTTTGGCGCGCCTTGGCCTCAGTGTGGCGCAGAAAAACCCCGCCATACTTTTGGGGCAAATTTCTATGGCAGGAGGAGGATATGGTCATGGTACACCTAGTTGAATCATGAAGCAAACAGGGGGTGTGGCATACCTAACTTGAAAAGTGGCAGGGTGTGACCATAAACCAAACACCCTCATCATGTCTTCCCCTTGCCTTCGTCTTCGCTCTCTTACAACGAAAATTCACTTGCTCTTACAACTAGCTAGCTAGGGTCTGGGAGTACCAATGGTTGACGAATCCCGTGGCAACGGTCGTGCATGCTTCATCCACCAGACGATTCAACGGTGTGGGCACTTTCGCTGGCAGCAATGCAAATGGAAGGCCCAAATCGGCAACACAAAGACGAAACCCAACATGTCACACCGGCATCACATCCTTCCACTTTCTCGTGAAAATTGTTGCAAAAATGATGGCCTTATTGACAAATATTCTGGCCATAGATATCCCTTCCTCAGTAGTGCAACCAAAGATTTAGGTCCAAATGGCTTTCCCATAGGCAGAAGAAATAAAGATGTATGGATGGGATAGGTAGAAAAAGACACAAGGGATTTCAATCCCACGAGCCTCAAATTCAAAAATTCATGAATGGTTGCTCCCGTCAACTCCTCGTTGAGTGCTCACTTGAGCTTATTTTTTTAGCTTCTAACTTTTTAATTTTATTATTTTCTAGCTTTTAATTTTTTTGAACTTTTTTGTCTTTTTTTTTTACATTGTTCGTACTGACGTAACCTTTTCTTTTTATATTTAATTACGCTGAAAAGCTAACAGCAGTTACAGTAAAAAAAACCCTTAAATAATACGAAATAAACCAAAGGTTTAAGTTTTAAGCTTAAATGAGCACCCTTATTCTCGACCTTTCCACTTTCCTCTCCTGAATACCTTCGATGGAGTGGAGTCCTCGCAGGGCCGTGAAGTTACAAATGGTAGGAGGAGCATCTAATATTTTTGTGAATGACTCATCCTAACATGGTAAATATTTTTGTACTTGAGAGCACAAGATGGCGCTTGACCTCGAATTGCAATGCAAGTAAATTATTATGGAAATATCCAACATGTACTTCCTTTCCTAAGTGGAAGCATCGAGAGATGGGTAACAATCAATGCTCAGAGTTTCAGAAACCGGAAAACTGGCCCTCAACCTGGAACCTGGCCGTGGTTTTCTCCCGGTTTCCTAGCCAATAAATGATCTGGTTTTTCTTCAACTTCACAAATTTGAAAATTTACAGATCTAACAATTCGAGGTTGCAAAGTAGAAGATATTATACACATTTCAATAGAAAAATAGATGAAATTGTGGCATGGGTAAACTGGGCAGGATTTAGAAAATCGCAACCTGGCCTATTTGGTTTACCAGTCAGTTACCGCCGTTTTTTCACACCCTAATCTGCCCAGAGGCCCCTTGGTTGCTGCCGGTGAGTGTAGAATGGCAGCCCAACTGGCACCAATGCGAGATCCAGTGCCTTCTAACTTTGACCCTGTAAGGCTTGAGCTTACCACAAGACCACAACAAAGCATATTAATACGCTTGATAATAAACTATCCAATCGAAAAATCAATTATCCAGACCAAGCATACAATTATATTTGAGTGAAACGTCTAATTCCTCACTCAAGGTAGATGTCAAAGCGCAGGTGTTCTCAACACCGTATAACGCTAACGATAAAGCCAAAATTTCTCCATTTGCAATCATAAAATAAATACTTAGGATAACGACAACGTAACACAAGGAATTATTGGACGATCTAGCAACATTTTAAAGTGAACGTGGTTATTTGCAAATAATTCATTAAATTTGAAGCACCAATGTTGCATTACCCCCGGAAAAAGGCCATGGCTCTGTTCTTTTGGGTATTTGGCTTCTCTGAAAATCGAAACAAATAGAATAGTTTTTTAAAACAGATTCTTCAAACGGCTTTCCGAGCTCAAAACCATGTGCGTCATCTATGTCGATATCTCCGTTCATTGCTGTCTCGTAAAATACAGACAAATTATCAACCATAGCTAAAAAGCATCAATCGCAGATCAAAAGAACAGAGCCAATGTGTAACTATCCATCTCTAGAGGAACATATTGGATTAGACTTCAAATCCTCCAAAAAAAGGAGCAATAAAGCAACTTCATCATGAACACTATGGGCGAGAGACCATTTAAGGGATGAGGAGGCGAAGATATGAACATCTGAAGGTGAGGTTTTGGATTGACGAGAGGTTTGATGAGCAATGATGGGAAGGGAGCCTGGGAGGGGAGAAAGAAAGGCTTTGGGTCAACGGCTGCACTAAGGGGACACAAGCTGTTGTGCGAGTCGGTGAGTGTGGGCCCATAGCCTCCGAAAGGCCTCGGAAAGCAACGGAGAGCGCTTCATTTTTAGTCTAGTCTTTTCAAGATACTCTCAACTAGCAGCGGTAGCATCTACTCTCTTCCTGGTGTGATTGTCCTGAGAATATCGAGTCATGCTCAAAGATAAGATGTTTGCACAATTGCACACCAATTAGTGATGGTTGCACTTGATAGGTACGTACGCTTCTGTCTTGGAAATTGACATCTCAGCCTAGCCATGTAGCTCGCTTGGCAAGTCTTACATGTTAGCCTCTTCTTTGCTAACTTTGATTTTTTTGTAGTAATTAATTTCTAAACAGCGTATCTTTTTTCTATACGAGATGTATAAATTAATTGTAATATATACTATAACAACTTCATTTATATCGACTAAAACCATACACTAGTTTCTATTATTCCGTACTCTCTCACAAACAGACTAAAGCCGTAAGCTGCAGCCAAAAACCATAAGTTGAAGCCAAAAAAACAGCCATGTTGATATATCAATTCCAAGTTGACAGCCTCAGATGATTCAGGCCCTGTTCCTTTTCAGCTTTTGACTTCTTTTGATTTTTCTACAATAACTAACTTTTAAACGGAATGTCTTTTCAAGATAAGATCTACTAGTTAACTGTAGTATATACTGTACCGACTTCATTTATATTGACAAAAACCACATGTTTTTATTACTTTGTAATCTCTCACACGAACAGCCTAAAAGCTATAAGCCGCAGTCAAAAGCTATAAAGTTCAGACAAAAAGAGCAGACCCTCTGAAACGATTAGATACTGCAGCGATCAATGTTACATGAACCATACTGCACGTGAAAGTCTAAATTGCAATACAGTCGCATTTTCGAACGCATCATTACAAGGATCTAAGGGTATCAGAGATCTTTGCAATAAGTGTTAGGACGAACAATCATGGGTGCCATCATGATCATGTAATGCCGACCATTTCTGATGGTAAGATCATTCATGATTCTCAGCACCGACGCAACATGACAAGACAGTTATCATGGTTGAAATAGCTCGCACGAGTTGGAAGGGTGCAAAATAGAACATCAGCGTACTAGTTCTCAAGAAAAAAAAATGCTAGCAGCTTGCTCAGTCTTCGAAACCCCTGAATCTCTTTGACCTTTATGTAAAATCTAGTATATCGTATTCAGTGGAAACTGAAAGTACAAAACATAAGCACGAGATCACTTGAAACAGCAGTAACTAACATGGCTGAAAGTAACTAGAAACAAACCACCAACAACATTCCAAGCTCCCAAACCCAAGGCCGTAGGACTCGTGTTCAGTTAATGGTCCGAGAGATATTGCAGGCCCATCATGATTCCTGGAACAGTCCAGGTAAAAGGGAAATGCTGCAGTGCAGCATGCACATGCGACACAGGCGTACTAAGTGCTGGGTCCCCTTGAATGGACCTCATATCAGCTTAGCCTTCCTACGCATTAATACAGAATCGAAGTACTGTAACTAAGCTTATTCCAGCCAACACAGGTATTTTTGCTGCAGTCATCTCATGGAAATCGGAAACAGTACAATGGGCAAAACCGGGGCTTAGACGTTTTAAGTTTGAAGGGGAACGAGTGAAGTCTCTAGGAGATATTGGCATCAATTTGAAACTGCTATTTACATCCTGACATTCCAGTATCAAAGGTGATGGTTAAGCCAGACAATTTTGTTTAGTAATCTCTACCTGAATCTGGTGTAAGCAGAAATTGCTACACGTCTTACACAAAAAAGCCAACCAACTCTTCCAAGACAACCCTAACATTTACTAATAGAATAGAGCTGAGGCAGAGCACATTGCACAGGGAAGGGCTTACCACTCAGGCGATCTCATGTAAATCATGACAGGAGGGTCTCTTGTTTTCTAGCTCCCTTGGTAGCTGCCTTAGTTTTCAGAGTTGGCAGGGCATCTAGAGCCCATTGAGGTGTATGAGATCCTATCCACAGAGCCTGACCGGTTTCTTTGTGCTTGAAATCAGGGTGCTTTTCTGTCAACTGCATGTCAAACCAAAGAATTACAATGTTTTAACACCAATCTGGAAACAAGAAAGATTATGATAAAAGGTGTTCCTTGAGACCTTGAGACTCGCCTTATCTGATCGGTTGTCCCACCAATTTGCCGGATTGTCCACCAAATTTTGCCACAAGTCCACTGAAAGCAAAATGACAAGCGTCATCAGCCAAAAACAGGTCACATGTCGCAAACTACCTACTACTGTTCCAGAAAAATAAAAGGTAGGTTTTCCTCAAAAAATAGCAAACGTTACTTGAGCAACCGTAGTTTATCTAGTTAAGCGGACTTGATGTTGCATCACAATATGTATCAACATGCAACAGAAGCTATGTAGAAACCAATTAGGATGATGCTAACTTGCTAGATATAGGGGGAAGTAGCACATATCATGGAATACAGAAAGTATTCGTACTCAGAAAAATTATATAGCAGTATGTGTGGTCAAGGAACCAAAAATGCCACCAGAGGATTGCAGAAAATCTAATATAATGGTTAGTGAGATGCTCATACAAGTAACTGCATGCTGGCTCAAGCAGCATGACAGAGAGGCAAAGAGCGCATTTTAACAACTTTTGCGAGAGCAGATTCAGAAGCTTCGATGACAAGGTACAGATAACGAGGATATTGTCCACAAGTCATTTTGCTATTCATGGTACGGTGAAATGCACTCCAAGGAACAAAGAACAATTTTTATACCCACCTTCAAGTTTTTGTTTTGACACACCAGCAGTATCTTGGCTCTTCTTAAGCTTCATCCAATTTGTACCTGTACATGCTAATTATATGAATACCCGAAAAACAAATAAATGAAGAGAATGCCAAAACTTAAAAGGACAAATTTTACCTTTTCCCATGTCATCACCAAAATGTTTATTCTTTTCACCTACACTGTAACCACTACTGAATATTAAATCATCCAACTTTTCCAGCACTGCTATTGGTGCAGTGTCGAGCCACAGTGCCTCTTGTGAAACCTTGTTCTTAAAATCAGGGTACTTTGCACTCTTCTGCGTTTCCAAAGAAAAGTTATGCAAGTGTTAGTAGCAGACAAGCTGTATTTCTCTGAGGGCAATTTACTTAAATAAATAACATGCTCACAGATCCATTTTCTTTCTCAGCCCGGTTATCGATCCAATCTAGTGGTCTAGCTATAACATCATTCCAGAGTTTGTTTAACTTATCCTTCCTGTGTTTATAACCTGAGAATTTAAAATGGTGTCATCGTAAAAGAATTGCAACAGTTATTGTCATTTACAATTGAAATCAAATTATAAAAAACTGAATACAGAAATAATATTTACTACTGGCAAGTATCCCTCGTGTACTTTACAAGTCCAATCAATATACATGACTGTAAAACATATTGTTCATATTGACATATTAGCTATGTCATCTGTACGGTACTGCAATATAGACATGGTTTCAAGCTTCCACCACTGTTTGCTCAATATTAGTAAAACCTTCTCTGCATGAATCAGTATTAATAAGCAGTTGCCTAAAACATCCCAAGTACAGTAAACTTTGACATCACAAAAGTGTATTCAAAGAGATTTCATATTTTATTTTCTTGCTCATTAATTTAGGAGTTGAGATAGCTTTAAACGAGTCATGATCTGTTTGCAAATTTGTTGCACAAAGGTCCACCTAATAGATCAACAAATTTAATAATCAGGATGAGACATCCAAACTCAAGAATTAAGAAACTGACTGAGTTGCCAATAAAGGAGCCTGAAAGATGTTGTTAGTTAGTTATGCCCTCACTTATGGCCAAAGAAATATCCCAACAAGAATACAACAAACAATTATGTAATGTTAGAAAGATAAATCAGTTTCTTTTATGTTTGAGCTTATTGATAGGTATAATTATCAGGCCCGCTTGTTTCGGTTTCAGCTTCTAACTTTTGATTTCTAGTTCACTATTCCTTAATTTCGTTTTTTCTGACTTTTTTGGACTTTTTTGCCTTTTCTTTTTTCCCGTATTTGTTTGCATTATCCGTGATGGGTTAACCTTTTTTTTCATCTTTAAATTTTTTAAAATTTAATTATGTCAAAATAAAGTCACCAACAGCTACAATGCAAAATAAACCAGTTACAATGCAAAAAAAGCTATAAGCCAGCTTATATAAGTCGAACTGAGCACAGTGCAATCAAGACAAATTTATCAAGTATTGGACCAGGGGTGGGGGTGGGCAGGTGGGAGTAATTGAGAGTGATAAATCCATCACCTGAAACTGTGCCTGGCTGATATTTAGGGTTGAATTTTTTTGCTTCAACATTCTTTTCAGCCTCAACAGCCTTCATAAACCCTTCCTCTTCATCTTCATCCACCATGATATCCATTTCAGCAGATTTACTATCAACAAACGACAGCAAATGTGCTAAAACCTAGAACAGATGATTAATCATTTAATCAGTTTTACAGTCAATTTCATTCAAACATCTAAAACAAATACTGTAAGAAAGGAAACTAACATCAAGTAAGAGAAAGAAAGGGAAAATGTCACATGCATGGATCAGATGGCCCTGAACCCAAGCAGCGTGGCCATGCCAAAGGCCGGTAGCCGTACCAAAAGGGCAGGGAGAAAATAGAGGAGAGTAGTCTAATGACTCTTTGATATATTTCTTGGTTGATGAAATTGATGTGCCTGGGCTCCTTTATTAGAGATAGCCCTAACAACCAAATCTATTTGAAAGGGAAACAATATTATCTAAGCTAATCCAATTTTATCTCTAAGGAAACTAATCACTAATTTAAAGGAGCTACTTTATTCGCCATGTGCCTGATCTCCTGCCTTTATTGGGCCTTGACCCAGGCCCATGACAGAAACATTCCGAAGGGTCATAAAGTAAACATGAATCCACTAGCCCACACAATTTTTCATCAAGCAAACAATCTTATGCAGATCAGCATGTATATATTCAGCTGGACGCCATTCGTAGCACCATATTGTGTATTTTCTCGAGTTATAATACAATGCAACTCAGCAACTGTGAAGCAGTACGTAAAACTGTAAAAGGTAAAACTCATAGGGAGCTACTCATAGAGATTAGCCATCATCCGATGTATAGTTTATTTCTAATATTTTATCAACTGGCAAGGTTCGCATAATGTCAAGTGCAAAAGAGAAATAGGGAGCTGCTAACATATGTGGAACAGAGATGAGCATACTGCAGTATGCTCAATAGCTACATGCCTGGATGTTTGCTTGGCTGTCAGTAAGTTTGAATGGCGGAACATCTCCAGTTAATTGCCCAGAAACATATACAAGGTCGTTTTCTTGCAAGTGAGACGCAGCTACTTGTGCCAAGTCGTCTTGGAAAATTACAGGAATCCTGAAGATCAAACAACAGTGATGTTACAATGTAAGAATGCAGCAATACACTTGGAAAAATGGAAACTCGTGCACAGAAGTAGATGACAACACCAAACTTGTGAAAAGGTCTTCTTTCCTTCCATGAAGTTTATCAACTGAAACTACACTAGGAACGAGACAAAAAAAGCTACTACGTTCAACCAGACAATGCAATGGATCTAATACCAGGGATACCTTCAATTTACATTAGAACAGGAAACTGTTACTTAGTTGTGTGTGCCTTCATATTCTGCCCTACATGTACACTATCAAGGCAATTTTCAGACAAAATAAGAATAAATCCAGATAATGAGATCTTCTATTCCAGTCACAGTTCATATCGGCACAATGTCAGAGCAAACAGGTCCTAAATTCTCCTCTCAATTCAAATTTCTAAATATAATTCGTTCCATTTGAATTTCGCTCTCGATTCGACATACATTTGCAACACAACTAAAACCAAAACCCTGCAACTCTCAAGTAATAGGCAGCTCGTGTAAGAACCACGCTCGTAAGTCGTAAAATCCAAAACACTAGCAAACGATCACGGAGAGCACTGAGAACAGAGGGGGGGGAGAGAAATCGCTGATCGCACCAGAACTTGGGGAAGTCCGTTCGGTGGTGCTGCACGAGCACCGAGACGGCGGAGAAGCGGCCGTCGGGCATCCGCTGCAGCTGCACGGGCGCGCCGACGGTGCCGATGAGGCGAACGGCGTTGGCCACGCGCGGCTGGAACGGGATGGTGGTTGGCCGGGGGAGCTCGCTCGGGAGCTTCTCCCTCTGCCACCCCGGCCCCACCTCCGCCTGCGCGGGCGCATCGTCCCCGGCCTTCTCCGCAGGGGGAGGCGGCGTCGGCTGGGTGCGGCGGGTATAGGGGCGCTTCGACGTGGAGAAGGCGGCGCAGGCCGAGGAGGTGGAGGAGGGGAGGAGGAGGAGGCGGTGCTTGAGGAGGCGGGAGAGGTGGTGGTACATGGTGGGCGGCAAAACCCTAAACCCTAGAAGGCGAGGAGGCGGCGTTGGTGTGGAATGGACCGGAGGAGGACGACGACTGCGAGTCTGCGAGAGGAAAGGAGAGGAGAGAATCGTCCATTTCACCGGTGGGCTACACCCGTCGTGTCGGTTGGCTTGGGCCGGCCTGTGTGGTGAGTGTGGTCCACAAGTTTGTGGGTCGGAGATTTTAAGGCTGGGTTGGGTTTGGGTTATATACTAGTACTTGCAGGTTTTAATCTAATTTTGTCCGGATGCCATCGCAGTCGCAGCTCGTTCTCAGGTTGTGTCCACTGATAGGCAGGGGGCTTCATCAACTGAGTGAGCTCTTGGATTTCTCCTTTGTGAGAACTTCACTGTCGTAAAGAAAAGAGGCGAGTAGTTCATTGCATTGTTCTTCCGAACGCCCCCATCGTATTCTTATCCCATCAGGCCATCACCACTGTTGTGCCTCTCCATTCCATCCTTACTTTGTCCATCTTCCGATGGCGATAAAACTTGGTTTCCTGAACCGCTACTAGGGGTGCTAATAGATTGAGTTCAAACGGGTTAAATGGGTTGGGTCCAAGGTCAGGTTGCCTTTGGATGGGTGTAAATAGGTTGGAGGGTAACTGGTTGGATTAGGTTACCTCGTAGAAAGGGTTGAAATGGGTTCAGAAATTTCGGATCGATGTCGGATTGAAAATGGGTTCAACCTGTGTTGTTGCAATAGGAATCACCTGTGAGTTGGCTTCGTGGGAGTCGCTATATATAGACTTGGCCAAAGGTTGGATGAAAAAGTACTTTGAAAAATATGAACAGCTTGTTAGGAGAAATGATGAGTGGGTTTGTTCTTTGCAGCTTCTAAAAGTGGCTTTTGGCTTTTGCTACAGTACCTAACTTTCAAACGGAGTAATTTCTGAAGACGGGTATACAAGTTAATTATAGTACACATTAAAAACCCAACATCTGTACCACCTAAAATCACAAGTGAACATCCCTCTCTGTAATCTCTGTTGATAACATTCCAAAATTCAAAATTTTCAGTCATAAGTCATAGCTATAAGCCAAAAAAAGAATATGCCTAGTACTCACTATCTCATACTAGCTAAGCCAGGAGTACTTTGGGTTCACCAGTTGTCGAGAAAAAGAAGAGTTGAAGAATTTCTTCAATATATGTCTCAAAGAAGAGTGAGGTAGCATGAACCAAAGTCGGCGCTTGATACATATCTTTAAGAAGATATCGACAAGAGCGATGACAATACTTTGACCTGGTGGAAGATAAGCGCAGATAAGTGCCATATCTTGTCAGCTAGGGCACGGGATTTCCTTGCAATACCTCTAAGCACCATGTCATCCGAATCTGTATTCAATTGCCGTTGTAGAATACTTGGAGATACTCTAAGCTCATTATCACCATAAACACTTGAAGTTTTAGTTTACGCCAAAGATTAGTTAATTAAAGTCCCAGATACTGAAAATGTATAATAAATAATTTTCATATATGCTCTAAATATTTCAAGTTATGCTGAAGTTGAACTGATTTTAATGTCATGTGAAGGTCAAGACGGAGTATAATGTGAGTGACGGAGATTGTTGGAGCTCAAGTAACAGTTGTTGATAATTTGAGATGTTCTGTAGGATCTCCCAGCTTGGTTGATTGCTTAGACTGAACCTTTGTGTAGTAGACAACTAGTCTACCTCGTGATACAATTGCACCTTTCTTTTGCAAAAATCTACTGTTGTGTAATATTTTCCCCTGAAATTGTTTACTAATTATAAAGCGTTTCTATTTATACACGTACTATGCTTGGATTAATAGGAGTGCCTGACAGACTGAAAAAACTACATTGAAATTTGTTTGAAATTTAAAATTTTCTAGAAATATAATAAAAAAACGTATCCCATCTGTCCAAAACTTGTTAATTTATTTAGTTTTCGAATTCATAGTGAATTTTTATTTTTCTTAAAAGTAACAGCGCCCTGCTTCTTTTCTCTACCCCTAAAATCCACCAGTTCAGTTCTTTTCTACGACCACCCCAAATTGTGCCCCCAGCAGTCATGAGTTTTCCTACATCCACACCAATTCGTGTCCCCAGAAAAACCAACCAGTGAAATCAACGATCAAGAATCAATTCTCACGTTTCTCTCTCCTTGCCCACTCATATCCAACGATCCAAAGCGACGCCACCTCCCGCATTGGCGGCCCATTCATTTGGTCGCCCGCATGGCCGCTTAACCCCTCCCCACCGCTAGGGTTTCCATGCCCGCATTTTTCGTGGCGGCGGCCGCGGCCGAGCGGGAGGCGGCGTTCGGGCCGTGTGGCGGGATGGGGTCGGCCGGCCTCGGCGCGCAGAGAAGCGGCGGAGCGGTCGGCCGCAGCCGGATCTCGGCGACGGCCGGCGCGCGTGGTGCGGACGGGCCACGCGGGGCGGCGGAGGCGGGTTAGTGGGCCGGTCAAGGCGCGCGGTGGTCCAAGGGGTGCGGCGGTGGCCGGCCGTCGGCGAGGCGCCAGCGCTGGAGCAGCGCCATGCGGGCGAGCGAGGGGCCGGAGGTCGGCGAGGTCGGTGGCGCATGCCCGGAGGCGCGGCCGAGCGAGCACGCCGCGGCTGCTGGCCGGCGAGCCGAGGCGGAGACCGGCCGCGGTGCGGCGCGGCAGAATGGCGGCGGCGGACGGAGCGAGTCCGGCAAATCGGCGAAGGCGACGCCCATCGTGGCGAGCAGCGGTTCATACCGGGCGCTCAAGCGGCACAGCAGGCCGGCTGCGGTGGCGCCGGCAGCGTCGGGCGCGGCTACTCTCGGCGCGGCGCGGGAGGCCGGCGGCGGCGGCGGCGAGCGGCCGGCGCGGCTACTCTGGCGTGACAACGCGGTGCGCGCGTCTTGCACGGCAGCCGCAGCCAAGGTGGCCGATGTGGCCCGTTGGGGCGGCCACCGAGCGCGGTAGGGGCAGTACCGCAGCCGTCGCGTCGGCCGGCCGGAGGCGTGCGTGGCGGCCGTGGCGGCGCGCGCGCGCGCGGTAAGGCCGAGGGCAGGGCCGCCATGGTGGCTTCATGCGATGATGGGCCGGCGATGGCTTCGCACCGCACCGCCGACCGCACCACCGCCGAGCACCTCTTCGAGGTCATCAACGCCCGCGAGGCGCCCCGCGCCGCCGATCCGTCGATGCGCCTACCTCAAGCACGCCGGCGCGCCGGCGACCGCACGCTCTACGCCGACGAGATACTCGGACGGCCGCCTCAACATGATCGACACGCCGCTCTGCCGCTCAAGGTCGTCACCAACTGCAGGAGGCCGTCGGGACGCCGACATTGTCATCAACGGGCTGCCCTCCACGGAGACCGGGGATGTGTTTGGGAGATTGGAATGTCTTGGAAGGAGAGGATTTACGCCCGATCATCATCTCGGCGGCGAAAGGGATAGAGGCGACTCGATCCCATGCCGCGATCATAACTCCGACGCAGATGATTAGCAATGCAAGTGAGGTTCCTTTCCTTTTCTTTGCCCAATCATACAATTGTGTCCTTTCTTTCGAATTGAAGTTGCCCTCTATTGTTGGTTCTCCGCAATTATGTCGAACTCAAGCTCTAACCATGAGCTTCCTCAATTTAGTACCTGCAATTGCAATTATCTATCTTTGCTTCAAACTACGTTATAAATTATTGTGAATTCAAGATATAATCGGTTGTATTGCTGTCAAAAATTTACATGAAAAATAACTTTCTATTGAATTGGAGAAAAATGAACTTCAGAGATGAATCTTTCTAAATTTTGCAGAAATGCCTTATTCTCATTGAATCATCTATTTAACTGTACTCGTTGGCATGGTTTGGCTTTATATAATCTTCTCTATGTTTCTTCCTAGATTAGTAGCACACTCCAGTTCCTCTTTCTGCTCACATAACAATGCAATGCTTTTGTCCAGCATTTCAGATTTTTTTGTTCAAACTCCATTCCATGTGGTGTGTGCTGAGTTTCATGCTTTGTTTTAGCTCTTACGTATTTTGCTTTCCATCTCGACTTCACCTGTGGTTTATGTATTATTGGTTTTAATGTAGTGGGTTCCATTGGAGAACATTCTATATCTTGGTGGCGCTAATATCGCTTCTGAAATTTATAATAAAGAATATGCAAATGCTCGTATTTGTGGAGCTGACAAATGGAGGAAACCTCTTGCTAAATTTTTGAGGCAGCCTCATTTTATCGTGTGGGATAATAGTGACCTCATTGCTCACGAAGTCATGGGAGGTTTGAAAAATGTATATGCCATTGGTGCTGGTAACTTCTATTTACTTGTCTCACTGTTTTTTTAATGTTCTGTAGCCACTGTAAAACCATATATTGTTGTGCCCTTTGGCATATATAACTCGCCCTCATATGTTGGAATACGTGCTCACCGTTAATCGATCTCCTCAGCAGTTAGTACCTTGTTATAATGCTTTTTCTGATGCACTGCTTCCTACGAAATACAATGCCACAAAGAAAAAGATTCTTGTTAGTGATACTGATATCTTAACTGGCAATATTATCAAAAAGAAAGATCCATTAGATAAGAAGCAATGAGATACGCATGGCGCATTGAACTTTCTTCTATGAGCATGGCTGGACGTTCAATGACCCTCTACATAGTTTTTCATTGCCTCCTCATCAATTAGCTTTCGAACATTCTGTTATCTTGAAGGTATGGTGGCAAAGACTAACCAATGAGAGTGCAACCAAGCAAGTCCGTTTACTTTGCACTTTGCACATCCGAAATGATCTACATCACCCACCTTCGGAAGAAGAGCACGAAAAACTTCTTTGGGCCATTATTAGCGGACACTTATGTCACATTGTTGAAGGGTCGCAATGCATGGTATGGCGAAGTTAGCTAAAGGGAACCGACTCTAGAAATGGGTGACAGACATATAAAGGCAAAGGACCATTCAGGTTTGCCCTTTCATTTTGATTGTTACGTGAACTTTTAAGAGTCTGTAGATATGTGCCTTAAGATTGGTTATCGTTTCATTTCGTGGTGTCTCTGCAATCGATGCATTTTATGAACTTCGAGTCGGGATAGTTTAAGTGTATTGCATCCGAAGCTAATAAATTTGTTGCATGGTTGAGTGTGCTCAATCTCGAAAACACTATATAAAATAGGTTTTAACCCAAAAAGGGCTGCTCCAAAGCGGCATCGTCACCTTTGTAATCCTACTATATGTTATTAAAACTTTAAGGCTCCTAAGGATAACTAATCAATACATATTGTATCGTTTCCATAAAAGCTTATAATTAATACATGCCAATTGCTTTTTCGCAATTTATCATGGGGTCACTTATGCATTTTTTTGGTGTCCATGTGTTGCATTTGTAGTAGTTATTTATATCATGGAAAGGAAAATATATGACATTTCAATCACATTTTTGCTTTTAACTCGTAAAGCATGTGTTAATAATTAATTCACGAGCAATCGATGTAGTTGAATGTAATACTTGATGCTTTGGCCAAAATTTCATTCTTTGTACTATTTCCTTTCATTTCGACAAATTTATTGTTACATTTACGGCATGCCATCATTGGAAATCGATAAACCTATTTTGTAGGTCCTTTTACCTTGGGTCCAAAGAAAGAGGTCGTGGATACCCGGAAGGAGCAATGATCAATTTCGACACCTGGTAAATTTCCATATTTTTCAATTAAGCAGCTTCTGCCATTTCTTTTGGTACTTATTTGTCTTGTTTTCAGTCTTAACTATTTCACAAACAAAATTCTACTTGTATTATGGATTGCATCAACCTTGACTTAATGTATTGAACCATGTGAGACGTGAATCTTAATGAATCTGATTGTTCGTTTTATTTTTTACAAATTTTATCTTGTTTTGTATTTTATCGTAGCGTTAGCACGGGCATATTACTAGTTGAACACTAGTAGAAGTGTTCCCCTTAGGGCAGCCTGTTGTCTATTGGGCTGACGGCTTTGATGTGGCCTCTTCTGCCTGACGGGCGACGGCTTGTCCAACCATTGGGCTGGTGGGGTGGAAGCCGCCCATGGAGTGTATATGGTGGACCCGAAGCATGGAAATGGGTCGGAACGGGTTAAAACCCATTTAAGTGATTTGAGTTGGGTTGGTTTGGTTGCAAGAGTTGTACGGGTTGGGCTGGGCTCCTGGAGGCGTTCTTTGGGTTGGGTTTTGAATTTTCTGCGTACGGGCTAGGGTGGGTTCGGGTTGGGCTTGAGCCCATTGGCCGGCCTTACTCAGCACCTGTATGTACACAAATTCACTATCACATCCACGTAACGCAGGACATTTTGATCAGCTGTGTCTATCGGTAGGGCAAGCAGGGACCAGTAACTCAGAAGTACAGAATTACTTGTGCAGTACTGCAAACAGGTGTATAGTTTCTCAGGCGAGAATTGAACGAAAGGCCGGAGCAGCAACTCGATGCAAAATACTATGGAAATCAAGGAAGCCGCCGACCAGCAGGCAAGTGTCCTAAGTCGGCGTCCGTGGAAGGTAGTAGCTCTGACCTGGTATATAACTGGTTTTGCACGAGGGCGAGCTAGGCCACGACAACCACCATGGCTCCGTCCTTATAATTCATAAAAAAAAAAAAGTAGCTTGGAACCGTCCGCGCCGCCGCCGGTGGTTGAAGTCGACGACCGGCGTGTCTTCGACGGCGCCGCAGCTCGCGCGCGCGGATTTACTGTACGTGCATGTCTGGAAAACGCAAAAATTCGATCCATACGCATGGATAACCCGGGATACTTGGCCCCGCTCAGTTGGACTGAAAAGTTGTAATTTATAACTAAAATTACACTGTAGCAGCTAAAATTTCACTGTAGCTGAAGATGATTTATTTGACGTAATTAAATTAAAGAATTTAAAAATAGAAAAAAAAATATGCTAACTCACCATGCACAACGCAAGAAAATACGGATTAAAAAGAACCAGCAAAAAAGCTAAAAAACAAAAATTCAAAAAAACAAAATTTATAAATAGTAAAAAATAAATCAGAAATTAGAAGTTGAAACGAGTCTATTGCAAGCCCTCCAAAGTGGGAGGCGCACCACGTAAGCGCGCTGGCAATTGTAGCGCATGGCACACGCCAGGTCGATCGATCGCCAGCTACAAATCTATGCAAATGGCAACGTTGATCTGCCATGTATACGTGAGCCACGATGGCTAATTTGGCCTGTATGCGGCATGATTATGACTCCATTATTTGCACTGCGACGCGAGCGAGATAAACGTGGGTCTCAACTGGCAGCACGAGGCTGTCTTATTTAGACTCGCTGAAAATGGTGTGGCGTCAGTCGTCCCGGTGTCGCTCTTGACGACCGAGCTTAACGTCCGGGGCAATTTTAGCCGTAAGTCGTAGTTTTTCAACCCAATCAAGCGGGGCCTACGCGTTGCTTTTCAGCCAGCACTCGGCCTGCATGCTTTGTTTAACAATTAATCTGCCCCGTAGATTCAGAGGTCCAAAGAGAAAAGCTGACGGTGAGGTTTTCTTCCCCGATAGTGATCAGTGATCAAACATAAGAGTGACGATTGACGCTCCGGCCGATACGCAGCACGCTGATCACGCCACTGCACAAGTTTGCCCAAACTGCGCGTCCTAAGAGCATCAGTGTAGTCTTTGTTTTTTTTTTTTGCCTCTATAAGGGGAGAGAGTGTGTGCTTAGAGGCGACGCTAAACAATTAAGGAGTAGGACCTCCAAGCAAAATCACATGGCACCGCCTTCAAGCCAACGGTTAGAGGATTGCTCGTGAGGCCCAGCTTACAGGCTACGAGACTTGAAGCACTGTAGATGCCCTAATGCAACTCCTATTTAAGAGCATCTGTAGTGTATATAACCCAAAGGGTCTTAAGGTGGATCCCATCTAAACCTTAAGACCAACTCCATAATGTATATAACCCAAGGGGCCTTAAAACGGTCCCACTTGGCAGATAAAGAAAAATTGTATTTTAATGCTTGTGGCCAGGTCTTTAGCTTGAGGACCACCTTTAAGCTTTTTGCTTAGGAGTGCCTTAAGGTCACCCCTGTAATGTATAAGATTGACCTTAAGGTGGCTTAAGACCTCCTCTTTTCATACACTACAGATGCCCTAAGATACCTAGATTAGGTCAAATCAGTCGAGCTCCTCTAAAGTCTTACTCTAAACGGCTTCAGCATTTTTGACTTTTTTTCTCTCAATTTATTTAAATCAGAAATCACTTAAAACACATCGTCTTTTAATTTTAATTTTTAATTTTTATCTTATTCTTTTGCATTTCCGTGACAATATAATGTTTTAAAAAAATTTATACTTTTAAAAAAATAAAATAATTACCATAATATAATTTTATTCAAAAGACATAGTTCTTAGACAAGAGCTAGATAGAGTTGGGCCTAAAAACTCCTGCACGGGAGGGATCTCGGCAGTACTAGCTCATCCATCACTCGTTTGGCTAGCACACTGCAGCAAGCCATGTTCCCCACCACTACCAGTGGTGCATAAATTGTCGGCGCTCTCGGCTCGATAGACCAGTACTGTCCTTTCTCCATTTGATTAGTACATGGCCCAGCGCGCAACATTTGCACATACACAGCTAGGCCATCACATTTTTTGCTGAAGCGTACGTCAAAAGTTTGGTGGGGTGACCCATGGACAGTATGGCGCACCTGCATGTGTCGACTGGTACTACTATCTCACTGAACAGTACTAAGCCTGCAGCTCTGTAACGTTAATTGCATGATCATGCGGATGCATGTGAGCTGAAGGACTAGCTTCATCGCTGCAACTTCCTTCCACGAGCTAGCTAGTAATTAATTTAATTCATAAATTTCATTGAAAAAAAGATAGGCATTAGAATTTTCTACCTAGAGCCTATTTATATTAGCTATGGTTGATGATTTCTGATTAAAAATAAGTGGTAGTAGATGAAAGAAGTATTTTTAGAAGGAAAAGATAGGTGCTGAAGAAAGTAAGAAAAAAAATATATGCATAAGATAGGAACAAGATAAGTGAGATACGTTATACAATAATGATCCTTTTTTATCTTCAAAGCAAAATAGAATAAAATGCAGCCACTTCATAACATTATATATTGACATTAACTTTTACTTCTCCGAACCAAAACCCGAATGACTCGCTCGATCATAAGCACTTCGAACGCGTACGCCCTTATTTATTTATCTCGAGAGCATTATAGGGCTGAGAGAGATTACTGAACAACTACTGGCTAGTGGCTACCAATCAAATCCTAATAGGCCTTGGTTTATGTAGGGCCTGTTCTTTTCGGCTGCGGCTTATGATTTTTGGTTAAAATTTTTGAATTTTGGTTGTTTATGGTACAGATTACGGAGAGACAGATACTCATTTGCGATTTTGGCTGGTACAGATGTTGGGCTTTTAACGTGTAAATCATTTAACTTGTAGACCCCATCTTGAGAAAATGCTCCATTTGAAAGTTAGGTACTGTAGCAAAAGCCAAAAACCGCCAATTTCGAAGGAAAAGAACAGGCCCGTAGACTACAAGTAATATTCTCAAAACGTTCTCCTGTCTGTACTGTACACGGTGTTCTCACTCACGAGGGCGCTTAATTCAGCAACAGTTTATGCTTTTTTCACTATGCCTAGCTTATTTTTTTACTATATCTGATAATAGCTTATTTGACGTAATTAAATTTAAAAAAATTTAAAATAGAAAAAAATAGGTTAGCCCATCACAGACAATACGAAAGAATACATAAAAAGAAAGTGCAAAAAAGCCCAAAAATAGTCAGAAAAAGATGAAATTAAGGAATAATGAATTAAAAGTCAGAAGTCAGAAGCCGAAACTGAAACGAGTGGTGTCAGTCCTCATGTAGCATCACTATTTTGTCAGACTATACATAGTTCACCGCTAACAACCTCATGTAGCATCACTATTTTGTCAGACTATACATAGTTCACCGCTAACAACGGCTCAATTCTTTTTGGCTTTAGCTTTGACTTATCACTAACCGCTATAGTAACTAGTTTTTAAACCATATGTCTTTTCAAGATATGGTCTATAGGTAGATTGTAGTAGACACTGTATCGAGTTCAGCTATACTGACCAAAATCGCATGCGACTGTTTCCTTTTGTGTACTATCTCTTACAAGCAACTAAAAATTTAAAACTATAAACAAAAAACTAAAGCCATATCCCAAAACAACTAGCCTATCAGCGGGACATTTGTCCTGCTCACCACGCTTCTTTAGAAAAATGGCTCATCTATTGATATATGCTAAAAAAATTAATAACACAAGGTCTAGCAAAGCATCCTCATAAGAAGAAAAAAAAATTAAACACTCAAAATTTTGGCAAATTTTCTATACTTACAAGCTATTATTATTCTTTTCAGCTTATAATTTATGACTTATAGCTTATAACCTTTTTTGAATAAATAAATGATATGGCTTCTTCGTTGCTGTTTCGAAACGGCATATTAAGACAACTGTTTCAAAGTGGCTTATTAGCTTATCGATAATTCGATATTCGATTCATTCATATGAGTACTTGTACTAGAATTAAAAACCATTAGTAAAAAAATGCACCCAGGATATATACGCGTTCCTTTTTAAAAAGATGCGTGCTGTGCACTCTGTTTGTCCTTGATACTATGGTTTGTTCTTAGTAGGAAGTGAGGGCGAAATGGAAGTGCAAATGCGCCAGTTCATGGGCAGCTAATTTGCAGTATGCGCTTGTACGTTTTTCTAGTTTCAACACGGTTTGGAGGCCGTGTCAAAAACTCCCGGGTCTGATTCGCTTTCGTCGTGCTGCGCTGTACGCAGTTGTAGTGCACAAGTCGGCCACGACGCACGTCCTGTGGAGACAGACAGAGACAGAGAATGAAGTGGGCCCCGCCCCCTCTCACGAAAATTCCTGGAAGACGCCGTGAGCTGACGTACCGGAACGAAATGGTGCGCCGCAATGCAACCCAACTCCTTTGTGTCACCTTCCATTGGTCGCGCGAGTGGGATTCCGAATGCCACAAATTCTGCGTGACGGCGTACGGGTGCTTCAACTTCGGCTCGTTGCCTTCAATCTTCAGTAAGAGATGCGACAAGAGTAGAACATGTATCGTGTACCAGGAAATGTATATGCCGCCACAAAGAATGGGCTATACGTTTTTTCCCCCAAAAAAGAATCATGAGCAGGTCGACTTTAGGCTCCGTTCCAACTGGCCACGGTTGTGACCTCTACTCGTTGGCTAGAATTATACTATAGTAACTATTAGTTTTTTTAGTCATTTAATTAAAAATAAAAACATAATTATATCTTCAGAGGGCAATGCAAAAGAAAATTGAAATAAGGGAAAAAAAGTTAAAGAAGAGTAAAAAAGATTAAAAACCGAAATTAAAAGACGATACGTTACAAGTGGCTTCTGGCTTAAAAAAAACCGAAAGCCCGAAAAAACTAAAAGCTGAAACCGTTTAGAGCATGCTCATTGCTCAAGCTACCACTTGGGACCTTATCATTCATTGGCTCTGTTTTTTAGCTTTTCAACGGTTTTTGATTTTTAATTTCTATCAGCAATCGCTATTTGTTAGACTAATGAGTCGTAGTCATAAGCCACAACACAAAAAAAACATACTCATTGGCCTCACTCTAAACAGTGTTTGGTTTGACATTTAATATGTTTTTTCTTTCTTTTTTTTCTCCATAGAGTTATAATGATGTTTTTTTCTCTTTGATTTTTTAATTAAATGTCTAAAAAAACTAACTGCTATTGTAATATCATTTTAGCCGGAAAATCATATTGAACATGGCTAATGACTCGAGCAAACTAGAACCAGTGACACGGATCAACCAGACACCACCATATACGAGAAAATTTTCTTCCAATCAAAGATTGGATCGGTTGGATCGTTGGCGATGCGAGCTGCACAACTCTGATAGGTGATCAACTGCACTTATCAAGTTATCGTACTGATCTTTTTGACCGACCTCCAAGAATCAGCGCAGTCCGAGGCAGCCTGAGAGATAATTGTGAGCTACTATACCGTAAAAACCATGACACATTTTATGAGGTGAAAAAAAAAGCAGAAAATAGTCCGTGCACTGATATTAACACACCGTTCTTGCACGTTCCTCTGAAGTTTGGTAACGCGTGCGGTGCGCAATAGTAGCACAGCACGAAAATGATATGAGATCATCAATTGGCGATACTAGTAAAAGACCATGTGAAAAAATTAGGATAATGTTGTGATGTATTATTGTAGATTTTATAGAGTGATTAAGTGATTTTATAAAGATATCACTTTTTCATATCTGTTTCTGAAATTTTCAGGGAAATCGGTCATACCGTAGGGAGAGCACAGTCATACCACAAAATGGTAGTTTCGATTTCTAGTTGATGGTGGTTATTTTCAGAGAGAAACAATTTCAGGTGCGAAGGTGCGGCAGTACCGGGTTGGGGAGTGGTAGTACTACAGTGCGGTAGTACCAGCATGTTGTGTACGGTAGTACTGGATTTCCCAAAAATTGAGAATTGAGGGAAATTGAGTTATGGATTGAGATGGTGTGACCTAAGTCTTTGCACTAAAAATTGCATGACACATGTTTTGGCTAACGCAGATCAAGTTGTGAAGAACTTGTGTTCAGAAATGATTTTTTTTGCCTTCAGATGTGTAGGGCATTTAGTGTTTATCATGGTCAACGGTGAAGATCGGGGCTATGCTCATGGAGGAGCTGAGGCCCAAAACGATTGAAAATGTTGAGTAAAATGATGAGCTCAAGCACGACACGAGAAACACAAGGAATGTTAAGGGCGAGTTCGAAAAGCGGAATTGCACAATGTGGCTTGGGCGGTCCAAGTGAGTCATGGTTCGGTGGAACCAGGACAGGAAAGACTTGCCAACGCGTGGCAAGCTAGTGGTGCACTTATATGTGGCAAGCATAACAATTGCTTACAATGGATGGTGATGATCCAAGCTACGAAGTTTATCTTAGTAGCTCGGCCAAAATACTGAAACCCATTTTGGATCAAAACCGCGGCACATAAGGGACCTCTGAGCTTTGAGATGCTTGCTGGAAAGTCCTTGGATGAGTGCTTTGACAGATTTCACAAGATATTGAGCAACCTCTAAACTGTTGGTCTCACATACCCAGGCTCAAATAATGCTCGCCAGATGCTTTATGCTCTGGACCTCAGAGTTTGGCAGATGAAAGTAATCACCATCAAGTACACAACGGATCTATCGATCTTGAGTCTACACGCGTTGTACTCTCACCTCAAGACTTATGAGATCGTCGTCGTCTCTCGCAAGACGAAGTCATAGTTGATGGCCTTGGTCACTGATCCCTCATCTACATCTAGATCATCTTTTGATAGTGTATCTGGTTTATCTTTGGCTATTTTGTGCGAGATGAGTGATGATCAACGTGAGCAGTTTCCAAAGAGTCAGTCCTCTTAGCCAGAAAGTTTTCATACGCATACAAGAGGGTTAGAGAGAAAGAGAGGAGGTCCGGTGATCTTCTTTGAGTGTGGTGGCCCCAACCACATTCAAACAAACTGTCCCAAGCTGGAGAAGGGAAAGAACGACTATGGCGGTGCGAGGAAGACTGACTATATCAACAAGAACCGCGACAAGAAGCCGCTGGCTCATGATTAAGGCAAGAAGAAGAAGTATCATAATCTCAGTAAGGCGAAGAAGATCTTTCACCGCATCCTCACCACTTTTGACAACTTCGACTTGAATGACATGGAGGGCTAGAGCGATGACGACAGCGAGGATAATCCATAGAAGGACACCAAGGATGTGCTTCATGGCTGACGAGAATGGCATCAAGGAGAGTCTATAAAGTCCGGTCGAACTCCACAACCAGATCGATCACTCCGCTCAAGCTGATCTTAAAAGTAGGGGAAGAGGTGAGGGAAAAGATAGCACAGGTAGAGGACGTCACTGCACCGTTGTTAATGATGTCGAATTATGGAAAGATACTTCACAAGTAGAAATAGGTGGCCAAGAAAAAGGGATCCTACCCTGATAATTATTGTAAAGATGCACCCATGCCACTAGAGTTTTCACGACTCACCCAGATGCACTACACGTGCAACGAAATTCTTGTAAGTGAATGTTACATTTTAACAAATCATATTGCATGTTTCATTTCACATATCGCTAACCTTGTCTACTCATGACGATAGACCACAGAGCTTTGCTACTTCGTCCAATGGATCGACGGTACGGAGATGTATGACAAAGCATTCATCGAGAAAAAAAACAAATTCAACTATCCAGTGGCGCACGGAGGACTTCAAATGCTGAAAATCTTACACCCCAGATAACAAGGGAAAATTAAGATGGCAGAGGACAATGGAAAGGTGTCGATGATCCTCGATGCCCCCGTTGAATGGTATGTTATTTTGAGCTAGGACAAGTCTATATAAGTTGTGGAAGCTGAGTACTAGGCGTCCGTCATCAAGGCTAAGGCCTACAGGGGATATAAGGGAAAGACACCGATGGACCCCAAATATATATGATGACTGACTGCAAGTATGGCTTCTAAAGGGTGCACACATATCTTAGTTATAGTTTGGATTGATGGTTCATGCATGTTGTCATTTGTATCGTACGAGTAGTAAGGCAAACACACGCACCTAACAAAACTCTACGCACCATGTAATTCGTATCTTTATTGCGAAATATTATGTCGGGCTAGACATGGTCTATTACTATATTTTTTTTTGCAATAACATATCTATACTACTTAATAGAGAGAGTTGGTAATGGTGGTTTATCTGCCCCTTCGAACTTCCCCTAACACCTCCCTAACAAATTCATAACAAAAACAGAAAAAATAATCTACAAAAAATAGATTACGCAACCTAACATATTCCGTAACAACAAAATAAAGCTCTACTGGATGCGCGGCAAAACCGAGAACACAACAACGCCGAGGCACATCAGGCGAGTGCAGATACGAAGCCGATGACGTGGGCCAGGCAGGTAAATCCCGATAATGTCGAGCCAACGTGTCAGACCAATATGATTTTTATGCGTACCAAAGCACGAGTATTCAACAAGTTAGCACAAAAAGGGGCTAAATGGGGCACACGACCTATGGCATCAACACCTATTGATCACCGCGCTGTTGAGCTAGGGCAGCTCGATTGCTCGCATGTTGCGCTTGCTTGATGCACCGCGTTGGCCCAGTCCTGTCGAGCTTAGTAACGTGGCAGGATACACATGCCTTCTGCTGTACCTGCCAAGCTCGGGAATGAGGCTATATTTACAAAAACAAATGTTTGAGGGTCAAAATTGAAAAAAAAACATGTGCCACAGTGCCATATGTGTGAATAGTTCAATTTTGTCCAAGCAAAAATGATATATATATATATATATATATATATATATATATATATATATATATATATATATATATATATATATATATATATATATATATATATATATATATATATATATATATATATATATATATATATATATATATATATATTAAGGTCCCTACCACACTTCCAATCAGTAGTATAGGGGTTAGGGTTCAACTTATGCAATTAGGAGTCCTTCACAATTAGTAGTGCTTAGTACTCCTCCGTTCTATTTTACTTAATTTTTTAGAATCTATACTGTCAAACTTTTTAAATTTGATTATCAATGGATTTAAAACTATCTAAATTAGCTATACGAAAACTATATTATTAGATTTATTGTTAAAACTATTTTTATAATATTATAATTCATTAATATATCTTATTGTAAAGTTATAAAAGTAACCATCAAAGTTGTACCTTAAAGACCGTAAAAAATTAAAAACGTCAAGTAAAAAAGAATGGATATAGTGGTATTATGGTGTCCTTACCACATTAGTTTGCTTGTTTTTTGTATCAATAGGTAACTAGTTCAATAACTAGAGTTTACACAAAAGGGAAATAAGAGAATAAACAAGTGGAATGGCAATTGACCCTGATCAACTCGGCTTCGGCTTCTGGCTTATTTTTCACTATTCATAAGTTTCGTCTTTTTCTGAACTTTTGGCTTTTTGTTGATCTTTTTTTCCGGTTCTTTTTTCCCGTATTTGTTTGTATTATACGTAATGGGCTAACATATTTTTTTATTTTTAAATTTTTTTAGATTTAATTATGCTAAATAAGCCTCATCAGTCTGATGCTTTTTTCAACAACTATAGTGTTTTCAGCCATAAGCCACGAGCTTTTCAGCCGAACCGATCACCACCTTGTGTCTTACAAAAAGACAGAAATGTGGTTTTATAAATCGGAAGTACTTTTTACATTTGATTTTCAATATCTGACATCTGTGAGCAAGTTTTTTTAATTAATTTTGTTTTCTGCTGTGGTGCTCGCTCTGTTTACTAAAAAAGGATGAACTTTTCTATTAAAAAAGGTGTGGGAATAAATTGTAAATCAAGCATCCCAGTGACAACTTAAACCGAAAAGTCAACAGTGCACCACGATTTTAAAAAGAAAAAATCCACACAACACACCAAACTTTGCTCAAAAGTCCCCCTAGCATCCCAAACTGTGAAACCAAACATTTGACCTACCAAACTTTACAATCTAGTTTAAATAACATACTGACCTGATTTTTGATGGTGGTACCACCCATGTAGTGCGATGAGTGGATGTTTTTACCACGTAGGATGATACGATGGTAAAATTTAGGTGAATGACAAGTGTGGCTCATAGGGCTTTCTCTTCCTAATCGAAACAGAGAGGAAGGGAACTATAGGGGCTTTTTCTATGAAAGCACGGCTAGAAGCTTGGTGGAGGAGAAGCCCTTATATGCCCCACATATCATTGATCCAACTTGCCCAGCGTTTCATTATACATGGTAAAACTATCCACTTATCACGCCATACAAGTAATACCACCATGCAAAACTGGGTCAGGGTATTATTTAAACCATATTGTAAAGTTTAGAGATCAAATATCTGATTTTATAATTAGGGTACTAAAGGGATTTTAACATAAAATTTAGAGTGTTATATTGATTTATACCTTTTGAAAACCATGTGTTAACGTGCAACAATGTACCTTTTCGAGTCAGGAATAAACAAAGAAGAACAGAGCTTATAAAATATGTGAGGTGACTAGGGACAGAAATGGATCTAATTCGATTGAATAGTCTCAAATTCGAATACGAATTTATTTTTTGAAACAAATATGAATTCAAATATTCTCAAATATGAATACAAATCGAATATCGTAATGGATATGAATTCAAATCAAATACGTACTTAATTCGATAGAATACGAATACGTACTCAGTAGAATACATTTCTAGTGGTTTTGTTGTTTTTCACCGATTACCGGAATGGTTACCGGTTTCAAACCGCTCAAATTCAAATTTAGAATCACCCAGGATTCCAGGTAACCGACCAGTTACCGTTAGGCATCGGAAACGGATTGAATAGTTTCGAATATGAATATTCTCGAATACAAATGCGAATACGAATATTCACAAATATAGATACGAATATTCTCAAATATAAATATAAATATTTTAAAATGTATATTTTATTTACCATATTTATATTTTCTCAAATACATATAATGAATAAAACGGATCATCCATTAACATTTCTCGCCCCCTGGTGACGTGCGTCACGTGCGCAACATACTCATACAAAGACCAAGCTTTGTTCGTTCCCACATACTCAACAGATCCGCTGTGGCCAGGACCTCCCAGGTACAGTATACAGAAGATATTGCAGAAATGCAAAATGTGCTACACTCTGAAGGTTGTAAGCCAAGAGTCAAGCAATATTATTATTCTATGACATCTTACTACCATTTTCACATACAAACGCTAAAATGTAATTTTATAGATCAATCAAGAAAACATATTACATTGGACGCAAATAACATCTAGGTAACTATCTACAATCATATAAGCATTGCATGTGGGATCAAGTTTAAAATGAGAAAGCCAATTAAGATTGCGTCTGGTAAATAATTTGCCACAAATCCATTCCTAGTAGTGCACATGACATATTAGCACTGTTAAACAGCTAGCTTGATTTTGATTTCAGCTTCTGGTTTATTTTCCACTATTCATAAATTTCGTCTTTTTCTGAAATTTTGACTTTTTTTTGAGCTTTTTTGTTAGTTCTTTTTTCATATTCGTTTGCGTTGTCCATGATGAGCTAGCATATTTTTCTATTTTTAAATTTTTTAAGTTTAATTACGTCAAATAAATCACCTTCAGCTATAGTGAAATTTTAGCCGCTATAATGCAATTTTAGAAAATAAGCCATGTGCATTGCAATGCACATGTGCGTAAGCAACTTACTCTAGGCATATATAGCCAGTTAGGTTACAACTGCTAACGAGGTAATATAATCCTCATCTCTCTTAATCTTACCATTGCAAGCATAAGCTCAATGAACCAGCTATTTAGACGTCATTTACTATTAGTTTAGAGGTCACAAATCTAACCCTACGAAAGAGCTAAACAAGCTGACACAACACAAACAGAATTTTTCTACAAGACGACGGTTTCATACTAATCGATAGCATGATAGCCACCACAGCAGTTATTAATGTCCCACTTATTTTGATTTAACTTTTTGGTTTATTTTTTACTATTCGCAATTTTTGTTTTTTCTAGTTTTTTTTAGCTTTTTTGCTGGTTCTTTTTTCCCCATATTTATTTGCATTGTCCGTGATGGACTAACATATTTTTAATTTTTAATTTTTTAAAATTCAATTACACCATATAAGTCATTATCAGTTATAGTGTAATTTCAATCAACTACAATTCAATTTTAGCCATAAGCTATATTTTTTTAGCCGAGCTGAGCAGGCTGTAACTCCAGCACCCGCGGCAAATTCCAGAGGGACCTCGCTGGGCAACTATACAAGATTCTGCTTTAAACGATTTTGGTTTTTATTTTTTATATATACTTTATTTAACCTAGAAGTTATTTAAAATATATTGATTTCTAGTTTTAATTTATTTTATCTTTATTTGGTTTTTTCTTTTTATTTTTTGTATTGTTCGTAACGGATTATTTTTCTATTTTTCTTTAAATCTAGTGTAAATTTAATTCAAAGCCATTAGGGTATCGATAGTGTATATAACCCAAGGGGTCTTAAGGTGGGTCCCATCTAAACCTTAAGGGCGACTCCATAGTGTATATAACCCAAGAGGCCTTAAGACGGTCCCACTCGGTAGATAAAAAAATTGTATTTTAATGCTTGCGACCAGGTCTTTGAGGATCAGCCTTAAGCCTTTTTCGCTTTAGTCTGTTTAAGGTCACTCCTGTAATATATAAGATTAATCTTAAAGTGACTTAAAACCCTCTATTTTCATACGCTGCAAATGCCCTAACCAGGATCAAGCCAAAAGATAGCTGGACCACCACGCAACACGCGAAACGACGCGAAAAATCGCAACCCCACGAAGCTTCCACGAAGCTCACTAGTCACTCCACTTCCTCCTCCCCTTTTATCTGCCCGTCCGCCTTCGCGTCCATCCCCATCCCCTCCTCAATCCTCCCCTCTCCAGCTCTCCTCCCAATCTCATCTCCGGGCTTCGTTTGCTTCCATTGTTTATTCGGCGTGATGAAGCTCTCCATCCAGTCGTTCGCCAAGAAGCTCTCCATCCCGTCGCCGAAGCGGACGTGGAGAGGCAAGAAGGACGGTCTGTCCAAGAATGGGAGCGGTAAGCGGGCCATCTCGCTCAGCGAGGCGCCGTCGTTCGCGTCTGCGTCGTCGTCCTCCTCGTCGGACGACACACTGGCCAGGTCGACCCCGAGGTCCGTGCTCCCCGCGGAGATCTCACGGCAGGAGCTGGAGGCCGTGCTCCGGCGGCTAGGCCACGGGGAGCCCTCCGACGATGAGCTGGAAGCCGTGGCGGCTATCGCCGCCGAGGCGGAGGCCGGCGAGGAGGACGAGCTGATGGAGGCCTTCAAGGTGTTCGACGCGGACGGCGACGGCCGCATCACGGCCGAGGAGCTCCGCGGCGTCATGGTCGCCATCCTCGGCGGAGGCGAGGGCTGCAGCCTCGACGACTGCCGCCGCATGATCGGGGGCGCCGACGCCGACGGGGATGGCTTCGTCGGGTTCCAGGACTTCGCACGCATGATGATGACGGCGGCGACGGACGGCCCGAGATTCTTGTGATCCGTGTGACGGCGCCGCGACACGTTCTGCTCCGTCCTGCTCGTCCCTTCGCGCCAAAGATCGGACGGCCGTGATGCGCTCAGGGAGTCTAGTGCGAGATGAGGTGTTTTGTGTGTTCTTGCTTACAACTTTTTTTTTTGGCGCGCATTAAGAGGAAGAAAGGCCAGGCGGGCACTAGTAGGTGATAATTACGAATTACTCCTCTTCAACTCCCCAAAGAAGAGCATCACTACCAGCTAAACCCCAAGTTGTAAAATTTGTTGAGAGAGAGGAGAGTAATGGCAGGGCGAATGCTAAGTTAAAGCGTTTTCTGCATTTTAATCCTACTTGGGGTTGTAACTTGGGGAGATACTACTGTGTCGGAATTGTATCTCTGTCTGAGCTATGAAACATTCTTTCGATCGCATCTTTCAGTTTAGTATACTGCATACTCATTGAGGAGAGATGCGAACGAAAATCGGAGGAAAATTCAATGCCACCTCTATACGGCTTCAGCCTTTTTTTTTTTATTTATTGAAGTCACTTCTAATTTTTGGTTTATTGAAGTTAGAAATCACTTTTAATTTTTAGTTTTTTGGCTTTTGTAGTATTTTTCTTTCCTATTGATTTGCATTGTGCTTGACGATGTAACAGTCCTTTATTTTTTTTATTGAATGATTTAAAAACTAACAAATATTACAATACAAGTTTAGCCACAATTGTAAGAGCACGTATAATAAGAGGCTGTTAATAGGCTGTATGTTGAGGTGGAGGAGAGAGAGAAAGAGAGAAGAGAGGTGGGCTGTAAGTTTACAACCAGCTGAAGCACAAGAACCAAGAAATTTTGTGAGAGAAAGGAGTGGATTATACAGTCTTTAGCACTATATAAATAGGCTGATAAGTGAATTGTAAATATTTATACAATTAGTTGAAGACTGTATTATTAGGCTATGTTAGGAGGTTGTCGCTGGCTGGTGGAATGATTGGAGATTCCAATTTGCGTGTGCTCGACGAGACCAGACCAGACCGCTGCTAGCTTGTGATGGCAACGTGGTGAGTTTACCAAGGGCAGTGGACGGTCGAATCCTTTTTTTTGTCTGTTTCCCTTCAGGCATCTAGCATGTTGGGTTTCTGGAAAAATTGCTCCTTTGCTCTAAAGTTTAATGATGTTTGCTTATTTGATCCATGATATCTCACTGACATACGGGTCTAAGGTTTACATGTCAGTGAAACATCATGGGACAAATAAATAAAAGCCATTAAACTTTGGGGCACATGAGCAAATCCCCAAGCATTCTCCGTCTCTGTTTTTTTGACGCACTTCAAGCATTCTTTTACTGATTATCTAGGAGCCACATCGCATCAATGGAATCACCAAATGGGAGCTACAAGCTGAAGTAGCGCTATGGTACAATGGTATTTCGAATTTTTAGGCTACAGCAGAGTGCGAATGGTTATTTCATACGGAATTCCCCATGAATCTTGTCATTGTGTTAACAGTATTTCCGATGAATGATATTGTTTTCGTCAGCCCTTTGCGATTGGTTCTTTTTATCTTTAAGGAAGATAAATAATGGTGGTGATCAGTTGGGTTTTTTTTTTGTGGTTTATGGCTGAAAACACTGTAACTGGTTGAAAAAACACCGTAGCTGACAGAGGCTTATTTAGCATAATTAAATTTTAAAAAATATAAAAAAATATGTTAGCCTATTACGTATAATACAAACAAATACGGGAAAAAGAACCAGCAAAAAAACACAAAAAAGCAAAAATTCAGAAAAAGATGAAATTTATGAATAGTGCAAAATAAGCTGGAAGTCAGAAGTTTAAGCCGAATTGATGGCCGTATGTTTTGGCCTCTTGCTGATTCTTAAAAGGCTGCACATGCTTCCGTTTATCTTGTCAGAAATGCTTCAGCAAGTTCCAAGATAAGGCTCATGGCCTGTGATTTTGCAATCGTTTATCAGAAGATGTTCTAGGCATGGCATGCCATGGTAACCCCTGGTTTGATCACTTCTGTTCTTCATTTTCTTTTGAGAGGACAACTCCGCCAATTCATCAGATGGTCTCTCTTTATTTTTTTCAGAAAGCTATGTGCTAATTCCAAACCTAACCTTGCCTTTTTCCACTGCTGTTCAAAAGAACCTCGTTTTTCCTGGAAGAACATTGCATGGCAAGCTTTCATTCACAAGTAGTCAAGTACAGCTCGTCCTCCAAGCGTGCAGTGCCGCGTTTCACCCCTCCTTTTTTATGCTTGAAGCAACACTTTAGTGTACAAGTAACCCTGTCCCCAGATATGATTAGCAGCCTACCTAGTACTGGATTGAAGTTAATAATCATACCCTAATCCAGAAGAAACAAGACAGAAAAACACAATCATGCACTAGCCATATATCCAAACGAGCTGCTAATGAGAACGGGAATGGCCAACGTGGCGCAGCTATATGATTTGAGTACTGCAGCCGAATTCTTTTTCTTATGATTTATAATTTTTTTAAATAAATAAATGAGGCAGTTCTTCACTATTGTTTCGAAATAGTTTATTGAGATAATATTTTTAAAATAATTTATTGGTATTCAGTTCGTTCATACAAACGCTCATGTTAGAACAAAAAATCATAAAACACAGACGAAAAGAACACACCTATATGTCATGAACCCAAAGACAGATTTTCCATGCATGTACTAAGTAAAGTTATAGTAGCAATTGCCTCGCAAATGTTGCTGTCTTGCAGATACGCTGGTAAACTGCGTTGGAGTTTCGTGACAGAAGCTCGAGGCGTAGCAGGCTAGCAGCATCCGTTGATTGACTTACACAACTCTATTAGGCCCTACAAAAGGCCATAATTTTCGCCAGAGGAAATTGCTCATCGATTCCATGGCCTCCGACGTCTTAGGTACCTTTATCTTTATCTTTAGTTAACTAGCGGATTTTTCGCTTAATTATGTGGCTAGATATTTACAATATTATCTTTTGAAAATGTAGCTGTATTTGTTGTACAATTATAATATTTATAATATCTACCTATGATTAATTTTCACCGTTATAATCTAGTACCACCAAAATAAGTGGTGTAGATCTTCTTTTTTTCTCTCGATTAATAAACAATTTTTATGAATTTTAATTTTTCTAATTTAAGGATTATTATGAGATTTTCTGGACCTCTAGAGTGAATGAGGTGCCTTGAATATCACCAGTATATATATATATATGTGTGTGTGTGTGTGTACGTATATGTACATGTGTATGCATAAGAAAATGATTATATACTCTTGAGAGTACATACTCTCACTTTATATATATCACTTAAATAATGATATTATGCATCTTTATTCTTTTGAGTATACTCTAATAATGATTATAAGATACTTCAAAATAAATTCTATGAAAAAATTCATCAAAATCTATTTTATAGTATAAATTATGTATATACCCCTTTTATATAGAGAAGGGTATATAGTAAAAATAAAGGATTTTGAGGAAAAATTTTCAACCAAATCACAATGAAGTAGCTTAGAATTAGTAAAATTGTTGGACTTTTTTAGATGTCGAATTTAACCGGTTTACTAACTAGTTTGAATTTAAGTTCGAATTGTAGTTACCCTTTTTATGATAGTTTGATTGTATGTATGTGCTAATCATATATATAAATCAGCAAGGTATATGATCTAAATTCGTTTAAAAATTTTAAATTGAGCATATTTTTTAAAGGTATACATTTTATTTAAATTGTTATAGATAAGTATATATCCTAAAACTGTATTTTAAAAAAGAATGCACCTGAATTTAGATTAAATTCAAACATGTGAAATCATGATGCTCAGGCATCATAATATCCCATTTCAGTGTCATGTGAGTGTACACACAAATTTAGTTTCCCCCCTTTTCGTCGCCATTATTTGCCCTGTTTTTGGGTTAATTTGTGCAGGCCAACCAAATCCCTACTTATTATGAAAGCATGCTCTTAAAAAACACAAGGTCAAAGAATAGTACTCTGACCAGTGATGCAGTTTTTGACCGAAAAGGGGGGGAATATTGCGCCAGTGTTACTATAAAGTACAGGAGTGACAGGTCCTCTGTCTTGGCATGCTCACGAGTCATCAGTCCTCTGCACATTGGTTGCGATTTCCCATGACATGAGATTAGCCTGCAACTTCCGTTGTTTATTTTCTACCGGGGAAATCTCCCTCTAATTAACTGAAACTTCTTGCCGGTTTCCAAGCAGACTGCAACCCCCTCGTCACCTCTCCCGCTCGGTCATCGCATCGCATCGCATGTGAGCCCGTGAGCATTGATCTGGCCGTGACAATGGTCCCCATCCCGCTGGTCCTCGTCTGTCGCAAAGTTTCGCACTGACCTAGCTAGCCAAGTTTGTCTCTTCACATCGCCCTAGCAAGCGCTCCTTTTGAAATCAAGGCGAGAGAACTTTTCTTTTGCAGATCGAGTACCACTGTCTTTAGCTGAAACCTCTGTCCGCGCGTGCAAACGTCTCTCTCTCTCTCTCTCTCGATCTTTCCACTTATTTTTTCGACTGGAGTGGTGTAACTTGTGCAGGAAAAAGGGATCCAAGGCAAGGTTTTTGTTCTTTTGTTTCAGGCAAGGTTCTCTTGAGAACTTCCTCGTTCTTTCCTGCCCTGCTTCAGCGTCTTTGGAGAGGTGTCCAAGCAAAGCAATGCATGGATGCCTTTTGGTTGAGCTGCCACAGAACTTCGTGCAAGAGGAATCCGAAGAGCGTGGTCGATCGTAATTTTTTTTTTGCTCCTTTATTGCAGGAGGAGGCGTCCAGTTCTCATTGTTTTCCTCTCTCTTTGTTCTTTTACGGCTGTCCTCATGTACGACCACTGCACTGCACGGCTGCACCCAAAATGCACCCCCTATTTTAGTCTTCTTTACGGTTGCACGTCCGCGCACCACGCAGCCGCGCACGGCACGGACCGTCGATGGCATGTAACGCACGCCCCACCCAGCACTAGGTGCTACTCGGGATAGACGGGCAGCATGCCAGTGCACAACGTTACCACACGTCACATCGGGGGTGGAGCCACCGTCCGGCTGCTCACGCTCGTCGGCGAGCAGCTCCGTTGAGTCTTGTTGATATACAGTAACGCCTAGGTCTTAATTATTTGGTGCTCTGCTGCTCACACTCGTCGGCGAGCAGCCCCGTTGAATACTGTTAATGTATAGTAAATTAGTAACACTTAGGTCTTAATTATTTGGTGCTCGGCCAACTCTGCCTTAGCTACCACTCTGCTGCACAACGGGCGCGATATGGCAAACAAGGCCAGCGCGGCTGCGGCAGGCGGCAGCCGTGCCTGCCAATCGGGAGACGATGGGGGTCAGGGTCGTACAGCACTTGCGTGCTTCAACTCTGCACATTACAGTTGACGTCTGATGCAACCACACAACAAATATACGCGAACAGATCTAGCGAGTTCTTGCCAACCTTTTTTCGAAGGAGGCTACGCTTCTCAAACCACACAAGTCACTCAAATGCCACGTCACGTTCGGAGCTGTGCCACGTCACTTTTTTACGAAAAAACCTCTGCATTTTGAGAAATCACGTAGAGGTTCTTTATTCTCGCAAACAGGTCCCTACTTCTCAGAAACAGGTCCCTGCCAGGTTTTTTTTCCGAAAATCACCCTCCACTTCACCGATAGTAGCCCGCGGTTTCCAAAATTATGTATAGGTCCTTGTTTAGTTACGTACAGATCTTTGCAGGTCCTTGGTTTGTTGCGAAAAAGTCCTTTGATTTTTTCTGAAATTACGCATACGTCCTCGATTTTTTTAAGAAATGCCTCACGAATTATCGTCTCTTTTATTTTGGTCCACACGGTGGTTAGCGCGGTGTGACACCGCGCTTACGTAGCTAGTTGAATACAACGAAAAGCATGAAAAGAAGACCAGATAAGCAAGAGCGTGGCAAAACCCTGTGGCCAGTTTTGTGGGAACCAAAAAACGCTCGTGCAGATGACACAGCAAAGATTTTTATCCTGCGTCAGCATCACCAATGAATTCTCCATTAGCATCCCAGGGTCTAGCCTCAAAAGACTTCCCGAGCATACTCCTCTTCTTGTTTATCGTCCCATCATCACGTGCACATTCAGGGAAGTAGTCCAAAAAAGATTTTGTGACAAGAGAATTGACTCCTTCAAACAGAAACTCCATCACCAATTCCTGAATGTTAAGGCAACAAGTAGATCAACAAATACCACAAAATAAGTCAGAAAGTAACTGTAAATACAATGATCGCCAGAAAGCAACCTTGGCGTGACTTTCACCAATTAGCTTCTTCAAGAGAGGATAGCCAGGATCCTGCCCATAGACAATGCACAAGATTAACGAAAGATCCTTTGTACAAGTAGTTTTACACAGGATAATAACTACCTAGGGAGCAGTAGTAGTTTCGTGAAAGTAATACTCAAATACAAGTCAATGAATATATCCGTTTCTAATCGCGTAGTTTTGGTGGAAGAACAAACCTTTTCAGCTCTCCAAGTGAGATATTTATGTGGTGCTCCTTGATTACGAACAATTTTTTGCTTTGCCATTTTCTTTAACTGCTTGATCCATTAACTCAAGCCAGACCTGCATTGTCAGAACACTGAAAACTGATGGCCGCACACCACAGAATAATTCTACAAGAAATTTGGCATAAAAACTTATATTGACAGAAAAAGACCAGAAACCTTGAAATTACACGTTTTCCCATGAATGTTCTCAGAAAATTAATAAAATAATCGGTGCATACCTTATAGTAATCCGTTAAAGCTGAATGTAGAACTTGGTGGTTGCATTCAGTTGGCTCAAATATGGTCAAGCTCACAATTGGAGAGAAGAATCTCAGCGACTCGCTTGTAATCTTGCCACCCCAAGGCAGAGGCTGCATTTCTTCTAAATAAAGATACCGAGCTACATATAAACCTAATATATGAAGATTTATGAGGTAATACGTTGGGTGAAGGACAAGACCCAAGTACCTCACTATACTTCTGTACAAGAGGCATCAAACTTCTGCAGTACTTCTCTTTGTATTCCTTGTGTACAGTGGTATCATACAAAGGATTGAGCTCCCTACGTGTAGATCAAATAATCATTCAGGTCATATTTACATTCGAGTTTACACACTGCATGAATAAAAACACAACATATTTTGCTTGCAATTAATGTCAACCATTTCCAGACACTTACAAGACAACAATACTCTGTGCAGGAGTTGTAAAAGCGTTGGTGCAAAATATCGGAAGATCGTGGTCAGGTTCAGAGAAGGCAGCAAAGTGGAGAACCTAACAATTCATTAATCTTCATGTGCTCTCTAACGTGTCTCCGAGCGGTCATAAAGTCTTGCCATGAAGGCAGTAACTTGGCCAATTGACATCCACTTAAAAACTCTCTAGCAGGAGGCAATCATATTGATTTAAATCACGTACACAGAGCTGTAGCTCATGGAGCTGCTCCATCACCGACCGTCCCTCTGCCATCTTATAATTCAAGTAATTGATAGTAATAAAAGACTCGTTCCCATTATCCCTTTCTGAATACTTTTCATTCAGCTCATCCCACAACTTTTTGGCATCCGTTAAGTTGACATAGACATCGAAAAGCTGGTTCGACATAACGGCCAACAACCTAGCTAAAGTTGAGTGATTCACATCTTCCCAACAAGTTTTATCCTCACCTTCCAAAAGAAGTCAGGGGCGGATCTGGGCCTCGGGTTAGGTAGGCTATAGCCCGGGGCCCAACAAAATTAGTAGTAATGTTATGTTGATACAGGCCTAAAAAAAGTGAAAGATGAATGGTCCAGTCGAAGGAAGCTCAGCCCAGCCCGAGACGCTAGGCCGCTAGTGGCCCAGACGGCCCAGTCCACCGCGACCGCAATCTAAACCCTCGCCACTTCGCCAGCCAGCAACACAACCCCTAGTTGGCCTGCTCGGCGCGCTCGCCTAATCCTAACTCCAGCGCCTCGCCTTCCTCCACTCCACCAGCGCTAGCGCCGCCTCCCGGCCTCCCTCTCCACTCCAACACTGGTGCCGCCTCCTGGCCTCCCTTCACTCCTCCAACGCAGGCTCCCTCCAGGCTCCAACACCGGCTCCCGGCCTCTAGCACCGCTGGCGTCGACGTCGCCTCCCTCTAGGCTCTAGCGCTCCCATCCTTCCCTTCGTGCTGCGCTGCGCCGCGCCGCCCCCTCCCACCCACTCCCAGCGGCCAGCGCCTAAGACTTGGCACGCTTCAGCGAGGCGACACTCCCCTCCAATCCCAGCCTGGTGGCCCCCCTCCTTGCACAGCTGCGCCTACCGCCCCCCCTCTGGCCTCTGGGCCCGGCGACTGCCTGCCTACGCCATCCCCCCTCCCAGTGTCGTCATCGACTCATCATCTTCTTTGCCCTGTCCTCAAGGTTGAGCAGCTTGAGCTCATCGGCTACCAGCGAGGCAAGGATTTCAGAAGCTGATCTGCTAGTTATTTCTTAAAATTTACTTGTTTTTTGCTATAGCTTATTTAGTTTGTTTGATTGTTTGTACGTACAAAATGCTCCGAATAAAAAAAACAACTAATCGCAATGACATGGTTGCAAGTGAAGAAAGGTCTTTACTTGGGTCATTGTTTGCAAGAGATTTGCCCGCATAGGTAGCTAGACACAGCGATGTTAGGAGAGACGGCAGAGCCATATTAAGACGAAGCACCAAAATTTCAGCTGATAGTACCAAGCACAATTTCTTACCGACTGAAATTTACCGAAGTAGGAGCATCTAGTTCGACCTACGAGTCCTGCTATGGACACACACTAAGGGCATCTCCAATGGGTCTATAGCAGCTATCTACAAGAGAGTCCATGTCATCAACTGTCCTACGTGGAAGATATTAAATGAAGAAAGAGAACGCAGCTCTCTACAGCTCTAGAGATAGTCTATAGCGCCAAACGAGGCAGCCTCCATAAATTCTGTGTGTGCATGTAAGCATCAAATAGCTATCCTTATAGATAGTTCTTTAGAATGCTAACTTTAGTGTGTACTATATAGATGATGTGGAAGTCTTATAGTTAGTTGCTAGCTATAACCATTGGAGATGCCCTAACATGCATCCAAGCTATAATTAGCAACTTTGTGCGTGGTAGTAAGTAGCAGCATGACCCAAATCACGCGGTGAACAGAAGCACTGAGGCCTTGTTTGTATGCTTATTCGCTCACCTCATCACCTCATGTGTGTGCAACTCGGGAGTCGGGACATGTATGCCGATGATCTTAGTCCGAATGGCGTAGGCCTGTGCCGCGTAAACTGCACATGGATGAATCTCTGACCATCTGGACAGGGTGTTCGATATTCTTCCCGGTCGTATAATGGACAGGGTGTTCGATTTTTCCTCGTTAGGCCTTGTTTCGGCTTCCCAAAAAGGGCAGGCCGGCCAGGCCTACGTAGTGTATTGCAGCAACGCTCGCGTCATCGCACGGCAGTCATCTCACACCGATTAACAGGTACCTTCTGACAAAATTTGTTATGACCATGCCATTCCCAGCGATAGTAGTATATTCAATTCAAGCAGGGAGATGAGCAGAAATTAGATCTTATCGTTTGCTCACTGGATAAACAAATGTGGACGCGCAGTCCAATCCCGTCGTGATGCCAATCGTTGCTATAATATACACTGCAATCTTACAAAAAAAAAAGTCCGAAAATGAAAGAAATCCCCAGGAATATACGTTGGTGGCTTGGTGCTACACTAGTAAATAGTAACACTCTGAAACAACCTGACAAATGTGTTTGCTTCTCCAGAGAGATTCCATGTCCTAACTTAAAATTGCAAGTGTTACTAATGTTCTACTCCACTACGCTTCGACTTGGCAGGCTTATGTATATGCATTGTGTGCCAAATATTTGAAGCAGCATGTCTGAATAATTTGAATATCACATGTGTGCACCCCTTCAAGTACACTCAAATTCAGCTAAAACTGGGTTATACAGCCTCCAGTTTAAGTGCACTTTTTTTCAATTCAGTTAAACAGAATTATACCTCTCCAGTGGAAAGTAGAAACGTATAATTTTCAACGAAATTGGACAATAAAATGAAAAGGCAATCCAGACTCTAGTACCAGAGTCTACATCTAGTTACATCAGATTCTCCTCAGATCCAACTGCGAATCAAACAAGAAGCACAGCAGAATGACACACCAAAAAGAATAGGATTAGATGAATTCCAGGTTGTGGACATCCAGATTCCGAACAATGAAAACAAGGTCCAAAACATTCCAAGCGTCTAGTCATCACAAACGCTTGAATCTTGAAGAACAGTTAGAATCTCTAAAACCAAAAGCAGGTCAAAGAATGCACAGCCCAAATAAGGCGATGACCGTGAACCACGGCTTTTTAGTTTCCAATTTCCAAATCTGTATAGAAATTAATATTCGCGATTTGCAATTATTAGTCAAAAGAACCTAGAGCTACCGATCTTGCCTTTAATCGTTCTATATACACTTAATTTCCACCGCACACGGCAGGCACGCTCGGATAGAGGAAGGGGTGGTTGGGGGTGGGGGCAGGAAAAGGTCGAACAAACTCCGTTGATCCAAGAACCTAGGGCTATGCGATCTTGGTGAAGCCGCCGCCTCCTGCCATCATGACTTTGAACTCCTCGAAGGAGATGAGGCCGTCGCCGTTCTGGTCGACGCCCTCGATCATGCGGCGGCACTGCTGGACGGTGGCCTTCTCCCCGAGGCCGTGAAGCACGCGCGCGAGCTCGGCTGCGGAGATGGTGCCGTTGCCGTCGGCGTCGAAGACCCGGAAGGCGTGGCGGAGGTCCTCCTCGACCGCGGCCGCGTCGCCGGCGGCGGTGGCGTTGAGCGCGGCGAACTCGTCGAGGCTGATGGAGCCGTCGCCGTCGGAGTCCGCCTCCGCCATCATGCGCGCCAGCTCGTCGTCGGAGGCCGCGTGGCCCAGGCTCTCGAACAGCGCGGCGAGCTCGGACCGCGAGATCCGGCCGTCGCCGTTCGCGTCGAACTTGCGGAACACCCGCTCCATCTCCTCCTCCGGCGTCCGCGCCGGGGATCCGCCGCCGGACACCGGGTCGGCATGCGGCGGCGGCGGCGGCGACGACGACCGCGACTTGGAGCGGCTGCGGCGACGGAACAGGGAGGGCATCTTGATCTTGCCCATGGCTTTGCTTTGCACGGGAGGGCGTCTGCTTGGGTTAATGAATCCGCCTTTGGCTTTGGCTTGTTTCGGTGGCTGCGGTTCGTTTCACGGGGAGACGGCGCCATTTATAGATGAGAGGAAGTGATGCGGGGCGTCTTCCATTACAGATTCGGATTCGAGCCGTGAAGGACGCAGGAAGGTGCGACGCTGTGCGTGCCTGCGCGGCGCGAGCTGGCGATTGCGTTTCGGTCTATGGCAGGTGGGCCCGGTGCCCTGGTCTGGCGGATAGAGTGGATTGTGGATACCGCAAACGGTTGGCTTGGGTTTTATTGGCTTTGATTTTAGTCTTCTGTTGAGGGAAATTAAATTTAATACGGACGTCTTAGTTTTTATAAAGTAATTCTATCGGTCACTATTATTTATCAATTATTACTTTATGTTTTCACATGTTGCAATGTATTTTGTATCTTATTATGTTATAATTTTGTAAGACGTATAGCAATTCTAATATTGTAGTGTATTTTCTTGCACCGTCTTTCTTACATAATACATTTAGCAAAAAGTTAAAGGGCATAAGCTAATACAAACGCTCCAGTTTCTATCAGTCAATACTATTTATCAAATACAGTAAAAAAACCATCATCAAAACCAATAGAACAGGCTCATCGTCGGATCATCTGTGCCTTGGATATTTTTAGTCGGTTTTGTGTAGTTCAGTTAGAATGTCGAATAGTCTTAAGGAAGGTATGGTTTTTTTGTGAATGTAATTCCGTTTGTTGTCACCAAAATTTAAAAGTACACATAATTTGATGACGAATATGCGTTATTTACCTCTTTCCTCTCGCACAGAAGTTGCCGCTTCCACCTTGAAGCACACACAGAAGAAGAAAAAAGAGGTGAAGGCATTACTTGTCCCAATAAAATACTCAAATCAAATTCACGCAAACTCTATGACTTTGATCATGGTGTCAGTCACGTGGAAAACTGTAGTTGCTTATGTTGTGGCCTCTTAATTAGTGTTGTGCACGATCTATATGCGGACTTATTTGCTTATCTTCTAGTAGTTTGGACACATACCATTTGAAGTATTTTTTTATTCACAAAATAGGCATGTAATTCACTGGTTCGAAAGCTAAGACCATCCAATCAAATGCTAAGAAAAATAGAGCATGACAGTGTATACGGGCTGTTTCAACCGGCTGTTGGCTGCGGTTTCTAGCTATGCATTCTGACTTAAATATAAAATTACACTATAACAGCGGTTAGTTTTTCTGAAACATTTAATAAAAGAGAAGTGAAGAAAAACGAGAAAAAAAAACCACTATATCTCTACAGATAAGGGAAAGGAAAAGGGGGGAAAGAAAAAAGAGCTAAAATTAAAAGTTGATATGTTTCAAGTGACTTATGGCTTAAAAAGGCAAAACCCAGAAAAATCAAAGACGTTTAAAGCGAGGCCTCTTGCTAGAAGAATAGTTTTCCATTAATACTATATCAATCTCAACGCGCGAGCATATAATATACAAATTACACGTCACAACTAATTTTCCAAAATCGAAAGTTTTGTGTATGCATGCTTTTTACAAACACAAGGCATGCAACCCTGGTTCAATGTTTATTTATAAACTCACATGAACTGTTCACAGTCTGACAACGGAGCCAGTTCATAAAAGAGCACCGTGGCAACACTGTACGCATGGCTCCTCAGATCGACACATGAATGCCCTGTTCTATGGTACCGTGTATTTTATCTTTTGGCTGAAATGACACTAAAGTAATGTTAGTTTTTTCTAAGTTATTCAATTAAAGAAAAATAAAAAAGAAAAAACACCATTATATCTCACGGATAATATAAAGAAAAAAAGAAGAAAAAACTGAGTTAAGAAGCAATGCGTTCCAAACGGCTTTAAACTTTTGAAAACTAAAAACCATTGCGGTTTAGGATGGGGTCAAAGCCACCTGACATGGTCACAATTCTATGTACGCATATCACTTAACCATTTGTACATCTTATTAAAAAAAAGCATTGAAAGCATGATCTTAGACCCCGTTAAAAATAGCTTTTAGGTGGCTTTTGGCTTTGTAAAACTAAAATAAACAGACCAACTTCTCTAAGCAACTTCTCCAAATGGTTTCCTGAGTCCACCGCCACGTGCACCATCCGCATCGACATTTGTATCGTCCACCATTGTCTCGAAATAGCATAGCCAAAAGCCATCAGCCAGCATCGTTTTAAATGAAGCATTATGCCCCATTCAATCTGGCTTTTTAGCGATTTTGGCTTTCGATGTTGACTTTTGACTGAAATTACACTATAACGGCGATTAGCTTTTTATGAAGAATGCAATTAAAAAAATAAGAGAAAAACATCGTTAATCTCATGGACAAATTAAAAAAAGAGAAAAACAAAAAAGCCAAATAACCAAAAAAACCAAAATTAAAAAAAACTCGTTAATTCCTGTGTCTGGCTTCCGAAGCCGAAATGAACGGCCCTTTAAGACTCATTTCTCCAAAGTGTACTAGCTAGCCGCTAACCGCTATCGTCCAACCAACGCTACATGTATTGTAGTATTATTAGAGTATGAGAAGCAGTGTTTCTTAAGGGGATAGAAATGATTGCAGCTGACAAAGGTTCGGAGTTGACATAGGAATTTGACTAATTTCGAATGAGGCCCCGTTTGGTATAGCTCCACCACTAGCTCTTTGGAGCTGTTTGGAGCTGTTTTGTGCCAAACGAAGTAAAGCAAAATAGCTCCACCCAAGGAGTTCCTTAAAACCTGCTGAGACAAAAGTAGCTCCACCCAAGGAGCTGAAAAAAGTAGCTTCACCCGGCTCCACTTGTGAAGTCAAAAAAAAAAAACAGCTCCACTTGTGAAGTGGAGCCGTGCCAAACGGGGCCTGAATGAGTCGTAAATGATAAAGTATTAGCACCTCTCTATGGAACTGCAGCCGTTGTCTAGATTCATAGAATGCCAGGGAAATCCGCGTTCAATGGGAGACTCGGTCCGTTTATATATTGCCTTTTGACTTTGGCTTATAAATTATAATAGCTTATAAAGAAATTTATAGAGAGATATCCGTATGCGATTTTGGTCGATATAAATGAAACCATTATAGTATGTATCATTATTAACTAGTAGGTCCCGCCTTGAAAAAATATTCTGTTTAAAATCTACGTATTGTAGAAAAACAGCTTTTAGAAGCCAATATGAACAGGTAAAAATTCCTATCGGCATGCTCTGTGCAACGGGGATGCCGACAGTTACTGGCTAAAGACAACATAAGAAGTTATTTGTAATAGTCTCATATAATTAATAAATTATCTATACAGGTATCTAGATAATAGACAACCCTCTATATGACTGTCTACTTTTTGAGTGGCTTATAGCTGAAAAACACTGTAACTGGCTGAAATTGCACTGTACCTGATGGTAGCTTATTTGACGTAATTAGATTTAAAAATTTTTAAAATAGAAAAAAAACAAGTTAGCCCATCACATACAGTACAAACGAATACGAAAAAAGAACCGACAAAAAAACTAAAAAAAAAAAATCAAAAAACCAAAAAAACGAAATTATTGAATAGTGAAAAATAAGTCAAAAGCTAGAAGTCTAAGCCATTTTGAGTAGGAATAGGTATTAGATTAGCATCTTTTACTTCTTTCTTGGTGTCTTTTCACATCACACAAAATCTTAGGTAGCAGTCTTACATAAGAGCAAGTCCAATAATAGAGCCAAGTGTTTGACTATAAGTCAAGTTATAAGAGCCAAGTTATACAATAATTTGTCTTCTATTTGTCTACAAAAGGTTTTTTATTATTATGTGGTACCATGTCTCACATTCTCTTTCCTATTCCTCCTCACATACATTTATTATCTTGGCCACCACGCTGCATAGGCTCCGTGCCTGACTTGTTGCTTGCATGAGAGCCAAGCTCTCATCTCTCTCCTCTCTTCTCTCCTCCACATCAGCAAAAATGCTGACTAGCTTGGCTATAAGACTATTATTGTACTTGCTCCAATGGTCTGAGTCAGCTAGCTATATGCATGTACACATCAGCATATATCCTATGTGGAGGAAAGAGAGTATGCAAAAAAAACCGAGCCAGCTCTTCCTTAGAGCAAGTCCAATAATATAGCCAAGTGTTTGGCTATAAGTCAAGTTATAAGAGCCAAGTTATACAATAATTTGTCTTCTATTTGTCTACAAAAGGTTTTTTATTATTATGTGACATAATGTCTCACATTCTCTTTCCTATTCCTTCTCACATACATTTATTATCTTGGCCCACCACTGCATAGCCTCCCGTGCCCAGCTTGTTGCTTGCATGAGAGCCAAGCTCTCATCTCTTTCCTCTCTTCTCTTCTCCACATCAGCAAAAATGCTAACTAGCTTGGCTATAAGACCATTATTGTACTTGCTCTTAAGCACTAGTCTATAACGTCAAACGAGACAGTCTCTATAAACTCTGTGTGTGTATGTAAGCATCAAATAGCTATCCTTATAGATAGTTTTTTAGAATGATAGTTTTAGTGTATACTATATAAATGATGTGGAAGTCTTATAGTTAGTTGCTAGCTAGAATCATTGGAGATGCCCTAATCCACAACAACTGTTGCCCTTACGGGATCCAGAAATAAAGGTAGAAACCGTTACGGGTCCCTGCCCGGGGCCCACCACCCGTGCCGTTCTCCGTCATCTGGAGAGAGAGTCCGATGGAAAACGGGCGGCCGGGAAAGAAGCGAGGAGCCGCGTGAAAAGCAGCGCCTGCCTGCGCTGTGCTGCTGCTACGGTGTCGCGGGGCCCACCTGCAGAGCTCACTTCGTCATGGCTTGTCCCTGCATGTTCCGCTCCGGAGCCCCGTCGCTGTTGCTCGCCTAGCTGGAGGTGGGGCCCGTCCACGCACAACTGTGAGACGGTGGGCCCGGCGTCATGGTGCGCCACCTCTCTCTGTGTGTTATTTCAGCCGGATTGCGGTGTGCTTTGTTCTGGCCACAAGGCGATTAGAATAGCGAGAGGATTTGTGCGTGTGCGAGACGTGGCTCCGTGTCTTGCTACACTGAGGCCCTGCTCTTTCCTGTTTTTAGAGTGGCTCTTAAAGACTTGAGTTCCAATTTTTTCAAGCCAAAATAAATAGAACTAAAATAACTTTTTGAGTCTACTGACGCATGCATTATGCCAAAGTCATCAACTTGGGCTATGGCTTATGACTACGGCTTATAGCTTTTGGATATAGTGTTAGTACTTGTGTGAACGACATAAAAGCTGATAAGCTACTTCTAAAAGACTATTATGATAAATCATTTCGAAACGACGACGGAAAAATTGTCCTGTTTATTTATTCAAAAAAAGTCATAAGTTATAAATTATAAGTTGAAATAAACTGAAAAGAACATGTCCATATATATAAGCCAATATGAGGACGGGTGTTGCTAGTGAAATCTGATGTGGGCCCGCACAAGGTCCCAAAAGAGGGCGTCAATATCGCAAGGTCTTCTCCAAGTGACTTATAAGCCGAATGTTATGGTTTATTTTATATTGTATTTGTTGTTGACTTAATCTATATAATTAAATATAGAAAATAAAAGATTATATCAGCACGGAAAATACAAAGAAATAATAAGAAAAAAGCCTAAAAACTAGAAAAATAAAAAAATATAGTTATAAATTAGAATCAGAGACAAAAAGGCGTTATCATGGGTATTTGTTGCTTCCGATGTTAGGTGATGAGAGCTCCTCACTGTCCCCCCGCACTAATGGAACCGGGCAACTTCTTTGGAGTAGATGGCAATGAATGACCCAGCACCATATCTTTCCTTTGCCAACCAGCATCACACATGTCATGTCTCCAATTACTAGCTTACTGGTCTGGAGAAAAATATCTCCAGTCATATGTCCCAGGCTAGGGCTGTTGCACATAAATTGAAGTCACGGCTCCAATTGTCGTTTAGGTTTACATTAATCAAGTACCCTACTTCCCAACCCACACTCCCACGTAACTGGATGATTGTGCTCGCAACTGCAGCGTCCCTGATCGATTCGTAACGGTACGTTGAGATGACAAGTACGTGCATGTGTCAAAAGCAAGATCGTCGGTGCCGGTGAGCTGGTTGGTCCGTCCAGTTTGTCCACAGCGGCACAGGACACGGCTGCACCGGAGAGAACTCGGAAGCGAGAGGACCATGCAGCTAGCTGCTAGCTACCCAGTGGAGTCCGAATCGAACCCCACGGCTTCACGTGGCTGCAGTCTCCACCACAGGCTCGGATCTGCGGTGGTACAGAGGCTCAGACGCAAAGTCGATCGACCGTACGCATGCATGCAAGCACATCGCACATTGCTACTGCAAGCTAGCAGCAAGTCATGCAGATGCATGGCGCGTCCGGCGTCCGGTGCGTGTGAATGATTCGCTGATTTGTTCCGTTCGTTGCGTGCTCCGTGGGGAGAGCCGGCCGGTGCGTAGCGGACGAGGGGTGCGCCAGTGTCGCTAGCTCGCTGTGGTCCAGCCCAGCTCCAAGTGGCGTGGAGTCCGGCTCTGCGCCACACGCACTGACCCACGCTCACGTCGCATCCGTGAAGTGAGGGGCCAGGTCTCGGGGGGCCGCGCCCACGCGCGACCAAGCAAACAGCCGGCCGGACCGCCCATGGAATGCCTGGAAAAAGGCGTGTGTGGTCGGCATGCTGGGGGCGGGGCCGACGCGACGTCCCTCGCCATTCCAAGCAGACGCGCTTGTATATACTGCAGTTGCCAACATCTCCCTCTGAAAACATCCGTAATCGAGACTTACACCATATAATTATTAATTAACCCGCTCTGATCGCACAACTCCTCTGTTTTCACCTCTCTTTTTTTTTTTAAAAAGATTTGCTGTTATTATTAGTCTTAATTTATGTGAATGGTCGTGAGTTTAGTGGTGATGAATAATTGACATTTGGTTTATTTTGGAATTTACGTTTGTAAAAGTTTCGAGTCCGAGTGATTCTTCTCTGTTCCGGGTGGTTTTGGTCTGCTTCGAATAGTTTGGTCTGCTTCTTATAGTTTCGGACTAGTCTGATCGGGTCTGAGTGGCATCGGACGGCTGTCGAGTAGCAACGGAGTATCAGACGACGTTCGAGTGGAATTGGAGTATAGGATGGTGTCCGAATAGCATCGTAGGATCGAACAACTTTGTGCTGGGTGGTCCGAACTGCTTTGTCCGATTAGTAGACTTCGACCATGTCCAGCTTCGACCACGACTTGACCATGTTCGACTACGACCACATTCGGCTTCGACCACGGTAGCCTTCGACTACAGCCGTTTTGACCATAACAGAATGACCATGTAGGTAGATAAACTTTGATCACATCCAGACGAACTAGTCATAACTACAATACTTTTCGATGGTCGTAGCTACAGTACCGTGTCTATGATCGTAGCTATCATAACTCGTCGATAGTTGTAGACTTTACTGGTCATACTTGATAGTCATAGACTTTACTGGTGCTTGATAGTCAAAGACTTTTTGTGATCGATGGTTGTAGACTTTGCAATCTACTGTCGATGTTTTAGGCTTTGCGGTCGGTTGTCGTAGATTTCGCGATCGGTAGTCTTAGACTTTTACAATCAGTTGTCATAGGCTTTGCGGTCATTACTTGTAAACTTCACGGTCGGTACGAGTGCTTTAACTCTTGTTATCTTCAAGTATTTATGTTAGGCCAGCGGTAAGACTGGCTGGTGATGATCGGTGGACAGTACCCGAAGAATTCGGTACTCGGAAGATGGAAGTACTCGGTGGTGAGATAATCGTAGTACTCTGTAGTCGGAAGGACTCAGTACTCAATAGTCGCGATTTTCGCTGTTGTGGTCAGCGATTGGTTGTCGGAGTTTTGTGGTAGCGATCGGTACTCAGTGGTAAGTACTTGATGGATTTGTGGTCAATAGTGATGCTAGTTATTGCCGAGTGTTTTGAGTGTAGCGATGGTATTTTCTGAATATTTGGTGTTTTCGAGTACTCGATGAGATAGTAGTCGTATTAAGTGATCTGAAGCTGATTTTTGGGAAGCGATAGGATGTGTGGTCATCGAAGGTTTGGTTCATATCTATGAATAGACAAGGATGTGTGTGGTTCGTGTGTGTGCTGATGTTGGTCACATTGTGGAGAACTTATATGGGAAGAAAGTTTCTTAGTTCTTTGCATGTGTAGGTGGGCGTGAAAACGATCATGGTTGGTGATGAGGAGAACTGGGACTAGAATAGGGAAGTCTGAGGTTCAGGCGTTGACGATGTCATGCGAGGTGGTTAGACTCACGCTGGTGCACGTAGAGATCAAATGTGGTGATTCGTAGAGAGGCTACGGGTGGTGTGGTCCTAGAGGCTTCAATACGTGGGATGGTGCGTGATGAAGATACAGGAGGTGCTGTCCTTGATGCTTCATCACGTGTTGAGTTAGGAGTTATGGATGGAATCCATAATTTGGAAGAGGTAGAGTTTGGTTAAAAGCTGTGTTTGGAAGGGTTCATGTCCCTTTATTTTCGGAAGAGATAGGATTGTATGTCTAGATTGTTAAGGACACAGTTTGAGATGTCCGTGTTTGAGGTAAATACGATTTATGGCTCTAGTATATAAAAGCAGGGTGAGACTAAGGGTTTTAGCTATGACTTTGGGTGGCTTTATGCGGCTTTTTGTGCTAGGGTTTTTAGGGGTGTGTGAGGACGCTTTGTAGCCACAGAACATGTTTCAAAAGTAATAGATCAGATATATTCGAAGAAAAAATTGTCATCGTCGGCGACGTGTTTTCAAGCACCGGTTTTTCCTGTGGTTTTGGCGGTGGTGTGCTAACACATCTTGTTCTCAAGTGATACAAGTATGGTGCTATCCTCGGTGTGTTGTTTGAGCAACCGAAGTTTTCAAGCGGTGGGGGATTTCTACTGCATGCATAGGTGATCGAGGGTCATCGCAAGCGGTTGAATGCCAAACAATCGGATTCTCCATTGAGCCCGTGCAGACGATCGAGCGTCTTGCGATCGAATTCTACAGCTATAAGTTAGATTGTTTTTCTTGAGATTTGATTTTAGATAAAAAAAATAAAGACAATCATTCACTTACTTTGATTGCCTGCACGATTCTACAATTAGTAAACTCTACACCTCGTTTTTGCGTCGCACCACCGCACGTAACATATCTTGGCTTGTTCGGAGGCATGTAGATATATAGGGACTTGGGACCCAACTCTTTCTGTTTGTTGAACAATCGCACTGGAATTGTTTCCAAAGGAAAGCATCTCATGATTGCACAAAGCAGACGCACACCGGTTGCACTGATACGGACATGCATATACACTGGAATTGTTTCCAAAGGCAAGCATCTCATGATTGCACAAAGCAAACGCACACTGGTTGCACTGATACGGACATGCATATACTCACCAAGTTATTTTGCAACGTCAATTTCCATGAGTTCCCCTTTTCTTTTCGTTTCTCTTTGGCAAGTTTGGAATTGATCATGGCCTAGCAATACTTTATAAAGCCTTGTAAGAACAGGTACATCTCTTAGCATTTAAACTAGGTGCTAGATGAACACATTATCTTTCTCTCTCCATAATATCATTGTTAGATACTTTCACTTTAACCTTTAGCATCATCTATAGGTGCCAAATATTTAACTTTTTTTTACATAGCACTAGCTTTCAATATTTGCTTTGGTGCCATACAATCTAAACTTAATATCCACTCCTTCATTTATTGGCATCGGTACTAGAGAATTTCTTCCTTCTATGGTATTACGTTAGCACGACATGCTCTAACAGACTACTACATTTTATATGTTACTATCGAGTTACCCTTTCTTGAGTTACCCTTTCTAAAATCTGTAAAAAGTACTTTTGTAAAAATACTTTTATTAAAAAGTATTTTTAAGTATTTAAAAAAATACTTTTTATACTTAAAAAAATACTTTTTACAATTTTCAGATTTTGTAAGTTTTTTTTTGAATTTTTCGGAATTTTTTTCGGTTTTGTGGGACACGTGGCGGGTGCTGGGGGCACCCCCGCACGCGCTATGTGATGTGCCCCCAACACCTGAGCCTAGGGCTGTTCACTTTTACACCGAACCGAAAAAACCGAGCCAAAAAAACCGAACCGTACCGGTCAAATCGGTTTGACCGGTATTCGGTATTCGGTTCGGGATCTGAAATTTTGTTTTTTCGGTTATTCGGTATTTTCGGTAAAAACCGATTTAAAACCGAAAATCCCAAAACTACCGAACTGCCCATTTCCTCAGTGTCTCACCGTCTGAGTTTGTCAGCTCAAGCTGGCAACTGCAAGGCCCCACCCATTCACCGAAGCCCAACAGCACCAAGGCGGCCCACCAAGGCACCAACCGAGCTGAAATGCTATGAGCAGTTGAGCACTGAGCGTCTGAGGCAGGGAGTGTGTGTGCTAGTATTGGAACCATGATTGCTAACCATTTTTGTTGCTTAGTGGAAGCCAGACTTGGAAAACAAATCATGGCAGTAGATGGATACGAGAGTGTAGTGTCCAAACACTATTGGAAATAAGAGAGATTGTCCTGCATAATTCATCTTGCAATGCCTCATGCATATTACATTATCTTCTTTTCAGAATTCTAGAGTGATAGTGTGATGGACAGTAGAGTCTGGAGACTGCCATGGTTGGTTTGTAGATTGGAATGGAGATTGATGTTTAGCAATTTGCGCAAACTTTGGTAAAATTGGTATTTACCGATACCGTACCGAAATAAGATGGTATTTACCGTTACCGAACCGTATTTTATAAAATACCGTATTTCCCGAATTAACAAAACCGTATTTACCGAGCAAACCGTATTTACCGAACCGTATAAACCGAAAAAACCGAACGAACAGCCCTACCTGAGCCGCACCCAGAATTCTATGGCACCTCCCGGTTCATTGCAACAGGATGCGCATGCACCACCTTCCCAAAGAAACAGGAGTGCTGTGCCTTCCTTATCACAAAGGAATGACACTTAGGCGCTTGAGATGAGATATGAGCATCTCTGAGGAAATTTCAAGCGTCTCAAAAAAAAAAAATCTAGAAACCCAAATTGTGCCTTTCGTGTATTTCGATTTCGATGAAAGTTGATGAGCCAAATGTGTGAACTGTCCACGATTATATTCAGCCTCTTCCCAGCGATGGCGTTCAAATTCTCCCTCTGATGATGTGGTAGTCTTGGAAACAATGTCATGAAACTCTCCACTGAGAATGGCCTAGGACATGAAACCTCCACTGAGGCCCTGTTTGGATCCACCCAGATTTTAAGAATCTGCCTTTTGGAAACTGGGTGTGATCCAAACAGACCAGTTTTTGGGGCAATTTTTAAAATCTACCTACCCAGATTCTTAAAAACCAAGAAGCTGTTGATACCCAGCTTTTGCCAGTGTTTTTTGCACAAATACCCATTTACCCTCATTAAAGATCACGCATGGCTGTTTAATGTGCTGTTCAAGAGCAATAAATATAAGGGTACAATAGTCTATTAGCACCAATCATAAATGAAACTAGCTTTTAAAAACTAGGAGATCCAAACACCCCACCAGTTTTTGCTTAGAAACCAGCTTTTAAAAACTAGAAGTAATAACTGGTTTTTAAGAATCTGAAACTGATCCAAACAAGGCATGAGACTGGCCTTATGACGAGGCCCGTTTTACTTCGTGTTCTAGTTTTCCACGATATATCACCAACTTAACCAGTGCCGTAACGTTTTTCTTTCCCCAATGAACGAGCCGACGAACCTAACAAGATACTCCACATAGGACGACTAGGCGCACATAATTAATATGCAATCAGTGTGCGAACTACGTACGTAATTACGTGCTATTATGATGATTTGTTAATGAATCGTCCTCGTAAAGCAAGACGGCTAAGCTAAATCAAGTCTTGTAGTAACACGCGTGTGCTTCACTTATCCGTCAAGACAAGCTCCGTCTTTGGACACCGAGATGAGGAACGAACTTGATTGTGATGTTTAGTTTAACGATAGCTTATGATTTTTTACTATAGATGATTTATATTTTTATTATAGTTGATAATAATTTATTTAATGTAATTAAATTTAAAAACAAAATAAATAAATTAACCCATCACAGATAATACGAAAAAAGAAATACAAAAAAATTAAAAAGCTAAAGAACTATACAAAATTAAATAAAAAGCAATAAATTAAAAATCAGAAGTTAAAACTCAAACGGATTAGACTCCCCATGATCAGCAGCAAAGTCCTGGTCAAGTTGGACTACACCGACCCATGCCTAAGATAGATTTGCTCGCACTAGGCTGATTTTATAATTAGGCCAAGTTGGGTACATGGCTGTACTTGCCCTAACGTGCATGCCAACCGCTGCCTGCATTATATATGGAGTAGAAATAGCGAAACTATTTTATTGATATGCGCATTGCACTGTTGTTGCTGTTCAAGAGCCAGCTACGTACAGACGTACTCCCCTAGTGTAGTTCCGCGTACAGACCTAATTATGATCTTAGCGATTGAAGTGCTGATCCACCTTTCTGTGTTGTACTAACACAGTCGACAATGCAGCTGTAAATTAGAGACAAAGCAGATTTAATATTGTTTCGCATCGAACTTATAAAACTGACTATATGTCAAATATATTTATAAAAATACCGCTTCTGTTATTTGACGAGCGGGTGGCAGCGTCCGTGATACGATAGATTGCGAGGTCACCGGCGACAGGCGCCTGCTGCCCTGTCAGCAGATAACAGGCTGCCTACCGCCCGCGGCAGGCAAGCCTGCGGTCCAGTGAGGGAGTGGCAGGTGATTATGTCGGCTGATTAGCCAGCTTAATTACTTGCTCTAATTTTTTCGTTTAGTTCTTATTTAAAATTTTAAATATAACAAATAAGCTCTAAAAATTGCAAAATTTATTTATAGTCTCCCAACATAACTGCTTTATCATGTAATTTTTGGGTAATTTTATCCATTGTGAATTGTGCTAAACATTCATAAAATTATTATATTTGTATGAGTTTTTATATATAACAAATGGGCTCCAAAAATTACAAACTTTTATGTGAAGCCTTCCAACATACTCATAGTTATCGTGTAATTTTTTGGGAATTTTATGTGGTCCAAATTTTCTATTTTAATTCATGAACTTATGGCCGTGAATTTAATTATAAATTCAATTCATGATTAAACTAACCTCAATAAATGAGGCAAATTTAGACTACATAAAATTTCCAAAAAAATTGCAAAATAACTATCAGTTTGTCGAAAGATTTCGCATAAAATTTCATAATTTTTAGATCTCATTTGCTATATGTAAAAACTCATACAAATATAAAAATTTTATAAATTTTCGAGCAATATTCGCAAAAGATAAAATTACCACAAAATTATAGTATAAAGTACATTGTGTCATAAGACTGTACATAAATTTTTGTAATTTTTCAAACCCATTTATTATATTTAAAATTTTAAACACAAATTAAATAAAAACAGATAATTAAGCTGGCTTAATCACCTACCGCCTAGGGAGGAGACGGCAGGTGATTAAGCCGGCTGATTAGCCAATTTAATTATCTCCTCTATTTTTTTATTTAATAATGTTTAAAATTTTAAATATAATAAATAAGGTTAAAAAATTATGAAAAATTATGTACATTTTCCCCGCACAACTTACTCGATAGTGTAATTTTTGGATAATTTTTTTTTTGTAAATATTGCTAAAAATTGATACAATTTTGATATGTTTATGAGTTTATATATATAGAAAACAAGTTTAAAAATTTATGAAATTTTATGTGAAACTTTTTGCCATAATCATAGTTAATGTGTAATTTTTTGAGAATTTTTATATGATCCTAATTTACCATGTTTATTCGGATTAATTTAATCATGAATTTAATTTATGATTAAATTAACCTAAATAAACATAATAAATTCGAAGTGCCTAAAATTCACAAAAAATTATACAATAACTATGACTAAATTGGGAAGCTTCAGATAAAATTTCGTAACTTTTAAAGCTCGTTTGCTATATTTGAAATTGTATGAATTTTTGAGCTACATTTGTAATGGATAAAATCATCTAAAAACAGCACTACGAGGTACGTTGTATCGGGAGGTTGTACAAAAATTACCGTATTCTTTTGAGCTTATTTGATATATTTAAAAATTTAAGCAAATAAAAAAATTAGGGCAGATAATTAAGTTGGCTAATTAGTCGGCTTAATCACCAGCCGCCCCTCACCAGACGGCAGGCCCCACCGGAGGACAGGCTGCCTACCATCTGGTGTGGGGGCGGCAGCGCTTGCCACCGGCGGCCATGCCCGTGTCGCCTCGTGGGCGCTGCCGCTCGCCCACCGGATGGCATAAGCGATATTTTTGTCAATACAGTCTGCATACGACTATTTTTGTAAATACGGTGGATAATAGTGTCAAATCTGACTTTAACTCCTGTAAATTGCACATGTTCTGAGCAGTAAATCCGTGCAATGGCTGCATTCTGTTCGGCAATAAACTTTTTCTTGTAAGGTCAGTCTGAGTGGAGGTTTTAGGGCAGTCCCAATGGCAATTAATGACCAGTTTCTATCTTCCTTAAATGACCTGCCACGTAGGCAAAACGATGACATGGCAACTCAATTAATGAAGAAAGAGAAGAAAAAGAGTAGAAACGGTTTCTTCTCAGGGAAACCACCTCTACTCTTGAATCGATGCACGAAGAAACTGCAATTTTACCATTGGGAAGAAACTGGTGGTTTCCATGCGCTCGCACCGCTCCCAACATGCACTGCTCGCGCGGTTTCCACGGGAAGAAGCTGCAATTTTACCATTGGGAAGAAACTGGTGGTTTCCACTATTTATTGCACGAAGAAACTCCCATTGTGTGAGTCAGTTTCTATACTCAGATTTTTGCTGATGTGGCTATCTTGGATTTCGCACATGGTTTCTACCATAGGGACTGCCCTTAGAGCAAGTACAATAAGGGTCTTATAGCCAAACTAGTCAGCATTTTTGCTGATGTGGAGGAGAGAAGAGAGGAGAGAGAGGAGAGCTTGGCTCTCATGCAAGCAACAAGCTGCACACGGGAGCCTATGCAGTGGTGGGTCCAGATAATAAATGTATGTGAGTAGGAGTAGGAAAGAGAATGTGAGACATGGTACCATATAATAATAAAAAAACTTTTGTAGACAAATAGGAGACAAATTATTGTATAACTTGGCTCTTATAACTTGACTTATAGCCAAGCACTTGGCTCTATTATTGGACTTGCTCTTATGGAGTTTCATGGGCATTAAATACGCTGACATGACACTGTATTGATGAAGAGAGAGATGATAAAAGTTTCATGGGAGTAGAGAGAGTTTAATGGGGATGAAACTCTTCTGCACTGTTTCCAAAATATGGATGTGTTGGAAACTAGGATATGAAACCTCCACTGAGACTGACCTAAAATAATGTAGTACTCACTTGGTCCTAGGCGTCATCTAATGCATTGTTACGTTTTCTTTAATTAGCACTAGATATATATTTTTGAAGTGACTTTTTTTTTACTTCTCTTCGACCTCGCACCAAAAATCCAGACCAGACGCCAGGGACTCCATGTTCCATCACCAGAAGCAAAAAATCTGCTCGCTGTACTTATTCAGAAGCCTCAAAGCAAAAAGATCTTGTACAGATCGTTGCAATGACTCCATCACCGGCTCTGTCCTTATCATAGCATTGCCGCTGACAAACAAATCGGTCGGTAGACACGAAAAGAAAGCAGACACATAACAATAACAACTTATTTGCGACGCCGACGTGATTGATTCTAGGCCTTTCATCTTCTCGGTCGGAGAGTTCTGGAATGATCCATTCATCCATATAACTGTAGCCATCCATGTTCTGCATTATTGGACCTTAGAGATCACC